>OX421370.1:52500-730833 GCA_949126905.1 Amorpha juglandis | reverse complement strand
GCTCTACTAGGTACTCAAAAGTGATTGTGATTGCTCTAAACGGGTAACTGTAGTTTAAAAGTGAAATTCAATCTTGACCCAGGTGACGTTTGACTTACGGAATTCAACATTAAAGCATAGGTCGACTATCGAGAGAAATCGCGGTTGTAGAACTCACCGGTAAATCTCGCTTGTCTATTAGCAATTTAAAATTTCTTCTTGCTCTTTGACGTCTTCAACTATAATGTGTTGTTCTCATGCAATTCCACTGCCACCTTATTAATGCATCTTTCTAGCGGATCTGTGGTCTTCCTCTCGGCGTATTTACCCTCAGGATCGCCATTCGAAACCACTTTGCGCAAGAAGCTATGCTTCCGCTGAACATGACCCTGATTCATATCTGTTCAATCGTCGTAAAACCTCCAGCGCTTGACAGTTTTGCTCGTCAATTAATCAGCATCAGTCATAGCAAGGAAAACCTTCGGTATTTTTACCGCGGTTTACTAAACTTAGTACTCGCTCCTTCCTAAAACTAGCCTCGGGAATTATGGTTACTGCTTTGCGTGTCGACATTTTGGAGAACGCGCACTGTATTTATGATCTAAAGAGCAGTCGTAGTAATAACTGCCACTGTCTTATTCTTAAAATTGTACATATTACTCTGTACTTACTTAATAATTAAACATGCCTATTCTTTTATTTCATATAACCTGTTATTTGAGATGAGCACTAGTACCAGTTTCACTACTGTTGTGGTAGAATAATTGTCCAAACTTAGTTCTGTATGAAAGAATTATGTCCTAAAATTAAAATGGAATTGGTAATGTAAAACTGTGAATTGGACTATATTAACTATATTATTAAATTTGATTGATAGGATTAGTAAATAACATTCAAGTTATTGTTTTGTAATTGTTTCTTAATCATGCTATCATTGATTTTACTTTGAATTAAACAGATAAATGAACTTACGGCGTCTAATTAGATCTTTGGTCCATGGCCAGGACGATTATATTGTTATGCGGGCTGAGTAAACGTCAACGAATATTATAGAAAATGTACCGTTACAAACTTGTTTAGCTAGGTTTGATGTTTATGATCCCATCTACTCCGTTATTTTATTAGTGGCAGTAAAGTGGGCAAAAAGGCCTAGTATACGATACTTGAATATTTTGGTAAAATATAATGGTATATTATATTTGTTGAGTCCCTGACTTAACAGGAAACTTACAACAGTAATCTTTGAAATAAATAAATAATGAAATGCATCCAACAGTCATAGTCCGGACTCCATTCTAGTTTAACCTGTATCATGGGAATCAGGAATTACATGGGACTTATCGTCCCACAACACCCGAAACCGAAACAAATATTCGTGGATCACACAAACATCTTTCTCAGTGCTGGAATCGACCCACGGCCTTTCCGTTCGCAGTCGACTACTCGCCACGGAGGCTGTTAAAGGGGTTGGGACTAATAATATTCTACCACAATGGTCCAAATCCAAACAAAATCCATCCAAAACATTGTATTACGAAGTACTGCATGCTGTGGTACATATATTTTTATAAGTAGTAGGTAAACGTCATCTATAGACGATATATCTCACCACGGCCATACCCAAAAGATCCAAATCAGCATGTCCCAAATATTAATAGCTTGACGCTGGTTTTATACCCCGGCTCATTATATCCAGTAATATCACTAACGTTATTAACACGCTTTTATTAGCTTCAGACGTATGTATGTTGGTAGGTTTGTCTGTAACTTGTCTTTGAACGTGATTTTGACCTACTTCAAAACGTCGGTTAAAATCTTGACATCGCGATGTATATGTGCCAGTGGCGCCATCTCATGATTTTTTCTTGTCAACTTGTAGTTTAAATGCAATAAAGGTGGCGCTGGTTGTTTTGTTGTGTTATTTTGATACGAGTTTAGAACAAAATAAATAAATATTGTAAAAATTAAAACTTCCTTAAATATTTCATTGAATAATTGTTATAAATTACAAATTTATTACCTACAACTGTTATTAAAATTACTTCAGTAGTAAGGGATGTTCGCAAAACACTTTTTTTAACACGCTTTTTTATATTATTTACAATTAGTGGCAGCAATATAATAGAACATTGGATTATAGTCTACATGACACATTAAAATAAAACAAGAAAAAATCAAGAGATGGCGCCACTGCTGTAGAATAATCCTATTGTATGGGACATCTACATCGCGATGTCAAGATTCTCCAGCGAATCATTACCTCCGACGCTTTGTATGAACTACGGGTGTTGTACGATTGATCGGGTACAGTTTTACGAATGGCTTGTTAAACAAGCCGTTATTAAAACTTGTTTCTTTCCTACCCCCTTCGTGACATACGTATCAGCGAATTTTCCAATCACAAAGATTCGAAAGAAGTTTCACTTCAAAAAATGGTAAAAGAAATAAAAACACAAAGAAAAAAAAAATGAAAATACACCTTTTTATAGAAAATCAAACTAAAAAATTAATAATAAATAATAGTTTTAAAAAAACTAAAAAACACGCTTTTACATAAAATCCAACTAAAAAATAAAAAAAAGGGTGCGTCTCGGGACGCTCGACAGAAGTGATAACTTAAACTAATGTGGGTTAAAGTGAGAGTGGAGGAGCCTGCCTATTGCCGTATGCGTGAGAGAAAGGGAAGCCAGAGTGGCGCCGTAACGCGTTACGTTACGAAGTACGGTCAAAGTCATGTCAAAGCCCTGTCAAACTTCTGTCAAAGTCCGGTCAAATTCCGGTCAAAATCCGATCAAAGTCCGGTCGAAGTCCGGTTAAAGTCCGGTCAAATACCGGTCAAAGTCCTGTCAAAATCCGGTCAAAGTCCAGTTAAAGTCCGCTCAAAGTCCGGTCGAAGTCCGGTCAAATACCAGTCAAAGTCCTGTCAAAGTAATGTCAGTCTTGTCAAAATCCGGTCAAAGTCCTATCAAAGTCCGGTCAAAGTCCTATCAAAGTCCGGTTAAAGTCCAGTAGAAATCCGGTCAAATACCGGTGAAAGTCCTGCCAAAATCCGGTAAAAGTCCAGTCAAAGTAATGTCAGTCTTGTCAAAATCCGGTCAAAGCCCGGTCAAAGTTCTATCAAAGTCCGGTCGAAGTCCGGTTAAAGTCCAGTCGAAATCCAGTCAAATACCGGTCAAAAACCTGTCAAAATCCGGTTAAAGTCCTGTCAAAGTTTGTCAAAATCCGGTCAAAGTAATGTCAGTCTTGTCAAAATCCGGTCACTCCTATCAAAGTCCGGTTAAAGTCCAGTCGAAATCCGGTCAAAATGCTGCCAAATCCGGTTAAGGTCCAGTCAAAGTAATGTCAAAGCTTGTCAAAATCCGGTCAAAGTTCTATCAAAGTCCGGTCGAAGTCCGGTTAAAGTCCAGTTGAAATCCAGTCAAATACCGGTCAAAAACCTGTCAAAATCCGTTTAAAGTCCTGTCAAAGTTTGTCAAAATCCGGTCAAAGTAATGTCAGTCTTGTCAAAATCCGGTCAAAGCCCTATCAAAGTCCGGTTAAAGTCCACTCGAAATCCGGTCAAATACCGGTCAAAAACCTGTCAAAATCCGGTCAAAGTTTGTCAAAATCCGGTCAAAGCCCTATCAAAGTCCGGTTGAAGTCCGGTTAAAGTCCGGTCAAAATCCAGTCGAAGTCCGGTCAAATACCGGTTAAAGTCCTGCCAAAATCCGGTTAAAGTCCAGTCAAAGTCTTGTCTAAATCCGGTCAAAGCCCGGTCGAAGTCCGGTCAAATACCGGTCGAAGTCCGGTCAAAGTCCGGTTAAAGTCCAGCCGAAATCCGGTCAAAATGCTGCCAAAATCCGGTTAAAGTCCAGTCAAAGTAATGTCAGTCTTGTCAAAATCCGGTCAAAGTCCTATCAAAGTCCGATCGAAGTCCGGTTAAAGTCCAGTTGAAATCCGGTCAAAAACCTGTCAAAATCCGGTCAAAGTCCTGTCAAAGTTTGTCAAAATCCGGTCAAAGCCCTATCAGGTCTAAGTCCGGCCAAATACCTGTCAAAGTCCGGTCATAGCCCGGTCAAAGTCCGGTCAAAGTCCAGTTGAAGTCCGGTCAAAGTCCAGTTGAAGTCCGGTCAAAGTCCGGTTGAAGTCCGGTCAAAGTCCGGTCCAACTTGACTGGTCACTGTGTGACGCCACCTGGGACTTCGAAATTATCGATGTTCCAGGGAGGTCGGCTAACGCTGGCTGGTCGATGGACCGCTCGCGTTACGGAACGTTTCGGTTCACCCTCCCATAAGAAGTTATCACTTCAAAAATAAATTTTAATGAATTCGAATTAGGAATAGTGTACAAAATTTAAAAATATATATAAATTAAGAATAGTGTAAATAAGAAAAAATATGTATTTTATTGTAAAAAAAGCGTGGGGTGCATGGTGTCAATAGTTATTATTTTATTGACAGATATGAGTAGAAGGATCATCATTTTGATAATGTCTTAAAAAGCACCCCACGTTTTTTTACAATAAAATACATATTTTTTCTTATTTACACTATTCTTAATTTATATATATTTTTATTTATATTGATATTTCCTTTAAACCGAAACTTATCACTGCTTACACCCTGGTTCCTGACGGTAGAAATCGACGAAGCAATGGTACCTACCCAGACGTCCCCCCTCCCGCATACGAGAAACCTAGTACCTAATCATGTCAGCATGGTACATCACGTGCAGGTGACGTTGGCTTGATTGCCAAAAGTGTCAAATTTTAATATAAGGGAAAGTTTAAAAGAAGTCAAACACAAGTACACTTGTATTCTTTGAGCACAAGAACGTATTTTCACCGGAAAACATTCTGCCAGAATTAATTATTCGCTTTGCCAATTGAACTCGGAATAAAATTAGCATTTATTATTCAAATATTGTTTAGTTATGCGGCAAAGAGGCTACTTTGGGTTTGTTTCCTTTATAAAAGCAGTTTTAAAACTGTTTTTGGAGGATTTCTAGACGGTGTTTTCTATTTACCTACATTTCGATGTCTTTTACTGGTTATTACTTCTAATTCGTCCGTGCGAAAGATTATCAACTTTCGAATAAATGTCTCTGCTTTACACGAAACACTACTCAGAGTCAAATTTTATAAGTTAATTTCTTGTCTCCATATTTTTTTTAAACGGTTGTTTTTTTTTAACTTGTAAACTGTTACCACTGTCACACAGTATAGCGACGTAAAGTAGCGGCTTGCTGCCTTTCGCGCGGAGAGTCAGATCCGGAGGCTCAAAACCCCCTCCCCTTCCCAATCCCTTTCTTTTAAGGTCGGCGATGCGCCCATGATTCTTCTGGTATTGTGGGCGTACATGGCCGGTGGAGTTAACTTACCGGATAGCGACCACCGTACACATGGTTTTAAAACCTGCCATAGTGACCGACACACCTTGGATGTATCGCGTTCCAGGATCAGCTAGTGTATATCCCGTTCTCCCGAGGGGCTTGCGTAAAGGCGTAAAGTTAAAAGAGATACATAATTATATTCTTTCTTGTTATGATCGTCCCAACAGGTATTCGTGATAATGAACGGTGTTTTTATAATGTTTGTTTGCAGAAGGAGTCCCGCACCGACGTGCAGTTCCACCTGGCGGCGCTGCGAGGCGACTGCGACCGGCTGCGACAACTGCTCGACACTGGCAAGGTTCACATCGATTCCAGGGATAGAGTGAGTACCGGCTACTTTAGAACAAAGGTTCTCAAACCGACTTAAAAAAAAAGGTCTCAATTCGGCAAGTTTTAAAACACCCAACAATCACACACACAGTCCTGACCCCACAGTAAGTTGCGTTGTCGTGGGTATCAGGAACTACCGGAGACTTTCGGTCTCAAAACACCCAAATCCGAAACAAATATTTATAGATCACACAAACATTTGTCTTGATGCGGGAATCGACGCCGCGGCTTCTCGTTTCACAGCCGGCTACTCGCCCGGCTACTGTCGTTAAATAATTTCACCATCCGATATTACCGAAGTACATTCCTTTTAACTTTATGTTGTGTAATATTATTACACATTGCAGTGGCTGGCGGTCGCTTCCTGGCGATGAATAATGGTAGGTGTAAAACTACGGCCCTACTTCGAACATTATAGTAAACATTGGAATGGCTCTCGTACTGAAATAAAACGGCCGCTACACGTTTTTATACCTCACCCACCCACTTAATGGCTTGCCGTAAAGATGTCCACCCAATCGACCTCGGGTACTCGAATGTTATAATTTTTGGATTAGATGTTATTATATACGAACATTAAAAAAAAAAATACATAAAAAAATATTTTACGCAGTATACGCTTATACGTAAAATCGTATATTCTTTATTGCATCGGTTCAAATTCAACAAGTTTGTCCAATATTGAGTCAAACTAGGGGGTAAAAACTGAAGTCATAATTCTACTTCCAACTGCCCATATCCCACTCGCAGTGTAGTCGCAACATGTTTTTTAACACATGTTACAGAAACGTACGAAACGCAGCAACAAGCTACTACTTTACATCGGTTTTCTGTGAGACAGTGGTAACGAGCCAGCAGAGCCAGCCCATTCATGCTGTAGACAATTCTACAGCGTGGCTCTACCACTCAAAAGCACAGTAGTTGTGCATTACGTGTATTACCATTAGACAGTTCCTAGACGCAGAGATACTAAATTAAAAGTTGAGTTTAATCGCCCCGCTCTCGCCTATCACTCACACCTCCCTCAACAGTTCCAGCCAGTAATGATTTATAGTCGCGGCCGACAACAGTTACATAACCCGGCGCTAATGCGTTGTGAATAACACGTGTGAAACGGCCGGATTAGCGTACGCTTGTGAATTGGACCACACGTGTTTATTGTATGTATTATTTGTTTAATTAATATTTTACTGGCATGCATATACATATACATACATAGATACCGATGGAATAATAAAATTAAAGTATAAAACGAATAGTCTGATTTTTTTTTCGACACGTTAATGTGACTGCACTACACCTGATGGTAAGCTGAGTAGTCGAAATAATCTAGCGACTATCAACAAACAATGAGTTTATCAGTGGTCACTACAATCATATCGGCTTGTATAAATACTTCTTCAAACTCCGAAGAGGGAAGAATCGTATCGAGAGGCCTGCGACAAGACCGTCGGATGACAGATGCAGGCACAAGGATACAAGGATGAACCACTGTAGCAATATACCCGACCCGACCAACTATCAAGTTATATCGCACGCCCCTCGGGAGAACTGGATATATTGTTCGGCTTTATTGTTTGAGAAGAAATAAAGAAAAAAACATTTATTGGGTGCACAATATGACGATAAAAAGAAAAACTATAAAAAAACGTGTGCGTCTCGGGACACTCGACAAAAGTGATAACTTAAATTAATGGGGGTTAAAGTGAGAGAGGAGGAGCCTGCCTACTGCTGCCGTATGCGTGAGAGAAAGGGAATCCAGAGTGGTGGCGTAACGTGTTACGTTACGAAGCGGTTTACCCTCCCATGAAAGAAGTTATCACTTCATTGGATTGCTCTGCACTGCACTGCACTCCAGTTAGGTAAAAGTCCTGTCAAAGTCTGGTCAAAGTCCGGTCAAAGTGTAGTCAAAGTCCTGTCTAAGTCCGGTCAAAGTCCTTTCAAAGTACGGTCAAAGTCCTGTCAAAGTCAGGTCTAAGTCCTGTCAAAGTCCGGTCAAAGCCTTGTCAAAGTCAGGTCACAGTCCGGTTAAAGTCCTGTCAAAGTACAGTCAAAGTCCTGTCCAAGTCTTGTCAAAGGCCAGTCAAAATCCTGTCAAAGTCCGGTCAAATTCCTGTCAAATTCCGGTCAAAGTCCTGTTAAAGTCCGGTCAAAGTTCGGTCAAAGTCCTGTCAAAGTCCGGTCAAAGTCCTGTCAAAGTCAGGTCAAAGCCGACTGGTTACTGTGCCTGTGTCGAAAATTCTCAAAGTTCCAGGGAGGTCGGCTAACGCGGGCTGGTCAACTGGCCTGCGTGACGTGTCACGGAAGGTTCTGGAATATTCTCGAACCTTCCGTTGATCGATGGAGCGCTCGCGTTATGGAACGCATCAGTTCACCCTCCCATAAGAAGTAATCACTTCAATAAGCTAACAATATTGAGTTGTACCCAATGGTGATCAATTCAGAACATTTTTGAACATTCTGGTTTTCAATTTGCTACAGTCACAGGAACTAGAACCAACGTGCTTACAATAGGTATGTACTTACTCCAAAAACTCAAAATCAAAATCTTTATTCATCATGTAGGCTAAGAAAGCACTACAATAGCAAATCCTTGACACGTATCAATTTCCTAGTTCCCGCGTACATAAAAAGCAAGAAAACTTCCTTATCCCGTCGCGAAAACCTTGTCCTAGTTTACGGATACCCGATTATCCTCGAGGCGGTGGCGTTGCGTGATGTTTTTGCAAATTATTCCGTTTAGGCAATTACATACGACATGGATATGCGTATCATACATATTGCATGCCTTGACAGGCCTAATGGTGGGAAGATAATTTAAGTGTTATGTAACTCTTTAGGAATAAATAAAAACGACAACTCACATTTGCTATTCTCGTTTTTGTTTAGGGCTATAGGCTTTGTTTAATATGGGTCTTTATTCGTCGAATTGAATATTACCCATATAGAATCGTAAATGTGTGTAACGGTGTATATTTACGTATACCCATAAACGTGGACTGTAGTAAGTGCTCCCGAGATATTTCCAGAATATTCTAATCCAAATGAAGATGAGTGTAGTGTCCGACCGAAACTAGTTTTTGCGGCCGAACCCGAATCTTCCATATAAGGTCATGTTATCGTGGAAAAAATACCCAACCTTAATTTAGTCAGTCTATATTTTTAAATCACTAAGATAAAACTACTATGCAGGTTCCCTTTAACTTTTGAACGACAACTGGTATCTTCGAAACCACCAACAGCTTAAAATCAGCTATAAATCAATCTTAAAATGCCGTAGTAAAGGCATACATGAACTTCAGCCTGTACCTGTTATGAATCAGTATTTTGTGTGGAAGTACCCTTAATTCCAAGTTGCATACGATGGCCGGAACGATTAAACAAATCCTTAAATGTAATCGTGTATGTAGATGCACTCGTCAGTCCATCACATGCAAATCCATCTGATTAACTTCTTCCTGTATAGCAGCTTTACCATCCCAATGACAACAACTCAAGCCATGCGCATCGCTGCACTTGCTGTAATGATAACGCACTTGTGATCCTCCAAGCGTGGCGTTCTTGCACTCGAGTAAACATAAACTATCAAGTTTATTTATTAAGTCTGGCACTCTGTAAGTAAGTGGAGTCGCGGCGTATAACACATATATAGTTTATTACGCGACCTGTTTTATACACTTCAGTGAGTTGCTTGTGGTTCGGTTGGTTGCACCTTTGCTTCCTTTTTTCATTCTTTAAGAATAAACAACTGTAAGTATTTCCAGCTGTTGATATGGGTTGAAATATTCGTAATCTGAATTTATGACGTGATGTATTTTACAGCAGAAAGCTGGATAAAGTTCAAGTCCACCACTTGATGATGGGTAATCATCGCCGCACATGAACACCGCTATTTATTAGAGGTATTGCCGATCTTAAGGTATCACAGAAATTGGAATAAATGGCGATTAATTAGGATTTTTGTTTTAACAAGCCAAAACAAGGTTTAAATAGCCGTTTAGATATTCTGGTCTGGTTTAACATCATTATTATACCATCTACATGCAATACCGTGATAGCTTCGTTTCTGAAACCATAAGAAAATGTCGCCAGCGTCCTAAACAAATCCCAAATTGACAAAATCTCAAACATTTTAAAACAAGTAAAAGCACTAAGTGCTGCGTGTGTGCAAATCATTACACATCTCTTTATACGCGCCCTCCACATACGCGCCTCTCATAACGCCCCACTTTTATGCCGGCATGTGGCCATGTACAAACCGCCTCAGTTTACCGCAACACGAGTGAAAAGAAATTTAAACCAGGCTGGGTAAACTGAACATTTCAAAGGACAGGCAAATGACTTAGCGGTGAAAGATTGTAGGTATAAAGTTATATAATGGATGAATAGGTAGATTTATATGCTGTTCTTTTCTCAACTAATAGAAGGTTTAAAGCCGGTGGAATTATTTGAGCATATGAGTCGTGAGAGTCTCACGGTGACTAGCGTGATCTAATCAATCTTTATGACTGGCCCGCAGTTCAGCTTCACCCGCCTTCTATGCTTCCTATCAGCCTTCAGTCTGTATAAAACAGTAGTTGCTGCAACGCTCGTGAATAAATTCATAGCGACCAATGAAGAGCCAGGGGGTTTAGGTAGAACTACTAACTAAGTGAGGTAACGACAGTTTGCAGGCTTTCGGCCATAAATGGCGCTGAACCTCTAGTTATCATTTTAAAAATATTCGTCTTCATAGAGAAAAAATATGTACCGAACTAAAATATTTAGATGTAAAAGAATCATCTAGAGTACCGAATATTCAGTTGATTAATATACATACGTGTTTTGTTGTTTCCAGGATGGCACCACGCCCCTGATCCTGTCAGCGGCGATGGGGCACACGGAGTGCGTGAGGGAGTTACTGGCGCAGGGTGCCGACCCCGCCTGTTGCAGGACGGTATGGACTTACTATTTATACCTTAGCTTTTCTAAATTTATTAACTAAAAATAAATTAATGATTTCTTACGTTTACGCACGACGTTTCGAAACGTCGGGACCATAATTAAAATAAAAAACCGCGATAAAATCCGTTTAAATTAGTTTTATTTCAATAAAAATAAATTATTTAAAGTTCAAATTTACATAATCGTACATCGGAAATGTCCTATTTATGTTTTTTCGCTCCATCAATCCTTCCATTACTAAATTTCATGTCCAGCAAGGTTCAAAATTGTATGGCAGCGGGTGTTATTGTAATTTACAAGATCTGTACTTGATTATTGCACGTCAGACAGGAACCAGCGCGTTGTTCTTTGCGGCCCAGGGCGGGTTCCTGGACATTGCCAAGTTATTGCTCGATGCGGGAGCGGCCATCGATGCGCCCAGCACGGTAAGTAACATTTAACTGAGTGTTATCTATTAGAGAATGAGGAATTAAGGTCTAAAGTCAATGATTGATATCCTATTAGCTCTTAATAATAGTAGTGTGTGGGACTTCGCTTAAGGTGGTTTGGTCACACAACCATTATCATCATCCTCATTCCTTTGACAGCCTCCGTGATGCCGTGGGCGAGTAGCTGAGAAGCGAGAGGCCGTGGGTTCGATCCCCACACTGAGACAAATATTTGTGTGATCCACAAATATTTGTTTCGCATTTGGGTGTTATAGGACCGCAAGTTCCTCGTAGTTCCTGATACCCATGATGCAGGTTAACCTAATATGGGGTCAGGACTATGTAAGTCACTTATGGGTGTATTTATTTATCTTGGCGCTAAGCCTTGTGATAAGCGCAACACCTGTCCATAAACTGACACAAAATGACATGGATTTTGATTACAACCTACACCGCACTGGACTGCATATATGAGACTTTAGTGGAGCCTATCTGACCTTGTTAAATTTGTTTCGTGTTGGATCCTTCGTGCCACAAATTAAAGGCAATGCTGTGTTGTTTGGATATCAAAAACAAACGGTTATCCTGGTCTTCAAATCACAGAAAGCCACGATGCTAGATTTCTTCTTCTTCTACCTGCTCTTGTCCCACTCGCAGTGGGGTCGACGCAACATGTTTTGATTACTATGCTAGATATTTTTACTTTAAAAATATATTTACAGGACGGTGGTACGCCATTATTCGTGGCTTGCCAATGCGGTCATCTACCAGTCGTCGAGGAGTTAATTAGGAGAGGCGCCAACGTTAACTCCTGCATGAAGGTAAGGGCATCATGGCTCATAAGACTTTTCAGTTACATGTCTGCTTGTACTCTAGGAAATCCATATCAAAAGAGCTGCGATAGCTCAACAGTACGGACTGTCGAGACGTAAGTGGCAGGTTCAAAACCGGCCCCAAGAGCATGCAGTATGCACCTCTGACTTTTCTAAGTTACGTGTGTATTCATTGTTAACTATCGCTTACTCTAACGGAGAAGGAAATATTTTTTGAATTTCAAAGGTATGTGAAATCTGCCAAGCCGGACTAGGTCACCGTGGTGGACTAAGGCCTAACACCTCTCGTTCGGTAGAGGCCCATGCCCAGCAGTGGGGACGTGTACCATACAGGGCTAGTATTATATTTATTTTGGTTCAAAATGGGCATATGGGTAAAGATAAAGGTTTCCATGACCTTTTTTCATTGGGTAATACATATACTGTTTGTGTTATCATACGCATTATGAAATACCTAGGAAATACATGTTATAAGTTGGTAAATTATATTTCACAAGCCTTATTGTTGCTTATTGATACCACTGGCCTAGTCTACGCATCTATGTAGTCTATCGCATAAGGAAAATTTTCCACCCAGTAAATAAATATTTCCCTCAACAATAGTTCTACAAAAGTAGAACTGTTGTTCAATTTACTATCTGAGGGCAAGTTCAGATAGCTGTATCATTATTTAGGTTTCTATTTATATATCATACACCTAAGAGATATGTTCCATCACCGCCCAGCTCAAAACGTTAAGGTTGTGAACTGATCATTTTGAAAAGGATTTGTATTAAACAATGATTTCCTATGTTTTCTCGGGGTGGACTGACCTGCGACCACGAAGGCTGACAAGCTTTCGAAACGTCGGGATCAAAAATATTAAAAAACCGCGATAAAATGATAAAATCCGTTTAAATTAGTTTTATTTCAAGGATTTGTATTGTTTAGGTGTTCTCTAACCAGAAATTTGAACAAATACCTACCCACTTTAGAAATAATTCTTTTATTTGGACCTGTTAATACGCCAAATATAATAGATATAACTGAAAAGCGGATAGATATTTATATTTGCAAATGTACTACCTATCGTCTGCCAATAATGGCTTTCCTATGTCTTACATTTCTGGAATAGATATTGTGGCTACGTTACATACTGTTCAGTGGGTAAAGTGTCGCAAGTGGTTGTTAGAGCAATGTGTAAGGTATGGAGTATCTGTTGTGGTTAGGACAAGGCGAGCCCGCTGTTCATCGCGGCGCAGAACGGTCACTCGGAGGTGTGCGCGGCGCTGGTGTGTGCGGGGGCGCGCGTGGACGCGGCGCGGTGCGACGGCGCGAGCGCGCTGTGGATCGCGAGCCAGTGCGGGCACGACCACGTGGCGCGCACGCTGCTCGCCGCCGGAGCGACAGTCGACACGCACAGACAGGTCAGTCGACACGCTACACGCTACACGCTACACGCTACACGGTACACTCGGAGGTGGACGCGGCGCGGTGCGACGGCGCGAGCGCGCTGTGGATCGCGAGCCAGTGCGGGCACGACCACGTGGCGCGCACGCTGCTCGCCGCCGGAGCGACAGTCGACACGCACAGACAGGTCAGTCGACACGCTACACGCTACACGCTACACGCTACACGGTACACTCGGAGGTGGACGCGGCGCGGTGCGACGGCGCGAGCGCGCTGTGGATCGCGAGCCAGTGCGGGCACGACCACGTGGCGCGCACGCTGCTCGCCGCCGGAGCGACAGTCGACACGCACAGACAGGTCAGTCGACACGCTACACGCTACACGCTACACGGTACACTCGGAGGTGGACGCGGCGCGGTGCGACGGCGCGAGCGCGCTGTGGATCGCGAGCCAGTGCGGGCACGACCACGTGGCGCGCACGCTGCTCGCCGCCGGAGCGACAGTCGACACGCACAGACAGGTCAGTCGACACGCTACACGCTACACGCTACACGCTACACGGTACACTCGGAGGTGGACGCGGCGCGGTGCGACGGCGCGAGCGCGCTGTGGATCGCGAGCCAGTGCGGGCACGACCACGTGGCGCGCACGCTGCTCGCCGCCGGAGCGACAGTCGACACGCACAGACAGGTCAGTCGACACGCTACACGCTACACGCTACACGCTACACGGTACACTCGGAGGTGGACGCGGCGCGGTGCGACGGCGCGAGCGCGCTGTGGATCGCGAGCCAGTGCGGGCACGACCACGTGGCGCGCACGCTGCTCGCCGCCGGAGCGACAGTCGACACGCACAGACAGGTCAGTCGACACGCTACACGCTACACGCTACACGCTACACGGTACACTCGGAGGTGGACGCGGCGCGGTGCGACGGCGCGAGCGCGCTGTGGATCGCGAGCCAGTGCGGGCACGACCACGTGGCGCGCACGCTGCTCGCCGCCGGAGCGACAGTCGACACGCACAGACAGGTCAGTCGACACGCTACACGCTACACGCTACACGCTACACGGTACACTCGGAGGTGGACGCGGCGCGGTGCGACGGCGCGAGCGCGCTGTGGATCGCGAGCCAGTGCGGGCACGACCACGTGGCGCGCACGCTGCTCGCCGCCGGAGCGACAGTCGACACGCACAGACAGGTCAGTCGACACGCTACACGCTACACGCTACACGGTACACTCGGAGGTGGACGCGGCGCGGTGCGACGGCGCGAGCGCGCTGTGGATCGCGAGCCAGTGCGGGCACGACCACGTGGCGCGCACGCTGCTCGCCGCCGGAGCGACAGTCGACACGCACAGACAGGTCAGTCGACACGCTACACGCTACACGCTACACGGTACACTCGGAGGTGGACGCGGCGCGGTGCGACGGCGCGAGCGCGCTGTGGATCGCGAGCCAGTGCGGGCACGACCACGTGGCGCGCACGCTGCTCGCCGCCGGAGCGACAGTCGACACGCACAGACAGGTCAGTCGACACGCTACACGCTACACGCTACACGGTACACTCGGAGGTGGACGCGGCGCGGTGCGACGGCGCGAGCGCGCTGTGGATCGCGAGCCAGTGCGGGCACGACCACGTGGCGCGCACGCTGCTCGCCGCCGGAGCGACAGTCGACACGCACAGACAGGTCAGTCGACACGCTACACGCTACACGCTACACGGTACACTCGGAGGTGGACGCGGCGCGGTGCGACGGCGCGAGCGCGCTGTGGATCGCGAGCCAGTGCGGGCACGACCACGTGGCGCGCACGCTGCTCGCCGCCGGAGCGACAGTCGACACGCACAGACAGGTCAGTCGACACGCTACACGCTACACGCTACACGGTACACTCGGAGGTGGACGCGGCGCGGTGCGACGGCGCGAGCGCGCTGTGGATCGCGAGCCAGTGCGGGCACGACCACGTGGCGCGCACGCTGCTCGCCGCCGGAGCGACAGTCGACACGCACAGACAGGTCAGTCGACACGCTACACGCTACACGCTACACGCTACACGGTACACTCGGAGGTGGACGCGGCGCGGTGCGACGGCGCGAGCGCGCTGTGGATCGCGAGCCAGTGCGGGCACGACCACGTGGCGCGCACGCTGCTCGCCGCCGGAGCGACAGTCGACACGCACAGACAGGTCAGTCGACACGCTACACGCTACACGCTACACGGTACACTCGGAGGTGGACGCGGCGCGGTGCGACGGCGCGAGCGCGCTGTGGATCGCGAGCCAGTGCGGGCACGACCACGTGGCGCGCACGCTGCTCGCCGCCGGAGCGACAGTCGACACGCACAGACAGGTCAGTCGACACGCTACACGCTACACGCTACACGGTACACTCGGAGGTGGACGCGGCGCGGTGCGACGGCGCGAGCGCGCTGTGGATCGCGAGCCAGTGCGGGCACGACCACGTGGCGCGCACGCTGCTCGCCGCCGGAGCGACAGTCGACACGCACAGACAGGTCAGTCGACACGCTACACGCTACACGCTACACGGTACACTCGGAGGTGGACGCGGCGCGGTGCGACGGCGCGAGCGCGCTGTGGATCGCGAGCCAGTGCGGGCACGACCACGTGGCGCGCACGCTGCTCGCCGCCGGAGCGACAGTCGACACGCACAGACAGGTCAGTCGACACGCTACACGCTACACGCTACACGGTACACTCGGAGGTGGACGCGGCGCGGTGCGACGGCGCGAGCGCGCTGTGGATCGCGAGCCAGTGCGGGCACGACCACGTGGCGCGCACGCTGCTCGCCGCCGGAGCGACAGTCGACACGCACAGACAGGTCAGTCGACACGCTACACGCTACACGCTACACGCTACACGGTACACTCGGAGGTGGACGCGGCGCGGTGCGACGGCGCGAGCGCGCTGTGGATCGCGAGCCAGTGCGGGCACGACCACGTGGCGCGCACGCTGCTCGCCGCCGGAGCGACAGTCGACACGCACAGACAGGTCAGTCGACACGCTACACGCTACACGCTACACGCTACACGGTACACTCGGAGGTGGACGCGGCGCGGTGCGACGGCGCGAGCGCGCTGTGGATCGCGAGCCAGTGCGGGCACGACCACGTGGCGCGCACGCTGCTCGCCGCCGGAGCGACAGTCGACACGCACAGACAGGTCAGTCGACACGCTACACGCTACACGCTACACGGTACACTCGGAGGTGGACGCGGCGCGGTGCGACGGCGCGAGCGCGCTGTGGATCGCGAGCCAGTGCGGGCACGACCACGTGGCGCGCACGCTGCTCGCCGCCGGAGCGACAGTCGACACGCACAGACAGGTCAGTCGACACGCTACACGCTACACGCTACACGGTACACTCGGAGGTGGACGCGGCGCGGTGCGACGGCGCGAGCGCGCTGTGGATCGCGAGCCAGTGCGGGCACGACCACGTGGCGCGCACGCTGCTCGCCGCCGGAGCGACAGTCGACACGCACAGACAGGTCAGTCGACACGCTACACGCTACACGCTACACGGTACACTCGGAGGTGGACGCGGCGCGGTGCGACGGCGCGAGCGCGCTGTGGATCGCGAGCCAGTGCGGGCACGACCACGTGGCGCGCACGCTGCTCGCCGCCGGAGCGACAGTCGACACGCACAGACAGGTCAGTCGACACGCTACACGCTACACGCTACACGCTACACGGTACACTCGGAGGTGGACGCGGCGCGGTGCGACGGCGCGAGCGCGCTGTGGATCGCGAGCCAGTGCGGGCACGACCACGTGGCGCGCACGCTGCTCGCCGCCGGAGCGACAGTCGACACGCACAGACAGGTCAGTCGACACGCTACACGCTACACGCTACACGGTACACTCGGAGGTGGACGCGGCGCGGTGCGACGGCGCGAGCGCGCTGTGGATCGCGAGCCAGTGCGGGCACGACCACGTGGCGCGCACGCTGCTCGCCGCCGGAGCGACAGTCGACACGCACAGACAGGTCAGTCGACACGCTACACGCTACACGCTACACGCTACACGGTACACTCGGAGGTGGACGCGGCGCGGTGCGACGGCGCGAGCGCGCTGTGGATCGCGAGCCAGTGCGGGCACGACCACGTGGCGCGCACGCTGCTCGCCGCCGGAGCGACAGTCGACACGCACAGACAGGTCAGTCGACACGCTACACGCTACACGCTACACGGTACACTCGGAGGTGGACGCGGCGCGGTGCGACGGCGCGAGCGCGCTGTGGATCGCGAGCCAGTGCGGGCACGACCACGTGGCGCGCACGCTGCTCGCCGCCGGAGCGACAGTCGACACGCACAGACAGGTCAGTCGACACGCTACACGCTACACGCTACACGGTACACTCGGAGGTGGACGCGGCGCGGTGCGACGGCGCGAGCGCGCTGTGGATCGCGAGCCAGTGCGGGCACGACCACGTGGCGCGCACGCTGCTCGCCGCCGGAGCGACAGTCGACACGCACAGACAGGTCAGTCGACACGCTACACGCTACACTCAACACCAGTTATACAGTTACTAGCTGTGCCCGCGAACTTCGTTTCGCCATCAAAAAGCTTTCATCCCCAATTTGGGCCCTTTAGGGGTTGAAATTTAAAGAAAAAAAAAATTACGGGTTGCACTCTGGGAGTGCCGACAGAAGTGAAAACTTACCAAACAAGATGCGAGAATACAAAATTACGGCAACATATCCACTCGACATGATAAAAGTACATTCTACTCTCTTCGCGTTTATGCGAGCCTGGTACTTTTTACGGCAACATGTTCCAAATAAGAAAAAACCTAAAAAGTTTTTCTTTGTCCTAATCGTCATTTGTTTATTAATTACGGCTACTCGCCATGAAAAGAGGACATTCTTACTCTTCGCGTTTATGCGAACCTGGTACTTTTTTTACGGCCCCATGTTCCAAATTACAAGTATTTCTTTATCGATCGTCATTTTTTGATCAATATCAAAAACAAAATTACAGTAACATGTCTATTCGCCATAAAAAAAAACGAACACAGTCCGGTCAAAGTCCGGTCCAATCCGACTGGTCACTGTGTGACGCCACCTAGGACTTCAAAATTATCGAAGTTCCAGGGAAGTCGGCTAGCGCTGGCTGGTCAACTGGCCCGCGTGACGTCTCACGGAAGGTTCTCGAATATTCTGGAATCTTCCGTTCACCGCCGCTCGCGTTACGGAACGTTTCAGTTCACCCTCCCATAAGAAGTTATCACTTCAAAAATACCCTATGATTAACCCTGGGTCATCAACTATCATCATCATCATCAGCCACAAGACGTCCACTGCTGAACATAGGCCTCCCCCAAAGATTTCCAGGTCGACCTGTTGGAAACAGCCTGTATCCAGCGAAAGAAGAAACAGAACGAAAGAAAGCGAGATCCGTAGAAGAACGAAAGTCACCGACATAGCTCAGCGGATTAGCAAGCTGAAATGGCAGTGGGCAGGCCACATAGCTCGCAGAACCGATAATCGATGGGACATCAACTATATTTGTGCCAAAATTCATTGAAATCGGTTTAGCGGTTTAAATTTTTCATACAAACTTTCATCCCCTTTTTAAACCCTTCAGGGGTTGATTTTTCAAAAACTTAGTAACCTATGTCTTATTCTGATGTATAAGCTATATTATTGTAAAGTTTCATTAAAATCCATTCAGTAATTTTTACGTGAAAGAGTAACAAACATCCATCCATCCATCCATCCATCCATACTTACAAACTTTCGCGTTTATAATATTAGTAGGAATAGGATACACACTCTTGCATCTGCCCTTATCCCACTAGCGGTGAGGTCCGACCGGCGGCCTACCTAAATCAACCCCTCTGAGAAGAAAACAGATACGAAACAAACATTTGTGGATCACAAAAACATTTATCTCAGTAAGGGAATCTAAGCGTACTCTTCGACTGCACCACGGAGGCTGTCAACTCAGTTATATTATATACCCTACTAAATAATTTGTATAGCATAAAGCGGCATATGAGCAAATGTAATTGTAGTGTTCGGTATATCTCGGCTCATCCACACTGTCCCAAACTGATGGCGCACCACACGTGTGGTGAATCACGTAGATTATGTCTGTAGGCACCGACCCCCCACCGCATGTCTATCTTTTGAGTTTTTAGACTTTACATAATACACCAAACCAATAAGCATTATATTTTGACTTTGCTTCCTCGCAAAATTAGTCTCTAATTTAGTACTTAAGCTACGTGGATAATAATATATAAGTACATATTGGTTGTAGGACGGAGCTACTCCCTTGTTCAAGGCGGCTCATAAGGGCCACGCGGCGGTGGTCGCTGAATTGCTCAAATATAAACCTAACTTGGGGATTTTACCGGTAAGTTGCACCACTTTTGATTAGTATGTTATGGTGTCTGTTCTAAATGTATTTTTTGTCGATTGCGAGATCATTTGGGCAGCATTGTAATTTCTTATCTTGTTTCTAAGATTCAGCTATTCACATTTGTTGTTTATTGTATTAGTATTTTTTACTTTTAATATCTGTTTTTGTGCATTATTTTGTATAGTGTCATTATCTTATGTCCGAATAAAAAATGCCGATATTTTGTTTTGCTTGACGTTAAAATGGAGCCGTGGAGTCTTTATTTGTTTATTTTATTTATTTAAACTTTATTTATTGTACATCCCACAAAATATATTGAAAATACACAAGTTGTGAGTTGCACTCGCTGCATTGTGCATTGTGCAGTGTGCAGTAATGTTTGAACATGTCGTGTTGTGCAGAACGGCCAGACCGCGTTGCACGGCGCGGCGATGTTCGGTCAGCTGTCGTGCGTGAAGCTGCTGTGGCGCGTGTCGGACGCGCGGCTCCGCAACGCGGCCGGGGTGACCGCGCTGCAGGCCGCGCTGGCGGCGCGCAAGCACGACGTCGCCACCTACCTGCGCGCGCAGGAACGAGCCTGACGCACTTCCGCCACATCCGCCCCATCCGCCACCAACGACACGTACGCCCATTCCGCCCCTTACATCACGTTCGACCATTCCGATCATTGCGCCCCTTCCGCCACGTACGTCCATTCCGCCCCCTCCGCCATGTTCGCCCATTCCGCCCCCTCCGCCACGTTCGACCATTCCGCCCCAACCGCCACCTGTACTCAAACTAACCCTCCCGTACCAACCAACCATTCCGCCCTCACAGTCCCTATAGCTCCAAACATCCAGCTGAACTGCACCCATTTCGCCCTTTTCAACCGTTTGGCAATTTCAGCTCTTCCGCCCCCATCCATCACACTCCCCTTCATATTACTTTTCGCCCACATCACTAAGTATATACCTTGGTATCGCCTCGTGAAGAGTTATACGGCGACAAATCAAGCTAAATTTCCATTTCATGCTACATCAAGTAATTTTAATATTTGCTACTAAAACAGTCCCCGGATATTGTATATTTTCGTAACCAATATTTCAAAATATTTATAACAATCCAGTATGTATTGCAAATATATTAAAAAAAACTTTAAAACTAGAAATTGAAAATAGCAATTTTATCAATACCCAACAAAATATACACTTCTATACTTATTTATTTTTAAAACCATAATATACATTGTTAAAAATATTAGAAATTAACCAAAAGAGAGAATCCAATTAACATTGTGCAATTTTTCGTACAATTTTATCATGAGTTGTAATTGCTTAAACTTTGAAATAAAACTAATTTAAACGGATTTTATCGCGGTTCTTTATTTCAATTTTAGTCCCGATATTTTAAAAGATTTTATTTAGCTTGCCATTACCACGAAGGCTGAAAGGTCCACCCCATGGTCTGAAAAAAACACCGCAATAAAATCCGTTTAAATTATTTTTATTTCAATTAATAACATTCGAGTAAACATAAGAAATCATTTCTGCTTAAGCTCATAATTAAGGTATCAGTGAGGTACGTTAAAGGGAGGCCGAGCCTTATTCCTTTTTACTGATTCACTTTACATGATGAAATCAATATGCATTTTATAGTTACTGTAATTAAATGAAACGTTCTGCTTCCCTTCACCGCACCTTAATGCCCCTCATTATTTAGGAATATGATAATAAATCTCACATCAAACTCGCATCGATCTGTACACAATCTCATTAAACGAACTGTTATACATATATTATACACTATGTACTACATAATATTATATCACTTGGCTCCCTAAATCAGGAAAACATTACTCTTACTATTCCAGAAAAATCCTTATTTTGAATTGACGAACATTTTTAAAATGATGTATTTTCTAGTGTTGGTAACCCTATTATTTATAAAATGTTATTCCCATGATTTAAAGAGCCAAATGTCATGTTAGAATAGTTGAGCTTACAGTTGTTCGCCTTTAATATACCTCACATGTATTCACACATCGCCTTAGTAGTTTAATTTTATTCTGCAGCAATGCCTCATATAAGTATAAATCAACACATTATGTATTATATCCATTCATGGACATTTGCGTCATAGTTTTAAACTACCCCCATTTTACTGAAATTTCAGTTATTAAATTAGTCATTAGGTCCTTAGTCCACCACGTTGCTGACACAATGCAATTTGGTGGGCTTCACATGCCTTTGAAATCCTTATTATGAATTCTCGATATGCAGATTTTGTCATGTTTCCTTCACCGTTAAAGTAAGCGATAATTAATAATGAATATACATGTAGGTCGCAGGAAGTCGTTGGATGCAGGACGCTTCCAACAGGTCGGTCTGGAAATCTTTGGGAGAGGCCCATGTTCAGCAGTGGACGTCCTGTGGTTGATGATGATGATGATACATGTAACATGTAACTTAACTGATATATGACTGTAGTGCTGACTACATGAAGCATTGCTGCAGTTTAAAACATTTTATGCACCATCAATATAGGTTATAGAATAAAGAAAAGCCAAATATTGAAAAGGATATGTCATTTGCTTGGGGTTTGGTTGAGTACAGTAACATAGACAAGTAGAACGGTTGAGTTTACGATTGGTGCTGTTTAGAGGTTAAGCGACACGTGGAATGTACATACACACTACATACATACACTAGTCATTGTATACGCTGCAGTTACATACATTTTGTATTGATATTTTAAACATCACAAGATTTACTACGTTTTTGTATGTATCACTTATTTTTGTACTTAGGTAGCCAAATCCTTATGTAGTTATACTCCGGTTTTGCCAACCCATGCATTACTTTAGAGGACCCATACGACGATAGGAGCAAAGGTGGGGGGAAAGAATCCGAATAATAGGGGCAATAATTTAACAAATTAGTTCAAGGGGCTACGTTTGATAATTAAGCTTAAATAATAGTTAAAATTTGTTAATGTCAGAAATATGTAACTGCAGATTCATTTTATTTAGTCAAGTAATCGCCTACATTGGACAGAACACAATAAAAACATTATGGACAAACATAGCTTAATTTTTAGCTGATACTTAACTTACGCCTTTGAACAAGAATTGTGTATTTATTGTGATCCGTTCAATATCTAACTAACATTTTAGCTTTGAAATAATAATATATTTTCATACAATCACTGTCATAATATTTACTGTTGTATTTATATGGCAGACAAATCCACACACTAACTTATGGATTTTTTTAAACACAATAATTTTAGTAGTTATATTTGTCTTACACTGATGCTTATCGCTTTTTAAATGTTTATATAAATAGAGCGGAAAGTATACTTCATACAGAAATCAAATGCAATAAAATATTGTTTATTACACTAAAATGTTCCTGTGTACAGTCACATAAACTGTTGTATTTTAGTATGTAATGTACCATGTTATTTATGTCTTAGATAAGCATAATTTATTTTAAAAACGCTCAATATGCACTTGTAATAGGCTTTTAAAATTACATTTAACTCATTTGAATCTCCTAACGATCTTAGTTGCTTTTAGTTCTGTTTTGAAGTAACGATTTTAAAGCATTTTACTGAAATATATTTTAAACTTGTACGCTATTTAGCAATGCAACTGATACGCCATCTGTTGAACGTAAAATATTTCTTAGAACTCCGATAGATGTCGGTGACAACCCGAAAATATTCGAGTATTTTATTTTAAACAATCACATCATGTACTCGTAACAGTAAATTTGTATTTGTTGTAATAAATTGTTTTACTATTGGTAAGTCGTTTTACTATTTTTGAAATTGGTTTCGTTCATTTATTATCAATCAAAAATAAAATTTCTCACTATTCGATGTATAAATATAAATACATAAGCTAGATTAATTTTTAAAAAAATTGGTTGATGATAAATCAAACATAAATAAAACTGCGCATTTGTTAGAACTCGTTTTATGTAATAAAGTTGTTTTCAAATTTATACATTTTTCATTAAGTACCTAATCTTTATTGTTATATGACGCAATAGTCTTGTGGCCTGTTTCACAATGTCAAAGTAAAAGTTAAAGATAAAATAAACGACACCGTAATATAAAATTACAACGCTGTCAATACACACAAAGAAGTGTGTATGTCAAATTAATACATTCTAAATTAATGTGTCATCTTGTGAATAAAGTATAAACTGAAATGGTGAAATAAGCCCTTAATGTCATGATTAGATCAAAACAGACACTAGTCTTTCTTGCAAATGTCTACAGCCAGCATAATACTGGATTTACTTGATTTCTATTGCTTATTTAGCAATTAACATCTTTTTAGCGGCGTGGATCGAGTTGTTGACCGGGTGGTAAGTGATCACCACTGCCCATAATACCTACAATACCAGATGATACGAGGCATAATTAAGGCAAAAACACTTAAAATCACAGATATTCGACACAACATGCGAGAGAGTGCCTCCGACTACATGCCTAAGTGATGGCCATCGCTGCAGAGTGCAAAACGGAAAGAGGCCGGCCATCAATAAACTGCATTGCAGTCGCATTGATAGTCATCAAGAACGACATTTTAACGAAAGGCAAATAAATGCCATATAGTAAGTAGAAAGAAGAAGATTGAAGATTAATGTGGTAGTCAATTGTAGAATCAATTGATATCTTATTATAAGAATATATTTTCTGACGTAGATGAATGATAGTACAGTATAGAAACATGTTGAACTGGTAGACAATTTATATACATATTCTATGGAATATTTTACCATAAGTTGTGATAGTGCTACACATAATGTAATTAAAAACCTATCTTAAATGTAAATATATAAAACATAACATCAGTTATACACTATCTGTAAAAATATAGTCTTTATAATATCCAAACAACTCATTTCTATGACTTACCTATATTGCAATTGCAATGAGCTATATAGGTAAGTAATTAGACACGTAGTACGTATAGACGTAATTACGTCGTCATTTTTTGTATAATATGCGATATAAATAATGTTATGATTTAAGGCATTGTTCAAGCATATCAGCAGCGGCTATGGCGAGGTGGTTGGCCGACGGTCGCATCGAAGCAACAGACTCCGTACAGCAAAAGAACAAAGCCAGTGGCTCTGCGTATTGCTTCTCTGATATGTACGCGGGAACTGGCGGTCTTGTACCTACAAAAGTTATGTGTGGTTACATAAATAAATCAGAAAATCCTCAGTATTTTTTGTCGATTAAAAACAAAAGGAAAGTATTAAGAAATAATGCATGTCACTTCCTTTTTTCGGATTGTTACTGTCTGTCTTGTAAAGCACAAAAGAAATTGTAATCACTAATAAATACAATTGAAACAGAATTTAGGTGAAGGACGACGACTGATGTGTGAAACTAAAACTCAATAATTACGGGCTCATGCACTAATATATGCATTTGTGCTACTACAGTTAATACTAGTTATTGTGAATATTCACCATATTTATCCGAAAAGTAATCCATATTCTCCGAGTCATCCAAACAAACGACACTCTCATCCATAGTTTCGTCCTCGATCTGAGTGTGGGGTGCGGTGAGAGCCATCATCTCCCATAATGTGAGTCCTAATGGCCAGATGTCTGTCTTGTCTGTTATCTCGCCTCCATGTATTACTTCGGGAGCACTCCATGCCTCTGTGCCTGAATAAATAATAAAAAATAAATACACCTAACAGTCACACACATAGTGCCGGTACTAGGCTAAATTGTATTGTAATGCTTGAGTATCAGGTACTACGACCTCGTAGTTGCGACCCCACAACACCCAGACCCAAAACATATCTGTGGAACACACAAACATTTGCCACACAGGAAAAACAACTCCCAACTGTCACACAAATACACCCATATTCACAAACCTTACTATACTCATAGTGCATGCGTAGTGGGAACGCATAGGGGCAATTTCTGTAAAACATTCACAAACAAAAATCTACACACAGCAAAAAGCAAACAAGTGTTGTTCTTGGATATAAAATATTAATATTATTTTTAACATTAGAGCTAAATGTTAACTTACATTTGTGATAATTTATCAACAATAATTAGAAGAAAAATCTTTATAAATAATAAGAGTTTCGCGAAACAGCGAACGGGGCGGGACGACAACGCGACGCTGACGGGACTGCGTTTGGTAGTTGAACGTCGAGCGCGACGGTTCTGTGTGACATTTTCTATATTGATTAATGCATTACAACTGCTCACGTCCCGTCAGCGCCGCGTTGCTGTCCCGCCCCGTTCGCTGTTTGACGAAACCCTAAATCATGAAAGAATCATAATATTTGTACTTTTAAAATTTTACCCCATACCTAATACAGCTACAATAGGTAGACAACTTGAAGCTCACCATAATACACAGCTTTGCCAGCACTCTGTTTGTCAAAAGCGCCATTTTCATCAAGTGGCAGTGTAACACCAAAGTCACAGAGCTTGCAAATAACAAAATCACCATTTACGAGAATGTTGTAGGACTTCATATCTCCATGAAGGATTTGCATCTTGGTGTGGAGATAGTCGAGTGCATTCGCTATGTCTGCTGCCACCTGAAGTGTGGAAGATATTGGTAAAGTATATTTGAATAATAAATTTGAGAGAGCCCAATCTCCAGAGGCCCAAAAATATTAAAATATAATAGGTATTATCTTATTATGATATGATATCAGTGGAGATCACTTACTGCTAGATGACCTAAATTTATATACCAATATTTCTGAATTGGCTTAAGGTATAGTGCTGTGGTAGTCACAATGAATATTGGTATCAGGTATTAACAGCTCAACAAGTCTGGATCACTTAAACTTGATTTTAAAAAGTAAACATAGTTGTTTACTATCCTGTACTATAATTTTGTATATCTGATTTTACGTGTGCTGTTGTATATTGAACTACCCAATTTCACATGCACTAAAATTCAACACATACATCAGTACATGCATTATTTTTAACCCCTGACAAAATATATAAACTGTTATAATTTTGAGCCATTTATCTGTGCATGTGTAATGTATGAGTGTCTAATGTATGTATGTAACAAACAGACTGAATTGCATGAATTGTTTTTTGCTTGAAAACTTGTTTAAGCAAGATGGTTTTTAGCTACTTTGAAGAGAATATTCTATTCAGCCATTTAAAATTATGATGATTTGTGATTGACTGAGGGGGTTAAAAAGCACAGGATATGATAGATGGCAGGATACACTACATTTATACAATTGACCTACAATGTATTACATTAGCTAACAAACTTGTAAACCTTGGCTTTATTAATTAATAATTGCTTGTTCCTTCTGCAATGCTTTTAAAAAGTTATTGTTACATTTGTAAACAGGAACTACCCAGTATCCTGTCTAATTACACAATCTAATTCACAATCAAGAGGTCTAGTGTTACAATCTCATAACAGGTAAAATTTCTATATTCAATATATTTATTACAGATTGGGCCTCGAGGTGTCTGTCCCACAGGGAACAGAAGTATGTCAGCTGTATTTGTGCCAGATTATACAAAAAAGCTCTTGCTTGGTATATTAGAGAAAAATGTCAGAGTTAATAATTTGCAAACTGAGGATACTCAAGACCAGGCAAAATTTTTAAGGAGAGCTGATCCTGGCAATAAGCATGGATAATACCAAGCCAAATGATATGAAGCACAATGGAAAGAATTTCTATTCAATGTCTAGATACCAGTACTGAAATGTTAGATTGATGCTAATGTGATAGTGTTAGATGTAAAAAATGTTACAGATGCAAAACCATAATTAACAAATTTGAATTTAATTAACATAATACACACCTTTAACATCTCTTTAGGGAGAAACGGTTCTCCGTTATCCTCCACTCTCTTCTCAAGCATATCTCCAAGTGACAAATCACATGCTTCCATACCTAAATACAATATCTTTGTCTTGCTGAACGCTCGGAAACCCACAATGTTGGGATGCGACATTCTCTGGAGCAACTCTGCTTCGATTTTTAAACGCTCTGAATATACCTTGTTTGGCTTTACACGTTTGTTCAACATTTTTAGGGCCCATGGAGATCGGATTTGACCGGCCCGTGGTGATCTTACCAACTGCATTACAGACACACCTGAATATTTAAAAATATGAATTTAATTTTATCACTAGAATAAGTAATTATGTAAAAATATAAATCATAAAAAGTATAAGCGTGATGCCTACCATAAATAAGGCTGTACATTGTGCAATAATAATTACCTGTGCCATATCCCAATCTATTCAAAAAGGGAGAAGGTGGGATTGTTATTTTCTCATTTTGCAGGGGTTGTCTAGTTTTGATAGGTGTCTGAAACTCCGTCATTGTTTAAATCACTATGTGAACCACTAAACTATTATGAACCTCTACTAACTGAAATGTATTTAAATCAAAACATAACGCACAAGTAACGATTAAAATTGTTGTTTCAAATTTAAATTTTCAATATTCCTGACACTTGATGGCTTGAAATTTGAACGTTTTAACATTCGAGTAGTTTGTTTTTATTACATCTTTATCTGTTACACGGGAGCGAAAGAATGAATATAAAATGTATGCTAACAATACAACTAAACATAAATATGGAACACATTTTACGTTCAGAAATGAGTACGATCCAATAATAATTTAATAAATAAGATTTTTTGTGCTTTAAAATACTTTATAAACATGCTAGTTGGACTTGGATTTGAACATCATCATCATCCTGTCGTTCCATCAATGCTAAGGATCGTGACTGCAGCAGGCCGAGGATATAAGGGCCCTCCAATTCGTTCTGTCACCGGCGATGTGAATTGCATCTTGCAGTTTAAGTTGCAGGGGTTTAGTGACTTGTTCACTCCATTTAATCGGTGGTCTAACTCGAGAGCGCCTGCCTTCTATTTTTCCCATCAAAATATTTTTTTTCATGACGTTCGTTTGCGTTTTTGCGAGAAATGTGTCCAAAGAAAGAGAGAATTCGCCTCTTGCACACTGTTGACAATCGGGTGCGTATATAAAGTTGCTCCAGTACATCGACTTAAAAAAAAAGGGGGCACCACGTCCCATACATCGAAAGTGAAGTGACCCATAGTGTGCCAGAATGCTGTACGTATACGGGTCTCACGCACACACTCTCATCATAGTGTGCCAGTTTCCGCCATTACGCGACACGACCGCCTTGTGTAACGTTCACTCCAACTTGGATTTAAAAAAATATAATAATGCCGACATGTGTCATAAAACATTGTAAAAACAATTCGACATCGAAAAAGAAATATCAAGGAATTACTTAGCACAGGTAACATATGAATTTATAATCACTTTTATAATGTTTTTGGTAAAATTATTTACGTAATATTCGGAACATAAACGTCAACTTCACGTGCATGTGTTGCCATAAAATAAATGAGGTATTTTCCCCAAAGTGTGAGTATTCCGTTGTAATTAAGAACATTATTAGTTCAAAAATTACTAACCGACTTTAAACCAGGAGGAGGTTGTCAATTAAGCGTATATTTTATTTTTAATGTACGAACATATATTTTCCCATCAAATATGGACCGCTTTGTTGAAATATGTTGATGTTCGATAAAGTTTAGGTACTAAGCGGTCTCCTATATACAGTGGCGTAGCTAGCACGGGTGGCACCCGGGGTGGATTTGATTTGGCTGTCACCCAAAGAATGAAAGCTTTAAAATGATTTAATGTATTTTAACCGATTTCAAAAAAGGAGGATAGAGGAGAGGATTTCCCCATTTTTGAATATTATTTCGGGTTATATCAGGTCGAGTTCCCAAAACCGGTGGCAACCGGGGTAGAGTGCCCCCCTCTTCCTTCCTAGCTATGGTACTGCATATATATTTTGTTAAAATCTGATAACGGAATATGGAGTAAAGATATTAAACTCCTCGAACAAACAAATATATAAAAAAATAAATTCGCCGAATTGAGAACCTTCTTTTTTGAAGCTTAACCGGCTTCATATTATCTAGATTACCAAAACATAACATTTATCTTAAGAAACTCTGTGAGAAGTAAATAATAACATTAATGTCTAAAGGTATTTTTGGATTCGGTAAAATTTGTGTTGCGCGGCAGCGGCACAAGCCCCGGCTTTTTTATTTATCAGTGCGTTTTGAACTTTGTTTTGTACAGTACTCTTTATTTTAAAAGGATGTTTTACATTTTTAAATATTAGTTAAAAACAAAAAACAAAACATTTAAAAATATAAAAATAATACTCTCCAATGGCGAGGCCTAGGACCCAAGCCACTGGCGGTTAGGACATAAGAGAGAGAAACCTCCTCACAATGCGTGCTGTATCCAATAACGCCGCTTACTGTATCTGGACTTTGACCCAACGACCAATTGAGAGCCTCTGAAGATGTTTGTCGAGGCTCTTCGGTATCAACCCAGAGACGACTATCGGTACAATTATTGTTGAGTCAACATCCCACATCTCGGTAACCTCGTGTGCCAGATCTAAATATTTGGTAGTTTTATCTTTTTGGCTTTTACGAGGTTCTCGTCATGCGGAATGGTGACGACATTTTATAGCGAATAGTACTTTTTTTTCAATTTGGAATTAAAACACACTGGCAGGCACCGAATATAGGATTAATCTAATTAAATGTATTTTAGAAAAATATTTGAGCATTCGAGATCACCATATTTCCAAATTAGAAGCTACTGAACGGTCCGTGCAAAGTAAAAGGCATGTTTATAAAAAATTAAATCATTCTAAAGGATTTTAATTTAATTTTTATCTTTTCATATACCTACCCCACAATTAAACGAATCAATTAATTGTTTGAACTAAGTACTTAATTACCATGTACATACTTTATTCAATACACACGGGTCGAATATAAAACCTCTTAGGAGTTGGTTAAAACTGGGGAAAATTTTCATTTATCTGGTATCTCTCAACTTTCACACACATATATCATAAACCTGCATCACTGACGATATTAGTATATAGTAGTTCTATCCTCCTTTTTTATACACTCCTTTGCAAAAAAAACGGGCGGGTTTGATTTTTTAACATTATTGGTAATAATTTAGTTCTTCAGAGGTTTTAATAGCCAAACTATGTTACTGGCACTTAATAAAGAGTCTGGGTATGAAAAAAAGTTCATTCCAAATTCAAAACTTTTGTTTTTTAAATTATTAATCCCTTTTTCATTTTGTGACACTTTTCGCGGGTTTGCGGTTAAAAGGTTATCAAGCAACTAAAAGTAACTTTTCGTTATTTTTAGTACAACAATTTATGTTTATCGCATAATTCTGCCTTATTGTGACTTAAAACAGATATCTTTGTGTCTATCGTAATGGCAGAAAAAGCAATGAGAGCTAGTAAAATTATAGCGCTGCTGGAAGAGGGGTGTAGCCAATGTTACGTCTCACAGCGGTTAAACGTGAGTCGTTCAACCGTACAAAGAACCTGGACTCGATACCAAGAGACAGGTTCCGTTCAGAGAAGGCAAGGTTCTGGGAGAAAACGTTGCACACAGCCGCGAGACGATCGCTTTTTAGTGACTCAGGCGCTGAGGAACCGCAAATGCAGTTACATAGACCTCAAAAGAAACCTTGAAGAGGTACGAGGAGCACAAGTTAGCCTATGGACTGTGAGGAGAAGACTTTTAGCTGCTGATATACGTAGTCGACGACCAGCGCGGGCCCCCAAGTTACTCCGTGAGCACCGGATTGCGCGGTTGAGGTTCGCTAGAAATTGCCTATCTTGGACACCAGGTAACTGGAGTAGCGTACTCTTCTCCGATGAGGCTCGAATTTGTCTGCATGGTGAGGACCGACGTCGGCGAGTGTTACGAAGACCAGGGGAACGCTATGCCGATGTGTGTTTTGAAGAAATCACCCCTTATGGTGGAGGGTCCGTTATGTTTTGGGCGGGCGTAACTTCCAACTATCGTACCGAGATAGTATTCATAGAAAATGGCTCACTAAATGCGCATAGGTACATAACAGAAATCCTTTCTCAAAATGCACAACCCGCACTGACTGTAATTGGTGAAGATGCCATTTACATGGACGATAATGCTCGGGCCCACCGTTCTGGCGACGTAGATGCTTATATGCAAGAGGTCGGTATTCGTCGTTTGGATTGGCCAGCGCGGAGCCCCGACCTTAACCCCATTGAGCACGTTTGGGACCTCCTAAAAAGGCGAGTACGATCTGTCCAACCACCTCCACAAAACATCAGAGAGCTTAAACGTGTAATCTCGACTGAGTGGGAACACATTCCACAGGACACCATCAAAAGCCTGGTGGGAAGCATGCCAAGACGATTACATGCCGTAATCGCTGCAAGAGGAGGTCATACTCGTTATTAATTTTTATTTTTTAATGTCTCTTTTATTAAAATACCATAAAAATACTCGTAGTCTTAATTTCATTATACCCATAAAAATGTCCATTTTAACACGGCTCTCTGTTTACATTGACTAAAACACCGATACCAGGATAAAAGTGTTAAAAAACTAGATTCTCATTGATAATAAGAAATTTCTAGTCATCCAAGCTAATGACATACTAAAAATATAATAATATTTACCCATAGAAAAGCTAAGGTAAAGTGTGTGTGTAAGGTGCCCGTTTTTTTTGCAAAGGAGTTTATATCGATGCTCCAGTATAGGTTTATTGATACGCATAGCCGTCCAAGGCATTGGTAGGTGGCAACGCCACCAGAACATTTCAAAAGCGTCTATACGGTTCTGTATTACCGAGCGAATCGTCCATGTCTCTGGCCCATATATGATCGAAAAGATCCAGAGTTCGTACCAAACGGACTTTGGTGTTTTTAAAGGTGACATTTTCCAAAAAAAAAACATGAAATAAATAGGTAGTTGATCCAGAAACTAATACAGAATCGAAAAAAATACTATGCAAAGTGCAATGTATAATCGGTAAATAAGTTATCTAAGTAATTTTCATTGCGTCTGTACCTATAAATTATATACTTTACTGAAACCAGCATTGATATATAAATTGTGGAAAGTATTAGTAATAGGGTAACGGTCACAAATAATGCGTTACTTGTATGAAAGTATTTTCGATAAACGGTTCGGTAACAACATAGGCTTAATGCCAACTTGTTTGTGTTTTACGATCTTTTACGATATATCGAAGGCTGTATATATTTTTTGAAGTAGTTAGGTATTTGATTACTTTATTTAGTTCATTCTATACCAGCTTAAACGGTCTGTTTATAATTACTGTATCTTCATTGGGAAGTAACGCCATCTAGCGTCGAATAATATTAATAACAGATATTTGTTTTTTATGACAGTCTTTGTGGGCTGTGGCGCACCGCGCAATAAACGTACGAGTAGAAATCAGTATAAACGTGCGGGTTCCACTCCTGCTTCATGTTTTATGGATATATGTTTTTCGGGAGCGGATGATAGGTGACCGCGCATCTATTAATTTGATCGAGAGCCTTTAAAATTTAGCTAGGTATACTAAAACGGAGTGAATAGGAATGGAATGGTGAATGGGGACAACACAAATAATGTGTTATTTTCTGCCACTGAATTACTAATTGCGTTTAACCAAGTAATAACATTTTCGACTAGTCTTACTCTATTTTAAAAATTCTTAGTTAATGATATAACCTTTGAATATCTCACGCACCATAGGAAACGCTTCGGAAAACTGTATTTTACGAGGGTTTTCTGATCTTGTGAGGCAGTGGCAACAAGAACAACTAACATCCGGGTCTTACCGGCGCATACATGCTATAGACAAAACTGCCTAGAGCGTGGCTCTATCACTTGTTCTGACTGTGAACAAATAAAAACTAGCCAATTGTGGGCTCGCGTTATTGTGAAGTAATACGGAAGAGTATATGATATCTGTCATAGTGAATACATAGCACCTATTTTTGTGAGTTCAGCCGGCCACCTAACAGTTCAAAACTCTCAGCTGTCTTCAGAGTTAGGACTAACGGCCAGACAAGGACAGGCATACGCTTAGTAAAGAGTCCCATTGGCGACTACGGCTACGGATCCCTACAAATTAATATTTGTATGAAACGGAAGTACGTGCGCATGTACGTGTCACTGACGGAATAATGCATTTTATTATTAGCTTATAATTATGTGAAACTGAGAATCGAAGGCCAACCTGCAGAACTGAAGGAAGCCTCGAATTATCCTGAACGAAGAGTATACTTCCTCCGCGATTCTATTACTCAATCGTCGGAAGTTCTCGAATGTTACGGGGATCTATTCAATGTTGTGTTTTGTTTTTCTTTGTATTTTTCTTTCGTATATTATTATTCTATAGATTTACAGCAAATAAATAATTAATAATGTTAAAACCCTAGGTTCTGACGTCTACTTCTTTATGATATACAGATTTAAATGTCTTTCCCACCTAAGAGTTGATGCCCACAAAATTAATCATGTGTATGGGTCCTTTAAGTTTAGAGAACTTTGGGAAAATTAGAATTGTCAGCCAAGCTTCAGTAGTGACGAGGCACCACAAAAAGAAAAAGAAGGGGAAATCTAAATTAAATGTTTTAAATATTATCAGTATGTACCGGATTTATACTTTACATATGTAGATATAGGCCACTTTACTTTGTGTCCCCGTCCTGTTTCGCTCACTTGTATGCAGTGTGCAGCTTGTTGCAGTGGGATCGGCGCAACATGTTTTTTTTTAACACATGTTACAGAAAGATTTGGCTTGTAATTTTTACGAGCGGCCGCCTGCCTGACTTCAACACCTTTGGGGAGAAAATACACTCAAACCCGAAACAAATATTTGTAGATCACACAACCAGTTGTCGCGGTGCGGGAATCAAATCCGCGGCCTCGTTTCCCAGTCGGCTCAATTTCTATCGGAAAAATATAATTAATTATATTAATCTTAAAATATATACAGTGTATTAGGCCAAAGAATAGTCAATACATTAAGTACATAATACGAGCGGTCTCTGAAATCTGCTGCCTCTAAGCTAAGGACTATATTATTATCTACAGCATATTGGTCAATCCAGCACTACCGTCTAAAATACTACTTTTCTAGTACTTACTACTTTTCTAGTGTTAAAAGCGTCGCGATTTACTGGAACTTATGTTTTTATTTAAAATATTGCGTGGAAATGTAAATAGCCCAGATTTACTGTCCAAAATTAGTTTTAGAGTTCCACACAGACTTCCTAGATATCCTACAGAACTCCTAAATCCACCTTTTCGTAGAACTGTTTTTGGATCGAATTCGCCTATTTCACGATTATGTAAAGTTTACAATGAACATTCCGGTAAAATTGATCTGTTTGGCACGAGTTTATTAACTTTCAAAAGGCAATTAAAGCACCTCAAATGTACTTAGCCGTATTTTGCAAATTTTGTAATATTATGTAATATTCTGCATTGTTCATAATAAGTTTTTGGTTTTGTAAAAAAAAAAAAAAAAAAATTGTTTCGTTTTAGGCACTATTTCTTCTCTATTTACATGAAGTGTTCACTATTTTATATTGTGCACTTAGATTAATAACCGCAGTGAAAGTGTTTTTATGTTATGATATAGTGTAACAATTGTATGTGAACCCATTAAATAAAATAAAATAAAATAAATAAAGATCATGGAGAAACATTTTCCATCGTAATTTTTCACGCTTCAGTCTAATAGCGATTAACGAATTTTGTCAATTCGTCACAGGTTAATCAATAAATCATTTGCTAAATATGATTAGTTATGGCAGTTACCATTTCCCAAGTAGGGACTTTTATTTTCCCTGGGTTGGTCGTACACAATAATATTATCTACTTAGTAAAATTTATAACACTGAGTGACAGACAACGCACAACCCAAGTCGGTGGATCCTGAAGCATAAAATTCAACACTGGTATTTCGAAAATAATGTACCTAGATGAGCACTAAGGATTTTTGAAAGTTCATCACCTAAAGCCTTACAATAAGGGGTCGGAATACGTCATTTTTTAAGTTCGCAGAAATTCCTAACTTCAAAAATGATGCTTTTTCCACCCTTTATTTTAAGCGCCACGTGAACTTAGCAGAATTTCGATATTTGATAAAAAACTATTTGACTGATTTAGGGGTGGATTAGGTAAAGAAGATAACCCAAAAACTCTTAACATAAGAAATGTCGGAAGGTTCATGAGATGTCATGTCAAATGAAATACGATAACTTGGTGTGTTTAATTAGTTTTTTTTTACAAAATCAAGTGAATATTTCATATGACGATAAGTGTCCACCAAAAAACCCCACAAAGATATTTGTAGGTACAGAACTGACTTTTAAGAGAAGGAAGGGGTTTAGGAGAACGGTTTATTTTGGGACTCCAATAAACTCATTGACCGCACCAGACGCAGCAGCAATCTTGTTCAATGCGCTAGTGGTATTACCCCAGTTGATTCAACCCATTCACACTGTAGACAAAACTCGCTACAACACCGCTACATCAAATATGAAACTTGTAAACAGTAGCATTTTGGCTGTCAGTCAGCATGTGCTTAATGGGCAATACCAGTAATGAAAAGTCGCGCGCATTCGACGGTCGTGTGCGGTGTGCGGTGGCGAGTGTGGTGCAACAATCGCAGCAGTGTCGCCAGCGTGTCGCGTGCAACACGCAGCATGTCGCGCATCGCCTGCAGGTGGGTCCGTCGTACACACGTGATTTTTCACAACGTACAACTAGTTCAGTGTGTGTTACGTTATATTTTCAGGGATGAGCCGAATTCAGTGTGTGGTAATTTACTAGGGCGATACATTGTCTTGTTTTGAAACTTTTCACTTAACTTTTTATGATACTATTTCGACGTTTCGGGTAAATAACTAGGGCAGTTTTATTGTAGTTTTGTAATGAGAATTTGAATTTATTCGTCACTTTTTAATGTTCACTTTTTTAGACGACACGATATGATTCGCAATCTATTCCAATTGACTATCGAATTTCTATCAACTGAAGATGTCGATAAATCTAAAACAATTAAGTACCTATAAACAAATTTGTAATTCAATGGACAATCAAATCATGTCTTCTCGACACTCCCTTAAAAATATATCAATCGTTTTGTGAAATCCTTCCAGATATAAGTCAGAGGTAGTTGTTTTTACGAGGTGTTTCAATACATATGATTTCCAGTTTGTCTAGCACATATAATTATATACCTTCCTATATATTGCTGGTTTTTAACCTTACGTAAATCATCAAATAGGTAATTAGAAACGATTGCATTAAATTTACTTGTTTTGTAATAATTGTACTTTGGTTACAAAACTCTATTATTACAATGACTTGATTGATGGATTCATTCACTTAGGAAATTTAGCAAAGTTCGTATTAAATGATGTCTTATGTTTACGCGAATATTACACATTGAAATAAGGATTTATAACAAAAATTAAAATAAAAAAATGCGATGAAATCCGATTAAATTAGTGTTATTTCAAAGTTCGTATTTATTTGCATATTTACAATATTTCTGAGGCATTTTTTTAGCCTGATACGGCTACGGTGCCTGATGTTGAGTACATTGTTTTTTTTTTTGTGTTGACGCTGTAAGCCTGACACTAGTCGGCTGTATACAGCTTCACCGGTTTGTAGAGTGTGTTTTGTTGAATTGCTCTCTCCTTCGGATGGCCAGAGTAAGTACATTGTAGTCTAAATATAAAGTCGACTGTTAAGAGACATTATGTTCTTCAACGATCGGCAGAATTATGCCGGCCTGAAGTTACTAGATATAGGTAGGGGAAATACGTACAAAACGACATATACGTACAAAATGACATAGGTGTTATAATTCGAAATTGGTGAACTCAAGCGCACAACTCCCAACCGCATCACATAACCCGAACAACTTTTAAAAACCTGCCAAAACGTGAACGCACTGCTCTCATTCGCCCCGGTGCCATAGCCGATGACAATTTTGGGCACGTTAAGAGTTTTTTTTCCTTACAACATATATTTTGTGTAAATGTTAAGTTTTTCTCTATTGTGTCTATTTTTCTAGCATTTATTTAATTCTTTAAGGAATTAATGTTGCATTCCAATAATTGTTTCCTTAAAAATTATCCTGTTTGTATTTATTTTAGAATTTTGTTTTTTTATAACGATATACGGACAAAATAACATACATAGGTAACGGACATAATGACATAGGTATGTCATAGGTAGGTATGTGTAGAATTAATGCAGAAAGCTATAGAAGCTGGTGGGTGGATACTTGTATCCGACCGGATAGCGACCACCGTACATTGGTGCTAAAACCTGCTATAGTGGCCCACCTTGTGTGGGTCGCGTTCCAGGGTCAGCCAGTGTATATCCGGTTCTCCCCAGGACGTTCTTCAGGTGGCTGTAACTACACAACCTCAATGTCAGCTAGAGAGATCCCGTGCCGTGGCACCTAAAGATAATAATATAGTTGAAATTGAATCACCTACCAAACAACAAGCCGACAATTCATGTTAGGTTCCCTCAGGAAATACTGTCCAAGAACTTGTATTAAGTTCTTTAAATCAAAATCACCCATCTGCTGCTAATGAAGAACAGCCATCGTCCTCTACTCTTAATGTCCCTATTGACGAGATTTCTCCAGTCCCAAAAGGACGTTTTATACGTGGATTAGGAAAACGTAAGCCTAAGACTCGGTAAACCTCATCAATTTTAACTTCCACTCCAATATGCAGGCAATTAAAACGAAAAAAATGCCTAAAGTTCCGCCAGAGAAGAGGTGACGAAATATTACTAAAACTTGATTTGAAAACGATAGTAAAGAATAAAATTTTCGTTTCGATTCTCAAGATGATGAACAGGACTGCCCATGCATATATTGCAATGATCTCTTTTCCCGGTCTATGCCTGGAGAGGACTGGTTGCGATACTTAAATTGTTCGCATTGGGCTCACGCTTCTTGCGCTGACGTTCCTAAACGAGCCAAGCGTTTTATTTGTGAACTTTGTCAGTAATTTTATAGCTTCAACGTGTATATCATTTTGTCCATATGTAATATGCCATTATGTCCATAGCATATGGACAAAATGGATTTAGGATGACCTCAGTTAAAATCATAATATTTTTTTTCCTATAATTTTTATTCTATAAATGCTTGTTAGATTTAATAGACAAAGAACCAAAGATGATTAGTGTAAAATATGGCAGTGCTGTGATTTACCAATAAAGACTTATGACCCAAAAACAAAACCATATGTCATTTTGTACGTACTTCCCCTACGTCGCCTGACCCCGGAACGCGATTCGCCTGAACGAGCCATTATGATTTTTCACCATGTGTACGGTGGCCGATATCTAGTTGTTTTAAAATATTATTCTATTATTCAGTTTTTTAAATAAGGAAAGGAAATTCGAAAGGATATTCGAAGGAAAGTATATTCGAAAGGCAATTATCGTAATTTTTACCACAGACTAATAAGAGGCATAATTTAAACATTTTCTAATAACTTTATTCTTTTGATATGGTAATTAGTTATGTTCAACTATAGTGTAACCTAACGTTTAACAGTTAAACATAACGCGCCTAACTTTCACACTTGGCGCCGGCATTTTAAAGAATTTCTCACTATTACATTGTTAGTAAAATCGAGTTGCGACCTTTCAACTCTCTAATTATGATTATATTATGTAAGAACTTTTATAGATGGCGATAATAACTGTTACTACATAATGTAAAATACATTAAAATGTTACTGTAGAACTTAGAAGTCAGACATGTTTAGTTTAGTTGACAATCTTTTCCTTTGTCAGTGGTAGAGCCATCCTGTAGACAGTTATGTCTACAGTATGAATGGGTCGGCTCAACGTTACGACTGTCGAACAGAAAACCGACGTAAAGTAGCGGCTTGCTGCTGCGTTTTTTACGGTGCGTGAGATATCCGGAGGTCCAAATCCCCATACCCTTCCCAATCTCTTAATTATACCTTCCCTTTAAGGTCGGCAACGCGCCTATGATTCTTCTAGTATTGTAGGCGTACATGGGCGGTGGAGATCACTTACCATCAGCACTTACTTGCTTGTTTACCGGTCTATGCAATAAAAAAAGCCTCCGAGGCGCAGTGAGCGAGTAGCCGGCTGCAAAGCCACAGGCGGTGGGTTCAATTCTCGCAACGAGACAAATGTTTGCGTGGTCCACGAATATTTATTTCGGGTCTGAGTGTTGTGGGATTGCAAGTCCGTCGTAGTTTCTGATACCCACGACACAGGTTAGCCTAGTGTGAGGTCGGAACTGTGTGTGACTGTTGGATGTACTTATGTTATTAGCGGTGTCAGCGTTAGAATTAAGAGTTAAAAACTTATGAAAAGGGGCGGTTATTGGGCCATTTTGCGGAAATTATCACGAACGAAATGTCATTAATGTATTTTAAAGAAAAAGTAAATTCATCAAAGTGATGGTGAAACTTTCAGATACTTATGTACGTTCTTGATGTATCGCTATAGCCATCGTATGTCAAGAGGGTATACCGCAGGCAAGTGAGATCAGCCTCCAGCTTCAGCCTCCAGCCATAAGATGTTTGGATTACCCTCACCTACGCCATGTAATAAGGAAATTCCTAACTAATAAATAGATTGCAATTCTTTCATGGAGCATTGGTTCAAATGGAATGCTCTAGACGTCACAACAGCACAGCATGTCAATATGTGCAATTGAGATGTTACGGCAATATGTAAATCGGTTGTTATTCACGCACGGCCGCGGCTAGGGCTGCAAAACATTAAACGGGTTACTAGTTAGGCAATTCATCCGGTTTTGGGTAGGTACTTAGGCACGCAATCTGTACGTCCTTGACAGTTTGATGTGATGTCAAAGGTGGAAAGATTATGTAACGTTGTTTTTTTATTCTGTTTTGGTCTATTGGTGTAGCCCATTGATAGTTCTTCTTAATCTCGGACATTGAAACAGTAAGTCTAAAATGTCAGAAATAACTTACGCTTACTTAACTAAACTACGCAAGTATATGCTGGCGGTAGGATATTCGTATCCATTCGGATAGCGACCACCGTACATATGGTGGTAAAACCTGCCTCATTGACCCCCACACGTTGTGTGGGTCGCATTCCAGGATCAGACAGTTCTAAGCATTGAACTAATAATATCAGTAAACTAAAATTCAGATATTGTAACCATAACAGATACAGATTTAAATTAATCGGTTTCTGTCGAATTGCACATTTTTAATACATTGCGTGACTACGAGTATCAAGGCTCGCAGAATTTCTCCAAGTTATGTGGCGCGTTTAAATATTATTCAAAATAATTATACCGCGCGACCTTCAAATGGCAAATTTATGGGAATTTCACCAGTTAATGTTGTTAATTATAGAGGTTTTGACATTGCCAGATGGGCACGTAATATATTATAATATGAAATGAATTTCCGTTCCTCGACTTCACTTTACTCACGAAAAAAAGAAAATTATGGGTAGATAACTTTAACTTTTTGGTTTTAATTTTCACTTTATTTTTTATTCTCATTATTGCATTACAGAATTACAGAGTTTACAGAATTTAACGGCGGCAACTGCACTAGGCTCTAGGTCTGTATCGCAGAGACTTGTATGGAATTAAACATTAACAAGTTTTCATAATAAACCCATAGTTAATTTCTTTTTAGAATTGTTACTTCTGTATACGTCGTACATATTGCACGTCACGCATTGGATTAGCACCATCATGCCCCTCTCTAGCAGCTTTATACATGGCGTTGGTAGAGAAACTCAGAAGAGTGTTCAACCAATCAGCCCTACTTACTGTTTGCACGTTATCACCGAGGAACAGTTGGACCGATGGTCCGGGTCCCATTCAAGTTCAATGTGACATTTGTAGCAACGAGTACTGTAGAGAGTGTTGTACTTAGGAGTAGAGTTACCACTCAGTACGTATTGTTGCTGAATAAAAACAATATCAAGTCAGACTGACACATTACAGAAGCTTTGAAAATATCGAGACTAGACACGTACTACACTAGATAGTATTTTTTTTGCATACACCGACAAACGAGCAAGTCAGTCACCTGATGGTAAGTGATCTCCACCGCCCATGCAGGCCCACAAAACTAGAAGACTCATAGGCTCAAAGGGAAGGAGAGGGGGATTTGGGCCTCTAGATATCTCATTCACCGTACGAAACTCAGTAGCAAGCCTCTACTTTACGTCGGTTTACTGTGAGACTGTGGTAAGCATCTACTATTGGCACGAACCGAATTAATATAATTTGGTTACGACCACACTCACGCTAAATATTGAATCGTTCATAGATTCATTGATATACCTTTATGATGATATACCTTTTCCTTTCAATGTATAGGCTACATTGATTGCTGGAGGCCCAAGCCCCCTTTGTAATCCTTAAGAACCGGCCCCCTGTCATATAACACCCTCTTGTCCTGTGGGGCGAATCGTATTAGAAAATGTCACAAAATGTGTTGATCAATATGGGAATTAAACTAAGCCCTGTTGGCCCACAGCCCATACATGTTGCCACCGTACCGTTCTACATAAATATGAGAAACAATATTTGGCCCCCGTAGAAGGTCCAACGAGTGTAGGACGTATGCAATCAATACCGTCGTATGAATTAGCGTTAAAAATGTAAAGTAGAGAGAGCGTATATGCATATTTTGGCACTTGTTAGATGACAGTTACACAACAACGGACCGGTTGTTTATTTATAACAAAACATTAAAAGGGGATCATGCTGTATCTAGGGTTGACAGCTAACAAAATATCCGGCCACAGGTGTAAGAAGCAATTATTTAAATTTGAAACTCGCGAACTCCGTAGCTTAAAAATCCAAGTATCTCTGTGAGAAGCGTAACGATGCCCGTGTCTATCGATCTGGCAACCCTAGCTCACCTAGCTGTGCCGATGTTGTCTCCTTGTTGCGAGTTGTAACAGTTATGTCACGTGTCGTTTGCATGAGTGACCAGCATAAAAATACTGATTTCAATTGATCTACATTTAATTTTGTTTGTTCCTATTTGTGTGCCGTATGTAGGTTACAGAGCTGTCAAACAACAAAAATATATCTTGGTATAAATATATGTATTATGCACTTGCTTCACAATATCGAGTTCATAAATGGTTCCAAAAGACAGCAAAATACAAAATCCCATACATGGATTAATATAAGATTTTTTGAGTAGTAGAACCACGCTATAGGCAGTTTTGTCTACAGCAATGGACTGAAATCTGATGAACTCATTGTTTATCGGTGGTCGTTAGGTTTTTGGACTGCACTATGCTTGCCATCAGGTGTAGTTTGTTTGTACTTTGCCGTACTCGGATAAAAAAAAAGATAAATGACCTAAAATATGGATAGTATTTTGGGTAATTTATCACAAAGATATTGTGAATTTTAAAGAGGCCTTGTGCGAATTATGTCACTGACCAGCCTTATGTAAAAATCTTTTATTTACATCAACCATAAACACAGTTATATATCCGTTGGTTGCAAAATTCATGAATAAAAATAATCAATAACGATCATTATAGGTATTGCCTAATACGCAAAAAACGTGCGTGTGCGCATTTTTCATGTCCGAATGGAAACATAAGTTGCGTTCGTTTTAGTAACACGAAAGTTAGCGCATCCTTAGTGCCAGTCCGTACTGCCACTTAATGCACACGTAATAATGTTTGTCAAAAATATACTTTTAATATCTATCAGCTCTGTACTGTAAACGTCCCACTGCTGGACACGTGCCTCCTCTACTGGATGATAGTGATTAGGCTTAAGTCCACCACGCTGGCGTAATGCAGCTTGGCAGACTTTACACACCTCCACAATTCTTATCGAGAGATCAATAATAATAATTTATTCTTAGGTTTGTAGGTTTAAGCGTTAATCTATACAGGGTTATTTTTAAAACACCAGCAACCTCGCAGGGGTAGATTCCTAAGGTTATAAGCTACTACTTTTGTTCTACGACTTTTGATAATTTGTTAGATTTTATTTTCATACAAAAATAAGTATTCATTTAATTTCCGTCTTGAATATTAACAACGCGCATCGCAGATTACGTAAACAAATACGCGAAGCGTGGGGAACCGGGCTAGCGGCTTTGAAGGTCAACGCTCGAGCAGCTGAGCGGCGCCTTTGAGTCGCGCGCGCACGCCGCGCCGCGCCGCAGTCTACGAAGAAAAACACGATACAACAAAAACTTGTAAAATCTTTTTTTTTTTAATATATTGAGTTATATCCAAACTCGTAGAACAAAAGTTGTTCCGTATGAGGTCAGCTATCTGGTCCTGCGAGGTTGCTGGTGTTTTAAAATTAACCCTGTATAATTAATACAAATATATACAAATATGAAACCAGTCCCAAGAGCATGCACCTCTGACTTAAGTAAGTCAGAGGTGCATGCTCTTGGGACTGGTTTCGAACCTGCGACTTTCGAGTCGCAGTCCGTACCACTCCCCAATACCATTGCTGCTGCTTTAATGTCACTGTTACAAAAATACTTATCTGGATTAATTAATGTGCGTTGAGTAATGCACGCCACTTATTGATTACGTGTGAACCGTCTGTCGTTTTGTTCGTCACATTAACATTATTGAATAACTTTAATGCTTTGACTTATTTCATAAGTAATGTTTACTTGGATGTTGTGAAAGCAGTGTAAGAACTCACAATTACTGGCCTGTTATGGCGAGGATAATTTCTTAATTCCGAGAAAACCCAATTTTTTATTTTAAACTAGGATTGGCTTATGCAATTTTTAAATACATATAACATCTTTATATAGTACTAGCTTTTGCTCGCGGCTCCGCCCAGGTGATCAAACAAACAAACAAACAATCAAACTCTACAGCTTTATAATATTAGTATAGATTTGGGTAGCTTAGCAACGGAAGCCTTCAAATAATATTATTTGGGTAGCTTAGCAACGGAAGCCTTCAAATATGAATAATTTTCCCCGTTTTTGCAACATTTTTCACTGATGCTTCGCCTCTAATGGTCGCAGCGTAATGTTATATATCCTAAAACCTTCCTCGATAAATGGACTATCCAACACAAAAAGAATTTTTCAATTCGAACCAGTAGTTCCTGAGATTAGTGCGTTCAAACAAACAAACAAACAAACAAACAATCAAACTCTACAGCTTTATTATTAGTATAGATAAAATGATGTCCCTTCTGCTGTCTGTTCCCTTAGATCTTTTAAACTACTCAACGATTTTTAATCCAGTTTTAAGCAATAGATAGAGTGATTCATGAGGAAGGTTTATATGTATATCACGCTACGACCTATGGGTCGTAGCTCCCATAGGTCGTCCCATAACTCAGCCGATTATGTCGTTTGGAGCTAAGGAATCCTATTCATAAAAAACGTGACGCCTATTTGTACGCAGTAGGCACAGAAAAATGTTATACTACACTTAACAATTTGAAGCGGGACACAATCGATTAACTACACTGTTATCCAAACATTACGATACTCTTATATAAGTAATATATTAAACACGGCCAGCCAGCTTGTTTAATAATACATCCATTGTGCGCACGTCTGTGCATTGTCCAAATCATCTTCAATTATATTATAAACTTATTATGTGGCGCTTAGTTTATATCTGGGATTAAATTCTGCTTTATTTTTAAAATACCATTCATTTAAAGAGGTTTACAGTACATACATTTATCTTTCCTTCACAATAATGTTGAATTTTGTGATTTAAATTGAGTGGGTAATATTCTAAGCCATGATTTTTTATGTTTCAGGTCTGTGATCTCCTTGACAATTGTAATGACATTGGCTGCATTGCCAACAAATGGTTTTACAATACACCGAAATCAGGAGAAAAGTGAAACAGATGCTGATCTCGTAGTAGCGGAGAGCACGGTGGTTGAAGTTAAAAATGATCTCAACAGACCCAACGATATTAAAGCCTTCCCAAGCAGCAAAAACGAAGGCTTAGACAAAGCACAGACAACAGACAGTTTTAAAAATAAATACACAACTGATGATGTAAAATTAAAACAAAGACCGCTGGACAAGGGAGAAAATCCACACGATCTTCGAAATATTCCAGAAATAACAACTGATTACTCCAAAGGAAGTATACATTTGACTACAGCAGAATTAAAAACCATGCCTACATCAGCCGTAACGATTGGTAATAGCAAAAAATATGTTGGCACAACAAGGAACTTTGAGTTTACGGCAACGATACCGGATAGCAAAATCACAGACACAGATAGCCCCTACACATCCACACAAATAACATCAGTGAGCACAATAAATGATGCAAATACCCACGAAAAGGATAAGTTAACAACGGTATCTATCAAACATGACTACAACTCTGAAGGAACTACGGTTTTAAATAATTTTAATCTGGGCGCTGAAGTTAATACCCTGCAGGATAGTACAAATCAAGCCGAATCAGGTTTTGAATATGACGAAAAAGCAGAGACAAATAAGCGAGAAAAGAATTCTTCAGAAGTAACCAGCGCAATTATAGAGACAGCAACAAACACTCCTCTAGATGAAAGCAGAACAACATTAGGTATGGGTGCTACTACTGTATCAGGAACTGAAGAGCTAACTAAAACAATTAATGAACTAAGCACAATATTAGACAATACTTCAGGTATGTTTGATTTAATTCCAATATTGAATGTTACAAATGTATTGACTAGGTCAAGCACTACTTCTGGAATAAATACTAAGATACAAGAATCGCTAGAAACCAACGATGATCTAAGTATGTTCACTACCGTACCTTCGTGGAGAAAATACACAATTATTGATAGAAAACATGCGACGACGCCTGAAATTACAACGTACACCGAAAATGAAGATATAGCCAAAGCAGAAACTTCACCAACTCGTGTAAGTCTTGAGGAAGCGTTGGCTGTCACTCCCATTGCATCATTAGAAAGATTAAGAGAAGATCTTATTGCTAATAGAAATAAATTAGTGGCAATTCAAGAGTTGTCTACATCTGCACAGATCCGTACTTCGTTGATTGAACCCTCGTCTGTACCTCCGAATTTGAAAAAAACAGATGGAAAAGTAGAGATGGTATCTTCAATGCGCGCAGGATTTCTGGATTATTCCGGAAAATCTACTTCACAAGAAAAAACTACTACACAAAACGTGAAAGAAATATTTGGAAAGTTCTCTGACAATGAAACCGAAGAAATGTTTCAACTATCACATAAATACAGGAGTGATGTAGAGTCGCAAAGTCAATTGGTGAGTATATAACAATACCCTTAGCGTTATAAAAATATAATATGTGGCTTAACAGTAACATTGTACTAAATTAAAACGTTCTCACATATACTTATTGAATATTCACAGGCCGAGGACGCGCTTAAAGAAGAGCTGATGAAGGAAGCAATGTTAAATGACAACGTAGCGAACGCTCAAAAATTTCGCGACGATCGGGACCAAACTTCGGGAGTCGAGCCAAACCTTACTGCAAGTGTAAGGATTGTCCTCGATTCCCAATCAAATCCATTAGAAAACAAAACTGCCGCTGAAGACGCATTAAGCGTCCAGCCTATTTCACAAGAACAGGGAAAAAATCTTGACTTATATGCTGTTAATCCTAACTATAAGCCAATGAAACGTATTGAAGTACAGCCGGTGAAACCATTCGTGAGAGATCCCGATGACAATAGCTGGAGAAATGAAAGCATCAGCTCATTAGGTATTGTCTTTAAGCCAAAAAACTCATCTAAATCATTCACTCAAGTATTGAAAAACAAGACAGAAAATGTTTTGAGCAGTTTAACGGATAGAGAGAACAAAAATGGCGTGCCAGATTTGAGGGAACGATTAGAAAAAATAGCTGAAGTAAGAAAATCAAAGAAAAAGAGGATAAATAAATTTGGTGACACAGTCTACAGTGACTACGAGGAAAGTAGCGCTTCTGGTGAAACTTTCAGTACCCCTAAAATAACAACATCTACTTCTTCTTCATCAGAGTTACTTTCAAGTCTTAATACAACCATACCTTCCAGTTCCGCTACGAAAAATAAAGCAGCTCCAAATACAATAACAACAGAGACGACAGAAAAGCCAATAGAAATATCCGAGATAATTTCTACTGTAGGAGCCATTTTGAAACAAAATGACCCTGATACTTCAACCACACGAAAGCCAAGTAAATTTTATAACATTGCGGAATATTATGATACAACTGATGAATACGATGCTGATTATTTATCACTGTCAAAAATAGATATAAAAAAATTCACAGTGCCATCTAAAGCCAAGGAAACGACTGTAACGCCGCCGTCACTAACTTTTCAAACTATGCCGATGCCTCATTATTCTCCAGACAGAAAGCCTACCATACAATATTTCCCGCCACGTGTTATACCAAAGGTGAAGGCGCACGATTACGATGAAGATTTCAACCGTAAAGTCAACCAGTACACTTTGAAGGACTCTCCTAAAAACCCAGTGGTTACCACATCCCATGCCGTGACATCACCTCCAATCCAACATGAAAAACAAGGATTCAAAGAAACCAGTAGCAAACAAACTCCAATATCCCAAATTAATCCCATTGAATTAAATAAGCAACTCTATACCCCAAGCGTGCCACATTTAGCAGGACAACCTCAAGGATTTGTCGTAAACAATGGGGATTTCAACAGAGCTTCGTATGTCATCAAACATTACGGCGATTTCATCAACGAAGCAGCCAAGGATGACGACGACAGGAACTCGGACTACGTTGTGTTAACAGAACCGCCCATTCGAGGCATAACCGACAACGAACTAGCAAAACTAACGACTGGCAAACCGGTCACAATTGACGATGATTACGATTACGAAACGCAATTCCGTAAAGACATACTGAATAGGTTCGTAGATAATTTCAATCAGAACAGTGAACGATTTAAAGTTGATTTTCCCATTTTATATAACAACAGTATAGTGCATAGGAATATTTATGATAATGGCAGGGGTTTGGCGTCTTCCAGTGCTTTTATGAAGCGATTATATAACGATGCAGCGGCGAGTAAGCCGAACTATCTCTTACTAAAGAAACCGTGCGATCCTAATTGCGATAAAGTCGCCGTAGAGCTGTCGCCTGCTTACGAACTTCATTATTACGTTCCCGATCAAGAGGAGAAAGAGGAAGTAGACCCTCCAGTAGCCACAGCACATTATCGTTATAGTTTATGAAACAAGAATATTTAGAACGAGGTTACATTTCATTGCCATTCCCTGCGTGATGTAGAATAACGATGCGTAGTCTTTTCAATCGTCTGCTATTCTATCAGCATTCTAAAGAAGTAATTACTAAGAAATCTTGCTTCTCTGTACGCTGTTACAATTACAGATAAATGTAACAACATACGCTACGCTAAGACAGTGACATTAAGCTTAACTAAAAGGTTAAAGATAGTTTTTCCAATAAGTTTAGCCCCTGTCTGTTTGGATAAATGTTAGGATATTGTATAAGAAAAACTTATTTATTTCTGTTGTTTGTGTATCTTTAGAGTATTATTATGATTTGCGAAGACCGGTGACAACGCCCTGTATTTAAAGAACAGATGGAATAAATGATTTTAATGAACTCCATAGATCACAGTGGAAAAGCAAAAATGCTAAACCGCCAATACGTTAACTAAAGTTCTACCATAAACGGTAGAGCATTTTAAGTTGTTTCTTACGATAAAAAATTCATAATTATATCGAGAAAAACTATGATTCAATAAAATTCAAGTTTTTCTGAAAATCTGTAAATTTATATGATTTTTTCGTTAATATACATCATAATGCTCTACCACAAAGTTCACGTATTGGCGCTTTAGCATGTTTTATTTTTAGCATTTGGAATTATTACACGAACCCGTAGATGAAGCACGCACGTAATTCACTAATAGTTAGACTTATATCGCAATATTATAGATATTTTCCGCTATTGTGTAAGCGCACGCCATGGAAAAACATCAGACCGAATCTAGACATAAAACTGTAACGATATGGATTTTATATCACTATATCATGTAAATGTGGTCGAATGTTTTATTACGTGTACAATTCAGGTTTTCACTGCACGAACGTACAATCGATTGATTTATGGGATTTTTACTTGCTCTATATTTTAATTGTTATTTACAACCGTAAAAAAATATTACCGTTTGATTTGAGCTGCAACTATGCGGAAACATTTTTCATTTGGTTCTTGATTTTTCTATATCACACTATAATTACCTAATTACTAACAGTGCAATGGCATTTCTTGTTGAAAATGTCGCATATTTTAATAGCCAAAATAATGCAATTTTGTGCAATGCACGTTGCGAGATCTTATCTGCGGAGGAAGGAACTTACCTACCTACCCATTCTCACGCTCCTTGAATGTAAATCATTAGAAACTGTGGTCTGTGAGGGAAACTAATTATGTAGTGAAGTAATTGAGTAACAATTACGTAGATACGAACCGTCAAAGTGTCTGTTGTGTGGGTTCATCAATGAAAACAGCTAACTCCAAAACAAATTAAATTTTAAAATGTTCTGTATCATAAGGGGCGGTCACGGAACTTTATAGAAAACTTGTGGATGTTATGTTTTAGAATATATATTATAAGGTCAATTACTTATTAAATAACTAAAATTTTAAATAGAATCGGTATTTTTCAGGTATTTTATCCAAGATATACCTATATTGTAAAAAAAAGTTGTATCTACTTTCTGCACAAATTTGTTGGTCACTCATTTTGTATTATTTTATTAGAAGGGTTGCTGAAATTACCACCAGTTGTCCGTTGTCCAACTTTGCACAATTTTATATTTTTTATATTTCTTTACTTCTTACTCAATAGGAAATTATAATTGTATATACCATTTTATACAATAACATAGCCAAAGACGTATGTATGCAGTCTAACAAAGTGTATTAAAATAAATAATTAATAATTACTGCGTGTATCGTAATATTAGGGTACTAACGATGTGCTATACTTAGTATATGACTGAAGTGTTGTATGTGATAAAAATATATTGTTTTTTTATAAAAAAGATGTTTTATTTCTGGCAATGGTCTGACAGAAAACCGGCGTCAAGTAGCGGCTTGTTGTTGCGTTTTGTACTGTGAGTGAGATATTTAGATATTTAATTTCAATTCATGATTTGAGTGGTAGAGCCACGCTGTAGACAGTTTTGTCTACAGCATGAATGGGCTGGCTCGTCCGGATCGTTACCACTGTCTCTCAGAAAACCGACGTAAAGTAACGGCTTGCTGCTGCGTTTCGTACGGTGAGTGAGATAACCGGAATCCCAAATCCCCTTCCCTTCCCAATCCCTAATTATCCCTTTCCTTTAAGGTCGGCAACGCGCCCATGACTCTTCTGGTGGTGGCCGTATATGGACGGTGGAGATCACTTACCATCAGGTGACCCACTTGCTCGTTTACCGGCCTATGCTATTAAAAAAAAAAAAATGATTCTTCTGGTATTCTACAATCAGGTGACCCACTTGTCGTTTGCTGGTATATGTTTTAAAAAAACAGCTGCTTGGCGGCAGAAATAGATAAAGTGATTTTACCAAATACAGCCTCTCGTATACGAGAGACCACCTTGAAAAACGTACATTTGTATGGGCACACAACATCAATGATATGGTCTATAAACGAGTGATTAAACGGTGAATATTTGACTGACATGGCCAGTAATAGTTAACTATTGAAATAAAACTAATTTAAACGGATTTTAGGACTCAGTCCTCCCCGTGACCACGAAGGCTGAAAAGTCTTCGAAACGTCGGGATCAAAATTAATAAAAAACCGCGATAAAATCCGTTTAAATTAGTTTTATTTCAATGAGTAACATTCGCGTAAACGTAAGAAATCATTAAATAGTTAACTATTTCATGAAATGAGACTATTTCATAAAACGGTACCATAGTCCGTGAGTATTGTTCCGCGCATGCGCCGCGCTTCTAATGTTAGGGCTTCGTAATATAGGTACTCAGGGCGCGTTTCAACGCGCCCTGAGTACCTATATTACGTGTCACAAAATTAACTCGGCAGAATTTTTTGAATGTGTTTTAAATCATATTTTAGTCATCACGAAGAAAAAACAATTATAGATTTTGTTGTTGTGTCAAAGGTATGCATTGAAGGCAGTGACATTACTGGGCATTAAAAGATATTTTTTTGGTTAAAATTTATTTATGGTCTAAAAAATGTTGTAATTTGTTTTTCGATACTGAGTAACCTCACAAAATCCTTATTCAGTTTTTAACACGTTATATTATCATAGGCAAGAAAATGGCGTTGCCGTCGTGTAAAAAGGGTCTAATCACTCAAAGACCCTTAAATAAATAAATACAGGGTTAATTTTAAAACACCAGCAACCTCGCAGGACCAGATAGCTGACCCCATACGGAACAACTTTTGTTCTACGAGTTTGTATATAACTCAATATATTTAAAAAAAAATGATTTTACAAGTTTTTGTTGTGTCGTATTTTTCTTCGTAGCGTTCGGCGTGCCAGCGCGACTCAAAGGCGCCGCTCAGCTGGGTCGGGCGATGACCTTCAACGCTAGCCCGGTTCCCCACGCTTCGCGTGTTTGCTTACGTAATCTGCGATGCGTGTAGGTAACATTCAAGACGGAAATTAAATGAATACTTATTTTTGTATGAAAATAAAATCTAACAAATTATCAAAAGTCGTAGAACAAAAGTAGTAGCTTATAACCTTAGGTATCTACCCCTGCGAGGTTGCTGGTGTTTTAAAAATAACCCTGTATAAGAAATCAGATTTAACTATGGCTCGCAGTAAAAGCAAAAATATGTAAATGTTGCCAACATTAATATGATAATCAATAATCCAATTTGCCTAAACGTCAAAACTAACGGATTTATTATGCATATTTTTTCTCATAAGCTTCTTCGGAAAGTTATTCAATATGCATTTATAAATTATTTTCTCTTTAATATATATGACAAGCAACACATTATCTATAATTAGTTTTTAACTGGTGTAGTAGCTATATGTCGCTGAACAACAATTTTTCAAATATCACTCATGTAAGAAAATAAAATCATTAAAAACCCATAGTACTTAGAAATACACAGCTGTCGCTGCATCTGTGGTGCAGCGGGCACGTAGCCGGCTGTGAAGTGAGAGGGCGCGGGTTCGATCCCTGCACCGAGACAAATGTTTGTGTGATTCACAAATATTTGTTTCAGGGTCTGGGTGTGGTGAGACCGAAAGACTCTCGTAGTTCCTGATACCCACGACACAAGATTAGTATCTTACTGTGGGGGTCAGAACTACGTGTGTGAAGGTTGGGTGTACTTATATCAATAAGTAAATTGATCTGAATCTCAGAAGTCAGGATAAAGTTCAATAGAAACACAATACACTTTTTAAAATACAGATTTATTGACATTTCTCGTTTTAGAATAGTATGCAAACATCACCGTTTGTAATGGGTTATACGACATTTTGAGCGTAACGCCCGGTGCACACGAGGCAAGTGTGCGAGCAAGCGGGACAGTCGCTCGCCACTGTACTTACAGCTAACGAACAATTGTTATCGTGTATACATGGCTAAATAATGAATACAGCCGTCTTTAAATAATTAATTTGCTTAATACACTGGTATTGACAATGTGCAAATTATAAGTATGAATAATTTGAAAATTTGTTTGTTTATAAAAAAACGATCCCGTACTGTCCTGTCTCACTCGCCTGTCCCGCATCACTTGCGCCGCGTGCAAGCGGCTTAATTATAATAGTATTTTACACATAACTAATATAATTACAGCTATATTACGCCGGTCACGGTCAGAGGAAACAATCGAGAGCAAAATGCATTACTGGATCGAATAAATAAATCACATCACAATCTCATTCCCACAAAATAAACAAATTAAATAAAAATAAAAAAAAGAATAATGACAAAATTTCTAATACATGAACACATTGTTCTTTGGATAAAATTAAACCGGAACACTGTTTGGGCAATATACATAAGTTTTTGAACAAGTAAAGTATATGTTTTATTGAATGTGTTCATTACTTTGTGAATTTCAATGACAAAAAAATGTGTGAAAAATGTGTAGCAGAAAGTATCAAAGTTGCTATAACTTGTTTGATGGCAACTTCAAGTACATTTCAGTAATAACTGCATTTGATTTTAAATGTCACTTAGATCGATAATTTGACATATTATATAACCATCTTTGAATTATGGTATAACAAATTTGTCAGAAGTGGTAAAAGTGTGAATAATGTATGGAATAATCAGTTAAAATTGGAAATCGACCAGAGATTCTGACGACAGCGTCACTCAGCACCCACGTCAACCACTTTAGTAAACCCATTTTAGTAAAAATTAGAGATAATAATAAGTCTTCTGATAAGAAGGCGTATAAAAATGTTGCCAGTTACAAAATAAAAAACACAACTGAACAAAATACTAGAATAAGCAATAATAAGATTGACTACTCTAAGCGACATTTAAAATCGCGTTTATAGGAACTCGCAACAAATGTGAAATCTCAAAATCGGGACTAATATGTTTGTGCATAACTTAAAACCTATTACAATAATGCTGAATTTAAACGGTGTTAGTCGAAGTATCGTAAAACTATGTGTCTATGGATGATGATATTAATTTAAAAAAAGGACTTGTTTATGGTAGTTAATAAGTTATAGATCAAGATATAAAAAGTATAGCATTTATTGAAAACAATTTATATTTTAAATATATATTTTTTAAATTTTGATAATACCTTTCATTACATTACTTGTATATCTATAATTACAGTGCACATGAGCGCCGCCAGGATTACTTTTAGGGAGATGCATCTACATATCATACTATTAACTAATATAAAGTATAGAATTATACACGTATATTATGTAAATCAATGTAATGTCAAATTCAAATCGCGCGGGTATTTGATTCGCTAATCGAAAGCATACTTAATCTCTGTAGTCGATGGTTGGCGTTATTGCTCGGGGAATCCCTGATACTTGCTGACAGGGGGGTGCAACCCTTAAACCCTGCTGCCGGCGCCCATGACAGTGCATATTTAAGTAATGACACTAAAGTAAAGTCACCGAACCATAGACACTAAGTGGAATATGGACGTATCTTTCGAATTGATATGTAAACTAAAAAAAATATTATTTGTTATGTATCTATAATAAAAAAAACTATTAAATAAATAAAGCGAACTGATATAGAGACGGTTACATAGTCGGTATAGTTTATGTAGTAGGTACATTAGTCATTACATTTACTATAATAATAGGTATTTTTTTTATATAATTATAATTTTAGACTACAAGCGATTATTTACAAGAACCCACCGCTTTACTATATACCTGCCTCCCTTGATTGCATCCCCCAATATGCCTGCAGCGGAATTTTTATTTAAAAACAATATTTAATATGTCATATGACATTCATTTAGTATTATTTCATTATTTGAAAAGATTTTTACAATATCAAATGTATAAAAAATTAGTGGTGGTACACAAATATCCGATGAAAAAATGTTGAGAATTAATTGTGTTCCCCTACAGACATGCGGGGGGTACATTCCGCCACTCATACATAACTAAGTCGTTACATTAGCCAGTCTTTCGTTTACACTACACTAGTCTAGTGCGCTAATATACTCCTAGCCGTGTGACGCCTGCGTACAACCACATATATACGACATGCTTTATCCGATATGCGACATGTTATATCCCATATTCAACAAGCATTATTCGATATTCGAAAAGCTCTGTCAGATATCCGACATGCTGGTTCTGATATCCTCTATGGTATATACTTAATCCGACACGCTATATCCAATATCCAACATGCTATATCCAATACCAGATTCGTTATATCCGATATCCAACATGCTATATCCAATATCGGATTCGTTATATCCGATATTCAACATGCTATATCCGATATCCAACACGTTATATCCGATATCCCACGTCAGCACGTATACGCTATGCCTCAGAGCTGAGCAACTGACGCTCCACTTGTGTGTTTCAATGGTTCGCGCCGTCATCATCATCTTACAAACAAAATAAATAACTTTCTAACAAATTATATAATACACACGAGACCATTAAATAAAATTCAATCAATTTTTACGATCGTTTAGGTATAACGAAAGGAAGGATTCTTAGAATGGAATAACATTTATAAAGCTGCGAATATCCCAAAAGTAGCCATGCAATAGAATTATTTGTTCAAAATTTTCGCCACAAATTTTCTTAACTAAAAATCTGAACGACGCGAACAATAATCATGGTAAAAAAAAACAAAGCAATTATGTTTCAATGAAATGGAAATAATCGTCATATGCTGTAAATTGGCAAACTATTTTTTTTACGATACAATATTGCGTTTGAATTTAACAACGTCGATGAAAACTTAAAAAAGAGCATTTATTATTGGCACCGTTAATTTTTGGCACCACTAGCATTAACCAAACGTTTTGAAAGGTCACCGGAAACTTTGGACGCCATCTTGTTTTTTTTTCAACAAGTTTAAGGAACAAGGTTGCATGACTTAGACATTGTTTCAACACGTGACTAAGTTTCCGGTTAATTTGAATGCATCAGCACCAGAAATAAACACACATTTAGGAATAAGGTGCCTAAGCGGGTTTCGACGTAATATTCATACCATTTTGTACAATTAGCGTATTTTTTACAAACGACGTAAATATCTAGCACCACTAGAGCGTTACGTATAGAAAAATGAAAAACCGCGATCGTTTTTGCTTATAAATGCAATGATTATATGTCTCGTGTAAAAAGGCATCACAATGCAATTGACTTTGCTTTGCGCTTTGTATAAACTATTATTGGGCTGTTAGGGTGACCGTCCACTGGTCATACGAGTTCTTTTATTGTAATTAAACTATCAATTAAATTAATAAGATATTTACTGTGGCAAGCTATTAGATGTTGTTCGATATAGGACCAGTGAATGTTCAAACAACCCAATTGGTATAAATGTATCGCAGAATATTATAGGACACGTCAACTAGTACGCAGCGATGTAACCGACGCGGGTAGTGTACAAATTTCAACCTTAATTCCTTAGTGAGTATGTTCAGTATTCCGTATACACAATAAAACACATCCATAAAGCTCTAAGAGGAAGCCTCACTATACATATATAATTAAAGTTAATTAAATATTACTATTATTATTTTATATTTAAATATCATTTATATCATATACACATTCATACAAAAGTCCTAGTACACTAAAGCATTATCGATGTCCAAACATTATGAAACGTTCCAAAACATTTTCTTTACATTTTAATTACATACCATCTCCCGCCGAAAGATTTTCTTATAATTGAAGCGTATTTTAATTAATTATAACAATTATTTACTTTTTAGATTCACACTCGACTAGTATTTTTTTTTCGGAGGTGAAATGCATTTTTCTCTAAATCTTAACAATAGAATAAACTCCTTTGCAAAAAAAACGGGCACCTTACACACACACTTTACCTTAGCTTTTCTATGGGTAAATATTATTATATTTTTAGTATGTCATTAGCTTGGATGACTAGAAATTTCTTATTATCAATGAGAATCTAGTTTTTTAACACTTTTATCCTGGTATCGGTGTTTTAGTCAATGTAAACAGAGAGCCGTGTTAAAATGGACATTTTTATGGGTATAATGAAATTAAGACTACGAGTATTTTTATGGTATTTTAATAAAAGAGACATTAAAAAATAAAAATTAATAACGAGTATGACCTCCTCTTGCAGCGATTACGGCATGTAATCGTCTTGGCATGCTTCCCACCAGGCTTTTGATGGTGTCCTGTGGAATGTGTTCCCACTCAGTCGAGATTACACGTTTAAGCTCTCTGATGTTTTGTGGAGGTGGTTGGACAGATCGTACTCGCCTTTTTAGGAGGTCCCAAACGTGCTCAATGGGGTTAAGGTCGGGGCTCCGCGCTGGCCAATCCAAACGACGAATACCGACCTCTTGCATATAAGCATCTACGTCGCCAGAACGGTGGGCCCGAGCATTATCGTCCATGTAAATGGCATCTTCACCAATTACAGTCAGTGCGGGTTGTGCATTTTGAGAAAGGATTTCTGTTATGTACCTATGCGCATTTAGTGAGCCATTTTCTATGAATACTATCTCGGTACGATAGTTGGAAGTTACGCCCGCCCAAAACATAACGGACCCTCCACCATAAGGGGTGATTTCTTCAAAACACACATCGGCATAGCGTTCCCCTGGTCTTCGTAACACTCGCCGACGTCGGTCCTCACCATGCAGACAAATTCGAGCCTCATCGGAGAAGAGTACGCTACTCCAGTTACCTGGTGTCCAAGATAGGCAATTTCTAGCGAACCTCAACCGCGCAATCCGGTGCTCACGGAGTAACTTGGGGGCCCGCGCTGGTCGTCGACTACGTATATCAGCAGCTAAAAGTCTTCTCCTCACAGTCCATAGGCTAACTTGTGCTCCTCGTACCTCTTCAAGGTTTCTTTTGAGGTCTATGTAACTGCATTTGCGGTTCCTCAGCGCCTGAGTCACTAAAAAGCGATCGTCTCGCGGCTGTGTGCAACGTTTTCTCCCAGAACCTTGCCTTCTCTGAACGGAACCTGTCTCTTGGTATCGAGTCCAGGTTCTTTGTACGGTTGAACGACTCACGTTTAACCGCTGTGAGACGTAACATTGGCTACACCCCTCTTCCAGCAGCGCTATAATTTTACTAGCTCTCATTGCTTTTTCTGCCATTACGATAGACACAAAGATATCTGTTTTAAGTCACAATAAGGCAGAATTATGCGATAAACATAAATTGTTGTACTAAAAATAACGAAAAGTTACTTTTAGTTGCTTGATAACCTTTTAACCGCAAACCTGCGAAAAGTGTCACAAAATGAAAAAGGGATTAATAATTTAAAAAACAAAAGTTTTGAATTTGGAATGAACTTTTTTTCATACCCAGACTCTTTATTAAGTGCCAGTAACATAGTTTGGCTATTAAAACCTCTGAAGAACTAAATTATTACCAATAATGTTAAAAAATCAAACCCGCCCGTTTTTTTTGCAAAGGAGTGTAGTTCGATTAACGAACTCCACACAGAATGTCGATCGTGGTGTGTTCGAGGCGAGTTGGCAAGCCGTAAGCGGTGTCGGTTTTATTTGTTCGATCGACTTTTTGTGTGGATGTTGTTTCGTGTCGACTGCCCGACGACATATAATAATTTTAATGGTAATCCCCTCCGCATATTTCGCTACAACCCTGTGACGTGACGTTGTGACTGATAAGACATTTTTTAAGCAAGTCACAAGCATTGAATGTCCGACTGATATCAACAGCGAAGCGAGGCGGTAGGTATTATTTATATAAAATAAATAAAAAAGAGTTGAATTAACTAGGACTAAATATACCAAGGAAAACAATTACATGTACATATTGTTAAAATGCAGTGAAAATGCAATTAAGGTTTCTATTATGTGTAAAATAGACAATTAACTATTAATAGTATGTCATGCATGGAAATTATAAAAAAAAATCGGTTGTCTGTAAAGTCGGTTTACTGACGATAGTTGAACGTGATAACGTCTTAAGAAAATACTGATGGAATGGTAGCATTTTTCAAAAGAAAATTTTAATTTCATTTGTTTAATATTTGATAGTATTTATTGGCCTAATTATAACCTCAAAATCCGAAAGTATTTTATTTATTTTTCGGAATTCTCAAGTGTCCGTAGTTTTAATATAGTTTCAATCAAATATATATGCATTATCTAAAACCCAAAAAGTAAATTCACCTACCTTTTGGTTCTTAGGCCAACTATGTATGGACGACGAACAATGTCCTTTTCGTAAATCTAGTTTTTAAAAAGCCCGCCTCAATGAGACATAGGAGAAAATGTTCCCTTTGACGGATGGCTGGTCTAACCTGTCATTTCAGACACGTTGTGTGATATGTGGAAGATTTAATATTTATGTTTTAATTTTTTTAAATCTCGAACGCTGCCGAACGCAAAGGCCGATTGTGCTTCTTTGTCGCTCGTTCCGCGCTCTCGCTTGCACTTCAAGCCTTAAATGGAACGTGACAGAGCGAGGTAACGACGCATGAGTCATGTTTTTTCGTGCGTGCAGCCGGCTCTATCGAATTATAAGACGTTATCACGTCAAAAACTTTAAAACATACATACGTGTAAATATCTACCGTCTCTCCTCACGCTTCAGTGGACAGTCACCTTTATCATAATACAATTGCGTACATAATCACTCGCTTGCAAAAATACAATACAGTTATACAAAATCTCCTTCATAAGAACATTTTTACTAATAAATATGCATTTAACATCTACACTAACCTACGAGGCGACAGTGTTGAACCCAATGCGTAGTTCCATAATTGCCATTAAATAGTTACCATTGCCGTATATAAGCGAAAAAGTAAAAACACAATTCAACGCAATACGCGTTTTTTTACTTTAAATTATAATGAAGCCAGCAAGTTTAAAACAACCTGCTGTAATGTCTAAAAAACAATAACTACCGTAAAATACGGCAGTCAGCATATAAATGGCAACCCTGGTGCATTGTTGTCAACACTGACACCCTCCTATTTGACTAAAGTAAATCTTTTGTTAAAACGACGTAAGATTAGTGCTTTTGAAACATGTATGATGATGGTTGGTGGACGAAATTTCAGTTAACATTGAGAGTAAGAAAAAAAAATATTATTAAAACATTGTTTTTATGCATATTGCATGTGTAGACACCTGTATATTATATCACAAAAGGCGTAGTGTAGACTTAAAAAACATACGTTGTCAAAACATAATGACATACTCATGCTTATTAGTGTCTACAAATGAAAACCATAGTTCATTTGTCCAGTATAGAAAATAATAGTTTTTTCTTTACTTTTTAAGATGCTGTCTACACATGATTTAAAAAAAGGCATCGACTAAATAACACCCAATTCCGTGTTAAAAGTGTCGATATCTCGGTAAGAATTTTAGTTAAACATGTGAGGTACATAAATAACTGATACATAATATATGAAACTTTACAAAAAAAAACAACCCACAAGAGCAATAAACGAAGGCCATATCGGTGTAAGCTTTCAGCTACGAATCGATAAATAGTGTTGTACTTGTGGTTTATCGATGATTGAATGGGATGACTGTGGAGCGGCTTGAGGGATTTTTAGTCCGAGTTTGTATGGAAAGATAAATTGAGCTTCACAAAAAAACAATAAGTAAAAAATGTTTTAAGTAATTGACAGGCGTTAGCATTTTTTTAACGTTGCTATGATATATCTATTATAGTAATCAAGCTGCAATCAGAAAAAAAAATGGGTGCGTGTACTTATGTACGCGCGTGAGAAGTTATACTTCTTTGGCATCATTAAAAAATAGTTTTTAATTGCATGCAAATAATTGATTACAATAAAATTATTATTTGATGTTCAATTTTAATTTTTATCACAAACTTTTTATTAAATGTTTTATTAAATTTATTTCTTTATTTTGTGAATATTAAATAACCAATAATAAGTATTTAACATTAATAATTTAATAATATTTAGTGTTAATTATATTAAATAAAAGTATTTTAATTTATATCAATAAATAATACATACGGATAGTTAACCTCAATTATATTGGAGCACTTGAAAAAGTATATAAGCACAATTTTTTTCACTAATATTCACAAATAGTAAGTAATATCAATCAAAATATTCAATTTAAATCACTACTGAATATAATTTATTAGCACATATATAATTCGCACTTGTATGAAACTCAAACACGTGTTGTGAATGTATAAACTAGAGACATGTTGATAAATATTATAAATATGAAAACAGTGATCAGAGGTGACGAGCGTACCAACATGCGCGACTAATATCGAGGTTCAATTCCTATTTTGTTGGTAGCTTTTTTTTCGAGACTTAATGAGCGGTTAAGCAGACGGCTTCATATTGTTAATTTTGTGTCACAGGTGCGCGCGCATCTTAAAATTTCACTCTCATCATTTTTTCATAACGCGCCTAAAGAAGTATAACTTCAAAAACTTACAACTTTTGGACTTTATGAAGTTTTTTCACTTTAATAAAACGTTACCAAACTTTACATATATTTTTTTGTATATTCATAAAAATAATACATAGTGTAATTGTTTCTTTATCAAACATCGATTTACCCTCCCATAGACTCACGAGATGTTAGGACGTTTTTGTATCATAATAATCATGAATGATGTACCAGACAAACTCTCAGGACATTATTCACTATCTATTCGCTATATAGAACGACACTAAATGCGACTAAGTAATATTATATTTATTTTTTTTTTCTAAAAGAGTGAAGTTTGCCACAAGAGTTATCTGGTGAGTGAAATATTTTATTTGGAATTCATCGCCTGCATTTTATGAATTATTTGTTTTTATTTAGTGGCAAAAGTTTTTGAAAAATTAAATTTCAGAGTAGCAATATAAATCGATGTAAAATTTCTATAGGATGTTGCAGAAAAGGGTTCAAACTGAAATCACTTACGAAGATAACGATGTATAGCTTATGAAGTATAGAAAAAACGAAAATTAGATTTCCAAATTTTTATCAATAATATTAGGTTGGGTCATAAATTTTAACTGTCAATGAATGGTGCTGAAATATCAAGTATGTTTAATACTGAGTATGTAGATCAGTGGAATACTCAACCAGGTTTTCTGGTGCATTTTTGCATTTTCACAGTTTAAAACTATGCGTTTAATGTTAATATGTCCTCCGCCTTTATTGTAAGTTATAAATCATTCTGCTAATATGTGGCATAAATATTGAACCTCTTTTCTATAACAGCCTGTATAAACCTATTGTAAATTGTTTTTCTGTACCTTTAGCAAGCGGGCTGCGAAGAATCAAGTTGCGTTCCATTGCTCAGACAAGGAATACAGAATTTGTTAAATGTCGATATTTTTATAATCTTATCGACCTTGGTGGTCTGTATCCTTACATCCCTAGTGTTTATCTCCTCGAACGGAGTAGTCGTGAAGAGACTAGACTTGATGACACTAGTACAAAGATAATAAATTATGAGTTACAATAATTTATTTTTATGCTAACATCAGCCGTATGCATTAAGACGTATGTTTCGGTTTTAATTATTATCGAGTTCAGTCACCGGCGCCAATCCGTTTTCAAACATTAATGGTGGAACAAAAGTGATCGGTTAAGTTTATGTTTATAATTATTTCCGCATATTGTGAATGAACTTAAATATTTTAACATAATAACAAATAGGATGTTACATCAATAATTAACAAATAATGATCGACAATTATCGATATCGATAGTACCGTGGTATGGTATAGTGAAATGGTGTATCTTGCCTTGCGTGTCTACAGCACGCGGCAGCTGGTGGTGGATGATGGTGGTGGTGGTGTGGATGGTGCAGCGGAGGGGTGTGCAGTGTCGCACTAGCTGGAGGGCACGCGCGGGGGTGAGGGCGGGGCGGGGGCGGGGGCGGGGGTTGGAGCCGAAGGGCGCGGGGCACATCCGAAGCTGCTGCGGAGCGTGTCCTCCATCAGGCAACAGATCTTGTCGCGGTCACCCTGCACACAACACAACGGATATTACCATTAACTCTCACTTCCCATTCTCTTGTTATTTATTGGCACGTTGCCAACCTTAAAAAGAAGGGATAATTAGATATCGGGAAGGAGGATTTGGGCTTCCGGATATCTCACACGCCGTACGAAACGCATCAGCAAGCCACTACTTTATGTCGGTTTCCTGTGAGACAGTGATAACGAACCAATCGAACCGGCCCATTCTTCGAAAAATACAAGTGCTACATTTTGCTGGCGGTAGTGTAACAAAATTTAAAAAAATATGGGCACGGGCGCACGCTCCGCTGCTGATTGATGTTCGAAAACACATATTATAAGAGGCCGTTTTGCCTACAAATAGGATATTCATATCCTCCCGGATAGCGACCACCGTACATCATCATCATCATCATCAGCCACAAGACGTCCACTGCTGAACATAGGCCTCTCCCAAAGATTTCCAGACCGACCTGTTGGAAGCGGCCTGCATCCAGCGACTTCCTGCGATCTTTATCAGGTCGTCTGTCCACCTTGTAGGTGGACGTCCAACGCTGCGCTTGCCAGTACGTGGCCTCCATTCCAGAACCTTTCTGTCCCATCGGTTATCGGTTCTGCGAGCTATGTCGCCTGCCCACTGCCACTTGAGCTTACACCACCGTACACATGGTGTTAAAATTTACCATACCCACACAACTTGTGTGGATCGCGTTCCAGAATCAGCCAACTTGCGACATAACTTGATGGTTGTTTGGTACGGATATAGAGGTACATCCTTGTATCCCTGTGCCTGCATTGGTCATCCGCCTGTCCTGTCGCAGACCCCTCGAGCTGCACTTATACAGGCCGGCATGATTCTGGTGACCACCGATAAACTCATAGTTTGTCGATGGTCGCTGGTTTTTTGGAGTGCACTACGCTTACCATCAGGTGTAGTGCAGTCATTTTTCCGTGCTCGGGTAAAAAAAACCTTTATCTATATAGAGGCCGAGTCCCGCCGCGAGACCGCGCACGTCAGCTGCCGGTTCATCTTGTCGTACTAGTAGGTACCGGGTACGTACCTCGTGTATGAACCCGAGCTGCACGAGCTCGTGCGCGAGCGCGCCGGCCGAGTCCCGCCGCGAGACCGCGCACGTCAGCTGCCGGTTCATCTTGTCGTACTAGTAGGTACCGGGTACGTACCTCGTGTATGAACCCGAGCTGCACGAGCTCGTGCGCGAGCGCGCCGGCCGAGTCCCGCCGCGAGACCGCGCACGTCAGCTGCCGGTTCATCTTGTCGTACTAGTAGGTACCGGGTACGTACCTCGTGTATGAACCCGAGCTGCACGAGCTCGTGCGCGAGCGCGCCGGCCGAGTCCCGCCGCGAGACCGCGCACGTCAGCTGCCGGTTCATCTTGTCGTACTAGTAGGTACCGGGTACGTACCTCGTGTATGAACCCGAGCTGCACGAGCTCGTGCGCGAGCGCGCCGGCCGAGTCCCGCCGCGAGACCGCGCACGTCAGCTGCCGGTTCATCTTGTCGTACTAGTAGGTACCGGGTACGTACCTCGTGTATGAACCCGAGCTGCACGAGCTCGTGCGCGAGCGCGCCGGCCGAGTCCCGCCGCGAGACCGCGCACGTCAGCTGCCGGTTCATCTTGTCGTACTAGTAGGTACCGGGTACGTACCTCGTGTATGAACCCGAGCTGCACGAGCTCGTGCGCGAGCGCGCCGGCCGAGTCCCGCCGCGAGACCGCGCACGTCAGCTGCCGGTTCATCTTGTCGTACTAGTAGGTACCGGGTACGTACCTCGTGTATGAACCCGAGCTGCACGAGCTCGTGCGCGAGCGCGCCGGCCGAGTCCCGCCGCGAGACCGCGCACGTCAGCTGCCGGTTCATCTTGTCGTACTAGTAGGTACCGGGTACGTACCTCGTGTATGAACCCGAGCTGCACGAGCTCGTGCGCGAGCGCGCCGGCCGAGTCCCGCCGCGAGACCGCGCACGTCAGCTGCCGGTTCATCTTGTCGTACTAGTAGGTACCGGGTACGTACCTCGTGTATGAACCCGAGCTGCACGAGCTCGTGCGCGAGCGCGCCGGCCGAGTCCCGCCGCGAGACCGCGCACGTCAGCTGCCGGTTCATCTTGTCGTACTAGTAGGTACCGGGTACGTACCTCGTGTATGAACCCGAGCTGCACGAGCTCGTGCGCGAGCGCGCCGGCCGAGTCCCGCCGCGAGACCGCGCACGTCAGCTGCCGGTTCATCTTGTCGTACTAGTAGGTACCGGGTACGTACCTCGTGTATGAACCCGAGCTGCACGAGCTCGTGCGCGAGCGCGCCGGCCGAGTCCCGCCGCGAGACCGCGCACGTCAGCTGCCGGTTCATCTTGTCGTACTAGTAGGTACCGGGTACGTACCTCGTGTATGAACCCGAGCTGCACGAGCTCGTGCGCGAGCGCGCCGGCCGAGTCCCGCCGCGAGACCGCGCACGTCAGCTGCCGGTTCATCTTGTCGTACTAGTAGGTACCGGGTACGTACCTCGTGTATGAACCCGAGCTGCACGAGCTCGTGCGCGAGCGCGCCGGCCGAGTCCCGCCGCGAGACCGCGCACGTCAGCTGCCGGTTCATCTTGTCGTACTAGTAGGTACCGGGTACGTACCTCGTGTATGAACCCGAGCTGCACGAGCTCGTGCGCGAGCGCGCCGGCCGAGTCCCGCCGCGAGACCGCGCACGTCAGCTGCCGGTTCATCTTGTCGTACTAGTAGGTACCGGGTACGTACCTCGTGTATGAACCCGAGCTGCACGAGCTCGTGCGCGAGCGCGCCGGCCGAGTCCCGCCGCGAGACCGCGCACGTCAGCTGCCGGTTCATCTTGTCGTACTAGTAGGTACCGGGTACGTACCTCGTGTATGAACCCGAGCTGCACGAGCTCGTGCGCGAGCGCGCCGGCCGAGTCCCGCCGCGAGACCGCGCACGTCAGCTGCCGGTTCATCTTGTCGTACTAGTAGGTACCGGGTACGTACCTCGTGTATGAACCCGAGCTGCACGAGCTCGTGCGCGAGCGCGCCGGCCGAGTCCCGCCGCGAGACCGCGCACGTCAGCTGCCGGTTCATCTTGTCGTACTAGTAGGTACCGGGTACGTACCTCGTGTATGAACCCGAGCTGCACGAGCTCGTGCGCGAGCGCGCCGGCCGAGTCCCGCCGCGAGACCGCGCACGTCAGCTGCCGGTTCATCTTGTCGTACTAGTAGGTACCGGGTACGTACCTCGTGTATGAACCCGAGCTGCACGAGCTCGTGCGCGAGCGCGCCGGCCGAGTCCCGCCGCGAGACCGCGCACGTCAGCTGCCGGTTCATCTTGTCGTACTAGTAGGTACCGGGTACGTACCTCGTGTATGAACCCGAGCTGCACGAGCTCGTGCGCGAGCGCGCCGGCCGAGTCCCGCCGCGAGACCGCGCACGTCAGCTGCCGGTTCATCTTGTCGTCCATGCGCAGCAGGATCGTCATCTGCACAACCACACACTAACTCACTTTACTGCACTGGCTGCAATGTTGATACACACTTTATTTGATGATATTATTGATTGTAAGAATTAATATTTGACTTGACAAATAATTTATGAACAATTTATCTAATTAAATAGGAATTAATTCGATTAATTAGGAATTATTATTATTAGGAATTAAATCAATAACGATTCATACGATTAGTTAAGAATAATTAATTCGGTTTAAAAAAAATACTCTTGTTCGTTTCTTTATCATTTGTTTAATAAACACGTAATAATAACACACCCTGTATTAATGTCATTCGTTAATACAGGGTGTGTTATTATTACGTGTTACTATTACGTTTCAAAAGATAAATTGTCTTTAAAAGTGGGGCAAATAAACTTACTGACAGTTAGTTTAGATTATGTAATAAGGATCAGTTATTAATTTTGAGGCATATACTCCTAACATAGGTGAATATAACAGTAACAAGTATCGTGTTGTGTACTGACGAGCAGGTCTGGCGGCGGCGTGTCGTGCGGCGGGTGGGTGTGCGTGTGAGCCGGGTGTGGATGCGGCTTGAGGCTGCACATCATGTTGACGACGCGCCGGGTCTCGAGGTCGCGCGGCGGCGGCGAGGCGGGCGGCGCGGCGGGGAGCAGCGCGCGCTCGGCCGGAGACACCGACCGACCCACACACCCGCCCCAGCCGTACGCCGTCAGCGGGTAGATGCCGTACCTATAACAATACCACTCATACAATACAATGTAAGGCTGCGGACTTCAAGTCAGCGGGCAGATCGCGCGGCACTACAGCGGCGTAGTGTTGTGCATAGAGAAATTACTGTCTGTTCGCGAACGAAATTGATGTGAATATGATATTCCATATAAAAATCATTGAAATAATTTGCTCCACCACGTCGGCGGGCATTTTTGAAAATGCACAACACTACGTCAGTGCAGACGCACGGACACCGCTCGACCGATGCATATCGCTCGTACGCCGCTCCTCGCGCCGCTGCCTTCGAGGCCAGGTCCTAAGTGCCATCCACGCTGTCAACAATTGGACTGCATGAATAGACCGGCTCCAAAACCGATGTGAAGTAACAGTTCGCTGTTGCGATTTCCTAAGGTGAAGTGAGTGAATAAGGTATCCGGAGACACAAACCGCTCTCCCCTTTCCAGTTTTATAATTAACTTTTCGCTTTAATATCGGCAACACGTCCATGATTCGAAATGGTCGAACGCGGGTGTGCAGACTGTGGCCATGGCAACAACGGGGTAAGCGCGAATCGCGGGGAGCGGGACGGTTCGCGACTCTATACCTATAACTCTTTTATGCACGATGCGCGATCAAATTGCCAATCAAGCAACTTATCATATATGTAGAAATAACACTTTGTAATGATAATTATTAGGTACCATGTTTATAAATGTCCAGCACTCACTTGACATCCTCGACGAACTTCTCGAGTTTCTCAGCATGCGGCTGCAGGTCCTTGGCAGCGAGCTGTATCCTCTCCCCGCCCTTGACGCACCACGCGAGCGCCTCGCCGCTGCCGCCGCCCGCCACCTCGTCCGTGATCGTCTCGGATATGTTCGCTGGAACATATCGAAACAACACTCATTCGTCTACTTCTATAAAAAATTGTCGATTTAATAGATCCATATAACTTGATTGTTAAATGAAACAACAATTACTGTTTTACAAATGTGTATGAGAACGAAGATAATGTAATGAGCATCGTCTATCACTTTCTTTCTTGCACGCCCGTACCATATTGGCGATGAAGACATATTGTGTCGTGCATCCCTTTTCTACAATTTTACATTAGAAAGGCTTCCAACTTATTTGTTTTTAAATTAAATTGTTGAAAAAATCCAAGTAATTAAAATAACTACTGAGAAAATATCCAACTTAGAAGACAAGACCTCAGTATAGTTAAAAAAAAGGAACTGACCCGTAGTGTTGACTAGCGTGTGAGCGGCGAGCAGCTTGAGCGAGTGCACCTCGAACAGCAGCGGGTGGAAGAGCAGCTCCCGCGCCGTCGGCCTCTTCGACGGGTCCTTGTTTATACACCTGCAAGCACAGGGTCCGACCATCAAAACCACGCAGCACACCCTCCAAAACAGAACACCCATAACGACTTACCCACGCGACACCTGAAAAGTTTTAAGAGAGAAATCGTTCTGTACCTGTATATAAAGTCCTTCTGCCTCGGCTCCTCCAACGACTCAACGGTTCGTATGATGTGCTCCTCAGTGACGTGGCTCCCAGAATCACCATTGCCCTGGATTTCAAGTGCCGCGGTTTCCAGTGCGCACATTCCGAATGAGTAGATATCCATCGCTGGCGTCACCATTTGCGATGCTAATACAGGGGGGAAATAAAGTTGAAATGAATATATATGACAACAAAGTTTCGATTGCTGTGGTCGTGTTCCTTTGCTTCTTCTGGTGATGAACACTAGTGATGAAATGGGAAAAAGCAAAAGATGCGAAGACCAAAGCATAGGAAACTTTGTGGTCTGCAGCGTGCCTTGTATGGGCGGAGTACTTACATCCATATTCTGGTGCGATGAGATGCATGTTCCTCATGTTCTCGCGGCAGGTCTTGACGTGATGATGAATGGCGTCGGGAGCCACAGATCCGATCTTCACGAGCCCGTTGTGCTGGATGAAGATCGTATCGCAGGTCAGGTTGCCGTGGACGATGGGTGGCATGCAGCCGTGGAGGTAGCTGTCAAATGTAAGCAAGATAAATATTAGCTTTCAAGAATTATTGTTTTGCCAAATAATCCTGGAAAGAAAGTCATAATTTAATCTTCGATAATGTCGTTTTCTGTAAAAAGAAATGGACACACGTTAACATCATAATTTACTGGTATGGAAGTAATAACATGTAAAAAACTAAAGCTGAAGCTGTAACAGATTAAGAACGTTAATAGTAGGATTATTGGTATACTTTCCTCGTATTCTACAATTTTATATGGTATAAACAAACTGATCAGATTTAAATTTCAAGATAAAACATGTAACTGAGGTTAAAAAAGGTTGTTTCCATTTCCTGAAATTATTGCAACTAAAGGTGAGATCGTAAAATGATGAATTCCCCACCCAATTTTTAATCTCACTACACACAAAATTGATTGGTGCGAGAATTGATGCGACGAAATCCTTTTAGACCAGAGAATATTTTAAATTTTGTCAGTGGTAACAAGTTTATTTGACATTACCTGAGCGCGGAGAGTATCTGCGTGCACCATCTCTTCCACGCCTGCAGCGGCAATCGCTTCACGTTGCGCTTGGTGCGCTTCAAGAACTGTTTCAACGATCCACACGACATGTACTCTGTGATGAAGATCACCTGCAACAGAACGATACACGGTTACTCGATATCTCTTGGTAATGGGATTCTTCATGGATATTAAATATCCTTTACTATGACAACTTGTTAAATATCTCAGAACTATACACATTATGCATTGATTGTTTTATGATACAATGAGCGAATAGACGGCTTCTAAGCTACTTCATCTCTAAGACAAATGTTTGTATTATCGAAGAGTAGTTGTAATGGGTGGATGTTATCGGTTTGAAATTAAATCTCGTAATTCTTGGACACCTACGACACAAGTTTTTTCTTTTTCTTTTGCGGATTAAGCTAGATAGCTTAGATGTGTATATCAACTGAATTTATTTATTGTACTAATTTGTGTCTTGTTACCGAAGACGTCACTATAAGAGTCAATATAAAACGCTTTTATTCATTAGCTGGAACTCAGCATTACATTATTTTCAATGCCAAAACACAGTGGGTGATCTCTCTGAGTACCATTTCTGTAATGAAATGTAAATACCAAGTTTGCTCGCGCAAATTGTACTATATAATTATATTATATTCATATGTTTCGAGTTAACCGTTTTTATCAGTATTAGCTTCATTTTATTCGTGTAACGAGCTGCAAAATTTCTCGCAGAATTCACCGAAAGGTTGCCGACTGACCTTTATTTCAGCCAGATGTGTTTTATTTCGCCGCAAATACATCTACCTCTGTGAGCTAACTTTGAATGTTGTTGAAGTTTACTACTACCTTTATCCTTTTGACTACAATTGAAAGAAAGAAGAAGAATAATAATAAATACACCCAACAGTCACACAGATAGTCATGACTCCACACTAGGTTTAACCTGTGTCATGGGTATCAGGAACAATGAGAGACTTGAGTTTCCACAACACCCAGGCCCGAAACACCTATTTGTGGATTACACAAATATTTGTCTCGGTGCGGGAATCGAACCCACGGTTTCTCGCTTCACAGCCGGCTACTCGCCCACTGCACCACGGAGGAGAAAGTAAAGTATTTAGGGTGTGAAACAGTAGGAGATCCTGGGTTTGATTCCAAAGTCAGTACGCGATTTGCCCGGGAAAACTACGGGTGGAATAATTGCCCCTCTGCCTACCCATTCGGCAAAGGCGTGAGCTTATGTACAGGAAGCGCGATATACATTTATAGATACCACATGCATAGCGCCAATTATCTTGACACTGGATATTGTGACAAGTTTCTTCCGGTCGTTAATAAATCATATTATGGGTGGTGTAGAATGCCATGTGTCGACATGACGGATTTATACGTCATCGGTTGGTTCAAGTCTCCGCTCACGTTATATTATAGAATTACTAAAATCACTGCGCTAAAATATTTTCTGCTGAATTCCATTGCGCACAATTTCTACTTAAGTGCATACTTTTTGAGTGGTAGAGCCACGCTGTAGACAGTTTTGTCTACAGCATGAATGGGCTGGCTCGACCGGGTCGTTACCACTGTTTCACAGAAAACCGACGTAAAGTAGTGGCTTGCTGCTGCGTTTCGTACGGTGAGTGAGATATCCGGAAGCCCAAATCCCCTCCCCTTGCCAATCCCTAATTATCCCTTTCCTTTAAGGTCGACAACGCGCCCATCATTCTTCTGGTGGTGGGCGTACATGGGCGGTGGTGATCACTTACCATCAGGTGACCCACTTGCTCGTTTACCCGCCTATGCTATAAAAAAAACAAATAGGGAATCTAAATATTGTCGTTACAAAGTGTTACGCTGATAACTTTATTCTTATGCTAATATTTATCAATTTAAAACGATGCGTTTCTCACATATCCAGGGCCCACTTATCCAGGTTTCACAGTACTTGGTTTTTGCTATCTTGGGACAGATATTACTTTTGATATCAAGTCTTTTACCATTTTCTAAATTGTCTTCATCAGTAAATGGTATTCAAAGAAGACGTACCCTGGGCTTGTCGGTGTGTGTATCTGTCCAGTAGCGATGGAACTTGACGATGTTGGGATGCTCCAACCTCGTTAGGTTGTCGAACACCATTTGTATCTTGTCCTCCTTCGACTTGAAGTACTTCCGTTCGGAGAATTGAACCTCGTTCCACACCACCTCGACACCTTCCTCGGTGTCCATGGCGAGGTGTGCGCAGTCGATGCCAGGGACATCTCGCTGTTCTACCTGTAATACAAACAAGGAGATTTGAGCTTTGGTCTTTAGACACAAGTTTTTAAATCAACTATAAATACTGAACGTTACAGTAGGCACTAGAACACCAATTAGGTGTTGTGATAGACATCCAAATGTTTATATTTATTGATTCATATTTAGTCATTTTACGATTAAATTGAGTAAGCGTAAGCGTAAATTAGTGGTTTCTTTTGAAGTACGAGTAGCATTACTAATTTTGTAGCAGGGTGAATACAACACAAACAAACATAAATTATCTGACTGAAGAATTTTGAATCATTGGATTCAATTACATTTATAAGTCATGGCCAATTCACTTGTAAGTACAATATGACATACATTGTACAAGGATATCCAGTATCATGCATATGTGATGTGACAACAGCTCGTACTGTTTGCATTTCCATGTTTGGTATTAAAATGCTAATGTTTGACAAAGTTCTGTATTTGAATGTGTACATACAATTTTAATTTAATTTTACCTTCCATCTTGTAGTATGATTAAAAAGTTTATGTATTGTATGGTGTATTGTACTTGGTATATGCTGTGGTTACTAGTTCTAGAGTTGCAATCACATTACCTATAACAAACATGTATACCTTAACAATTAATGTAATATACCATTGTAAACTCAGTGCGTAACCCTCTTTCAGTCTGCATCTCTACCACCTACCCTGTCGTCAACTAATTTAATACGTTCATAGTTGAACAAGTCAACATACTCCCATAATAAGACAGCATTTATTCATTTGCCATTCAGTAGGTATGTGTGGCAAATTGAATGATGTACGGTTCAAACGGTGAGTCCTTCCTCTGCCATGCTCGGTGGCGAATTGTACAACAATCATTCAATTTAGATCTCAACTCTGCATAAGGTAGCGTCGTTTCAATTTGTGTTTGGTACTGAGACTTGTGATTTTGTTTAATAAACCATTTTGTATATTTTCAATGCAAATAATATATTATAGTATTTAGTTTAATGTGGTTCGAAAGGCATGGAAAGTAAGTTACAAGATGTGAGAAGCATATTAGTCGAAATTTTTATGACGAGCGACTAAATAACTGACTTTAAATTAGTTTATATTCCGTGGAACCACGGCTTAGCGAGCCCGCTGCAAGTAACACGAAGTTTAGGAGACTGGTAAGTTTTCTATCTCCTTGGATGAGACAATGTTTGAGTGATCCTAAAATACTTGTTTAGGGTCTGGGCGTGTTTTCTCCCCAGAGAAGTTAACGTCAGGCAGGCGACCGATAACATGCGATAAAATATAGACCCCAATGCGAGTGGGATAAGGGCAGGTAGCAGAAGATATATATTATTTAATCTCATCATTGGTCCTAAGATGGTTCTCCAAGTTGGATTTTATATCGATAGACTCGTCTCATATTACGTTATGGCCATGGAATTTTGTTGACGAACTACGGCTAAGGCCTGAACATGTCTGCCTAAACCATTCGTGGAACACTGTGTGTTGTATATTATTTATATTTATGTACACTGTACATACATAGTACAGCTATGCCAAGGTCACGCATTTTATTGACGTCAAAAGAAAAACAACACGATTTAGATTACATAATCGTGTAGATATTGTAGGGAACACACGAGTACGTGAATGTGCAGCGCTATCGGTCATCGACCCCGGCACGACGCACGGCCCCTTGCACTATCTAATTATACTGTTTCTAACATAATGGCGTGTAATTAATAGCTATCGTTATTCATTATCTCGTTTATGTTTATATAAACAAGATATTATAAATTGAAATAATTTATAGAAAGAGGCCACCATAGACGCTTGTCAATATTCAGTAGGGTATTTTTTTTTAAACGCGCATAGGCAGCGGTTTCATTGTGTCCCTGGCAGTTTTAGTCCATGAGCGACGGTAACCGCTTACCATCAGGTGCAATCTCGTTGGACTTGCCAAGGGAAATAAATAAATAAAATAATTATTATAGTTTTTTTACTTCGGTGGTGCAGTTGTAATGCGTACGACTGCTGTGCTGAGGTTTCGGTTTCGATCCCCGGGTTATGGTGATATTGGTTTTTTTATAGACATAATAAAAGCGTGTTAAAAACTGTCTACAGCTTGGCTCTACCACTCACAAACACCCTTTTAATCAATTTTTCCTCAGATGAGACTCCTATTTCAGTTTCTCGCGTCACTATTATGTACATGGTCGCTGGAAGGCTGTCAAATTGCAAGGCAGGATGGTATTGCCTACAATTTAGAAGTAAAAGTTAGTTATAAGGCTGATGCAAAATATTTGAAAAGACGACTGTATGTCGGTCGCCCTAATTGTCTAGAAATGTTACATTTGAATAAAATATAATATTTATTTATTGAAATAAAGGGAAAACTAAGTAACCGAATATTGAATACGTCTAGACTACAAAAGCTCTTCTCGTGTAATAACAAAACGATTTTATTGAAATGAATGTATTCATTTTTTATCGATTAGATTGGATCCCGCATAAAAGTGACTCTCAGTTCAGATAAATGTTTTTCAGATTCCACAGCGATATCTATAATAGTATTAGTAATCTGGGATATTCATATCCACCCACATAGCGGCCATCGTATACATGGTGTTAAAACCTGTCACAGTGAACCACACATCCTGTGTGGATCGCGTTTCAGAATAAGCCATTTATATCTGGTTCTCTCGTAGGGCTAGCGATATGACTTGATGGTTGGTTGGGGCGGGTATAAGGGTACACCCTTGTATCCCTGTGCCTGCATCGGTCACCTGCCTATCCTGTCGCAGGCCCATCGATTTGCTTCTTCACTCTTCGGCGTGTGAAGGAGAATTTATACAGGCTGGCATGATTCTGGTGACTACGCGTGGTCGCTTACCATCAGGCGTGGTGCAGTCACTTTGCCATGCTCGGAAAGAAAAAGATTCAAAATTGAAACTGTTATATTGTAGGTACCATTTCATAAACATTTCCGTTTTTAATTGAAAGGGCCGGTAAACTGGCAATTGGGTCACTTGATGGTAAATTATCTCTACCGCTTATGAAATTCTCAATAGCAGAAGAATCATGACTGAGTTGGCGACTTTAAGGTAAGAAATGTTGACTACGGGGGAAATGTTGTTTACTTAAAGCAGGGATTTATGAGAAAACTACCGCTTTACGTTAGTTTTATGCAAGGCAAGCAAAGTATACCCATTACGAGCTGACCCACCTATGCGTGACGCCGTCTGAGATGGTACCACCGCTTTGTCTATTTCCGCCGCCAAGCAGCAGTGTTTAAGCACTTTTGTGTTTCGGTTTGAAGGACATTGAAGCCAGTGAAATTACTGGGTGTTATGTGACCAACATGTATGTCTCGAGATGACGTTCCTATTTTACAACATAATAACTAACTGTGACAGTGCTAGCTGTAACTCTGCCCACCCCGTCGGAGATACAGGCGTATACATTAAACATAATCGAACCGGCAATCTCGCAATCGATTAATGAAATGCGATATCGATGTGCAATCAAAACAAACCGACGGATTATTATCAGAAAACGGATTACTGAAATGAGATTGTGCGGGCAATCGGGATCACTTTTATAATTAAATGTAAGCTGGGATGAATCTCGGGTATTATGTTGCGGCCGATTGTACAGTTATATATTTGTAGTTATTGTTATTTATTTTTATTTGATTAAATAACGAGACGAGCCAAGCGCTCGCCTGATAGTAAGCGCCAGGCGTGCCCATAAACAGAAGCAACACCACACAGAACTTTGAATTATAAAGCACTGCATGGCACTAGACTGCTCTCGTTACACCGATACATAAGATGTTAAGTCTCATTAGATGTTAAGTAAATACACTGGCTTCTATGTCCTTCAAAAGGAAACACAACAGTGCTTACACACTGTTGCTTAGTGATAGACAAAGCGGTGGTACCAACCCAGACGGTCTCTCGTATACGAGGGATCGGCAGGCGTGGCGAGATCAGGCGAGCAACCTTGCTCGTCAAAAGTAAAAAATAATAATATTAATTCTAACGCATATCATTGTAAATTCACGAAATCAATTTATTGCCTGCCAAGAATTACAAAAATCTATATCTTTATAGGTATGTTTTTTGTAAAGAAAAACCGACGAATTTCCTACTTTCGTTTTATTTTAAGGCAACATTTACTGTCTTCACTTAGCTTTCACTACAAGACAAAACACAAAATCATAAATTCAGTTCATACAAAATCTGGCCTACCTAAGATATAAACTGAGGTCTCACCGTCCAATACCTTACAATCCCTCATATAGAACGGTCATGTCACGTGCTATAAATAGCACAGATAATACGGGAGCAATACAAACGTACAGACAGTAAGACAACAGGGGTTTGTCAAGTTAAAAATAAACATTATGCGCAGAAACAATGGGCCTACTGTGCCAGCCGCCTTGACTGTCGCCTGCCGCCATTCAACGATTACGCTGAGTGTGTACTGACGCACAGGCGACGAAGCACAGTACATTCTTAATGTATGGCAACTTTATATGTACCTTAACTAGCTTTAGCTCGCGGCTCCGCCCGCGTGATCTGCTTTCTCCGGGATAAAAAGTATCCTATAACCCAAGTCAGCTCATATCCTGTCTGTATACTAAATTTCATCAAAATCCGTTCAGTAGTTTCAGCGTGATTGACGGACAAACATTCAAACAAACAAGCTTTCACATTTATAATATTAGTGTGATGCCGACTTTCGCGTCAAATGTGACTCTGTCGTCTGTCAACACCCAATTCTATACTAATTATTTTCGAGTGGTAGAGCCACGCTGTAGAAAGTTTTGTCTACAGCATGAATGGGCCGGCTCGACCGGGTCGTTACCACTGTCTCACAAAAAACCGACATAAAGTAGCGGCTTGCTGCTGCGTTTCGTACGGTAAGTGAGATACCCGGAAGACCAAATCCCGCTTCCCTTCCCAACCCCTAATCATCCTTTAAGGTCGACAACGCGCCCATGATTCTTCTGGTATCGAGCGTACATAGGCGGTGGTGATCACTTACCATCAGGTGACCCACTTGCTCGTTTGCCGGTCTATGATATCAAAAATATCTCTACCCTAAACTGTGCTGCGTTGCCTCCGTATCAGCATACGGTCAGCCTTACTCCATGACACTCACTGATAAGTTTATTTCTGTATTATCTCCCTCAGGAAATGATTAAGCGCTATTTCTGTACACAAAGACTTATTTGTGAAGGAATACTCGTGAGAATTTGTTGCAAGTCGTTGACTTATACTTACCATCGTAGAATTATAATTCTGTGAAATAAGGCTAGACATTATAATGGTCCTGGTTAAACATGATTCTCTACAATGTCAATTTTTTTCAGTTAGTATCTACGTTTTACGCTATGAAGCATATTAGTGTAAAATTTGTTGTCACGGAATAAAGTTATTTTTTATTCGAGCACGGCAAAGTAAGCGCAATGCAATCCAATAAAAACAGCGACCACCGATAATCAATGAGTTTATCGGTAGTCAGCAGAATCATGCCGGCCTATGTAAATGCTTTTTCACTCCGAAGAGGGAAGAAGCAAATTGAGAGGCCTGCGACAGGACCGGTGGATGACCGATGCAGGCACAGGGTTACAACAATGTACCCCTATACCCGCCTCAAGCAACCATCAAATCATGTCGCAAGCCTCTCGGGAGAACCGGATATACACTGGCTGATACTGGAACGCGATCCACACAAGGTGGACACTATGACAGGTTTTAACACCATTTATATGGTGGTCGCTATCTCGGCGGATAAGAATATCCTACCACCAGCACCGTTAACCAAAATATAGTCTACTCCTGCTAAATTAATGGAACTAATTAAAATGACAAGACTTGGCGAATTTTATTTTGACAGAATTGGCATAGACAGTACACCAGTATTACCTTTGATCGTATAATATTCTTCGAAACAGATAAATAAATCACCGCACCCAATCCTCAATTCATAAATGCCACCGACCACACCCGGCTATTGAACGTCCATCGACCATCGCATGCTAAACCTCAAAGCAAGCACTTTCTCGCAGCATACGCGGCACTAGTACAGTATAAAGTGTAACGAGCGGTCCGGTCGCGACGAGCCCGACGGCTTTCTACCGCGCGATTTATTGCTCGCTGTGAACGCGCCCTAATTGCGGCCCGGCAATGGCAACATCATTGGAAGTATGTGATATACGGTGGATGGAAGATTGGTTCTGCGGGTTCCGTGAAAATTCTGATACGATCTTTAATATAGGTTGTATTATATCGGAGGTTGGGATGAGTCATGTCGCAAAATGTTATAAAAATGAATTGTATTTTTTTAGGAAAACAAAGTGGTGTTACATAAAAATACATACATACGCACTCACGCCTGTAATCCCCGAAGGGGTAGGCAGAGTTGTAACCAGTACACCCACATTTCGTCGAACGCATTTCCGTCCCATGTTGTGATAGGGGGCGAGCATATCGCCATACCGGGCACAATTCTAGACGCCGGATTGATACAGAGAATTTCGTGATAGAAAAACCCAATATCACTTTACCCGGCCCGGGGATCGGGGATCGAATCCGAAACCTTAGCTAAGCAGTCGTACCGCGTACGCAATACAACTGCGCCACCGAGGCAGTCTACGTTCTAGTTACGTAAAATGTATAATTACATAAATAGTAACAAAAATGGTTAACTAAAGCTACATTTCTTCACAAATACATAACTAAGCATAACACAGTATAGCTTGTGTGTAGAAGAAGGTTATAATGGATTTACAAACTATACACAGTGTACATAATACACAACTGTTGAACAGTTAGGGAACCGTTGAACCAAGATTTTGTCATATTAACTTTAAAGTAATATAGCGACAATGTATACTCCTATATACTTAGAAGAAAAAGATAAGATGAATTGGATTGGATTCAATAGGGTAGTTGACTTGATTTTTCATAAATAGACCTTAACTGATACTTAATATAAGTTTTATAACAATACGACAACCTTACAAATATTCAGGGCCTCCTGGAACAAGCAACCCTCGAGAAGTTCTATAGAATATTATTCCGGATAAATTCTAACGACTAATTACGTGTAATAAAACGTTATCGGACACAGTTGCAAGGTTTTCACACGAACCCATCGTCAGGTTTGTTCAGAAATGATAATTATTTTATTAGTTCACGGATTAACACGTAGACACTGGCCGTACACACGCCTCTCCGCACGCTGCCCGCCGACGGTGATATCGATACAAAAAAAGTGCGATTTTACACAGAACTTGTATTTACTAGCAGTTCCGTACACGTGATGGTGCTGCCACACCGGTGTTAGAAAATGTTATATAACATTTTATAACAGCGGTGTGGCAGCACCATTTAGTAAACATTTCTTAACAATTTGTAACATTTTGTAACATTTTTTAACCGCGGGCAGCGGTACTTTTGAGAGCGGCGCCGTCAAAGATGGACCGATGTCATGTTTTCAAATGTTATAAAATGTTAGAAAATGTTAAAAAACGTTAGAAAATGTTAGAAAATGTTTTTGTTAACATTTTATAACATCGGTGTGGCAGCACCATGATGTTCTGCACCGTCATATTTACGGCATACTTCTATACAACCGTTCATCTTTTATGAATCCACTTAATCGCTCGCCTGATGGTAAGCGCCACGCCTGTGCATAAACAGAAGCAACACCACACATAACTTTGAATTACAAAGCACTGCATGGCACTGAACTGCGCTCGTCACCCCGAGACACAAGATGTTAAGTCTCATAATGCCCAGTAATTTCACTGGCTTCAATATCCGCCAAACCGAAACACAACAGTACTTACACACTGTTGCTTGGCGGCAGAAAAAGACAAATCACTGGTACCAACCCAGACGGCCTCTTAGTCCATTGAAATGTTACATTTTTTAGGCCTCACCTTGCGTTTCTTAGAGGACGCAATTTTATTTTTTTGATGTGTAGGGGGGGTAAGTGTAAAGCTAAAATCAAGTTTGTGGGGTCGCCACCCTTGTCCCACGGCCGCCATCTTGAAAATAGGGGTTGAAACGGTTTTTACGATATATCTCTTAAACTATTTATCTGATAAAAAAAATTTGTTAACGTTTTTTGTTGCTAATTAAATTCTCTATAACTTTGGTCCAGTAACTTTTTGTCGTAAAACTATAAATAAAAAAGTTATAAGTGAAAATGTTCAGAAATTCGAGAAAAAATTTATATTTTTCGATATAACTTTTTTTTATCATTTTACGAAAAAACAATATCAGACCATTTTTGTAGATCGTTTTTTAAGGAACAACTTTTATAAGCAACATTTTTTCATTAAGTCAATAGCTAAGGTTTTACAGCGCTCCGAAGTGAGTACTATTTTTCAGTACTCTTAACTATACATATTTTATACATGGGTACTAATAATGTGTCATCAGTTATTTATTTATTTTTTTATTTTGTTATTATAATTCTTTTAATTAGTAATTTTGCAATGTTATTAATAATTAATTATTGACTCTTTTCCACTCCATTACAGAATTTTACAATTATTGATTTTTAAAATAATTTTAAATGTGACGGCCGTTACCGAGAATGCTGTCCAGGTAGAAAATACCCAAGCGACTATTAGGGAACAAAAGAACAGCTGCTATTATTATTATCATTATTTCTAACCTCTCTTACTGTACGAATAGCTGAGAATATTGTGTTGAAGTTGTCGTTCAACTTATATCTTTTAGTTGTGCTACATATTTCTCTACGTGCGGATGTATTTTATTCTGTTTTTAATTGTGAAGACGATTTCGAATGATTTTAGACTCGATTTTAACTGCAGTGAAAACTATTCATTTTTTATTAGCATTTAGACTTTTTAAGCGTGCTTTTTCTATTATTCCATCATGAGTGATTGTTTTATTTGTAAAAAACCTTTAGGTGAAAATTTCACTTATAACTTTTTTATTTATAGTTTTACGACAAAAAGTTACTGGACCAAAGTTATAGAGAATTTAATTAGCAACAAAAAACGTTAACAATTTTTTTTTATCAGATAAATAGTTTAAGAGATATATCGTAAAAACCGTTTCAACCCCTATTTTCAAGATGGCGGCCGTGGGACAAGGGTGGCGACCCCACAAACTTGATTTTAGCTTTACACTTACCCCCCCTACACATCAAAAAAATAAAATTGCGTCCTCTAAGAAACGCAACCCCAAATGTAACATTTCAATGGACTATCTCGCATACGAGGGTCCTAACACCTTGTAAATTACCATGACTAGTCAAAAAACACATTACAGCTTACGCTTATACGTTACCAACAATGTTACATAATACTCTCGAACAGCCTAGCGGTCGTATTACCTTGTTTCCAATAACTTTACAGCGTGAGTTAGGTGAAAATTGCCAAGTTTAAAGGTTGTACGTGCTTATCTCGATGGCTAGGGAACCAACCGATATATTTACAGCCATATTAACTAAGACTAGGCGTACCTGTGGTTCTTACGAACGCTTTTACGATTAGGTACATATTATTTGAAAGATCAAACCTAAAAGTATCTCTTTAGCTCTAAAAATAAAATTATTTTTTGCCCATCGCCATTATAAAAGAAAACCAATTTTAGATACCGTACTGATTTTTTTAGTATAAAATTACGTATCGTACCCAAGACTTTATATGTCGCAGCCCATCTATTTTTTATTTTATGTAGGAAAAGGTTTTTTTTTTGAGGTTAGGTAAATAAACCCATAAACCCAACGACTCTTTCCACGACTTACATACATGTTTTAGTATGTTTAATACATATAGGTACGTCTAGTATGTTTATTACATTTACAAGGCTGTAAGGTTCTTCGTATGCGAGAAGCCGTCTGGGTTGTTACCACCGCTCTTTGTCTATTTCTACCGCAAGCAACAGTGCGTAAGCATTGTTTTGTTGAGGTTTGAAAGACATTGAAGCAAGTGAAATTACTGGGCATTATGAGACTAAAATCTTATGTCTCGGGGTAATGAGCGCTAAGGAAAACTTTATTTTCTATAGAATATCCTGAAAGACCAGAATATAAAATCCTCTAAATAAGACGATCACAATTTCTACGTTCCTACACGATGACCGATCCCGATTTTTATCTGAAAAAAAAGCTTACCTAGTGATTCAACGAACCCTAGTTAACCAGTTATCACAGACATTGTAAAAATCTTTACCGCGGCAGTTTAGTTTTATGACTGCGTTTCTAAGAAACCACGGCGCGTAGTGTAATCTGTTAATTTTATGGCCGTTAAACGATTATGGATATTGAAACGCATAAAAATTGTTTTATATGAAATTAGAAGCAGACAGTGCACGGATCTAATCTAAACAGCAGTACATTTAAATGGTTGGATGGTAGATTTATAACTTGAACAACGTGCGTATGGTGTTATCCTTTGTGAAGTTCCCACTTTCCATGATACTCCTCTATCTCAGATCTAACACGGGAATATGCGTCGATAAATAACAACAAACTTTACCAGGTGGTAGGTCCCTCGTATGCGAGAGGCCGTCTGGGTTGGTACCACCGCTTTGTCTATTACTGCCGCCAAGCAACAGTGTGTAAGCACTGTTGTGTTTCGGTTTGAAGGACATTGAAGCCAGTGAAATTACTGGGCATTTTGAGCTTCAAAACCTTATGTCTCGGGGTGTAGAGCCCAGTGCAGTGCCATACAGTGCTTTGTAATTCTAAGTTCTGTGTGGTGTTGCTTCTGTTTATAAGCGGGCGTGGCGCTTACCATCAGGCGAGCGCTTTGCTCGTCTCGTCATTTAATCAAATAATAAAAGAAAAACATTGAAAAGCAATACAAATTGATAGGTTCGATACCGGCACCTAATTGTATTTGTTACGCGAGCAGTCTGGCCCCGGACGTCGAGTGGGGACAAAAAAACATCTAATACCATTGCCTAGCAGACAATGGAAATTACTCAATTATGCTCGTTTCCCGATCGATCGGGAAACTGATCGCTGGACAAATTTGCCGTAAAGGCTTATGTATTGTATGCGTACATCATTGTGTTTATTTTCGAAATGGTTTTAGAAATATACAGATTTTGATTCAAATAGAAAAGCGACGTGAAGTGCGGACTTGTTGTGTTTCGTGCTGTTAGTAAAATTTTGGAGGTTCAAATCCACCTCCCCTTCCCGACCCTCATCCTGTCTTTTCTATATATTTTTGTATAAAGGTATCCCATGTATACGTACCTGGTTACCTAGCTTTTTTTAAACTTTACGTATAATTTATATTCCACATTTATTTTTCGTTCCTTGTGTCTCAAGGCATAGGCATAAAGCTTTCTTTCTTTTATAAGTTCTATAATATACCCTTCGATATTGTGGGGGTTCACGGACGGTGCAGATCACTTACCATCAGGTATCCCACTTGCTCGTCTGTCAGCCTATGCATTAAAAAAATTACGTAGCCTTGTCGTCTGCACGTCGTGTACTCAATAAATGATGCATGAAACAACTAGTCGAATTTATAATAACTGCACTATTTGCACTGCCTTTACAAGCGTTACGTTGAGGTAGGTCATGGTTACTACAATAGTGTGTAGTTACCAGTAAATATTCATTAAGCATTATTAAACTGTAGAGTATTTTTCAATAGAACTCGCAGATAACGTTAACCAAGTGATCAAGAATTTTTACAACTGACTAAGGCTGCGTTTCCACCAGAGATGTGCGAGGATGCGTAGCGAGGGATGTGTTTGTAAAGAACCAATAGAATCGCTTCATTTACCTCGCCTCGGTCAGCACAGCTCTGGTGGAAACGGCTCAGCGGAGCTAGATTTTTGCGCATACAAAACAAGCGAGGGATGTGTGCGAGGGATGTGTACGAGGGATGTGTATGAGGGATGTGTTGCGAGGAATGTGTGTTGAGAAGGATGTGTTGCGAGGTTTGCGCATACTTTACCAGCCAGTCCATAGACGGAGTTTGTTGAAAGTAGAAGTGCGCAATATAGATATGGATAATTGGAAAAAGAAGATACTTTTATATTTAACAATTTGCGATGAAGAAATGGAAGCAGAAGATCTTCGCAACGCATCCTCGCACCACACATTAATGCGCATTTTCACAGCTCCGCTACACATCCTCGTAGGCACATTTTCACAGCACAGCTAGACATCCTCGCACGACACATTTCCATCGCACATCTCTGGTGGAAACACCCACACATTTTCACAGCACAGCTAGACATCCTCGCACGACACATTTCCATCGCACATCTCTGGTGGAAACGCAGCCTTAAGCGGGGCGTTACTACTAGGTTGACCGTCCGATCCCTTAAACGTATGTGGTAGCGAGGTATTGGGCACCTAAACCAACAGACCAACTAGATTTTTTTTCTACCCGAGCACGGCAAAGTGACTGCACTACACCTGACGTTAACCGCAGTGCTGTCCAAAAAAAACAGCAACGACCACCAAACAATGTGTTTATTGGTGGTTACTAGAATCATGCCGGTATGTGTGTTATACGGGACACTGAGTAGTCAAGTAGATAATTCCAGCACAAAACGTATTACGTAATTAAAGTAATTAAACCAGAAATACCAGTTGAGCTTAATAAAATAAATGTATATAATTCATTGTTTACAACTACAATATTTTAACCATTGTTACACATTTTTAACAAACTTATTTAATGTCCTGTTATTTTCATCACATCCTTCTCTATATTTGGAAAATGGTTGAATCTGGAATCCCATTCAATGTTCTAGTCAGGACCTAGAAAAATGGTTCATATAAAAACTATAACATAACCTTTTGAGTGTCGTAAGCGTAAAGTTTGCCGCAGTATCACCAATGAACCGAAAGGGAACAAAACGACCCACCACCGGTGCTTAGCGGCCGGCGAGATCTATAAAGAATTTCGGAAATGGCCCAATTTGCATAATAAGATTGTTTAGTGGCCACCGTCACCGTTCGAAATCGTTACGGCCGGCCGCGGCCGGTTTGCCACGTTTTGAATTGAGACATCTCATTTGTTTTGGCCCTCATTTTATGGGACGATGTTTAACATTTTTATGAATGTTGTTAGATATTTTGCAACAGAGTTTTACTCGCGGTGACTGGTGCTGGTCGGCTGTTGAGCTAAAGAATCTCCCGGTGCCTAGTATGACGATGTACGAGACAGAATGTTCAATATCTAAAAACCATTTGTTATAAATCTACTTATTGAATGTTTCGAGTGGTAGAGTCATGCTATGGACAGTTTTGTCTACAGCATGAATGGGCTGGCTCGTTACCACTGTCTCACAGAAAACCGACGTAAAGTAGCGGCTTGCTGCTGCGTTTCATATGGTGGGTGAGATATCCTGAGGACCAAATCTCCTTCCCCTTCCCAATCCTTTAATTATCCCTTTCCTTTAAGGTCGGCAACGCGCCCATGATTCTTCTGGTATTGTGGGCATATATGGGAATACGTTTTTTTACGTGGATATCACATTAATGTGTGTTACAAATATTATTGCGGGTGCGCGAGATACCCGGTCCAGTATGTGATGTCACGGAGCGACGTTATAGACACATTTCAATACAATTAGAGGAAACGGTGTGGAATAAAACCACACGACAATGCGAAAGGAGGATGAATAAACACCCGTCTGGATATTTACAATTTAAATACACAATGTTTATGACGAACGCTCGCTAGACTAGCTGTTAAAAGGGCTACCATCCGTTCTTGTTTGTTGGGATTTTTCGTAATTTATATGGAACGCCGATCGGAAGACAACGAGAAATAATAATTTTTATTGAATCAAAAACTGATGTATTTTTTTATCTTTAAGAGTATTAGGATGAACTTTCGTGTGATTGTGATGTGCGTGTGTGATTTTATTTCAGACTGAGTCCTTAGAAATGTTAGTTAGTAATTTTTACTTAAAGACTATGTTAGTAACAGGCTAGTATTTCTTACTACTTTGCCGTGCTATCGTCGCATAAAAAAATATATTAGGTAGCAGTACAAATATGAATGAATTAGATAGAAACCTATGACGTACGAAAGAGTCAATTAAATATATTATCCCGATTACTGCGACATCAAATCAACTGTATTTATGATGCTTCGTGCCAAGCGACCATTCCGATCGGGATGTATGGTAGGGCGGGACCAGGCGGGACGAGCGGCGCGACTGCTTCATCAAATTAACCGTCGTATTGTGTGACCACCTGCGTGGGTCAGTCTTGGACCTACACAGACTGTGGTTTATTTCTAGACATTTATTTTTGCTGATAAAAAAGAAATGGGAAAATTCGTTAATAAAAAAAAAATAGAAATTAAGGCCTTAAGGGTATTCGGATGTTTGCAAAACATTGCAACCCCTGCGGCTCGAAGAGGATCCTTAAGTTGCCATCGCCAGTTTTTGCATAAAGAAGCGTCTCCAATTTATGAGTGGCGTGCAAAACTGATAAATATGGTAATATTTATTTTTATTACACCCAACAGCCACACACAGTAGGCCAACGTGCATTGTGCGTATCAGAAACTACAAGAGACTGATGGTCGCACAACACTCAGACCCAAAACATACACTTGTGGATCACACAAACATCTGACTCAGTGCGGGGACCGAACCCACGGTCCTACGTCTGCCATTGGCACATTGCGCCACGGAGGAAAAAAAACAAAACAAAGGCAAATAATTCGTTAAACAAGTCGCCTGGAATAGGATTATTCCTGGCAGAATACTACTCTAATGTAATATAAGCAATCACAAACTCACTAATGAAACATACAAGGCTATCTTCATCATGTCAATGTGTGCAATTTCCAACACACAAACATTTCTATATACCCTCAACTCGTGAGCTACCGAATTGCCCATCAGGCTGTCAAAGCTTGTGAATATTCAACGAATACTTGACTCTCTATAGTCTGTTATTAACTATACATTGTTCTCAAAGCCATCCTTATTAAGCTTGTTCGTAGTACACAGAGACTTCGTATTTAGATACGGTTCCAAAGAATATTTAATGCTATTTGACATCAAACTGAAACTGGGTTTGGTGATAATTTTGGTTTTGTTATGGTGTTAGAATATTCAGTAATACATACATATATACACACTTAGCCTAGCGTATCTCCATCCCATGATGCGATAGAAGGCGAGCATATCGCCAATGGCGAGGAGTGGCGCAGGGCTGTTAAGCGAGCCACAAACCCTGACGTGACGACCACGACCACTTGCCAAGAGTGTAACGACTAAGAAGAAGATATCGCCAAACCGGTCACTACTCCGGACTGCGGGCTGATACTAAGAACTTCGTGATAGAAAAACCCAATACCACTTATACCCACTCGATCCCACGGATCGAATCGCGTACGCAATACAACTACGCCACCGAGGCAGTCAGTATTCAGTAATAGATGATAATCTCAAACTTAAACCAGTATCGTCGATAATTTTATTTTGAATAAAATTATACTGGTATAAAAATAATTAAATAGAAAATTTTGGACAATATAAATAGAGGGCATCGACTATACGTGAGTACAAATATTTTCTGTTTAGCTCCTTAGAAATATGAATAAAAAAATAACAGTAAACATTACAATACTGCTCTACTCACAATGCATGAGAGCTGACAACATCAATCATAATAAATTTCCAATTAAACCGTATACTATCACAGTTTATGAATGTGTTATTTACTTTGAAGAAGTACTTACAACGAACTTTCTTGACAAACACCATGAGAGCGCATCATATACAAAAACAGCAAACTATGTAACTATATTTCTTAATGTAAAATGCACTTTCGTCCTGGATCAAACCCAGGCCACACAAAACGGCATATGGAGTCGTACGATATAAAAACACATTATAATGACGATATTAATGCAGCAGATGTCGACATCATCAGGCCGCAAGGGTATTTTTATTGCAACGATATGTAAACTGTGCAGAATTATTATGATACAATGATACGTTCAATTTTTGCACAAGCCATTACAGTGGATGCACCTGTTCCACATTCTTGTATGGCAAATATGATATACCTATTTGTCGGCAAGTATTGATATTAATAGAACTTTTTAGAATTGGCAGGAGCCGTCTATCTCATCTAAAGTGGGCCTATGAATGTTAATTTTGTTGAAATCGAACTAAAAGTTAAAATTTTAGAAACTTGTTTTAGTTGCGACGTCGTTTCGGAACACTAGCAGAATATTAAGAATACTGTCCAGTCACAAATAGGTACATTGTAACAGTCAATTTCTAAAATCCATAGAATTTCTAAGTAACTTAAACAGCATGATTTTAATAAAATCAGATCCCGATTGTATAACCTGGTTTCCAGATTCTACTTATGACGAATAAGCCCCGTGCGTAATAAATTACCATTAATACCACCGGTTAGGTGTTGAGTATAGTGGAAATTCTGGGTATGTCTACCCTGTCATGTCCAAGTAAATGCACCGTTTATGAAGACCACTTCATCCACTAACATAGTTTTGATCATCTTAGATAGAACAAGACCCAACTGTAGTGAAAAAAATGTTTTTTTAATACTGTGAGTTGTTGCGTAAATGCAAAGATAGATATGCGCAAAAACTAATCAAACACGGAAATCGATAGTGTGGTCATCAAACAGACATGGTGTGATTGTGGCAATTTTAACATGTGACTGTTCACACTTGTAAATTAGCGAGTGGCAGACAAAACATGGTTGTTTACGTTATTGAAAGTAAACATGAGAAACTTGGATATCCATTACAACATGAACTGTTCAATCATAAAATTTAAACTGCCATACGAGACTTCAATAGCTTTAGATGTAAAAACAAACATCTGTATCCAGGTCTGGTTTTGATTTGACAAATAAAAAGGAATTAAAATTACAAAAAACCATAAGTCCCACCAAAGATCTACATAGTAAAGTATAAACTGAAAAGATTACAAGGGAGTACAACTAAACATTGAAATAGTAACGTAATATCATGCCAGTATTTCCATTGTCGTAACAGACTATAATGGCTTTAATGACAGGCACATTAATAGCGATATAGCAGCGCATCGATGGTTTATTAATATTCATTATAAACAAAGAGAATCCATTAATTTCATGGCGACTCAAGCTATCCATAATTTATCATTGATTATAAACTGCAGTTATAAATCGTCAACGAGTTCTGGTACGTTTTCAGCATAGTTGGTAACACAGGAAGTACAAAATCGAATTAACGCTAGTTTGAATCCCAGATCAAGCAACGTCATTATCAGTAATGACAAATATTATACTGTCGCTTCGTGCCTTGAAAAACAATTTTATTAATATAATTATAGGCGTAACCAACTTCAACAATATGAACGGTTTATCGTACCAGTATTGTATTGGTTTTAAGTATTAAGTAGTATGTTAAAGTGTAAATAAACTCTAACGTAGGGGACGTTTTGGACCAGTTACCGGGATTAAACTGGGCCAGTGTATCCCACCATGCATTAACCCAAATTGAACCATCGTGAAAAACGAGAACCGAATATATCTCGTGGCTTCAACGGAAAGCCATTTCTGTACAAATGAAAGTGCATGTCAGCGAGAATCGTATGACTGGAAAATTCGAATCAGCCAGCACGGAAATAGCATTTCTTCCGCACCGTATCTACGGGGAGCGTTTTAAACGAATTGTAGTCGATTTTAAAGTAAATGTTGAGAGGAAATTGTATTAATAGTTCTGACAATACTTAGAAATATTTTAAAAGCATCTGTTTGAACCTAGACGTTAGAAACTTACCTAAATAAAAAAAGATCTGTAATGGCTCATCAGATGTTCTTCAAACATTAAGAGCCATCTCGATGTAACCAGATTTGATTACGACGGAAAAAACAATAACAGAGTACAAATAAATAAATAAAAACAGTGACTTGCCATAACTAATACATAATAGTTTCACTTTATACATATTCCATGGACAGATTTAGTATGCAGATGATAGTCCAAAACATCTGTTTTCGATTACTAACGGAATATGAAACACAGCAATAAAATCAATACCCCAACACTTGATCATGTCTTGCGTCACACGAGCCAATTGCCGACAAAATGTCCCGAAAATATCCGCGTGTTTCGAAGGTCACGACATTGACTTTCAAACGGTTGATCAGCCGGCGGCGGGAGACGCACGGTTCAGTGTCAAGATCGGCTATTCCAGTAGCAATGGGGTCGGTGGTGGTATTGCGTCAACCGTCTGGATGTCAATATAGTGGGATTAATATTTTTTTAAAACAAAGACACAATTGAAAATCTAATATGCAATAATAAATGGTTGTTTATCATTTTACCACAAGATTTAAAAACAACCGGAATACGTAAATGAAATGATTTTAAAAATGTTCCAACAGACAAATCTTTTCAAATAAAATGTATAATTTAGACGAATATTTTCGAATGAACATTGATTGTTCTGAAAAGAATTATTGCTGTGAATAGAAAAAGTTATATTCAGAACATTAAATTCATGATATCAGGACAATGGTTTTTTTTCTACTTCAGCAAATCCAAAAGGCTTTGTTTTAATTGACATTGTATTCTTTTTTTGTTCGATATAGCCAAATATATACCCAAAATATGAATACTCTGAAATTCATTTACTTACTTATGACAGTCTCTGTGGCGGGCGATTAACCAGCTGTGAGAGGTCACGGGTTCGATTCCCGCACCGAGCTAAATGTTTGTGGGATCCCCAAATATTTATCGCAGGTCCGGGTGTTGTCGGATCGTAAGTCCCTCGCAGTTTCTGATACCTACGATATAAGTTAACTTATTGTGGGGTCAGGGCTATGTATGTGATTGTTGGGCGTACATAAGAGTTTGTGCGTTTCACGAAGACGCATACACTCCATATAGCATTGCTATACTGTGTGGGTATAAACGTGCGTGACGCATATGTTTTTCCAATGTAGTATTTATTAGTATTGTAGTATAGGATATGACCTTCTTCTTCCTTCCACCTGCCCTTATCCCACTCGCAGGAGGTCGGCGAAACATGTTTTTTATACACGTTTCAGAAATATTTGACTTGTAGATTTTACGAGCGGCCGCCTTGCTGTCAACCCCTCTGGGGAGAAACACCCGGACCCGAAACAAATCTTTTTGGATCACGTTGAAATGACATAATATTCATATTACTAAGTAACCACCGATAAAAAAGAGGGGCGTTATATGTTTGATCCCTTTTTCTGCTATGTGTATCTGTAATATAGTGGCGCACAAACAAATAAACCGTATTTTTGTTTACAAGCTAGTTAAATCGAAATAGTTCTTAGCCACCAATTAAATATTTTTTTATAATTGAACTCGGGATTTTTTATAAGATAGTGACAGGTGATCAGAGATGACGTCATTTTTTTCCTATGATTGTCAAATGTTCTATTTAAACTTCTATTGATTTGTAACTTGGCAGCTCAACCACCACCGCCCACGTCCGAATGATACGCGGATCAGAAAACGTACGGTATTAATACACCGAGATAGTGTAATGACGTACTCATGTGACGTCACAATACTATACGTGTATCTATGTGCACACGTGATACAATACTGACTAGAGTGGAGTTTTCGTATAAGCTTGCAATGTTTTGTTTGTATTTACTAAATATTTAAGTTGTATTAGAAAACTTAAACAACGAACAAAACCAGATAGTATTTTTTTTCTGTCTGCCTGTGTAACATTAATTACTGAAAAGATGTTGCATAGAATCCATTTAGATTTTCACAAGACCCGATTCACAAAAAGCTGGTAAAAATAGTATTGTATGGATCCTTTGCCACTGCTAGTAAATATAATATGTTTGTATCATCATCATCATCATCATCAGCCACAGGACGTCCACTGCTGAACATAGGCCTCCCCAAAGATTTCCAGACCGACCTGCCGTTGGAAGCGGCCTGTATCCAGCGACTTTCTGCGACCTTTATCAGTCATCTGTCCACCTTTTATGTTTGTATACAGCGTAATATTTAATACTGTGAAGTTTGCACATCATAGATGCAAAGGAGCTTACAGCGCGGCGCGTCGGACGTCGGGGAAGTTTTCAAAGCTTCGGTCGGTGCGCGACGCCGCGTAGCACCATTACGGTGGCTGTTAGAGCAGTAGTCGTTATGTACCCCACCCGGCTATATTCACAGTAATGAAGGTCATGAAAACGATTACCACGAAGTAAATTTAAAGCTATAAAATAGTATTACAGGAATAAGATTATCTGAAGAAGTTTAGTGGGCACTCAATGTGTTTAATAAGAACATAAATACTTTACTACGATAATTTTTTTATAGCATTAACCGGCTAACGAGCAAGTGGGTCACCTGATGGTAAGTGATCTCCACCGTCCATGTACGCCCACAATACTAGAAGAATCATAGGCGCGTTGCCGACCTTAAAGGAAAGGGATAATTAGGGATTGGGAAGGGGGAGGGGATTTGGGTCTCCGAATATGTCACTCACCGTCCGAAATGCAGCAGCAAACCGCTACTTTACGTCGGTTTTCTGTGAGACGGTGGTAATGAGCCGGCTGGACCGGCCATTTCGTAGACAACACTGTCTAAAACGTGGCTCTACCGCTCATAAAACATTCAAGTTTTTTTTACAAATTCATGACTATTCAGTAGTTTCGTTGTAACAAAGACAGTTCCATTAAAGCGCGAGTTAAGTCGATTATGAATAAACAGTTTAAGTTACGTACACACCGGGCGAACAAAACGCCGCGGGTCGACGAAGCCAACTACCGATAATGAATATTATAACGGTTCACTGGCTGCGATATGCACAAAAATTGATGACATGTATTGCTATCCATAAATTTGTAGTAGCTAATGGGACATTGCTCACAAGTAATTTAGACGTCGCGATGTCAGGTACAATTATGTGTAAGAAAACCGTTTAAATGTACACAATTTACAACATTTTGTTAACAAGCTATCCAATACACAGTACAACATAAGATTTTTTTATGCAGTCCAAATATGTCGAAGATCAAGAGACATTACGTCCCTCGACGATTGGCAGAATTATGCCGGCCTGAATTTAGTGGATATGATATACATTAGCTGACTCCGGAACGCGCCTTCCTTGAACGAGCTACGATCGAGAGCTTTGTACCTTCCCAGCAGATAACCAATTATAATTGTTCAGGAATGAACATAAAGAATAGAGGGCAATTATATTTGTCTTCATTCTTTTATCTACACTATATTATCTATACTAATAATAAAGCTGTAGAGTTTGATTGTTTGTTTGTTTGTTTGTTTGAACGCGCTAATCTCAGGAATTACTGGTTCGAATTAAAAAATTCTTTTTGTGTTGGATAGTCCATTTATCGAGGAAGGCTTTAGGATATATAACATTACGCTGCGACCATTAGAAGCGAAGCATCAGTGAAAAATGTTGCAAAAACGGGGAAAATTATTCATATTTGAAGGCTTCCGTTGCTAAGCTACCAAAATAATATTATTTGAAGGCTTCCGTTGACAAATCAGAATCAAATCTATACTAATATTATAAAGCTGTAGAGTTTGATTGTTTGTTTGTTTATTTGATCACGTGGGCGGAGCCGCGAGCAAAAGCTAGTTATATATATTATTATAAAGAGAAAAGATTTCTATTTTTGTATGTAACGAATAAACTTAAAATCTACTGGACCGATTTGAAAAATTCTTTCACTATTAGAATCCTACATTATCCCTGATGAACATAGGCCACTTTTTGTCCCGAAAAAAGTAGATCACGCGGGCGAAGCTGCGAGGAAAAGCTACCTGAACTAAGCTTATCCATATAAAAGCATACACGCTGCGTTTGTACGTTCAATATGCCTTAATCCTTAGCAGGGTCGTGACGTCGGCGACATCGCGCCAAGCCGCACTGACAAATTGTCCACATCCGTTGACGACATCCGCGCGGGATATTTACGTCTTGCAATAAGTAGGGGCCGTGACGTCGGTTATAACCCACAGCGGGAATTTTTTAATAGTAAAATGGCAAATGAGAAACACCTCCCATTAGAGGTGAATCGTGTATTGCGTTCCTGAATTTGGAATACGGGTATTGTTCGAAATCTTACAACCTCAATGGCCGTACGACAAACAATAAAACTGCTGCTTCAAGTGGATGGATCTTCAGTGCAACCCCCCCATGGCGAATCTAGCAGGGTCGGGCTCTACCTTTGGAGCCGTCCATTAATCACGTGATTTTTTAAAGATTTTTAACCGCCATCTTGGTGATTCGTGGTGAGGTTTAAGACTAACTATTTAACCTTGTGATATTTCGTGATTTTTGCGAAACGCCCTCTCCCTCTTTCAAGCCTCACGTGATTAACGAACGGTCCATTTCATGCTGTGAACATAACTGACTTCAATGTGACTACATTGTACACCAAGTAACAGTACTAGGCATGATAATATGGAATGCGCGCTATCGATCATCTGCGGTACTCGCCAGTTCTCGGCAAGTTTCCGGCTTATTTCGTCGCAGATGTGCGTCCGGAAGGTTGCCGGGTCGAGGTCAAGGTGAAACGTATTTTAAGCGAGAGGCGCGTCTCAGATCCATAGCTGTGGAATTCGCCCGCGTTCCGCCTATATTGCCCGATAAAGGGCGGTTTCCGTGTTTGGTAGTTACTGGGGTATTGCGTGAATATAATATTTGTGATTTTCGTTGTTTGACAATTTTAATATCAGAATAGAAAGTAATGGTGCTGCCACACCGGTGTTATAAAATGTTAACAAACATTTTATAACATTAAACATTTACTAACATTATCTAACATTGTGATAAAATGTATCAAATTTTTGTTAACAAATGTTAAATAATGTTTTGTAAACATTTTATAACATCGGTGTGGCAGCACCATAATGTTACAATCGTACTGCGGAGAGATAAAAAACCGTAGGTAATCATTTAAACTCTATTTTAGATCAGCATTTATCATGCTATCTGGCTACTTTGTTACAGCATTAGAAAACCGCGGGATACAGACTATTTTTCAATAGATTTTTCGGTTAGTACATACATACGATCTCACACCTATAAGCCATGAAGGGGTAGACAGTGATGTATCACATACACCGAGTAAACGATGATTGCGGTTAATGCAAATAAAATAATCTTATGTAAGAGCAGAGATAATCAGTGAGATATTTGTTTAAACTTTCAACAAGTTATTGATAAATATCCTACTTATTTAAAACTTTATTTTTCTGTAGTAATTTCTTATGTCGAGATATTCAAACAGTAGACAAAGCGGATTGTGTGTAAAGCTGTTAATTTCAATTTGTCTGTCCATCCCCTGCGGCGCGGTGCGGAGGCGGCGTTTGATTCGGGACACGGCGTCGATTCGTCTCCATCACGCCTCTTCGGCAAACTCATTTATCACTTAAACACAAGACATCTGCTGAATTCGGATAACGCTGCGTTACATTTTGTCTTGAGCGAAAAAATAATGAGTAAGTACTATACAAAATAATATTTTTTATTATTAATACTTCATAATCTTCTCATGGCGCATCCTTAAACTCACAAACATTTGATTGATTTGTTGAGCAAGTCGGGTAGCCAAATATGGAATTTAAAAAACACGCTCAGAGAACCGTTGGTGCACTTATTCCTCTGCCTACTCTTTTAAGGCGCGACCTTATTTTAGCTTAAAACGAGATGCTTTATCTGCTGAAAGGAGAAACAAATGTGGAACTAGTACAACTACTACACACACTGTGCTATGTTAATGGTTCCTAGTTCATGTCATATATACGTGAATGGATTTCGCACAGAAATACAATCTCAGGTAAATCGATTTACTGATCGAAAAGCTTATAAAATCATTGACGAATCTGAATTTTAAAAACTTTCAGATGTTGTCACTAGATCAATGAAGTTTTTAGATCAAATAAGTAAAAGTTAATTTATAGTTCTTACAAGACCTAAACTGTATGATAATTGATTTTAATTTGCCTCGCGATTTAATTTAAAAGATCCATAATACTGGCTGCAGTGAACTTTTGCTACAATTGCGGCTATCGTAATCGTAAATTCTAACATGCTATCCAGTGACTTACAGATAAATGCACTAATGCATCACATGTTAACATTTTGGGAAAATATAACATAACAAACATCCATCGTTTTCCTCTAATCCGCAATACAAATCTCTTTGTATGTGTCATGTTGTCGAAAGCAGAAATCGTTAGCAGGCTAGCAGCTGAAATGTTGGCAAGTTTCAGTGGTGATCGAGTATTCTAGCATAAACATAGACAAATGTGTTGAAATCGTGTATTGGCATACTAATTTGTTTTATCCATAGTCAATACTGAATACTATCATAATCTGGCTGACAGATACTAGTTTAATATGATGAAAATGATAGTTTAGTTAATATACAATGGTGTTACTACCACACATTTATTCCCTACCAAGGAGATTTCTTTTCAGTGGACCTCTTAATTAGCAAGTGTGCATAAACTACAAATAAAAAAATAACAAAAGATATCCATAAACTAGATAAATCCGGCGGTTCATCTGCTGCTCGCGGTGTCGTCGACCCTGACAGAGTGCGTGACAATGCTCTGGCATCAGGCCAAGCGCCATATGCCGTTTCAACAGCCAAAGCTAATATACACCTTCAACCATCAATAGAAACAGTGCTGCGACACGATATAGCTCTTACTGCTGAAGAACTAAAGTCAGAAGTGAACGTGAAGTTGTAAACTGCTGGAAAATCTAGATTTGCAATATGGCAAATTAGGGAAAACGCCCGAACGGTTTGGTTCTTTGATGTGTTGAAAAGGAAGCGATGTCCGATGTTACGACGTTCTTGCAATTTATGTTTCTATATATAGATTTGTAACGTAACTGTTCGTGGGTGAATCCACACAGAGTTTGTACGTTGCGGTCGTAAGGACATGTTTAACGATCGCATTTACGATCATTGTATGCGAGGAAAATATCCGGAGAACTATAAACTTCACTCTTTGGAATTACATATAACTTTAATCAACATAATAGATATTGCAAGTATGGTGTTTCAATACGGTTACATACATACCTAAAGGAATTCGTAAAGCAAAGATAAATATTTAATTATGATATGATATGGATAAATGGGTCTAAATTCTGCATCAGAATCTTGTGCGTCACAAGACTGCATGATATCTGAATAGCTTAGGGTGTTTAGAATGTGGTGCAAACGACACGACACGACAAATCTGAGACGACGCCATGGAAAGTTTCGTTTTTGAATTTTTGCTTTCTAAGGAGGCTGGCTATTTAATAAAACGACACAACTAGACGAACTCGCTAATTAATAACAATAGCAAACGTAGCACATTGCCATTGAACCGTGCAAATGTAGGTGGCATTTCACCATAGCTAATTGAAATCGTGGCTGGTCGTAAACTGGGTTAAATTGATCGCACAAATGACGAGGCTCGGGTAACACGAGCCGATGTGATTTGTATTTTGTAGCGTACACCTCACGGTAGATAGAAACATAATGCAACGAAGATAACGAGTGTTAATGAGAATGCAGAGTACATTAGAGACGTGGAAAGATACAGTGGTCCCTAGTTAAAGATGTACTAGGGTTTCATGCCTTAGAAGTGTCCGCAACTAATCTATTTCATCCTTTCTATTTTAAATAATAAAACTGCAACGGATTAAGTATGTAACTTAACCTGTTGCAGTTTTATTATCGATATCTAACTATGATAGATAGTGATCGAAATAAATGAATATATAACGCATTTTCTACATACATTTTGGCTTTCTGCACTCCACATAACAAGTCTAACTTCGTAGTGTTGATTCATTGTACTCGTAGAAAGTGTGACTCAAACTTACCGTCACAGTTACTTATGAGTAATGTTGACTGCGATTGACAAGATCAGATATTGTTAAACAGCATTGGATTTTAAGCATTCGATCCGATGTCTTTTGTACCAAAAGGAAAAAAAGATTTATATATACAAAATGCGCATGAGATATAACTTTATTGTAGATGCAATTGACATCACTATCAAAAATGTATCGTCGTCAACATTATATGTCATGTTTATGCGCCTTTAATGTGCATGTTATGCTTGATAGCGTCCGTCGTTTAGTTCATTTCATTAGCACTAGGTTAGGCTGGGGGTACGCTTGCGTGAGAATTTGGTATTGGGATATAGAATGTAATTTTTTTTAGATGGATTACACATCGTTTGTATATTTATTTACAACTATTTAATTTAAAAAAGACAACATAATATTAGTGCGCTTGTTGATTTTTAAGGATGCATTGTCGATCTTAACAGAAAGAAAGAGATTGAAAGGGGGAGAAGCAAATTTTATTTTACAATCTTCATACATAATCGTATAGGCGGTCTTAATGCCGGAGATATTCTCTGCCAGTCAACCTAAATTGGTGCAGAGATAGAAGGTAGATGCGAAAAAAAAAGACGCGAAAAATGTGATCATGTAACCTGGATTTGTCCCTCCAGGAATCTCAATCGCCGTACCAATCACAACAGCAGGCTGTCACTTCACACTGGTTTTTTGTGAGACGGTGGTAAGTTTGGTTTAGCGTGCATTATAAATTGAGGAGTGAGTTGAATCTTGATTAAACAGTAGAGTAGGTTAAATGTTGGTCACCATCTATCAATAACCATGACGATACTATAAGATTTACGTCTCATTCGGACGACACGTAAGATTTTAGGTGATGTCATTATATCTCATGACTATTACGCATTTCGGGTGTTGTTTTTATCGTGGCACGGCAAATAAACCGGATGTCAAGCACACTGCAGTCCTAATATAATGTCGACCGCCGAGAGATATTGTTTTTTTTTATCCTGGCTCGGCAAAGTGACTACGCTACACCTGATGGTAAGTGTGGCGCAATCCAAGAATAGTGTCGACCAACGATAAACAATGTGTCCATCGTAGGTCGGCAAGATCATGCCGGCCTGCCAAAGGACCAAAGGAGAAGAGAAGGAAAAGGGATGGGAAAAGGGTTAGGATCAGGGGCAAGCCTCCTGGGGAAAACCGGATACACACTGGCTGACCCTGGAACGCGACCCACAAAAGGTGGGCCACTATGGCAGGTTTTAGCACCAGTGTACGGTGGTCGCTATGCGGTCGGATATAAGTATCCTCCTACCAGCGTCAATGTCAAAATATCAAGGGAACTGCAATGGAACTGAAGAGTTTAAATCTCTCCTGAATACTTTACGTCACATATGGAAGGAGCTATTGAGGGACAATTAATATTTCCAACTTCTCCATTCATCTGATTAAATTCGTTGCGGGACAAAGACATTTAGGCATTCCCAGAGACTCGCCGAGCTTCATTGCTCGGTGTCGACAAAAATGCGTGGCACTGTTGATACTGGTGCACAGGAGTTACAATGGCGGGTGTGTGGGCAGGTTAGTCTCGTTTACGTCACATTCAGGTGTTTAAGCCTAGTGGAATGTTTCATAAGCTGGACCGGTGCTCGACACGTGAGGTGAGCGTGCTGATTGTTGTGTCGCAGGGCGAGGGCGGCGTCGCCAACTACGCGTCGAGGCGCCAGCTGGGCGGCGACGCGTCCACGTCACGCGGCTGGCGCCCGCTCATTGCGACCACAATCGTCATTACAAACATTTATAGATGTGTTGGAGTGTGACGTATCGTTTTCTATCATATTTTATTGACAATAATTGTCAATGGTTGCACGTTGCGACTTGCGGCTGTTGAAAGATATCTGTCATCGTTCAACTTTTTTGGTCAGTACTCGTAGTGCAAGTTTCTTTGCTAGCTATTGTTTTGGTTTATGACATGACTTATTTGATCCCTAACGCCCACCACGCCGAAGCTGACGTGACTTGATAATAGATGTCCCACCGCTTTGATTTATGCTGGGTGTTACGGGTCTATTGATGTTAAGGATGGGCTGTAAAAATGAAATGAAATAGTTTATTAATCATGTAGGCAATTGAAATAGCGCTTATGACAAGTCAGTACAAAAATATAAATAAAAACATATATATAAATCAATATCAACTAACGTATACATAAGATATATAACACCATCAAAATACATAAGGCAATTACACCTAATCTAAAGTTTTACATAAAATAAAAGCCTCTGAAAAGCATAATTTTACTCATACATATCACAAGAAATCTATAAAACGCGTTTGCATTTTCAAAAACACGAGCACAATGAAACTTAAACATTAATAATTTCGTTGCTAAGACAAAGCCCTAAGCTATGCGGCCGAGAGACGCAATAAGACGACACCACGGTGCTATTCCTAGGTTCGATTCTGTCTAGTTTTATTAAGACACGTGCGCAGACCAATGTTTATTTAAAGGATGGTGAAGTACAAAGAGAAAAACGGATCGCACCATCACTGTCATGGTCGAGGGTGGAGTCAGGGTCAGCTGTGTGGGACTTATAATATTGTTGGGGAACAGTCGATACAGCAGTATGTGAGACTAGGTTTAGTTCCTGGCTCCGTCCGCGTGATTATCTTTATCCAGGGTAGATAGCCTATGTCTACGTCCTTATACAGGGTTATTTTTAAAACACTAGCAACCTCGCAGGGGTAGATTCCTAAGGTTATAAGCTACTACTTTTGTTCTACGACTTTTGATAATTTGTTAGATTTTATTTTCATACAAAAATAAGTATTCATTTAATTTCCGTCTTGAATATTAACAACGCGCATCGCAGATTACGTAAACAAATACGCGAAGCGTGGGGAACCGGGCTAGCGGCTTTGAAGGTCAACGCTCGAGCAGCTGACGGCCGCTTTGATGTCGCGCGCGCACGCCGCGCCGCGCCGCACTCTACGAAGAAAAACACGACACAACAAAAACTTGTAAAATCATTTTTTTTTAATATATTGAGTTATATCCAAACTCGTAGAACAAAAGTTGTTCCGTATGAGGTCAGCTATCTGGTCCTGCGAGGTTGCTGGTGTTTTAAAATTAACCCTGTATAAGTCATGGTCTACCTGTGCCAAATTTCATCCAAATCCGATTAGTCGGTAAAGCGTAATTGATGAAAAACACCCTACCTCAAAAATCCATATTTTTTTCTTATTTTTTATTTAATTGAATGACGAAATGAGCAAGGCGCTCGCCTGATGGGAAGCGTACCTGCCCGTAAACAGAAGCAACACCACACAGAACGTTGAATTACAAAGCATTGCATGGCACTGAACTGCGCTCGTCACCCCGAAACATAAGATATTAAGTCTCATACTGCCCAGTAATTTCACTGGCCTCAATTCCTTCATACCGAAACACAACAGTGCTTACACACTGTTGCTTGGCGGCAGAAATAGACAAAGCGGTGGTACCAACCCAGACGGTCTCTCGCATACAATGGACCTACCACCTTGTGCAACTTCCAATCTTTTACAAAAATTATAATATGAAGTAGTAGTATTATTGAGACTGAAATTATGACAATTTCTCATTAAGACATCAGTTACCGGTCGTTTCTACTATGCTAGCATGGCAGCAAATACATGGATAACATAATAATAATACGTTAGATTCTGTAATTAGACTTTCTGAAGCGAGTCACCATGATTTTCTTTTGCCCGTGCATGCAGATAATGATCGTTAATTAAGTATCTCAAATCGTACATGTCCAAGAACCAGATTTTGCCCGTCGCTAGTCGCAATAAATTGTAGTAATGTTACAATAACGAAAAGAGTATATTGCAGTTAAATAAGTTATGAACGTTATTTTATTTGTCCTATAAATACTCGCATCACACCTTCAAAAAAAGTGTCGAAGCGTACCTACACAATTTCATATTCATATATTGTACTTTGTTATTATCTAACTTATTTGCTGGGTGTGTCATCTCCCGGGACCTCCCTCTGAGTCCAACCCGCGCCACGGTCTAGTGCACGTGATACATCTAGACAAACGTCAAATGTTTTGTTATACAACACGACAGACGCACAATGACAGATTTAGATTAGATGCAAGTGTAAGTTGCTGTTTCAGAATCAGATGTTGCTCTTTTATGGTAGTGGTAGTGTTTGGCGTTAGAACTAAGGCCAATGTGTATCTATACATTTCTATTTTTACGTTTATTTTTGTATATCGAAGAGGATGGACAGTTCCGTCATTAACATATGGGCACACGGAGGGCTCCCGAAATACTGATTAATTATATTCGTCTAACACAAAAAATATGTCATTTTTACAAAAATTTGAAAAATCCTTTTTTCCACCTTTTACTCACTTTAGTAAATAAAACTGGTGTTAAAGTATTTGGAGTCTGGAGTTATGCTGGTTTGGGGATAGCTTCGCCCCCAATCACATCATGGAACGGAAATAAACTCGGCGACATGTGGGTGTACTGGTTATACCTCCGCCTACCCCTTCGGGGATTACAGGCGTGAATGCGTACACTCTACTATTACCCACATACTGTAGTCATAATGCTTCTACCGTCACCGCAAGCTATTTAAGTGTAAATACAGCTGTAATTGACACCATCGGTGACAGAGGAGAATATCATGCGCCGGGATTCCTTTTAAATCTGTCAACCCCACATTAAAATTGCTAGCGTGAGTGGGTGCATTAAGGCGCGCTTTTAAACTCGTGTAAACTGTATATTTTGGAACCAGGAATAACTGGTTTAACGCGGTAAAGTACATAGTTAATGCTGTTTGTGTTTCATTAGAATACATTCGTTAACTCCGTGTAAATATACATTTACAGATAGATTGCTAACATTGCATAGCTTTTGTAAAGATTTGTATATTATGTTTACGTAACAATATGGAACTAATAAATACACTTGAAATAAGAAAATAACACGTCACGAATGAGGGATGGATACATCGACAATAATAGAATATTTGTTGTAAATATTGATCTAAAAAATTACATGGAGACACACATGCGGCAACAAATATGACAGATTGTAATCAGTCGCACACGGTATGCGTTTAAAAATCATTGCGTTTGCAAATGGCTACTTTTTGTAGATATACAACAAGATGCTAACATTGCATAGCATTTTGCTGGTGGTAGGATATTCATATCCGCCCAGATAGCGACCACTTACACATAGCTATACCCACACACCTTGGGTGGATCGCGTTCCAGGATCAGCTAGTGTATATCTGGTTTTCCGGAAAGGCTTGCGGCATAACTTTATGGTTGGTTAGGGCGGGTATAGGGGTAGATCCTTGTATCCTGTGCCTGCATCGGTCATCCGCCTGTCCTGTCGCAGGTCCCTCGATTTGCTTCTGCCCTCTCCAAAGAGGGATACAGGCCGGCATAACTGGTGACCACCGATAAACTCATTGTTTGTTGGTGGTCGCTATTTAGCTTTTTTGGATTGTACTACGCTTACTATCAGGTGTAGTGCAGTCACTTTGCCGTGCTCGGATAAAAAAATAAATTGGGGTGTGTAATAGCGCTTTAAAAGACAACTATAATTTGGATATTCTTAGATAACTATAGCTAAAAGTCCTAGATAATAAAACAATTCAACGAAATTCTAGTAAAATTACTGTAAAACCACATCAGATCCACATAAAAGATCATAAACACCATGATACCGAAAAAAATACAAACCATGCGACAGCAGAATCATAACATAATCTCCAATCCGCAACTGACGACTAACAATCAGCAACAGCTAGCTACACTGTTTGCTCCTTTTAGAGACGAGGGCCGCTCGAAATAACACCGGCTCTAGCGCAATGCCTCTTAAGACGGCATGACTGTGCGCACTGAATCATTTTGACGACTAGATATTTTTTATTGATAATAATGTTTATAGATGAACAACGCAAAGATAAGGTGGGTGTGGTGAAAAGTGATAGGAGTGATGAAGCTATTTACTCCCGTATTCATAAACATTAATATGAGGTACACGTGGAGCTAAACAAAAATGGACCAATCAGGTTTACAGAAATCTACACTTAGGAAAGCGCTCACTTGAATGTTGTTCCTGAATACGACTTAGGCTATTGGAGGTTGGAACAATTGTGATGTCAAACCCTATATGAAAGTTCATAATCAAATCAATATATCTTGCACTTGATTTTTAATAAATATGAATAAGAAATTTCTTTCTACTCAATCTCTTCCCTAGTGGAAGATCCTGGGGGTAGGATATTCATATCCGCCTAAGTAGCGACCACCATACATACACGTGGTGTTAAAACCTGCCATAGTAATCCACACGACTTGTGTGGATCGCGTTCTAGGATCAGCCGGTTCTCCCGAGAGGCTTGCACCCTTTTCCTTTACCTTTCCCTTCCCCAAAATCCCCCTTTTCCCAAATCCCTTAACCCTAGGATGATACCGCAGGGGTCGCAAGTACCCCATTAGCAGGGACCTCTGCAGTTTATTCCAAAGGGGTAAAAAAATCTCTTCCTTTACATATGGTCTTCCGGATTCTTTAGAGTGAGACCAAGAAGAGCTCGTTCAAAAACAAATATCATATTGGAACCTTATGTCGTATATTATAAGCTATGAGGGAGTTCTGACAATACACAGAGCAAGCTAATGTCATCTAAATCACATAGCAGGCGATGCAGCGTCTGAGGAGATATAAACGTCACCAACGCCGTTTTCTTTATCTTTTTGGTTATGAAACAAGATGAACAGCTACATATAATATAAATATTATACAATGTAATACGAATATTGTAGAATTTGTTACCTACTCTCAAGACAATAGAAGCATAATATTTCATTTCCGAATTTTGTTGTGCAGTAATAATCTCTGTCATGTCTCGTGTCAGTGAAAAATTGCGTAACACGCAAGTTTTGGCACAGGGACAGTGTTTTAAAGAAACAATTTAATATTCTTTCATACATTAATCTTGAAATTAATGAGAATTCAGAGAATGCTTAAACCTCCATTTGGCGTAGAAAAACACGTTTCGTGAACATTTAGTTTATAATGTGTTTTTCTATTTTTAACCCCCGACAAAAAAGAAAGATGTCATAAGTTTGATCCTTTTGTTTGTCTGTGCGTGTATGTGTGGCATAGAAGCACCTGAACTTAGGGACCGATTTGGATCATCAATATATAAATCATTGTTACACAGATCAATGATTTGAATGCGGTTTTTAACTGACTTCAAAAAAGGAGGAATTTCTGAATTATGCGCGAATATTTTGTATTATATATTGACTTTAGTGCAAGCTAAAAATGAAGACCACGGATGTATTGGTGACTCACAGGCCGTAATCATGGCTGTTGAAATTAAATGTGTGTTCTCAACCATAGCGGACACATCATCCAGGAACCAGCTCTACTGAAGCGGAGTGAGGTGGACAGAATATCAAACGTACGAAACACAACAGCAAGCTACTTCACGCCGATTTTCTGTGAGACAGTGAATTAATTCACGCATATACCATTTGTTTACTCAGGGGGATAAAGTTTAATTTCATACGACACATGGCACTATATTTACGGTTTGTGTATTTTTTCCATATATTGCCCGGCGTTAGGTTAGTCGCGTGCCTTCCCAAGGTCTTGCGGTGCGCGAATTTACCATACACACAGCAGTTCCTTTACAAATCTATAAATACCGTACGGATTCAGACCTGTCATTACCAAGACGAGGATAATTATATCGCATAGTGGTATTCCAGCGTGAAATTATGCGTGTAAGCATCCCTATCCCACTTTCTCGTTCCCCCTACTTGATCTCATTTCCCTAGTCATCACCACGTCGCACACAATTACGTTACACCTACACAGTATTCATTAATTACAAGAACGAGTTTTCACGTCACGCGCTTCATTGCAGCCGCGTTACGTGTGTGTAAACAATTTATGTGCTGACGTAACACAACATCCAACGACACTGTTGCTATAGGTACCATTTGTGTTGCTGCTGTTGCAAGCTGTTGCTTCATGTTTGTTGTTGACGTCACGACTGATAACTTGTCTGCATTTATTATACACCTGTATTAATTATTAAAAAGTACTAAGCTGTGAAAATGGCTTGCGTGTAAAATGGAATGCAATTTAATGGCCGGACAACACTTTATGTGTTGAAGATAGAGATCATCGCAAGGGGTTGACATCAGACAGTCAGTCGTACAAATAAATTCGAATTCCATTTAGAACGCGTAGAAAACCATGTTGCCTCAATTTCAGGTTGAAGAAGAAGCAGGACAGAATGATGATGAATAAATATAACATATATAACACATCCGTAATTATTGGTTTTGTGATAATGTTCATTCCGTTATTATTATTTACTTGTTACAATACAGCTAATGTGTAATGAGCTTTAATTGTTTAATAGTGGGAAAAAATACTCGATGAGTCTTCGACGCAACTCGGCGCCAGGCGATGTGATAAGCCGTGTTAGGGCCTATGCACATTAGCTTATCAGACGGGTGGCAACAGAACTGAATACATTATTGAACTGTTCGTACATACGACAAACGTATAAAGTGAAACTCGAACGCCTTTAATATTGCCTTATATCCCATTTTTAAAAAAAGATGGAGGATCTCAATTCGACTTTTCTTTGTATAAACACGCATAACTCCGCCAAATATGGACCAATGTGGATAATAATTCATTTTTCATTCGAACAAGTATAGTTCAAAGTTGGTCTCATTTTAATTTCAAGGAGAAATTCAAACCTTGATGGATTTAAAGACTAAAAAAATCGTCATTTATGCATAGATATTGAAGAATATTTCACTAAAAATAGTAAAATAAAAACTTTTCAACAAAAAATACAAGCAACTTTTAAAGAACAAGTATGTATGGCTTATTTGAATTTTTTGACCAACATCATAATTAATGTAAGAAGCGCTAACTAATAAGAATGCTTTTCAGATAGTAGAAGCATCCCGGTCCTGCGCTCCCTTCATACTGTAGACAAAATTGTCTACCGCTTACATAACATTACCTAATGTGTGCCAATATATACCAATCAACAGATTCCTTATTAAACTAATGAGATACAATCTTAATTGCTCGTTTACTGCGGATATAAGGAAAGAGAGAAAGCAGCCAAGATTCCTTGGAACGGAGATTTAAAACGAAGCTGATATTGTCTTAACAGCCGCGGCGTAATGAACGTGATAATTTTATTACCAGAAAAATCTCCTTTGCTCATATAGAAAGAGATGACTGTCTGTGCGTAACACCTATATTTATATTAAACTGATATATTTTTTAAAAATGTACACATACATAATATCACGCCTTCATCCGTGAAGGGTTAGGCAGAGCTGCAATTAATGTGGGTCATTAGGTTTTCTTGTATAAGTATAGTTGACCATTGAAAGTGGACGTTTATGAATGTAAAAATACCGTAATGGAATGTAGCATGATTAGATTACATAAAAACACATTACGATAGAATAAATTAAATATTCATTATACTTAAACGACCCTACAAAATTATGTAAGATACAAGTTATCTATAGATAACCTGCTAGATAAATAACTTGTACATATATTATGATAAAGATAAGCGAATGAATTGTCTATTACGATACAAGATCTCATTACAATATATCAACGTGTTTTGAAGGTTGGTAGTCAAGTAATGTTTACATTTTCAAGTTGTTATGGGCGTTTATAAACCGAATTTAGAATGTAAACACGCGTCAATGTTACTGCATTAAACTAATAAATCTACAAGGCGATTATCGCATGACATAGTTGAGAAGAAATTCGTAGAAGACTTTTGCACTGAGTGAGGTGGTAAGGAAGCTAATTATAAAACCGTAGTAAATATGACAGACTCCGTGGCGCAGTGGGCGAGTAGCCGGCTGCGAAGCGAGATGCCGTGGATTCGATTCCCGCACCGAGATTAATGTTTGTGTGATCCACATATATTTGTTTCAGATCTGGGTGCTGTGGGACCGCAAGTCCCTCGCAGTTCTTGATACCCACGAAATTACACATTACACGGATTAACCTACTGTGGGGCTATGACTATGTGTGTGACTGTTGGGTGTATTTATTTATTACTTGAGTGATTCTCATATCACGCTGTAAACGTCTGTTTTCGAAGAAATCAAATTAAAACTACTCATAATTAAAAATAAATCGGAACCATATTGCGTATATATATAATAAAGAGAAAGGACAAACAAAGTTGTACCATATTATCTTATGTATTTAAATAAAAAATTAGGAAAATACGGTCGCAAAATTCATTCCCCTACCTGTTCCACACCATTTGTATGTAACATTTGCCTTATATTTCCATTTTTTTGTTAAAATATTTTATTATTAATATTAACATCATACCATAATAATATCCTAGATTAATTAGCCCAAATACTAGAATTCTACAGTAATTACAATAATTATAACGACGGTATAAATTATTGCCACGCTATATTCATCATTCGCCTCGTCTTACTACGATATTTTTTTTTTTATATGTTCCCGTGTTCCCTCCTCCTTCCACCTCGAGCCCTGCATGCATTCCATAACGGCTCAGTTGCCCACGCGCTGTTGTAGTAAAAAGGTGTGTCACTTGCCTATAGACGACGTTTTTTCTTGAATCTTGAGAAATAGATCACAGTGAACAATCATTCGCCTCGACCCGGGAAAATTGGTAAGTTATGTAATTAAAATTATCTAAAATATTTATTTATGTAGTAGATTCAAGTAGGCGTAGACATGCATCTTCAATTGTTACAATTTCCAGAACATTCTAGTCGAATCTTCTACAAAGTCGTAATAATTCATTCCCCTTTAAATCATTCCCCAATTTTTTTTATCTAAGGGAATGAAAACATCTCGAGGGGAATGATATGTTATTGGCGTTTGTTTATTCTAATTACAGTTTAAAATGCCTCGGGCTACTAAAAGTAAGGAAGAACTACAGGCAGCTAACCGGTTGTACCAAAGGGAAAGATATAAACGCATAGAAAATAATCCGGAACTATACAAAATACAAAAAGAAAAAGATAGACGTAAATATGAAGAACAGAAAAAAAGGATAGTCAAAAGAAGTATAACTGAATTGAACCGTCGTGATCAAGAAGCTCAACGGGCTAAATGGAGAGAAAATACAAAAATATACTTAGATAAGAAAAGAAAGGTTCAACCTGAGCGAGTAGATGTTGATGTCAGCAAAGAACCTCTTGAAGTTTCATTTACAGAATCTATTGATCCTCTATTATTAAGGGGTTATATACAGTTAGAAGGCCGAAAAAAAGCGAATTTTCCAGAATTATTTCTGAGAAAACTTTTAAAGTTATTGATCTAAAAATTTGTATACATATTATGGTATCTTTTAACTGTATTTTAAGAATTACTATTAGTAAAAATATTTATTTGGAAAGAAGCTACAGCTGATATCCGGGAGCTCCTCTCAAAAAAGATGTTTTGCGGTGACCACTATATCTCTGAACTGGATCCTCTGAAATTAAAAAACTAAACAGATTTTGTTAAAGTAATGTTAAATCTAGTAATTAATCGAAGGAATAAGCAAAATAACTTTTTTTGACAAAATGACGGCTTCTCAAAAAAAAAAAATCGATTTTTGACCAAAATTTCGACCTTAAATTGCTTATAAAAAAAAATGTATTTATCGGTGAGAAAAAATCTTCGATTAATTACTAGAAAATATATTTAAAAAGCTCGTGTTAAAATTTGAGACTAATCGGTTAAGCCGTTTTCGAGTAATGTTGGTCACCGACTTTGAAAACACCATTTTGAGAAAAACGCGTTTAAAGTTTGAATAGCACTAAATATTTTCCGGTTTGGGGAGAGAAAAATAAAAATTTACCTTTCAGGTATAAAAAAAAATAATAACACACTGTTGCTTTACGCATCTAAATACATTAGAAGAGGTTTACAATAGGCAGGTGCATAAAAGGGACAGTGTAAAGGGGCAGGTAAGCGCTTTGAAGCTTTGCTAAGCTTTCAAGCACTTTGAAACGCCTTTACAAATTTGCGTGTAACTTCGAAAATATTCACCGGAACGATATGAAATTTTCTGTGTGTATTCTTAAATATATGTACATTAAGAAAATAAAATAAAACGAAAATCGATTTTTTGAAATTTCTAACTGTATATAACCCCTTAACCAATTTGAATCAGTTAAAATCTACAAATAAAATAAATAAGATGAGATACAAAATGAAAAAGGAGAAGAAACTCGCTCAAAAGACAATTAGAATTTTACAAGCGGAAAATAGAATGTTAAAAAAAAATATTAAACTAGAACGCGCAAGACGAGTAGAAGTTGATAATCCCCCACAAGAAACTGAACAGACGACCGAATCATTAGAAGTCAAAAATAGCATAATTGAAGTACAAACAAAGAATGTGACGAAACACTTAAAAAATAACAAAAGCAGCAATGTTGGAATTATTCAAAAGTTTTACGAATCTAATTTAAACAGTTACCCAGCTCCAGGTAAAAAACAATTTATAAAGATTGGGTATACGCAAGCCAAAATAATATCGTGTTGTTGAATTTGATCGATTGTAACCAAAGTTAATAATAAAAAAAATAAATTCCTAGTTACTGTTTATTTTTTTTTACTCCTAGAACGAAATCATTCCCAAAAGTAAGAATTTCATTACCTTAGCAAAACAAATCATTCCCCAAAATACTCAGAATGTAAATGCGAATAACTTTCTAATTCGACGGCAGATTTAAGTGTCTTTGGCACTAAATGTTATAGTTTTTATTTCAATATTCCCATAAAATGTTTCGCGGTCATAATCTACCGAAAAAAATGGATTCTCAAATTCAGCTTATTTTTCTTGTGAGATGAGAATCGCTCACTTAGCTCAAAGTTTAGAAAACATTTTCGAAACGTATTAAGATAAACGTTAATGATGACTGCATATATTTTGTTTTTAGCCAGTAATGTTATTGTAGGACCACACAGCGAGAATGTGGAACTGCGTGGTGATGCCTCTTGACATTTATTTATTTAACACTTCATATACATGGGTGTATAAAGGCGGACTTAATGCTATAAGCATTCTTTCCCAGTCAACCTTAGGGTGATGCAGAGATGTATATGGCAGGTGTAAAGGTGAAGAAGAAAAATAAACAAAGAAACATATTTTGAATAATGTATAATAATATATATCTACACATAATATCTATAAAAGAAGAATATCCTACTATTATTAGAAATGTGAAAGTTTGTTTGTTTAGATGTTTGGATGTTTGTCCGTCAATCACGCTGAAACTACTGAACGGATTTTTTATGAAATTTGGTATACAGACAGGGTATGAGCTGACTTGGGTGATAGGATACTTTTTATCCCGGAAAAAGCAGATAACGCGGGCGGAGCCGCGAGCAAAAGCTAGTAATTAAATAAGTATAAATACATAATTGAAATATATAAAACAATATTAATATGAAGATGAAAGGAAATAACTCAGGAAAGTAGCTGATTAAAATAATTTTAAGCTATAGGAGTTTTCAAAAACCAACTTGCCCAAACTTGGTAGTGTCCTAAGCCATTATGTTACATTATTAAACTGTAAACTAAGTCAGTATCGTTCACCATTAAGACCGTACAATAAGACAGTGGAAAGGCGCCCGTCCGATCGCCCACATAGATAAATAACTGTTCAATATGCTAATTAATTAACGTGGCCCACTGATGCGTTTATTGTATCCGACACGCGACACAAGGTTCTATGCAAATTGGTTTCATTAATTCTTCCTAGTTTAATTTTGACGTGGACAGATTATGATGATAACATTTTGGTGATATACAGTGAAACTTGGTTAAGTGGGACCTGGATAAGTGAGAAACCTCCATAACTGGACTCATGCTGAGGTCCCAACACTTTGGCACTGAATTACCCCTGTTAGTGGGACGAAGCAAACCTCTGTATCTGGGATTTGTTCTTTCGATTTATCATCGAAGTTACCTCTATAACTGAGACAGCGAGTGAATTTTATATGCATAAACCTCTGTAACTGAGATAACATTGTTTTGTTTGTTTACTTACTTATTTTTATTCTAACCTGTATTCTGACCTCTGTTAATGAACCCCTCTATAAATGAGACAGATATTTATTATACCTGGATATCTGAGACACTGGGTAAGTGGAATACCTCTGTAAGTGAAACAACATTGCAGGTCCTTTGATGTCTCACTTAACCAGGTTTCACTGTATAAATGTATTCTGGCGCCATATTTTGCAATGAAATATATCGCAAACCAACATAAATGTAACGTAGCTAAAAAAAAACAAGGGAAATTTTATAGCGGAAGTTATTTATGATTTTCCAGCAGATTTATATTTATATTTTTTTTATATTCAAACCATAAGTTAGTTTATATAATTTAGTTTTTTGTAGATACGACAGGTGTAAATTTAATATTCAATTTTTGTTAAAGAGTTTTAATAATAAGATCATTGACTATGCATTTTTTTTTTAAAAAAGCAACTTGCATCGGATGCGATTTCTGCTTGATTATTTTCTGAATTATTCAATGGTTGTATATTTCAACAATATGTACTATACGAATATGTAGTTGTATATATGTAGTGAATGGTATCTTTTTGATGGGTGGTCGCGCATAGCACATGCCTAGTTCCAGTAGCTGATAAGTTTAGGATTATAAGTCTTATGAGTGTGTTAAAATCGTCGCTTAAGATTGACAGGTCTAATGTCGACCACCACGATAGTAGAGCAGCTTTGTTTGCTCTTATAGCCTTAAGCCTAGAGTTGCCACTTACCAAATATATGGAGCATGCTTACACTGCATTTGTTGTCCAGTTAATGCCCAGTTATGGGCGCGACAAATATGCTATCCTTATTTTATTTTTTTGGCTTGACGACTTGAACCACGTTTAAAGGTCGTAATGAGTAAATTAAAAGATAATTTATATCTTCATGCACATGGTGGCTAAGGCTCAGTGGTCGGATATTCATAACCGCCCCGATAGCGACCACCGTACCCTTCGTGTTAATCCCTGCCATAGTGACCCACGCACTTTGTGTGGATCGCGCTAGGATCAGCCAGTGTATATCCGGTTCTACCAAGGGGCTTGTGACATGACTTGATGATTGGTTGGGGTACATCCTTGTATCCCATTGCCTGCATTAGTCATCCGCCTGTGTTGTCGCAGGCCCCTCGATTAGCTTTATTTATACAGGTCGGCATGATTTTGGTGACCATCGATAAACTCATTGTTTGTCGGTGGTCGCTGGTTTTTGGATAGCACTGCGCTTACCATCAGGTGTAGTGCAGTCACTTTGCCGTGCTTTGATAATAAAAAATTCTAACATGTATCACAATGCCCCGCTCCGGTAGTGTACCGACTAGCTGCGGCGACACAACCCATATCGATACGATCGCATCGGATCGACCGCAGCGTGCGACGGACAATGGTCGCAAGCACTTGTGTAGTGCTACTGAATCGCCTATAGTGTGGCTAGATTGTTTACAATCGCTGCACGCTCCGGTTACGTTACACCTCGTGGCTGTTGTGGTGTTTTTTTATTGGTTTACCACACTTGTTTCTATATTTTTTTCTCCCATCGACAAAGTGACTACACAGGTCCTGAAGTTAGTACAGTGCATTCCAAACATAATATTAACCGCTAAGAGACATTCAGACTCTCAACGGGGCGGACGTGGGGGTACATAGGCGGTGGAGATCACTTACCATCAGGTGATCCACTTGTTGGTTGTTATTTGTTTGTCGGCCTACGCTATAAAAAAAAGCCTATGTGAAGTAGCTGCTTGCTGTTGCGTTTCACATGGCGAGTGATATACCCGGAGCCCCAAATAGCCTATCCTTTAATTTTCCTTTTCGTTTAAGGTCGGCAATGCATCCATTATTCTTCTATTGTGGATGTTGTAAGGAGTCCAGACACTTTCTATCAGGTGACCCGCTAGCTCGTTTGCCAAGCATGGGGGCGAACGGTAAATGATCACAAACAAAACGTAACACTGAAAAGTTAAAAATAACCACTATATCTTTTTTTTTGTGTTCCATGCCATTTCAATTACCAGTCAGCAGCTCCGGCGCCGAAATTATTGTTATTTTTTACTTTTGGGTGTTATTTTTTTGTGATAATAAAATCTGACAAGTAGTAAGTACTGATTCATGTTGTGCAGAGACAGTTGGAAGTCATTAAAACGGCTCGTTAGAAACGGTCATGTCATTTGAGCTTCACTAATTATACATAATGCCTGGTGTATGATAACTTTGTAATGCTTATGTTAACATAAGTATATTTTTTATAGCATAGGCCGGCAAACGAGCAAATGGGTCACCTGATGGTAAGTGATCTCCATCGTCCAAGTACGCCTACAATATTAGAAGAATCATAGGCCCGTTGCCAACTTTAAATGGAAGATATAATTAAGGGATTGGGAAGGGGATATCTTACTCACCGTACGAAACGCAGCCGCAAGCCGTTATCTTACGTCGGTTTTCTGTGAGACAGTGGTAACGACCCGGTCGAGACGGTCTATTCATGTGGGCCAAACCGTCTACAGCGTGGCTCTACCACTCATAAAAAGTGTCTTAATATATATGTGAATATTATTAATAAATAATAATACTAGCCCTATTATACACGCCCCACTGCAGATCATGGCCCTCCTCTACTGAATGAGAGGCGATAGGCTTTAGCAAGCTTTTATAATGCGGGTTGGCAGACTTCACTTACCTTCACGTTTCCTCACGATGTTGCCTTCACCGTCAAAGCCAGCGATAATTAACAATGAATACACACGTAATTTAGAAAAGTCAGAGGCGCTGCTCTTGAGTCTGGTTTTAAAACTGAGACTTTCGTCTCGACAGATAAAAAACACGCATTTAAATCGGTCGCCCACAGCGAAGGGGATCACCCAACACCTTTTTTTGTCGGGGTTTAAAAGAACCAAATCAGTTCCCCTTTAATTACATTATCACTATAAAAATAAACTGTATTCAGTAACATGCATATCTGGTTAGAACACGTATAGTACATTGAAAAGTTACATTTGGGGTTGCGTTTCTTAGAGGACGCAATTTTATTTTTTTGATGTGTAGGGGGGGTAAGTGTAAAGCTAAAATCAAGTTTGTGGGGTCGCCACCCTTGTCCCACGGCCGCCATCTTGAAAATAGGGGTTGAAACGGTTTTTACGATATATCTCTTAAACTATTTATCTGATAAAAAAAATTTGTTAACGTTTTTTGTTGCTAATTAAATTCTCTATAACTTTGGTCCAGTAACTTTTTGTCGTAAAACTATAAATAAAAAAGTTATAAGTGAAAATGTAATAAAGAAATCCACGGTGATTTTATAAATTTGAACTACTCCGTCCTCGGTCTTTTCGATGGACCAGGCTGCAGCTCAGCATCTGACCGGTTTTCTGAATCAAATATCAGTGGGAGAACTGGAGAAGGAAGGGGTGTCAATGTCGGCGGTTCATCATCGAAGTCATTTTCATTTGTTAATACTGAGAGTTCCATTACGTTACTGCAAGTCTCTCCAGAACAATGGAAGCACACTGCGGAACATTTTAGCCCTGCTTTTCGACATCCACACATCGCTCCACAGTTTCCTTTGCATTTACAAAAGATCAATTTAAGAAGCTCAGGGGGTGCTGGAGGTTTAGAGCTCTGCACTGGCATCAATAATTTTCCACATTTTTTCCAGCCCCAGTCTTCAGGATCATTATTATTACCAAGCCACGACTGGACCTGATGGTAGACTCGGAAAGTATGAAAGCGAGCTGTGTCTTGTGTTGGAGGAAGTGAAGATAAATTAAATGTACTTTTTGTCACTGCCTTGGCGAATTGTTTGTATCTTAGGCTGTCAAGAGAATTATCATCTTTATTTTTTTCTTTATTACATTTTCACTTATAACTTTTTTATTTATAGTTTTACGACAAAAAGTTACTGGACCAAAGTTATAGAGAATTTAATTAGCAACAAAAAACGTTAACAAATTTTTTTTATCAGATAAATAGTTTAAGAGATATATCGTAAAAACCGTTTCAACCCCTATTTTCAAGATGGCGGCCGTGGGACAAGGGTGGCGACCCCACAAACTTGATTTTAGCGTTACACTTACCCCCCCTACACATCAAAAAAATAAAATTGCGTCCTCTAAGAAACGCAAGGTGAGGCCTAAAAAATGTAACATTTCAATGGACTAGTAACAAGGTGTACGTACCGACTACGCGACCCCGAGGTCAAAGGGTGTCACACAAATGAACTAGCAGTGTATCATTTATTACTCGTCAATTATGTAACTATTGTATACGCCGTTGTCGCGATATATCGCTCACACATGTAGGGGTAGGCGGAGGTGTAATCAGTTCACACAAATTTCGCCGAGCGTATCTCCATCCCATGATGTGATAGGGGTCGAGCCTATACCGGGCACATTTCCAGGCTTCGGGCTGATACTAAGCGTTTCGTGATAGAAAAACCCAATATCACTTTTAACCGACCCGGGGATCGAACCCGAGACCTCAGCACGTACCGCGTACGCAATACAACTACGCCACCAAGGCAGTGGTTGTCGCGATATAATTTGATACCATTGCATACAATCACGAAGGTAATTATGCTATAATTTTGGAATTCACGATATTGCTGACGTGTTTTAGTGAAAAAATGCTAGTCGTAGTTTTGATTCCTGCTTCTGTATGACATCAAAAAACTGTTTCAGTATGAAGGCAAACCTTTAAGAACACTTACAGCGAAATAGGCATGAAAGCGTAAAACAAACTCGCTTTGGCATTTATTATTTAATGCTACTTGATGTATGTAGACTAAAGGAAAACTACAATCGTTTTAGAAAACTATGTAAACTTGTATATACCTGAAGTGCCAACTGCAAGTTATGTTCATGACAAGATTCAAGGTGTACAATAGAGATCGGCATGCGACCACCCATCATAAAGCGTGATCACGGGGCACGACAACAATGCTTAACTGTTAACTGCATAGCTTGAGTAACCTGCGACCGCTACACCGCCTGTATCCGACCGTTGCATCGCTTTCAAAGCGCCGGCTGTCGATATCAACTGTTACAAGCTCTGTTTATTTAAATACTTGAAGATTCTGCATCATTTCAAGTTTGACAGGGATTGAATTCCTATAGTAATAAGTTTGCCTGTATACCTACATTTTAAGTGAAATGTACAAAAAAATTGGTGTGTGTCGTGGGACACCAGGTAGGAACGAAGTTCCTTCGGCTAATGTAGAATCGACACAAATTGTAAAAAATACAAATTATCAACTAAAATAACAAAATATGTCTCTTTATTTTTGTTTGACAACATAAAATTACATAGAAATAGAATAGAAAAATAGAAATAAAAAAAAGACGTGTAGCACTCGGAGACTGCCGCGGTAAAGCTATTGTATAGCATTTTTTATCAACTTATGTAATTATAAATAAAAACTTATTAATTTAGACTTAGACTGGCTACTAAACGGTGGACGGCCGTGTTCTATAATCAAAAATTCAAATTCAAATTTCAAACCGCGTCTACATTTCCAAATGTCATAAGTTATCTATCTGTTTTATTAACGGAATTTCGACTTTAACTTTGTGTGCTAGATATCAAATTAAGTTTAAAAAAAGTCTCATTTAACGGTTTTATTCCACGCATTTTTTCCACGCATATTTCTTACGGTTTTACTATCACATTTTTTTCAGTTCGGTCACGCAGCGAAATCCCTATCCCCTCCAAGCCTGCCGTAAGGAACTTCGTTCCAATAACCCAATTTAAATTATGCTTTTTAGAGATATACGTTCAAACTTCGCTGACGCAGCGCATAACGTGCACTAAACAATATTGCCCGCTCGCTTATGCAACGTGTAATGTGACTGAGTGCATCACCACAGGGTGAACGACTGCACGACGTGTTATCAAGATTATATGTCGAACGGTTGGTCAAAGCTTGATTTATGTCAGTGCCGGTGAGATATGAGCGTAGGTTACGGACATTGGATACGAAATTCTTCCGAGCTACCCACATAATGCATTGTGGACTATTATTCAAATTCCCTACAGAGCCTCGTATTGAGAGATTATAAGTGTCACCGTCTATATGCCTCTTCATCTATCTTCAAACCATTCAAAAGAGGGATTTGCAAAGTTTTTTAAATAGTGGATTAATAAAAACTCTTCCGACACAGTAGTTAATGAGCAACAAAAAATGTCAGACAAAAGAATTTTACTAAGCATAAAATCCACTTTTGTTGGTCGGCTCGCTCGACTCCCTTGGTATTTTAATAATCCAAGTTAGTCAGGTCGCGTCTCGGTCGCGGGATATCGATTGCAGTGTCGCGGCCACCAAATGTGATATGCCGCAAATTGGGTCGTCTGTGTGTTAAATATCTTTGGAGATAAAAGAAAAGAAAAGTTGAAAGAAACTAAAAAGTTTCCGAGGAAGATATTTCGTGTTTTTTGCTGTGCACACAACAGAACCATAAAAGTGTCGTGGTTAAGAGCGGGACATAAGAAATGGCTGAGGGGATTTTAATCTCCTCAGTTTAGAAGCGGCGATAGCTCAGCGGGGAGTTGTACGGATTGTCGAGGCGAACGTCACCGGTTCGAAACCAACCCCAAGAGCATGCACCTCTGACTTTTCTAATTTAGTATTCATTGTTGGTTATCATATTATTCATTGTACCATATTATTATGTCATACAAGTCATTCTAAAATCCGATGACGGCCGCGCGTGCGGTGTGGATATGCACTTGCACATCCTTACGCCTCGTCCCAATTAGTTGTCAACATAGTACCATTTTTTGTTGTCTGAACGACGTGTCAAATAATTACTCGTCAAAATTTAAATAGAACTTCAAATGGAGCTGTCCATTTGACGAAGGCACCGTCGTGCGATGTCGCATTCGTGTTGTTCATGACAATATGAGCAACCGATTTTGACGTCCAACGATTGTTCAATTAGGGCGGGGCGGAGCTATTGCACAGTCAACAGAATGTTGCAACAGCGGTAAACAACTTCAAAAATACACACCGCGAGGGAAAATTACACGTGACACATTCAAAAATAACAACGTGTTTATTTGTTGCGGTAAACATCAACAGCTCTGGTGATGAATGTAAAAGGGAGCGATTCTACACATTCGTGGTTTGCAAAAGTTGCAATAGGGCTTTCAAGTAATAAAAACAATTGTACATGTAGTTGACATGAGGGACCTGTTACAAACTGGAAAACATTCCGATAATATATCGCTCGCCCCCTATCATATCATGGGTCGGAGATACGCTCGACGAAATGTGGGTGTACTGGTTACACCTTAGCTTACCCCTTACCTGACAACAAACGTTTTTTTGTTACAAAAGCTTTACGAGTTAAGGGGGTATTCTAGTCTAGAGGCCCGAATTTTGAGCATTTTTTGACGGTGAATAAAAAAAAAGCTATTGATATTTTTACCATCCATTTTTTTATCATTTATTTATTTGTATATTAAGAGCACACAAAATGAATTTAAAAAAATAAAAATAAAAAATTCATGGAATTATGCGTCCTTGAAGTGGAAGGGGAAAACAAAAGGCAGTGTCCTCGTCGTCACGATTTCTACCCTTGTGGTCATCTGAAAAAAAAAAGATGACAAATTCTTAATTAATATGAATGTCATTATCGCATGACGCAGGAAAAAAGGGAAACAATTTTTTTTCATAAAATGACGGCTACTCAAAAATTGAGGTCGATTTTTCCCTAATTTTTAAGCTTTTTCGAATTGTTTACACATATTAAAAAATTGAAATTTCCAGTTTTTCGTGCGTCATGCGATAGAGATATATTTAAAGAATATTCATGATAAATTTCAAGCAAATCGGTTCATTAGAACTTGAGATATCGTGCCGACCGTATCGAAAGAAGTAGTTTCGAGAAAAACACGTTTAAAGTAAGACGTTAAAGTTTCTGGCAGCGTAACTGATAGAATAGTACATATAACTTACATTCTGTTAATCTGCTATCCCAGCTCCATACATTGGACCTTCCTCTACTTCATATTGACTGTTTTCAGCAGTTCTCTCCTCATAACGAGCAGTTCTTCCTTCTTTTAACTTCCGTACCGTTTAATTGGAATAACTAATCTTTATTTGTCAATAAACAAATAAAATTTATTTAAAAAGCAAATTAGCTAACTTCAAATATATTAATTGTTATTGTAAATAAAAATGGGTCTGTTCAACAATTTTCACCCGCTAGAGAGAATGGTTCAAGAAAATGAAATCGAAGACGGATGATTGTAGATACTTATTTCGATAATAGAATGAATTATTTAAGATGTATTAAAATATGTACATTGTTTATTATGTAGTTTATTTAATAAACTGAGCTTTAGCCCAGCGAAGCGGGCTGTGTTCGCTAGTATCATTTATAAGAAAAAGGGAGAGTTATTCATACTCAGGTAGCCCGAGCGTGCACCAGCCTATTGTTACAGTCGTCCGCTCAAACCAGTCTAGCTGTCGCGTCACTAAAATAGTTGTAACTTCGAAAATAATTCGAATTTTGAAAAATCCTTTTAGGGAGATATTTTTGAATAATTAAACTATCGAATATTGAAAAATAAAAAATTTCGATTTTTTAAAATTTCTAGACTAGAATACCCCCTTAATACTACAAAATTATTTTTAGTTTATAGATTATAAGGTATTATGTGCTAATAGTACAGTATTATAGGAACAGTAATAAAAAGGGGATGTATATAATTTAGCAACACGCAAGCTATGCGTGCAGTGTGTAAAAACTTCGGCGGAGACACGACAATTCGAATTTCGGATGCGGAACGACAGCGTAATATTTGCCGCCCTTCGTGCCTCGAAGACCACTTTCAACCATTGATGTCGCACTGACAAATAATTGTGGTTGATTGAACTTATTTTTGGAAACGGAAAACGAGTAAGTGGGTAACCTGATGGCATAATTATTAGCGCTCGCGATGAACGCCCAAATCACAGCGTTGTCAATATTTGTTATACAATAGAATTGTGTGTACCGTGGTCGCTATCCAGTTGGGAAAGATGTATTCACTATTCCATGATATAATTATAGCTTGTACTATACATGTACGCACCACCGTAGTGTGGTATTTCAGTATTATAACCTCATACAAAGTAATCAGCTTAGGGCGGCGCGGCGGTGCGATGCGGTGCGTCGGCCAGTAATCCGGCTGACGGTCGGGAACGCGGGATTAGCACCGGGTTTTTTAACTTCTAACTACGTGCGAGGATTTTTAGTTACTGATACGAAACAATTAGGTTAAATTGGAATCGATGGGTTTACTATGTATGGAAAGACGTTGGATAAGGAGCAAAAATATTTCTTCCAGCTACTTTTAGTAATTGGATTTGCTTAGTAGACCAGTGTCGATAATTTTTGAAACCAAAAAGAAATATAGTACAGTATGTTGTCTCCAGTTGATCGCTTTCATCTTCAACTACCTTTTACGTTGATCTCTTGAATCAGCTTGTGTTTGATACACGGTCTATGAGCTGTCATTCCATAGATTGTCACATCATCATCATCATCATCATCAGCCACAGGACGTCCAGTGCTGAACATAGGCCTCCTACAAAGATTTCCAGACCGACCTGTTGGAAGCGGCCTGCATCCAGCGACTTCCTGCGACCTTCATCAGGTCGTCTATCCACCTTGTAGGTTATACGTTATGGAATTACAGCCATTCATCAGAGGAAGATGAAAACTGCAAGTTGAAAGCGGACATGTAGACATAGCTTTTAGAAAAGTTCCACATAGCTTTAGGACAGTTTCCATTGACCACGTCTCTGTTTAGATGGGTGGCGGTTGCACGTCATGCGAGACATTCGTTTTCCACAGCGGGAACACCGCCTGCCTAATGCCTGCAATCCACAGTATATCCACAATTAGTATTACAACGCCATCCGTAGTTTTATTCCGCAAAATAGTCACTATTGATCGAATTGAAGATATGTGTCGTTCTTTACGTAAACAATGTCTTCTGACGTTGGAGTACGTCATAATTTTCTCATGTTGGTAAAAACTAAGATACGATGATAACCGATAACTGTCCCGACGTCCATTAAAAAAATACATAAGTATTTTAAACGATTCATCAGATTTTCTTGAAACCTAGCTTATAATATCTCGGTGAAACCAGCTTTCAGACAATAAAGATACCGAATTGGTCCATTAGTTTAGGTGCTATAATGCCACAGATATAAACACATACAGTCTAATGAGTTAAACTTATAACACCCTTATCTTTTGTCGTCGGTTATAAATAACGGTTATAGGATTCTGCCTGATTTTTTTTATTCTGGAGTTAGAGAATATTGACAAGTCTTACAATCTTTTGTTTTGTAGTAACACATTTCACAACAGTTCTATTGTTTTGTCGTGTTACTGCATTCACTTCCACTGCGGCCTGTCACCGCAGTCCACGAGCTCCGATCGAGTGCTTCGTATAAATTCTTTATAGTCCACATAAAGATACTATCACGTAGGACAGACAGTAAGTACCTACTTTAGTATATTTCTAATCGGTACCATATTTAGAATGTCTGCGGTTTATGTCAGAAGATTTATTGCGGCGACATTCAAAACTGGTTTGGGGAACTGATAGTAAAATTGGTTTATAACGTTATTGATTGGTTATATTTAAAATATGTACACGGTATTGGTGGCAGGGTACCTGATATTTTTGTACCCGACTGGATAGCCACCGTAGACCTGGTGAAAAACTCGCCGTATGTAGTTTGGTATGGTTCGATCGCCGGGTTGGGTAAAAGTGATATTGGATGTTTCTATCACAAAATTGTCAGTATCAGCCCGGAGTCTGGAATCGTTCCCGGTATGGCGATAGGCTCGCCCGCTATCACATCATGGGACGGAGATATGCTCGGCGACATGTGGGTCTAATAATTACACCTCTGCCTACCCTTTCGGGGTTTACAGACGTGACTGCGTATGTATATGCATATAAAATATCATAACCGTATATATTTCTAAACACAGGAATTTATTAAAAACGAATCAAGTCACAGGATAAACGTATTAAACCATACGACTACTAATATTTAAAAAACAGAGCATGATTCATACAATGCATGAATGGATAGTATAAAAAAAACATCTTTCATAACAAACCCTACGCTCTTCCCCAACTCACTCTAACACAATGATATAAAAAGCCACGTCATCAGAAGTGAAAAATATTTACACCACAAAAAATCATATTACTCCAGTCATTTTAGGAGGTTCACCTCGGAATTCGAGATACCCGGCTGTAACTCTGTAAATACTTGTGTATTGACACCCTAAAAGTTGTCTCAAAACCTACATATGGTAGGGTGTGCGCAACTATTAAATTTCAAGGTCAAAGGTCACAAAAATCGCTTTTTTTGTAAATATCTCATTTCCTATGGGTTTTTTGCTATTTATATCCATTATCAATATTGTAGAATACAAAATTCTCTACAAATTTTGTTTAAAACTTTTTTTCATACGGTGAACCGTTTTCGAGATAGAGGGCGGAGAGCGCGCGGTCACAAGTACGTCATTTTGAAAGTTACATAAACGAAATTTTGTATTTCGGTTATTGACGTAAAATAAATAAATACGTGTTTCAGGAATTTTGGAAATTTTATTTATTAAGGGATGAAAAAGGGGGTGAAAGTTTTCACGCTTTCACGCCTAAATCACTAAACCGATTTTAATGAATTTATCTACAGAGACAGATGGAGCCCTGCAGACGGTTACAGGCTACTTTTATCCCGAAAAATGCTGTTCACGCGGGCGGAGCCGCGAGCAAAAGCTAGTATAACATAATAGTTAATAAAAATTGACAAATATTTATAATAATTGATTTATCGATAGTTCATCAACTATATATGGCGCGTTTTCGACCGGAGGCACCGTTTGACCTGAAGTGATCCTGTGACCGCGCGCTCTCCGCCGTCTATCTCGAAAACGGTTCACCGTATGAAAAAAGTTTTAAACAAAATTTGTAGAGAATTTTGTATTCTACAATATTGATAATGGATATAAATAGCAAAAAACCCATAGGAAATGAGATATTTACAAAAAAAGCGATTTTTGTGACCATTGACCTTGAAATTTAATAGTTGCGCACACCCTACCATATGTAGGTTTTGAGACAACTTTTAGGGTGTCAATACACAAGTATTTACAGAGTTACAGCCGGGTATCTCGAATTCCGAGATTCTTACCTAATTTAAGCTAAAATGACTGCATTATATCCCGGGTGGAGGCGACGCGACGCGACGTGTCTGCAGTCACGTAGTAAGGGGATGAATGGAACGCCGCCTGATCGATGACAATCGATCGCTATCGTCCCTTACAAGCTGGGGTTCGGGAACCGGGTGGAATAACGAGAACATTCCGTGATTCTGTATTGTAGAGTCACAATGTCACTAACAATTATCAATGTGTTTCGTATTGGTACCAGCGTACCATAGTGTCACAGAAAGGTTTCGCGATTCATAAGGTTATTGAGATTGCCGGATGCTCAATAAACCTTCCTCTCCCAATCCTCATTCTTTACCTTAAGAATCAGCAACGCATAGTGGTAAAATTTGAATGATGACTGTCGCGGTGGCGAAGTTGTATTGCGTACGCGGTACGACAGCTCTGCTGATGTCTCAGGTTCGATCCCGGATCAGGTAAATTGGGGTTTTCTATCACGAAAAGCTCAGTATCAGTCCAGAGTCTGGAATCGTGCCCGGTACAGTGATAGGCTCGCCCCCTATCACACCACGGGGCGGAGAAACGCTAGGCGAAATGTTAGATAACTGGTTACACCTTTGCCTACCCCCTCGGGGACAGGCGTGCGTTTGCATTTATGACAAATGACGGATGCCAAGTCACCATGGCAACATGTCTAAAGACACGTATATACCGCGGGATGTTTGAGGCGGTCCTGGCGAGTCATTTGTCACTATCAGAGCCCTTACAAAGGAGCTAGGGTGATGTGGGTCTCGATTTCGGGGTGGGGTAGGGTTGTTTGAATATTTTAAAATGTTAAGACACCAAACTGGTTTAGTGGGAGCGTATTTAAGCTGAGAAGCCGATGAGCTTCTGGGTTCAAATCCAAGGTCGGGCGGCAATCAAATTTTTTGGAGGGTCCAGGGATTGGAATTTGTAACTTAATGAGTATAAGATCGCCACCTACTCCATTCTATTGAATATCGAATGGTCAGTGGCCTAACTAGTGTCAAATTTTTTAAACTTTTCGAAACTTGGGTATTTTTACGCTTTTGGTAAGTGCTTAAATTAGGCTTTGTAAGGTCGATGATATTGGAGTATTCCGTTTAAAGTCACTATAACTAGAAATGGAAATCATCGTGAGTTTACGTTCAGACTAAGATAAATCAAATAAGTCGGAGATATTCTCCAGAAAGGCCAAGTTAGAAATACCCTAAACCAACGTGCATGCATGAAGGATATAATGAGTGATGGAGGCCAAAGAGGTGTGTAAGGATCGTAGCAGATGGAAGTTCGTTTTCTCTGACTACCCCTATGGGAAACAGGCGTGAGTCTATGTATGTAAGATATTGACAGCCTCCGTGGCGCAGCGGGCGAGTAGCCGGCTGTGAAACGAGAGGCCGCGGGTTCGATCCCCGCACCGAGACAAACATTTGTGTGATCCACAGATATTTGTCTCGGGGTCTGGGTGTTGTGAGACCGAAAGTCTCTCGTAGTTCCTGATAGCCACGACACAAGACTTGTATCTTAGTGTGGGGTCAGGACTATGTATGTGACTGTTGGGTGTATTTATTTATTTATAAACCAATCTACAAGGCGCCATTACAGGATACCCTCGGTTGTACCAAAGCTTGCTTTTAAATACTTGCATTGTATGATCTTTGGTTAGACACTTCACCCGTAGCTTGTGTGTGTTACGTCTTACATTGTGGCGTCTCTAGGCATATTGGTCTGTGATATCAAATCATGTTTTTGCCTACGGGTCATTAATCGTACCACGTGTACACGATTCGTCATTTGAGAACCGAAGTCAACGACATTGAATCATCCAATATTTATGTTTACCTTTTTGTATACAAAGTTGTTGAAACTTGAAACATATATTATCGAATAATTTGTTATGCTTGTGCAATCCGGCACATTGGTCTGTTGGAAGGAAGTCGCATTTGCGGAGGTCAATAAGTTTATAAACAGATGTCATACAATAATTTCGCAATATATTGTAATATTTAGAAATAGCTAATACTATTAGTGGATGCATAAATAAGCTTTTTGATAAAAAAAATGAATGTCCCAGGATTGGATTTTGCGCAGTGTATAGCTATCGCATTAACATTTTAAAGATGTTTTAACGATAATATTCATATAAGATAATATAATGAATGATTTAAATAAAAATTACCATTAAGTGAATTTATATGTATCGTAAAAAAACAACTTAAGACGCTCTACCGTAAAGTTCAACTATTGGTGCTTCAGTATTATTGCCTTTCCAATAACGATATTATCAGTATATATCGGTATCAATTCGAGATGAAAGCTCGACGAAAATCGAAGAAATCAATTTGTGACAAAACTTCACACACGTAGGTACCTACTTATGTTAAAGGTTTTTCGATTTCAATTTTGACATCAAAGCTAGTAAATGTAATTTTACTTCGACGACTTGTCACGTATCGTATCCTTTGATATTTTATAGAAAACTCGTAAACACAGTACTACGAGCTAAGATCTCACTAAACAACATAAACTCTATATTATATTTTTTTTTATTGCAGAAGCCGGCAAACGAGCAAGTGGGTTACAGCTAGATTAAACTGTAAACATTTTATATAAAAATACCAAAAGCAATCAAGACATGGTCCCAAGGGGTCAAAAGACGAACAACGAATAAAAGCAATGTTCTTTCAATGTTGAAGCAAAAGTAAAACCACGTGAACATTGTATTTTTCCTTCAATAATAACAGAAGAATCATGGAAGTATTGCCAACCTTAAAGGAGAGGGATAACCAACAGATTGAGAAGAGAAGGGGAATTTAGACCGCCGGATATCTCACTCACTGTACGAAACGCACGCTGCTACTTTACATCGGTTTCCTGTGAGACAGTGGTAACGATCCGGTCAAACCGGCACATTTATACTGTAAACTGTCGACAGTGTGGCTCTAATACTCATTATACGTAAAATATTAAAGTGGACAATATCAGTGCAGTAAATAGTGAAACATATAAGCGGCATGTATGTGACTTAGAAGCTTGTAGTAGTGGATCACAGCAATGCGCATTTCGTGGAAAGCTCTCGGTGCTCTTAGAAAAACGATACCTCTTACCAAATAATTTCGGCTTTACGAAGGGTAAAGGTAAAAATAACGTAATCTTCAGCTTTCAGCAGATTATAAAGGATAAAGTGTTTCGAGAGTTTATTGTGAAAACAGCGTATTAAGGAACAAAAAAGATGGAAACCAAAAAACCTGCTATATTTTCCGTAAATAATATGAACATCGTTTACTATTTTTAGAGCATTTTCAGAAGCTCATTATATTTTCGTTCATTAAAACATAAACCATGTTTTGTTAAACATTAAAAAAGTGTTTATGTCACCGCTCATTATACCATAAAGCTGGGACCTTTACCTAGCCAACACGGCAATTAAACAAGGTCCCGAGCGTGGGTACTGGCTAACGGGTGCCTATACATGCAAAGTGAAAGCGCACTGAACGTGGTGACTGGAATGGGTCGGGCGGCGGGCGGCGCGGCGGGACACCGCACTCTCTATTACAAATCACGATCGTACATTGTTGAGAACTAGATCGCGAACGCGGCTCCACTCGTCCTGGAACAATTTGTATTGAACAAGATCCTTGAAGGATGATGACAACGTGAAAGCTATATTTATTAAACTATCTGGTCGAAGTTACGACCATCGGCAATCTCACTGACCGTACAAAATGCAATAGCAAAGTTACTGAGTCTGAGTTACTGAGTTTCTGACAATTATCCCAGCCTGATTCGAGCCGGTGACAGAATTGACTAAGAGGTCAGGTTTTCTACAAGAACGTAGATCCTTGAATAATGCTACAAGTTTATTCCCATAGCCTCAATTCTTAGGCCCATAGCCAACCTCACCCACATGTGGTACACTCTGCTTATCAACGGACGAAACTGGGTTCCCGTTTCAGGTCCTATTCTATTCTATATCGAATGGTTTATGGCCAAGCGCAGTGTCAAAGATTTTCAAGCCACCCGAAGGCTTTCAACTTGGCTTAATGACTGCAATCAGTTGATATCAGCCGGGACCGACTGTTTTACGAGCCCTTCGAAGCACAGATGCGCTCAATTGAAGTACCACTGAGCAGTCCACCATCCATAGACTGGCCGCGCCAAAGGTTGCCGATCGGTGAGTGCAACTGGCTAAGAGCTCCTCCGTTACAGGTTGTGGGTGTCAGATAGCGGGACGCCCCATATAATACCAAATACCATGAAATCTATGGTACGAGAAGGTACACCCTGACATTACGCCGGAATAACGCCATGCATAAAGAAAAATCACAGACAGACGTTTAAATGTTGTTGAATTATACAAAAGAACACATCAATGAAAAGATCCAAAAGGCCAACTAATCAATGGAACATAATTAACAAATAACTGAATAAATCCCTTTTTATCCAATCTACCGTAACTCGTATAAACACTCAACCAACACACAGACGCGTATTCCATACTTTTTTAACTTTACACAAAGTACACATAACGGCACAAACTTTCATCGTGCTATAAATAGCGGCTGTATCTCGAGATCAACAAACACAGCGAGCCCTGTCAATCATTGAACATGATTAATAAGTCATCGGTACACGCGCACCGGCATTCGGAAGTGTTCGGGCGCCGCCGAGTGGAGACGGGCGCGCCGCGCCGTGCCGCGTCGTGTCGTGGCTGTTTGCGCTTGAGCATCAAAAAATTATATTTTCATTAAATATCTTGTTAAAAAAAGTATAAAAGTGTTTTTGTGCGATTGTGTGAGAGATTTATGTATGAGGGCGACTTGCACTGCGATCCTTAATTGTAATTAACCGCTAAACAAGTTTAGTAATGTCAACTTTTCATACGATTTGACGTTTCTTAAACCAGTTTAGTGGCTAAAGGGGAGTTGGTTCCGTTGTGCAAGTGGATTTAAGGGTGCTTATTATTATTCATGTTTATTTGATGATGAGAAATTAATTTAATTATTTATAGATATTTTATACAATTTGCCTGAATGACGAAACGAACAGTTCGTTCGACGCATGGCAATCGTCACACCTGCCCATAAACAAACAAAACACAAACAAACACCACATAAAACTTTGAATTACAAAGCACTACATGGAATGCGTTCATCATTCCGAAACACAAGATGCAAAGTTTCATAAGGCGCTGTAATTTCACTGACTTCAATGTCCTTCAAACCAAAACACAACAGTGCTTACACACTGTTGCTTGGCGGTAGAAACAGATAAAGCGGAGGTACCAACCCAGACGGCTCCTCGCATACCTACGACCCAACTTAAATTTAATTTTTCAACAAACATGGTATAAACAGCTAGTAAAACTACACCAGATCGTATCCATAACATGACGCATTTGAAAACAGATACCTACTTAATTCGAAATTGCCATGACCTTTATGTTAGTTTATTAACTATTATGATTTTAATCTTCTAAATACTTTTCTTGGAACATATCTATTTCGGTAAAAGTAGGTTCCTTTTTCCTCTTGACTCATACAAAGGCACCTCTCAAGAACCTATAAACAACCCGTTCTTAGTAGCTTTTACTATTTCAGTCTCTATCGTTCTCCCTAGTTCCAAAGCACAGCACTGTCACATCCTTGATCTAATGTTGAATGTTGTTGGAACTTGTACGAGTATATCGAGTGAAACGCGACCTGATGATTTGTGGTTCACACATCACAAACACGCAAGCTATAGCATTTATTAGTAATATTTCCAGCATGCTGTCTAATCGCTGTGCTATAACTCCATAGTCGCAGGCCTTCCCTACACAGCACACGTGTCGAAACTGTCAAACATCCTAGGACGACACGCACACATGTGTAGTACAGTTAATTCGTATGAATCACGCGGATCGAACACGTTTCACGCGTATCATACGGCTGAGTCACGGCGGACGAGTTTCTGACTGGACGACCCGTCGCGGACACCATCACCATTCAACACCGATTGTCTGTTAATCCATTCAATGTAATGTTAAAAGAGTTAGAATAAAGATTCCTTATGTTTATGCGAATATTACATATTGAAATAAAACTAATTTAAACGGACTTTATCGCGGTTTTTTATTAATTTTGATCGCGACGTTTCTAAAGCTTTGCAGCCTTCGTGGTCCAGTCCATCCCGTGACCACGAAGGTTTAAAAGCTTTCGAAACATCGAGATCAAAATCAATAAAAAAAACCGCGATAAATACGTTTAAATTAGTTTTATTTCAATGAGTTAGAATTAAGTTGAAGCATTCTTTCTTGCAAGCGCAGCGTTGGACGTCCACCTACAAGGTGGACAGACGACCTGATAAAAATCGCAGGAAGTCGCTGGATGCAGGCCGCTTCCAACAGGTCGGTCTGGAAATCTTTGGGGGAGGCCTATGTTCAGCAGTGGACGTCTTGTGGCTGATGATGATGATGATGATTCTTTCTTGGATGTCCTTTGTGACCATGCATCGTAACTTACTGTGTTAAAACTGTGTGGAAGAAACTGCCTAAATTATTCGTAAAGGAAATCGAAATGCTGAGGATGCAAAAATGAGTGACTAGTCAATGGTCTTCGACTATTTCATAACATGCGAAAGGCGAAAATGGCACAAAGTACCACAGCATCAATACACCCTGCTCACCGTGTTATTGAAAATATCGGTAAACCAACCGCAGCAATAATAAACGCTGTTCATAACTTTAGTATCATAGTTAACATTGGTTTCGTCTTGTCAGTGAAGTTTTACTTCCGCGAAAGCGAAACAAAACATAGAATTATATTTGAGAGTTTCGCAGCGTTGCTAAGTCAGGCCCTAAGAAAATGTGTAAATCAATAAACATTTCTTGTATAGAAGGCGTCGAAGCGTCAATTAGTCACGAGGCATGAATCACAGCGACATGACATCGGCGGCTGAACGCAGAACTACGTGTTGGAATTCTGCGCACGCCCTACACCGACGTTAATTCTACCACTCGATGCAATTAACTAGTAAGTGACCATCGACGGAACCTGCTTGGATTGTTTTCCTGTTGTTTATTTTATATTCGTTATTGTTATTAATTAATTAAGCGATCACTGGAAGCGAATATGCATTAACATTTCAACCCCTGTCAAGGAAAATAATTGAGATAATAATTTTTATTTATAAACTTCATTAACGTAAGTCAATAATTAAAAGATTCATTTTGCATAATCGTACATGGAGAATGTTTAATTTATGATAAAAAAATAACCTACTTAAATCTAATGAATTAAGCAAAATAAAAATTATTATCTCTTGAACTTTACGTGGGTTGAATTGTTATTGCGTATTTACATCCAACTTTCCATTTATCGAAAACAAATGGAATTAATGAAATTGGAATGAACATATTTTATTTTATTTCATAGTTTATTTTTTTTCCAACAGGTCGGTCTGGAAATTTTTGGGGGAGGCCTATGTTCAGCAGTGGACGTTCTGTGGCTGATGATGATGATGATATTTTATAGTGAAGTAAGTAGCTATGATGAGTGCAATCGATGGGGTTTTTTTTAATAGCCTTTATGACGAAACGAGGAATTCGCTCGCCTGATGGTAAGCGCCACGCCTGTCCAGAAACGGAAATACAATGACAAATCAACCGCTACGGAAGTTTTAAGAAGTGTACAAATATAGAGTTCTTATCTTCTTATATTCTTAAGGTATTAGGTTAATCTTGAAGTTTAATAATGCTCGTTGTATTTCAGTTATCCGTGCCTGGGTAACCTTTAGTTTAGTGGGCAAGTTCAAAGGTTGCGGCCCGGACATAGCGCCGCGTTGTGCGCTTTTGACACGATGCTTTTGTACTGAGCTTAGCTTAGCTAGGTATTGTTCTCTTTCTAATATTCAGGAAAGCTCGTACAATACCCCACATTATGATTGTGTAGAGTATTTCTCAATAGGAACCTGATTGAACAAACTTATTCGCGATTTCTATACATCAACTACAGTGGTACTATTAAAATTATAGATCCATTTGGCAGGGGAATTCATTGTATATCCATACTAATTCATAATAAAACGATAATTAGTATTGCTTATTATTTAATTAGTAGAACCTAGAGTTTTGGTATGCAGATAAATGTATAGTTCAGTATAAAGGGAGTTAAGAAAGAGGTGTGCAGGGACATAGCAGTAACACCAATCAAAACTTTGTTTGGATGCCATGTAACCGTCATTGTTAATTGGCCGTACTTTAATAAAAAAGATCCAATCCAAGCGGTGTCGCATTGTGCAATAAAACATTGAAATTTAATAAATGTCTATATGTTGGTTGTTTGTGGTTGGCCTGGCTTAAAATTTCTCATTATTCTTAAGAAATATTATATTTTACGAGATGACTCGTGCGAATAATTCACAAATAATAAAGTAAAATTAAGTAAATACAATACAACAAATTAGTTGCTTATTCTGTCAATAGATGGCATTGTTAATTTTTCATTTTTTTTTAGCAAAACCTATAATTTTGAAACATTCGTCTAATTTTCAACTATAGCTGCAAACATAAGCTTTAAAATAGTGATTGAACCATTAAATTTGATAAAGAATTTTGTAAGTTATGGCGCTCCGAGAAAAACACCTTTAAAAATTAATGTGAAATCCAAAGCTAGTTATGACACATAACAATGAAACATTTACTAAACATCAATCCTCCATGACTCAAAATTGCCACCGTGTGGATTGTATCCTTTTCATAAAACAACATCCAATGATTATTCATCTTGCCACGAACAAATATCTCATTCATTCACAGACCGCAATCAAGTAATTAATTGTTGATACAATAATATGTCCGTTTTGTTGCGACTTTTTTTCTGTACTTCCATGTTACATGTCCACTACATCATCCGGATACGTGTAGGTTCGGTCTGCAAGGTCGACACGGCGAACGGAACTCACTCCAAGACCAGGAAGTGGAAATTAATGACGTGCAAATGTAGCATGTTAGCTGCGTAGTAAACGACTTAAGGATATACGCAACCATTCGAATAGTTTCTAATCGTAGAAAAAACGTAGAGCGGATACAGGACGGATAAGTGGTAGAGCTGCGAGGTAGACAGTTTTGTCTGCAGCATGGGTGGGCCGGCTCGACCGCGTTGTTATCGCTGTTTCACAGGTAACCGACGGGAAGTAGTAGCATGCTGTTGCATTTCAAACGATGAGTGAGAGATCCGGAGGCCCAAGACCTTCTCCCCTTTCCAATCCCTTTCTTTTGAGCTCGGCAACACGCCTATGATTCTTCTAGTGTTGTGGGCGTGCATGGGCGGAGATCACTTACCATCAGGTGACACACTTGCTCGGTTGCCGGTCTATACCGCAAAAATAATCCCCAGGATGAGTAAAAGTGATATTGGGTTCTATCACGAAATGCTCAGTATCAGTCAGGAGTCTGAAGTTGTGCCCCGTATGGCGATAGGCTCGCTCCTAACACATCATGGGATGTAAAAACGGTCGGTGAAATGTAGGTGTACTGGTTATACTTTTGCCTACCTCTTCAGGGACCACAGGTATGAATGCTAACCTTTTTTTTCGACATTATTTAACCATAAAGGTAGAACTACATTCGAGGTTCCGTGCGGAAAGCGCTCGGCCAGCAGTCACCGCCTCGTAAATAAATCACTTTCATATAAAGTAAATAAAATAAAACAAAACGACAGCGAGCAGTTAATTAAGTCGCAACTCGAGTCAGCTCTGCTCAATGCTCATGCACTACTCACACGGGGATGAGTCGTATGGTCTGTGAATCATCGCGGATCACTGGGTATTTGCCACTATTCTATATACAATACACAAGGTGGTAGGTCCCTCGTATGCGAGAGGCCGTCTGGGTTGGTACCGCCGCTTTGTCTATTGTGTATATGTGTTTCGGTTTGAAGGACATCGAAGCCAGTGAAATTACTGGGCAATATGAGATTTAACATCTTATGTCTCGGGGTGAAGAGTGCAGTTCAATGCCATGCAGTGCTTCACAACTCAAAGTTCTAGTGTTACTTCTGTTCATGGGCAGGCGTGGCGCTTACCATCAGGCGAGCGACTTGTATGACTGTATCTCATCATTCCATTAAATAAAAAAAAGACGTATTAGCCGCTTTATTATGTTTGCCTTTCCGCTAAAGATATAAATCATAACAACGTATCATAAATCCCCATACGAACATATGGAAGAACGCTAAACTTTACCAATAAAACTAGCCGGATTGTATGAAACCAACCCTGTACGACAAACCATAACTCATGTCCTTTGTATACAGTGAAAAGCTATAAATTATGATAAAGAAAAAACTGCCGAATATACGTCGCAGTCAGACTGTGAATGTAAGCGTTTTGTAAGAGGTCTAGATCTAAATTACTGAATGGCCTTGTGTGTCATGTAGGTAATATATAAAACGCTGATCGTTGGTAACCGCATTACTTGAGACAAAACTGTCTACAACGTGGCTTTGCCAGTCATAAAAGAGTAAAAAGTATTTCTAATATTAAGTATAGATTGGACCGTTTTACTCGATCCCTTAAAAAAAAACCTTATTAGGTTATGGTTTCTAAATCTACCATTCGAGGTGGCACGACACGTCAGGTGTCTATCAATTATCAAGGAATTTAAGTCCGAATCTATACAGACACAAGAGATATTCCACTACATAGGAATGTGTAGCAATTTTGAACTAAACGAAATCTCCCAACGATGTTTGGGTGGTAGAGTCACACTGTGCACAGTTTGTCTACAGCATGAATGGGGATCTGATCGTTACCACTGTCTCATAGAAATCCGACGTAAAGTAGCGGCTTGCTGCTGCGTTTCGTGTGGTAAGAGAGATAGTCGGAGGCTGACATCTCCCTCCCTTTCCCAATTCCTTAATTATCCCTTCCCTTTAAGGTCGGCAACGCGCCTATGGTTTTTCTAGTATTGTCGGCGTACATGGGCGGTGGAGATCACTTACCATCAGGAGACCCACTTGCTCATTTGCCATCCTATGCTATAAAAAAAAGATCCTAATACCACTCACTTTAATGTGCAGTAAGATTGAAAATTGAGTGGCGGAGCGCGTAAATTTAGATAAGACGGTTTGCAAAGAATTTATTGCTAATACAGACTAGACTTGTATAATACTATAGCACTGCATTCTAAGGGCTGGAAGTTGACGTGGGCGGGTCCGGTTCAACATTACAAGCTGGCACCTGACACTGGCGTCGGAGACCGCGTATCAAAGTCGTTTCCGACGTTATGGAGATCCAAGATTGATAAAATCACAAAATTGATGATGGGCTCTTTGAACTTTTCAATCTGTTATTTTGGGACGGTTGGTAAAACCAATTGCACTAAAATATACACAAACAGAAAATAAAATAATAAAAGCAAGTAGGTGTGAACACACTAAAAATGTCTACACAATACAAGTAAAGATCATCTTAATTGAAATAACAGTTATGTATATTGTAAGGAAATCACTGTAGGAAACGCAGGAGCAAGCCGCTACTTTAACTCGCTTTTCTGTCAGACAGTGGTAACGACCCGGTCGAGCCGGCCCATTCATGCCATAGACAAAACTGTCTACAGTGTAGCTCTACCACTCAAAGACACGTACACGTTATAAAATCCGTAAAGTATGTTCAACTTTTGTATATTCATACGACTCAAATAACAATAGCAGAACCGACAAAACGGTGGTATTCCAAATCTTTAACACAGTCACGAACACATCATATATCATTCCACTTTATTCACAATAGGTTAACGGCTTAAGGGCCAAGGTTGTCGCGAAGAAAAGCCAATTTCATTATACGGCGGACGCGTTATCGCATTTATTTTTACTCGCAAGGCCATAACGGTGCCAACGCTCTCTGATCAGTTAAATTATAATAATTTCCATATACTCGTATAATGTATGTCGTATAATGATGGTTTAGTGTGTTATAGTTATATGAACCGGCCACATATTTTTTATTTAAGTGAATTACGAGACGAGGAAGGCGCTCGCCTGCCCATAAATAGAAACAACACCACACAGAACTCTGAATTACAAAGCACTGCATGGCACTGAACTGCGCTCGTCACCCCGGGACAAAGGTGTAAGTACCTCATCGGGTATACAGTACCTTATTACATAATTGCTAATAACTCATTGCAGCACAGGATATTCCCAGAGGAGAGTTTTACCCACAATCTCGCCTCATATATTCGCAACCGCCTTTCGCGATCCTTAAGGGCGCGTTTATATGACAAGGAATCCCACCGCGTTGCGCCCGCGCGGGCGCCTCGCTCGAATCACTCGAAAAACTAATGTAAACTCTATTGACTAAGCCATAATGTTTAATTCTTCGCAACGCTCCAACCACGCGGCGACTGCGCGATCGCGTTTACACGATCGCGCGGCCGCCGCGCGGTTAGTTACTCACAAAGAATTTCAACGTTAAGTCCTAGTTAATAAGACATACATTTGCTATGCCTGAAAAATTTCGTGCGGCGGCCGCACTAAATTTTTCGCGTCGTCTAACCGCAGCCTAACAACTCGGCGCTCTATCATTTACAATAAAAAAAAACATAATTCAATATCACAAACTCCCTCTCATCGTGTAGTCGAGATGGGGGGTAATGGCCCCCGCACGCGCGTCACGCACATTCTACAACCACCTTCAACTTGATCTGTCTGCCCCCGCTCGTCACCGAGGCTTGCGGACCGCACTCGCTGTTCCTTTTTTTTATGTACGCGGCTATTTCTGCCACAACTAGTTGTATACGCTAAGTATTTTGTTTTTTAATTGAATGACTAGGCAAGCATGTCGTTCGTGAGTGGTAAGCGCCACGCCTGACCATAAACAGAAGCAACACCACACAGCACTTTGAATTACAAAGCACTGTGTGGCATTGAACTGCGCTCGTCACCGCAAGACATAAGATGTTAAGTCTCATAATGACCAGTAATTTCACTGGCTATAATGTCACTCAGACCGAAACACAACAGGTACACATTGTTGCTTGGCGGCAGAAATAGACAAAGCGGTTGTACCGAGACGGCGTTATCGTCTGTTGTGTCTTCGCCTGACGCATCGCGGTTCTACATGGCAAGTTACAAAAAAAACATAGTGCACTGGTAAAAAATAAATTGTAACAAAGTATGTTTTGATATGTAACTACATTTCATAATCAAAGTTTTATTCAGTCGCATTGCTACAGAACGAAGTTAAAACAATTCTGGTAATACAACAACCTCATGCACTTCATAAACAAATAACAGAAAAGTATTACCGTGATGAGACTACGATAGTCAACAGAGATGATGTGTTGTAGGTGCTTATTTTGGATGTCTATCTCACCTTCACCGATTTCTACAGTTTCTTTTACTACTGCTAAATTACCTGAAACAAACAATTAGGTACATTACTTATTTCTATACAATAGTCAGTTACTATATTACTCCGTCGAAACAGGTGTATATTATACTCATAGAAAATAGATAAAACATTTGTTATTAGTGGGGGTCCTGGGACTCCCGGGTACTTTTTCTGAATCCGTATACATTCGTTATAAATAAATGAAATGAAACGGAACGTAAAATTATATTATTATAACAATTTATGAATATCCTACCACCAGCGATATATTTGTGACAGGCCCTGGATCTGATCGATTAGCGAGTAAACATCAGTTTTAAGGCTCGTCGGTAAAGGTCGCCTGCCTATCACTGCAACGCCGCTGATTTAAATACCGTGCCTCGTCAATCGTCAAACAAAGCTACATAGACTGTTTGGCTCGCCAATCGCCACTCCATCCGGTGATTTTGACTCAGTAACTACATTATTGAGTTAATAGGGTAGTTAGTTTTCTATGTTGAATATTATACATTATTTTATATGCAACAGAAAATAATACGAAAATGAAACCCTTTTGTTAAAACACAATCAAAATCGGTTCAAAAATGTGCCCGCAATTATGATTTTAAAATATTGGTATGAGTAAAGGTGGGCGCGTAGTGGGGACATCTTACTATCTCGCTCGCACACGTGCACCGTAATGTCCATTTGCCACAGTGACGTCAAAGTTTGCGTCGTCTGTTATTTGATAAGTACCCCCTCCATCAGATTGGAATGATTTCTAATGTATTTTTTTGTGGACGGATTAATTAAATTCTTTCTGCACTAGGTTTTGAGTAACGTAACTTATTGATGAAAATAATAAAAAAAAACCAAGTCAACTGCCCAATTGTGAAAAGTACATAACAAAGTAAGTTTAACAAACCTATTCAATGACAACAGCTATACATACCGAAGTAATTTAAGTACACGTTTTTTCATGTATAATTCTTTTTTTTACGGTTGTTTTGTACTTCCGCTGGGAATCAATTAAGTATATCTTTTTTCGGTTTTATTGCTTTTTAATTTGTCCCAACGTTACGGATAAACGCTTTTTGTTTCAATTAGCATCGTAGCCTCTGTAATGAGTATGATATTTTTAATTAGGTTTCCGCTAATTTGTTTTTTTGTCATTCAAAGCCTACATATAATATGTAAGTATAAATTGCAGATCTAAGGTCAGTAGAACGGAGACGTCATTCAAATGTAGTATAGTCCATTGAAATGTTACATTTTTTAGGCCTCACCTTGCGTTTCTTAGAGGACGCAATTTACTGCAAGTCTCTCCAGAACAATGGAAGCACACTGCGGAACATTTTAGCCCTGCTTTTCGACATCCACACATCGCTCCACAGTGTCCTTTGCATTTACAAAAGATCAATTTAAGAAGCTCAGGGGGTGCTGGAGGTTTAGAGCTCTGCACTGGCATCAATAATTTTCCACATTTTTTCCAGCCCCAGTCTTCAGGATCATTATTATTACCAAGCCACGACTGGACCTGATGGTAGACTCGGAAAGTATGAAAGCGAGCTGTGTCTTGTGTTGGAGGAAGTGAAGATAAATTAAATGTACTTTTTGTCACTGCCTTGGCGAATTGTTTGTATCTTAGGCTGTCAAGAGAATTATCATCTTTATTTTTTTCTTTATTACATTTTCACTTATAACTTTTTTATTTATAGTTTTACGACAAAAAGTTACTGGACCAAAGTTATAGAGAATTTAATTAGCAACAAAAAACGTTAACAAATTTTTTTTATCAGATAAATAGTTTAAGAGATATATCGTAAAAACCGTTTCAACCCCTATTTTCAAGATGGCGGCCGTGGGACAAGGGTGGCGACCCCACAAACTTGATTTTAGCTTTACACTTACCCCCCCTACACATCAAATAAATAAAATTGCGTCCTCTAAGAAACGCAACCCCAAATGTAACTTTTCAATGGACTAGTAAGGAAATGTTTGGATAGATTATTTTTGCTTTTTAACCGACTTCAAAAAAGGAAGAGGTTCATGATTCAGTTATTTTTGGCTTTTATTTAATATAATTATATCAATTATGGGCCGATTTTATCGGAAAAATGTGGTCCCATATAAATTTGGTTAAGTTCAATGATAGACTACAGATAAAAAAATGAAACTCATCAACAGAAAATTTCTCGTAAATTATGCAAATAGAGTGTTTGATTTCACAAGTTCGATTCCCGAGATCCCGTGTTACCATCGATTGACGGTCGACAGACAGCCTCTGACCACTCACTGATCCGTTTTCGGCGGGTTTACATCTAAATCCTCCGAATTGAATGCTAGTACGTATATCCGATTGATGTATTGAAACGAATTTCGTTGACATTTTCCAAGCAAACTGTTAATCAGTTTTTTTTGCATAGGCCGGCAAACGAGCAAGTGGGTCACCTGATGGTAAGTGATCTCCTCCGCCCATGTACGCCCACAATACTAGAAGAATCATAGGCGCGTTGGGAATCAGTAGTTGTATAAAATTACCTTAAACTTAAGTTAGTTAGTATTTTTTTTTTTTCATCAGTATGATTTAAACCTTTCATGTCTCAGGTTAGTGTTCAAATAAATTCTTACTTTCTTTTTAAAGTTTTTTCTTATGCATTTTCACCGTGTAGTTGTCGCTATTAAGTCAAGTACAAAAATAATAATATAGCCCTTCTACAGCACTCATTTTTGCAAAACGTCCTTGCTCCTTAGTTATTTACAGCCTTCGTGGCGCTGTGGGCGAGGAGCTGACTATGAAATGTGAGGCAGGGGGTTCGACCCACGCACCGAGACAAATATTTGTCTGTTCCATAAATATTTCTTTCCCTTCTGGGTGTTGTGAGACCGAAAGTCTCCTAGTTCTTGATACCCACGATATAAGATAATCGTATCTTATTGTGGGGTTAGGTTAAGCTATGTGTGTGACTGTTAAGTGTTATTTATATATTAGTACATACATTTTGACTGTTAAGTGTTATTTATTTATTAGTACATAAATTTTCATAATCAGCGAGACAAGTTTACGCTTTCCATTCAATCATTGATTAAAACCTCCTCGACACGTGTCACCTGCGTTCACCCACAACGACCCACAAACACGAAGCCTCAACGCACAGCTTCCCGTCGAGATCAACGCACTCGCCGCCGCCGCCGCCGCCGCCGGTGCACCGCCTCGGGTGACTCAGTGCCTTTCTCTCGTCTGCCGCCCGTCTGGCCTCCCCGGCCACCACTAGCGACGTGATAATAGTCCACAACTACCTACATAGCCATAATATGCGTGATTGGTTACCGATTTCTTGGTTGAATAGGCGTATTGAAATAATAGTAAGTGGATGCTGTGTTCCACGTTTCATAACACCTTTTATTATTGAACAAATAAAAGGCGATGGTTGTTATCTAAAGAACATTCAAATTGTTTGGATGTGTTAAGAGTTACATTAGACGAGTATTACTTTATTTCTAAGTGGTAGAGCCACGTTGTAGATAATTTTGTCTACAGCATGAATGGGCCGGTTCGACCGGGTCGTTACCACTGTCTCACTGAAAACCGAGGTAAAGTTGCGACTCGCTGCTGCGTTTCGGTGAGTGAAATTTCCGGAGTCCTAAACCCCCCCTCCCCTTCCCAATCCCTAATTATCTTTTTCCTTTGAGGTCGACAACGCGCCCATGATTCTTCTGGTAATGTGGGCATACATGGGCGGTGGAGATCACTTACCATCAGGCGAGTGTGAAATAATATTGTGTTCAAATGACACATAACATGTTGAGGTCGCGGGTAGGACAATAAATAGTCTTTAGCGACCGAACATGGCGTAAGATGTTTATGGATGTTGGATGATTCAGACACCTAGTCTGCAGCGTAATAATGGTGGCTGATTAATTATTCACCTCCTAAATACAATATATTTTAAAATATCCAACCGAAACCTCCAATAAATTTTAACCCTTCGCTTGATCTCTTGCCGCCAAACACACATTGGCCTGAACGAATCCTCTACACAAGCGTCTCCTAAAAACATACCTCTGAAATCATTCTTCACCTGTATCTCCTCAAACACGATTATATGAGTCTTACATCTGTATCTATACATGGCCCACCGACCGTCCGATCCATGTAGGCCGTTCGATGTATAGGCACTGCCAGCACAATCGACACGCATGGTTGCACATCCCCGACCGAGGTGAAGGTCGATCCATTATACATTTATATACTCAGGCCCAATACGTATCATATACGCCGAGCTGATGGGCGCCGATTCACTCATGTATTAAATCATAATGCTCGTATTTTTTTTTAATTCTGGCAAGGCAAAGTGACTACATTCTGAACTGAATGTTAAGAATAGTATACTCCAAATATATTATAGACCACCTTGGTAGCACAGTTGTATTGCGCACGCGATACGACTGCTATGCTAAGGTCTCGGGCGATCCCCGGGTCGGGTAAACGTGATATTGGGTTTATTTTATCCCTTTCCTTTAAGGTCGGCAACGCGCCCATTATTCTTCTGATGATGGGCGAACATGGGCAGTGGAGATCACTTACCATCAGGTGACCCACTTGCTCGTTTGCCGGCTATGCTATAAAAACAAAAAAATTAAAATCTATAGTTATTTCTATTTCTCACTGAAAGGCTTTTAGGGCCTGCGAAAACTTGGCAATATTGTGTTCAGATTCCCAGAATTTAGGCAACGATCGTTTCCTAGATTACAAGGATAAAAAAAATCTACTATATTAATGTATAGACACACTCAACCTTGAACACGCTACATTAAAGCTATCTAATGTTTGTTGTGCCCTAGCCAAATAAACATTTTCACTGGTTTTTATAGTGCGTGTACTCGTAACACCCAGATTAGTTTTATTTTATTGCCAATAAATCGCTTTGTGACAATTCGCCCTTGATGCGAGGGGATGTTTGTATTACGGTGTAGCACGTTTAATATAGTGCTTGTCTGGCTTGAAAATATTACATAGCAAACACGATCTTACGTCTATATCCCCAAAGGGGTAGGCAGTGGTGCATATTTTTCTCACGTCAAAATGACTACACTGAGCTGATGTTAAATACAGTACAGTCCAAACATATATCGACCGCCAAGAGACATTGGGTCCCTGTACGATCGGCATAATTCTGTCGGCCTTAAGTATCCACATAAACACCCATTCTCCATCACTTCCTGTTTTATAAAGGGAAATAAATTGCGCATCCAAACTGTCATGTACAGTAAACAAAGATTTTATACAACTTCTTATTGGAAAAGTTATTACAGAAGTAATATACCACATTACAACCACATACATACATACAAATACATATAGGATAGGAATTTTATAAAATTGTCAAGTTCGGTAAACGCAATAAAATTCTAGATAATATAAAATCCCATTTTCTCTGTTCCCTTGAGAGACGACAAAGGGAAGCCTTCTGTAGACATAACGTTATGCCTCGAAAGAACGTCATTAAAATAAACACGGTACTTGTTAGAAAGAAAGTATTACTGCGACGGAAGACTTTCGACTCTGCAATATAAGATTCCCAATGACAAACTCGAGTACGGTTCTGCGTCGCATTTCTTTGAACCGAATTCTATTAATTTCTTAACCACTTCGGCCTGCGCTTATTTCTACACGATTGTGTTTTATTATAAATTCTTCTGGTAAAATACTGCTGTGTTATGTATCCATAATGTGGGCCACTGTGGATCCTATTTTAAAGGTGTTGCAGTGGAAGCTGTCATGCGGGGATAGTCTCTAAAATCAAAGACCAATTAATTATAAATTAGAGATAACGTGATCCGTTTCAGAAGATAACTAAGAAGATGTTGACAAATGTAGTTTATTACCAACTGAAATATTTAGAGATAAGCGAAGTTATTTAATACCTAGAAAATAGATGCATAAATTATTAGGTAAAAAATAAATGTAATTCCATTTTATTTCCAACATACTACCGCCTGTATTGAAATGACTGACTGATCTGTATGCGTCGGTGTATTAAGGCGTCGATGTATAATTCTAGGATATTCGTCGGGGTATTTAGTAGCAACTTACTTTTGTGTTTCGTACAGTGAATGAGGTATCCGGAGGCCTGAATCGAAATCCCACAATTATACCTTTCATTCAAGGCCGGTAACGCGTCAATGATTCCTATGGTATTGTGGGTGTTTATGAGCGGTGGACGTCATCAGTTAACGCAATTCTTAGTAAGTTTAATGTTTCAGAATGGAACATAACCGGGTCATTGAAATAATTTAATTTAATGTAAAGTACCTAATAAATTGACAATAGGTACAATACAAGAGACTATTTTCTCATGAGATGTTTGGCTAAACATTCTGAGTTTCGATGTTAATAATTCGCTGGTGGTAGGATATTCATATCCGCCCGGATAGCGACCACAGGACCGTACCGTCGGTTGTTTTTTTTAAATATATTAATGGCAAACACTCGTGTACAACACTTACAACATAATAAACATAATACATAAATAACATAATACTAGAGAGAGATCGTGGGTGATATGCCAAGATTGAAGAAACGAAAAGAGTAAGGAAGGAAGGATTCAGTGTTCGGGAATATTACTGCCTGCGTTAATGATTTTAGCGGGGCACGATTATATGGAAACAAACACATAAGATCCATTGAAGCCGAGAAGGGTTACGATTAGTACCTGACATAAAGCCACAAGATGCAATGCCATGAGATCTAATTACCGCGTCGCGTGACATACGCGCGGCGGATCGCGTTTGTCAGACTGCTCATTTGAAAGTTAATGGACACTTCGCTGAAACTCATTTGCATTCTTTTCCACTACTGCAAAATGGTTTTACAATTGCATTCACTATATCTATTCCAGAAATGTAAACAAATTTCTACTCACTTTTCAGTTATCTATATTGATTGATATATCATATAGATGAAAATGAATGTCGCCTTATAAAAATTGTTTTAATGACACGAGGAATGAAGTAAAGATGTCTAGATAAGAGTATGTATCTAATAATTTGTGATAATTTATTAATCTAGACAAAGCTATCTACGGAAGAGAGAGAGGAAAATAATAATAATAGAACTGTTTTGTTTATTTGAAATATTAGATAACGGGGTATTATTGTGAAGGGCGGTCCGCTGGCGTTGATCCGGGATAAAACAAGGATGGTGCGGGTGTTAAAGAGGAGTCAACTATAACTCCTTGTATTGTCTACACTGTTCTTTGTAGGTGGGTTTTCTTTTAAGAGGACAAACAATTGTGTACAATGTTCTGGTAAAATGAACTCAAAAGAGAATATTAGATACTTACTGTTGGCAGTAGTTGTTAAAGATAGTTTATTAAAACTGAACTCGTGTTTTGGTTTAATAATAACGAACCATCGTTTGACTAAAAGTTGTAAGACTACCGCCTGATAGTTTAATGGTGTCAAGTGCGCTTCAAAATTCTCAAACTGGTTATGATAATTTTAAATGCAGAAAAAATGTATTTAACCCCGTTTGAAATTAATAAAATGCGTACTTTCAATATGCCGTAGCCACCGCATTGTCGGTCAACTGAAATTGCAAAGATTCCAAAACCTGTTTTTTTTGGCTTTTTCGTGTTATTTTTTAAGACCTTATAATTTTTGTCTGAACTATGTTTAGTTTTTACATTTTTGGTAGTAGGTACACCTGTGGCATGTGAATCCTAATACAAGAACACAAACGCGACGAATGTGCTGTTGTCCATTGAGATTTTTTTTTACTCTGAACGCTGTTATTAAATCTTAACCACACCGCACTAAAACTCCATTGAATTTTTTGACAAAATCGGTCTACGATTGGCCGAGAAATTGATGTTACATACATAAAAAGGCAAAAATAAACCAAAAGCGAGCCAACCTGAAAAGATCTTACTTTTTTTTAAGTCGGTTAATAACAAATATATCAAATATAAGAAACAAAAAACAAGCGTATACGGCGCTAAAGGAAGTCGAAGAACGGACGATTGTAAAGATGGAAAAAACAGCCCCGAGCAGAGTGAATACTTTATTGTATAACAATTTTTAGGCGTGGAACATTTCGCACGTGGCTCCAAGAGTACATCACGTATTGTTCGCTTTCCGCCCCTTTTGCAATCGATTGTGCTCTTTTTGTTTGACAAATATCATGGGGATTTGATGTGGATGTTATTCCTGATTTGAGTGAGTTTCCCGAGTTTTCCATTTTCATTTTTATTCAAAGACACTATTCTATTCTGTATTAAATTCTAAGTAGAAATATCGGTCCTGGCTGTTATCAACTGATAGTGGTGTATTGATGTAAATGATTGGAAGAATGAATGTTTCCGTTATAAACGTGTAATTTGACTGACATTTCAAACCACCCTCCATCGCGCGTAACAATATTCATAGACAACCATTTACATCAATACACTACAGATAGCAGTCGTTAAGCCAAGTCAGAGGCCTTTGGGCGGCTTAAAAACTGTAATATTAGATAGGCCATTAACCAATCGATATATAGAATAGCCTACTTATTATTGACTCTAACTTGGTATACATTTGGACAATAGTCTGAACTTCATCTGTTTTAGCATGCTGTTACTAGCATTAATCTTTTATGAATACTATGATAAAAAATACAATGTAGACATCAAAAAGCATGAGCGTTTATGAAAATATGTTAAACTTGATATAAATATTAAGGCATGTTTATAATATGTTCATACTAGCTTTTGCTCGCGGCTCCGCCCACGTGATCAAACAAACAAACAAACAATCAAACTCTACAGCTTTATAATATTAGTATAGATTACTTGAAGCATCATCGTCTAAATGTTTAAGAGTGGTATAGCCACGCTGTAGTCAGTTTTGTCTACAGCATGAATGGGCTGGCTCAACCGGGTCGTTACCACTGTCTCACAGAAAACCGACATAAAGTAGCGGCTTGCTTCTGCGATTCATACGGTGACAGACATCCGAGGACCAAATCCCGCTCCTCTTCCCAATTCCTTAATTATCCCTTCCCTTTAAGGTCGGCAACGTGCCCATGATTCTTCTAGTATTGTAGACGTACATAGGCGGTGGTCACTTACCATCAGGTGACCCTAGTGCTCGTTTGTTCGTCATGAAAAAAAAAATAAGGCCTTATCGCTTCTTGCCGCTGCGGTTACAAGATGAATGGTCCGTTGTAAGGTATTCATGCGACATCCGGGTAAATTTTTATCAAACGCGATATAAGACTTTTCTATGAATAATTCTAATGTGATGTCATTGGTTTTGATTAGCGCTGATACTTAAATGTTATCGAAACTAATGATAACCTAATTGAAATTTTACAAAAAAATATATACATTGTAAGTAAGTGTAAGAGCGTATTTTGTCGTCCTGTAGCATCATCGCATTATCTAAGCATCCGTGCGCTGTAGAACAAAATTGTAACGATGTGCCAGCAAGTGAAATCCGGCAGTTTGATTTGTAAGCGCCCATAGTTTTCTTTAGTAGTTATTAAAAATAATTTTAAATAATTATTAATGACTAGATGACCCGGTGAACTTCGTATCACCTACATATATTTTTGTAAACTGTGGTCAAAACTTAATACAAATGTTTCATTTACATTATAAACTTCCAAATCACATTAAGGAGCTTAATATCATGCAATTTAAAGCCACTATTAAGCGAAAGTTATGCAATAAAGCATATTATAAAATTTCGGAATATTTGGAAGATCTTAAGGCATGGGAATAGCTTATAATAAATATATGAGTACGTTACTATATACGCTAATTGTAAGCAGTTTGGGTATGTCATGCTCGCTTTAATGTCTGTGCTTGCGGCGGCGTCGTGTGCTGGGTCGGTCACTTCCCTGTAACATGGTTGAGGAGGCCGATGGCTGGCACATGCGTCATGCTCGTGAACGGGTGCTGCTTGTGTGGACTGGTCTGCTCAAGCTCTTATTGCGTGTTTAGTTGATTTATTCATATAGTTCTTGAAGATCATGCACAAAAAACTACTATATTATGCTAATTATTTTACTTTATGACGTTCCTCATTGGCATAAATTGAGCTGCTCTAACTCAAATAAATAATACTTCAATGGATGTAGTGCTAATATATATTGTAATTTGTTTAGAAAAGAGCAACGTTAGAGTTTCTTGCCCGTTCTTCTCTAACGAATCAGCTTTCCGAACTGGCGGTAGAGTTAAAATTTAAATTGTCCCTGTCCCTGTCCCTGTCCCTGTCCCTGTCCCTGTGCCTGTGCCTGTGCCTGTGCCTGTGCCTGTGCCTGTGCCTGTGCCTGTGCCTGTGCCTGTGCCTGTGCCTGTGCCTGTGCCTGTGCCTGTGCCTGTGCCTGTCCCTGTCCCTGTCCCTGTCCCTGTGCCTGTGCCTGTGCCTGTGCCTGTGCCTGTGCCTGTGCCTGTGCCTGTGCCTGTGCCTGTGCCTGTGCCTGTGCCTGTGCCTGTGCCTGTGCCTGTGCCTGTGCCTGTGCCTGTGCCTGTGCCTGTGCCTGTGCCTGTGCCTGTGCCTGTCCCTGTGCCTGTGCCTGTGCCTGTCCCTGTCCCTGTCCCTGTCCCTGTTCTGTCCCTGTCCCTGTCCCTGTCCTGTCCTGTCCTGTCCTGTCCTGTCCTGTCCCTGTCCTGTCTAGTATAGCGTGGCGACCCGTCACCACTGCAAGCTTCGCAACGCCAACAATCCGGTTTATACCTGTGCTTATATATGTTTCAAATCAAAAAGATGTCAAATGTTTCATACCCAGGATCAGTTTGTATGGGAAAATTAAGTTGTCGTTTTTAGTGTTTTCCGTTACTTATTATTTATGTTACTCATTTTTTCTCACCGGGTAAACCTTCCCTGAACTTCCACAGATATTTCAAGATCAGAATTAGCCAAATCGGTACAGCCAGTCTCGAGTTTTTGCGAGACACACGCACAGCGATTCATTTTTATATATATAGATAACAAATGCATTCACAGGCGTGCCGCTTTCCGAAAATATCTTCCCCTATCCCAACTCGAGGATGACGAACGTCGGAGGAATTACGAATGCAGATGATGAATTTGAATTGCAAACTATTTGTACTTCTCTGTATAATAAACACTAAATAATTTACACCTTTGCTTTGCAATAATACTGTTCGTTTCATTTTTTTTGTAATCTACGACTACGCATTTGTAAGCACCATTACAATAATTACACCAATAGCTTTCAAACTTAAATCCGACTTGAGCTGATTTGCTGCAATTTATCTGTACCTTAGTTCAACGGATTCGGAATCAAAGAAATTAACATTAAAACGAATGGTTGAATTAATATAAAAATGGAGATATATTGTAACATAACGTTTTCACGGGCCGCTAGGTTCATCGCAAACAAATTTGCATACAATTTAGTATTTCTAGTCCACGGGAGTGCCGACCGAAGACGTAGTATAATTTGTCTTAATATTAGTGCCTCGAGAACGCAACTAATAAACCTTTCAAACGTTAGATGAGACGTGGCACTACATAGAGGTGATAAAACGATACGAAGTGACGAATTTCGAAAACGTATACCTAATGTAACATAGAATAGCCATCAAAATAATAATATTTGTAATATAAAATCCGATCTACGCAGGAGCTCACAGTGTCTTGAGGTCTAAACCGCGATAAAATCCGTTTAAATTAGTTTTATTTCAATGAGTAACATTCGCGTAAACGTAAGAAATCATTATGTCCAAGTCTGTACTAGTAAAGACAGATTTCCGCAAAAGAAAGCGCTGACTATTATATCATGAAGATATTAACCATCAAGTCAATAGTAACAAACGACCACTGGACATTCTCCCGGGAATAGCTATGTATGGCTGAATACATAACCACTTTAAAAAGTCCATTCATAATTACAGGACAATGGCTCTTAGCAAAAACTAGTTCAGTGGTACGGCACATTCATTTTAGGCGAGGGAAAAAGGGGTACGCACACAGTCGTGTTTCATTCATACCTCGCTTCTAGGAAATATGCGTGTGGGTGGCGCTGGCGGGTGTGAAAACGAAATTCATTAGTGGTACGACACACCGGGGACAAACGAAAAAAATATCTTTTTATGTGATGTCATTCGGTCGTTTACAATGAATGGTAAAAAAGTTGTACGAGTGTAAAAAATGGATCCTGTCAAATAATAGGTACCGGAGAACATTCCACGTGAAGGAGTTTAAATAAAACATTTTAATGATATTTATAAGTGTTTACAAAATGAAACTAATAAAAAACCATGACTTCTTTGTGAAAGAATAATCGCTTAAAAATTTACTAGCATAATTATAGGAACTCTTAAACATACTTTCATACGTTCATCTCATCTAAAATTAGCTAGACAATTTGACAGATCAGACAAAAACTTCACATAAATCATTTACCTCCCACTATGTCTACATTTCGACCAAGTTTCACTTTCAGACAAAAAATGACACCATAGAGGTTTAATAACTGAGCCGTTGACCCACAGATGAAAGTGCTTAAACACATTGAGAGTAAAATATGAATCTTAATACCCAACAAATACAATCCGCAATTGGCAACGGCGGTGCCGACGGCTGATGTGGGACAAAAAACATAAACGGTAGAAAAAAAACTGGACGAATATTTATTATAATGAATGAACAAATGTTCCGCATTGTTGATACACAAAAGATAAAGTGCTTTGAATGGCACGAAAGTGTTAGTTGGAATTGGCGATAGTTGTACAGATAAGTTAGCTAGAATCGATATGGAGGCAGGAAAAGAAACTGGATAGGCGCATGTGGGAGGCGAATTTCCAGTTGATGTATCCGGACGTTGTTAAATATATTGTCAATAGATGTGACTAAAAGCGAAAGTTAGATTGTTTAAAATATCTGTAAACTAACTAACAAATACGTAAAAAGAACAGAGGTAAATTCTTATATATAATTATTTATTAGGGAAAAAATCAAGAAAATTACAACTAAAGGTACATATTATAATATTTTTAGCACTTAATCCAACAAAGTTTCTACCAATAGGTATTAAATAAAGGAAGAAAGAAGACGAAAATTTTAAGGACAAAAAAAACGGCTGAAGTACAAAAATATGTATCATTCAGTATCTTATATACATACACATACATATACACACACACATTATGATATGTATATAAATACCTAAATTACCCAATTAACGAACGTAAATTAGTTGGATGTGCTAATACTATTTAAAAAAGATATCAATGCTTTCTTGTAGCTATAAAGTGACAAAAAATACGATATAATACATATATAAAATATATACATCCAAGGCGTCTATTGTTAACTGTCATTGCGTCACTTAATGAACAATCCTAAAAATAAATGGCCATTATTAAATTTAGATCCACTTAAGAAACATTTGCTAAGGAATAATAGTTGACAACAAATAACGGTATCGTGTGTCCAAACATTAAGAATTTGTCGATAAACAGCGGAGCAACTAGAGTTGCCGATGATTCATCCGTTCTAGGAGTTGACATGTTCAACGAATAAATATTGACCCGGCGAAATAAAGATATTAGTGAGGACAAGGGGAATGGGAACGCTATTAGTGCCGGCCCTCTAAAAGCAAGTTTATCGATTGCACAGCATATACCGCGCGCTGACTCGACACAATCTCAGATAAATCCAGATACAAGTTTGTAAAAGATGTTCGGAATACTCGATAAGTGTAAATTACAGCTTTACGGGATGATCAAACTTGTCTGGATTGTTTATAGATCGAGAGCGCTGAATTATTAACATCGCATAAATTTCATATTATGGAATTTTATTGGTGATAAATCATCTCCCTTGATTGCATTGAGCGGTTTCATGAATAGTTTGAAAATTTATTTATAACGGAGTTACCAACTAATAAATGTATCAACATAGAAGCTAGCTAACAATAAATGTAATGAGCTGTAGAAATGCATGAAAATGCTCAAGTATCTAATATAATTGATACGACAACGAAGATAGCAAAAAAGCAACGAAACTGCAAAGTTAAAATGCAAAAAGCAAAAAGATGTGATTTAATCTGTTATAAGATTTTACATAACAAAATAATAAAATGCAAAGTGAAAACTTAATATACTATAAAATGTTCCAAAATACCACGTGAAGTGTAAATCAAGACATAAGAAGTCGCTTCCCTGTCACCAAGGTCGACTAGTGGCAATGCCAAGAGTTTCACACATTAACATACATTTACTAACAGAAACAAAAGAAAAAAACAAATCATTAAACCGTAATGAAAATTAGCGTGTCGGACTGTTCTTCCTAGCGACACGATATTAGCATGACATTGTTGAAGTCTAGGTCACAAGTGTGAGCCGATGAAAGCTGGACGTGCGGCGACCTCTGTGACGCGAGGTCACGGTAGGAATAACTCGGTTGCGGCCTTTCTATCATCTCTTATTTCTAAGCATCAACTGACACATAGGTAGTATTCTGATATCTTCGAGGTTTTGTAGAAGGCTGCTTACATGTCAATAGTATCACGTAACCGCTCACAAGCTAACTAAACTTATTCCGCTGGCTCATCGAATCAAAGTGAGTTCTTGCCTCCGAAACGAGATGGCTCCAGCTATGCCTGTTCCGCGCCATCACTCGCCAGTTCCTGTTTTAGTTTAGTTCCAGTGCTGATTAATGATAATATTTAAGATGACTAAGAATTTGCAAATTACCTATTTCGGTTATTAACTGGAAATACAACTTTGCAAGATCGCTACAAAATCTTCCGTGGTAGTAGTGAGACAGGGAAAAAGCTGGATACAAAGCTGTATGACTTATTGCACGCCATTAACACATAAAGCCTGGCCTCCCAATTAAGGATAAATATTTAAAATAAGTTTCCAATTTATTTACTATTAGTAAATAAAATGGTCTTTAGCCTCGTTCCAGCACACAAAAATCACCCCAGAAATTAAACAATTTGGTATCTCGATTCAGTTTCAACACGTGTTCGACTACGTTTAAGGAAAGAGAAAATAATTTTAACTTTAAATTTATATAACATCGCCCTTAGCTGTCATAATGTCGTCAGTATAGTTTTATGTTTTGGGCGCCATATGGTAGTGATTCCAGCACGTCTCGGAGATATTGTCGGAAGTACGTATTTTTATGGCTTTTTCAAGATTTCGGTTCAACGCAATGCGGTATTTGTGATGTATGATATTTGTAAAATAAAAAAATAATTTTTAATAGAACTAGCATGGATTGTAAACGCGCTCATGACATATTTACGAATTATCTAGTAACTTATGCTGATCAAGTACATTCGAATTTAATGGGTAATTAATGACGGGGAGTGGAATACTCAGATTGCTTATCTATATATATAAAAATGAATCGCTGTGCGTGTGTCTCGCCAAAACTCGAGACTGGCTGTACTGATTTGGCTAATTCTGATTTTGAAATATTTGTGGAAGTTCAGGGAAGGTTTACCCGGTGAGAAAAAATGAGTAACATAAATAATAAGTAAAGGAAAACACTAAAAACTGCAACTTAATTTTCCAGTACAAACTGTTCCTGGGTATGAAACACTTGATGTCTTTTTGATGTGAAACATCTGTAAGCACAGGTATAAACGGGATTGTTGGCGTTGCGAAGCTTGCCGTGATGACGGGTCGCCACGCTATACTAGACAGGACAGGGACAGGGACAGGAACAGGGACAGGGACAGGGACAGGGACAGGGACAGGGACAGGGACAGCGACAGCGACAGCGACAGCGACATGGACAGCGACAGCGTCAGCGACAGAGACAGGGACAGGGACAGGGACAGGGACAGGGACAGGGACAGGGACAGGGACAGGGACAGGGACAGGGACAGGGACAGGGACAGGGACAGGGACAGGGACAGGGACAGGGACAGGGACAGGTGTGTGTAGGTGATACAAAGTTCACCGGGTCATCTAGTTATTAATAATTATATAGTGACAATTAACTGGTTTGTATAGAGTATAATTACTGCCAGATCCTCTGAAAGAACAACTTTATCAATTCTAAACTGATTCTGCTTGTCACCGAAAATATTACTAATTAAGCAAATTTGTTTAACAAATGGAAATTAAAAAAAAATACAAAAAATCCATCTTTTCAGAACATTGGGCATTTTCGAAGCACCGGTAGATTGTAAACTTGACGTGTAAAAATGCCCTTGGCAGTCTAACTTCTTAATTAAGGATTTGATTTGGTGCATTAGGTATTTTATCTATTATATAAAAATAAGTCGGGTTTTCCTTCCTGACGATATAACTCCAGAACGCACGAACCGATTTCCACGGTTTTGCATTCGTTGGAAAGGTCTCGGGCTCCGTGAGGTTTATAGCAACGAAAATCTAGGAAAAATTTCAATAGAAAAGCGGGAAAATAGGGAAAATCATTTTTTAAATACAGCGCCATCTCTGATACATAGCATGTACTACAAACCAATATTTTAAGTAGATGGCGTCGGTGCGTGACACATTGCTGACAGATGGCGCCACTGTTAGGCTACTTTTATCCCGGAAAATACAGATCACGCGGGCGGAGCCGCGCGGGACAGCTAGTTAATTATAATAATTGTAAAACAAGAAAATTTTGAATATAAATTTATCTAGAGTATAAATATAATGTCAAAACGGCACTGAAGTATAATTAAACAAGGTTTGGAAAAGTCAAGGTTGACTTTTTTTATATTCCAACTCCATAAAAAGTAATAGTACCTAGTAATATTAAGTATTCCGTGGCAGTAAGTTTAATAATCTTTACAACATTTCTGATATAAAATCATTCAGACAAATGCATTTCACAATCCATACACAGATACTTAGCCACAGTAAAGCCATGCAAGATGACAAAAAGATCCGTTAAAGCGCTTAAAGACTTGTCGCCCAATCGTGTGTTGGTGAGCATAGTTAAAACATTACGTACATGGTATAATTTTTTATTTTTTTATCCGAGCATGACAAAGTGACTGCACTACACCCGATGGTAAGCGTAGTGCAGTCCAAAAAACTAGCGAACACCGACAAACAATAAGTTTATCGATGGTCACCAGAATCATGCAGACCTCCTCCCTCCCTCTTCGGAGAGGGAAGAAGCAAATTAAGGGGCCTGCGATAGGCCAGTCGGATGACCGATGCAGGCACAGGGATACACACTGGCTGCTCCTGGAATGCGATCCACACAAGGTGTGTGGGCCACTATGGCGGGTTTTAACACCATGAGTACGGTGGCCGCAATCCGGGCGGATATGAATATCCCACCAGCAGCAAAAAAAATCTCATCAATGGCTAAATTATCGGCAAATGAAAATTCCTCGCGGTCCGATACGGTTGGAAGTTGGAACAAAGAAAGCTTGGCGCTATTTCCAGCGCGCGCTTTTATAACGCCACCCACTTCATCTATTATTATATACCTACTGGCACAACAATGCTTTCTACTATATAGGGTTGTGTTCGTGTTTATAGTTATATTAAAAGCACTTTTTATACACGTTAAGGGCGGGAAGTGAAGGTTGTAAATAGGTAGAGCCCGCGCCAGACTACCAGGTACGGCGCATTAGACGATGGTTTTCTGTTAAAAATAATTATAAATGACCATCGTTCATGTCCAATATGAGATACCTAACGTGAGACTAAAGGGTCACGCCTGCTCTAAACCAAAAATGAATATTTATATACTTCAAAATTTTATGTGACTTATGAGTAGAAAATATTAATCATTAAAGGAGGTAAATATTGTACATCTGTAATACCAGATTGATCGTAGACAATTTGTGAAGTCGAATTAATCTTGTTTAAATATCTACTAAGAATTATGAATACTGAGAATTACAACAATGTATTGTAACATGCATGTTTTAGAGTACTATTAATTGTATTTAGAGCAGTCAACATCTCTCTACACAAAACATTAAACTGTAAAAAATATATTTTAATAAACCATTCCCGAAGTATGTAAATCAAATACCAAAAACATAAACACTTGATATTTTGACATAAATGAGGAAATGTCAAATATTACACGTATGACATAACACGAGATCTCAGTCAACAGAAAGTTGCCGTTCAAAACAAATGATTGTTGGACAAAAGATTTTAAATGCTGAAAGTAGGACCGCAGCCAAGTTGTGATAGTAAACGTTTGTAGAGTACCGAGCGCCGCACTTTGGCAACCCTGAACGCTGTACGTGCATAATTCATTTTTATTATACACCGGGAAGAATATTCGTCACTGATTCAACCGTTTCGAGTGTGAATAAATTATTACTCGTTGTTTTTGGACGTAAAAACGGTTTAAATTGGGAATGTATTTGAAATTTATGAGAGCGGTGGGAAAACGGAAGAATTACGCTGACACATACGGGTAGCACGGTGATATCGGACAGTGTGGAGTACAAAGGATAATGTGTTTCATATATAATTTTAATCAAAGATCCATGGCGCAGTGGGCGAGTAACTGCGAAGCGTGAGGCCGTAGGTTCGATTCCTGCACTGAGACAAATCTGGTTTGGATGTTGTGCGACCGCAAGTACCTCCTAGTTTCTGATACCCCATGATACAGGTTAATCTCGTGTGGGCTCAGGACTATGTGTGTGTTGGGTGTATTATTATTATTACCACAATTCGGAATATTTTGCGTTCAACATGAAACTAATTGATAAATTCACAACTTCGCATACTAAGTCACATTTGCGTGTAACAGGTAAATATGAGAATACGCATAATTTCCAAGAATTTATTAATTAGTCGTTGAACATATTAGATGCATACATTATGACATCGAATCTCCTGGTAAGTGATTATGTTCCGACAACTGTATCCTCCATCATTCCGCATTTTATGCAGGTCTTGAGTGAGTGAGCACAGTACGAGCCGTCATATTGTGGTTTTAGAACTGAAGGCACCTAGTAACTACTGGTTCTATTCGGAGAAGTTAAACAGTCTAGTTGTGGAGGTTGTATAACGATAGACGGACCAGTGTTGGAGTTCGCGAGTTTGATTACCAGGTCGGGAAATCAAAATGTGTGGTGCTCGGCAGTAGGTGAAGTACACACTACAAGACACGTGAGTACCCAGACATTGGTTTGCGCCTAACAAGGCTCACTCGTAGTGCTGTAAAAAAATTGATGAATACAATCCTGAACTTATTTTCTTAAAAACAGAATACAATATTTAATAGAAAAACCACTGACAGTCAGATAAATGTTCCAACCATAAGTAAACAATCCACATGCGAGGAGAAAAACCGGCGTCAGATTCCTTGTATATTTACAGCTGTCGATGACTCTCTTACAAAATGATGATTCCGAGTATTTACTTGAAACGCGCATCGCCAACTGATACCAGGAACCGAGTGTTTGTGCATAAAATCTTCTCGGAATACGATCGGTGGTGGCACCGATTTTGGAATTGACGATAGCTGGAAGTGATTATGTATACTAATCTTATGTACAGAGAATACAATTTCGGAACATTTAAAGCGGTATATACAGTAAATGGCGCGTCCACAGGCTTTACATCTCTCCATTCTGTATGCAAACGATTCAAAATGAAGTGTCAGTTTAAATTATTTTTATATAAGAAGAAGATGATCTTCTTGACGTAGACTATGTTCACCAAAGATGTTGTGTGATTTGTTTCAGGGCCGTTCTCTGTGAAACGGTGGTAACAACCCCGTCGAGCGGTCCACTCACGCTGTACACAAAATGGCTATGATATAAATGTGGAATCGAATGTGTAACAGAATGAGTGAGAACATGATTGAGTGAATTTTGAATGGATAAAAATGAACGAGGGACTGAGTGGAAGTATGAGAGTGAAGGGGGGAAGAAGAAGTATGGCTGTTGAAGTGCGTACGTGTCTGACGAAATAACTTGTAAAACATCTTGTAATCAATGTCAAAACACAGTTTAGAGTACCGATTTAACCTGCATTTTTATCTATGAACCCTACATAAATATTTATTACCGAAAATGTTCGGTTTGTTAAATGGCGCATTTGATATTACAATAAACACGTTTATATTGTGTTCGAAAACATTACATTTTCCTCACTGGAAATTATTTCTCTAGAACCTATTAAAATGAGGAAATGGTCATGCAATTAAACGACAGTTTGTAACAGTGATACCTTTATGGAAATTCCGCAATATTTTCATGTAGGAAAGGAAAAGTTTTTAAAGGTAAATAATGCCGCTATATGCTATCGGAGTTTTTACTCTCGTAAATTACTTACGCTTTAGTTCATTAATTCACAACTAAATTTTCCAAAAAAAAAATTCACCTGCATGAAAGTATAACAACACATCGCTGGTGAGATTTATGATTTGTGATATGACGATTTTTATTGTAAATGTTGCTAAAAAAAAATACATATTTAAAAGAAAAAAGGAAAAGTATGCAATATATAATTGATGGCGAAAAAAATAAGCCCGGAGTTTCTTTCTGCCTTTCTTCTTCGGGTCGTCATCAGTAGGCAGCTAGAGAAAGGTTGGTAGGTTAGCTAGGCTAGGGATATTCCTGCCAGTAAGGTCCACGACACATCTCCTTACCTTTTAAACCCTTACAATTTTTTTGTAAACTTACCCTACTCCGTTTTGCCCTATCCCGATTTCCATACCCTAGTCCGTGAATCCCTTCACTTAAGGATGCCCTCCCTTTTCCCATGCTTGTTGGTGTGCCTTTTCCTGCCAGCCTTTAGCGCGGCGGTTAGTCCTAAGTTCCCCTAATTCTAAGTTAGTCTTTTTAATGACAAATTTTCTGTACATGACCTGTCATAAGCGCTTTCTTAGCCTACATGATTAATAAAGATTTTGATTTTGATTGATTGAGAGGGTGCCTGGTACACATATATATACCAGACGACTGTGTACGTGGTGAAAAACCCGACACAGTGGCTGATTCAGGCGCGTCACATTCTGGGTTTAGTCTTTGTATATCCGATTCTCCTAGGCCAGCACGATCTTAGCAACGGCCGAGGGAACCAATGTTTATAACTCATGTGGACAATAATTAGGAGCTGCATTGCCTTTACCAATTTGCCATGCCAGGATAAATAGATTTATCTGATGAAACTTGGTTCTTCCATTTCTGGAATTCGAACTTGTTATCTATAAAATTCGATATATTAACCGTTGTGACGGCACGTACTTTTAGACTTCCGCAATACCATAAGAATGAGTAACGTATGCAAAGTATTTTTTTTACATATTCTGTTCCGCTAATTTGCCATACAAAAATACAGATCAATCAGCCAAAGAATAGACTCTCTAGTAAGGATTTTTGCAGTTCCTGATATTACAGCCCGAGAGCCAGCCCGTAGCCCCGGAGCCTAGAAAGTGACAGTGATCACAGTTGCGCAAGAGCCGAATCAGCGGTCGATGACCGACGGCGCGGCCGGGGAAAGTGCTGTACAGACAAGTAATGGGTTTAATTATCTCATGTGTCCGACAGTGCCGCGTGGGGTAGGGTTGCCAGCTATTACAATAGTAAAGGCTGATTTACAGCCAATTTAGATGGTGAATTTGGCCAACCATGGCCACAACGAGAAATAAACAGCGGCGTCCCATGATATGTCATTGTGGGGTAATTTCTTCGCACAAGCGTTTAAAAAGCCTCGCGTGCACCTTTATCCGGGCACCGGGCAACCCTAGTCGAGGGATGTGCACGACCAAGGAAGTCTACAGAAAGTGAAATGTACCATTACAATACATTCAGATAAGAGATCGCCGTCGGATTGCATTTACTATTGAGTACTTAGATATTTACATTATGTGATTAAGATATGAGTGATTGTATTATAAGACATAATTATAAGAATGATTTGATGTGTATGATAAATTTAATGTTCTTTTTTAAAGCTTGAACAATGAAATGAGGCGATCGCTCGCTTGATGGCAAGCGCCATGCCTGTCCATAAACAGACACAACACCATGCAGTATGTTGAATTAGAAAACACTGTATGGCACTGGACTGTGTTTGTCACCAAGTTGTAAAGTCTCATAATTCCCAGTAACTTCACTTATCTGGCTCAACCAATTTAATTTATATACATAAACCTGTATGCAATACAGTAATAGAACGATACCGACGTAAAGTTGTTGCTGCGTTTCGAATGGTGGATGAGATATCCGGAGACCCAAATCCCCCTCCCCTTCCCAATCTCTAATTATCTCTTCCCTTTAAGGTCGGTAACACGCCCATAATTCTTCTGGTATTGTGGACGTACATGGGCGGTGGAGATCACTTACCATCAGGTGAACCACTTGCTCGTTTGCCGGCCTATGATATAAAAAACAAACGATACAACTAAGGAACCTTCGAGAAAAGAGTCAACTTTTTCCTTATTCAGCGACAACGCACCAACAATAATGTTCTTGTTATCGTACGTGTCCACAGGCAGCCAGTTATCAGGTTTCATTAAATCACGTATTTGCCCGGTTGCCCCCTCTTACGTTAAAAATATCTTTGAATTAGGTACGAAGACTGAGCAACTGGTATCGAGTTTTTTTTTCATAGTATAGACCGGCAAACGAGTGTGGTCATGGTAAGTGATCTCCACCGCCCATGTACCCCACAATACTAGAAGAATCATAGGCGCGTTGCCGACCTTAAAGGGAAGGGATAATTGAGGGATTGGGAAGGGGAGGGAGATTTGGGCCTCCGGATATCTCACTCACCGTACGAAACGCAGCAGCAAGCCGCTATTTTACATCGGTTATCTATGAGACAGTGGTAACGACCCGGTTGAGCCGCTCTATTCGTGCTGTAGACAAAACTATCTACAGCGTGGCTCTACCACGATGATGTTCTGCCATACAAATTATGCAACATTATTTCTTTCCTTAGGAGTCGAATTTGAAGAACCCAACACCCATCCAAAATGTAGAATTTATATACTTAACAGTTTGGGCTCGGCTGAGTCAGTTTGGACTTTAAATTTTATATTAAAATGTCCTATTGGTGGTATCAAAATTATGAATACATTAGAAAGTAATTCCATTTTTTTTTATATTTGATTGAATGACGAGACGAACAAGGCGTTTGCCTGATGGTAATCGCCACGTCTCGTCATAAACAGAAGCAACACCACACAGAACTTTGAATTACAAAGCACTGCATGGCAGTGAACTGCACTCGTCACCCCAAGACATAAGATGTAAGTCTCATAATGCCCAGTAATTTCACTGGCTTCAATGTCCTTCAAACCGAAACACAACAGTGCTTGGTTGGCGGCGGAAATAGACAAAGCGATTGTCAACCCAGACAACCTCTCACATACTAGGAACCTAACACGTTGTTTGCTTTAAACAGTACCATACGTTTGTAAAGCTTCAGTACTCCCCAAGTCCTAGTGTGAGTACTTGCTTAGTGTTCATACAATCAATACAGACTCGCACAAGTGAAAGTTAATGTTTGGATAATACTAGACCATGAAATAATGCAAAGTTCACTGAACTCGTAACAACTGACACGGCTATCATTTTTATGTAACCATTAATTAGTTGTAACATTTTAGAACAAAATAAGTATAATTCACTCAAGACTATAATTGAACTTGGACTTTTTTATCCCGAATATCTTTTGCGTTTTAGCTCGCAGATGGCGCTAAATTATATGGCCATTAATAATGACAAATACAGATAAATAATGTTGATAATATAATAATAATGTTAGGGGATTATTTTTATATTATTATTATAGTATGTTTTATACTGTTAACAAGCACTTCTTCAAAACAATTACTATTTTCCCTCAAAAACCCAATTATCAGGACTTTCATTAATCTTGGATAGTATAAATAACACTTCACATTTATTCAAACTCTATGAGACAGTAATGCAAACCTGGTGGACTTTGCCCAGTAATGCTACAGATAAAACTGTCTACAGTATAACTCAAACCCTTATAAAAAGTAGACAGAGCATCCATCCAAACTGACATGATTGTACTTGAATTGATTTATTTAATATCAAAATTAGCTAACAACATTTCTTTCTTTTGTGGTCAGCACTGTACCCATGATTCTTGTGGTGTAGTGCATATTCATGGGAGGTGGAGATCACTTACCATGAGACTCACAGCAACCCAAAGTGACTCCTTGGCCGGAGATAACAAGATTCTACTTGATTACAATTTGTGCCATCTTTTGCCAATATTCAATATAATCACACAGACTCACACAGGTCTGTCTCCAAATCTTACTTCCATCATAAGATTTTAATCTATTAGCATGCATGGTTCAAACCATCTTTAATTATCAAATAAAAATTTGGACTTATCACATATCTTATTTCGACTATAGCATATTACAGTGAAACCTGTATAAGTGAGATCTGAAGGAAATCTGAAACCTATTTTTTTTTTATCATTGATATATTTGCTTTTCATTTTCCCAATTTCCCAAATAGGCAAGTTAACATGACAGTTATCTTATTTATATAGGGTCCTACCATGAGTCTAATTCCTTCTTAAAAACATGTCATAGCTTGTCTACATTTGATGAATTGTCCCACTTATACTGGCTATTGAGCTACAAAGTTCCATTCCAGTTCCAACTGGTAAACATCGAAAAATCGAAGAAATCAAGTCTCAGTTACAAAGATTTGAAAATTCCCAGTAACAGAGATATTTCAGTGCAAAAATGTCGAGGCCTCATTGTAATTATCAATTTAGGAGGTTTCTCACATATCCAGGGCCCACTTATACAAGTTTCACTGTATAATGAGACATATTATAATTTATCTTAAAATTCTAAACCACTTTACATCTAAGAATTAGGATTTAAAATATATTTAATGCATTTAGTATCAATTAAATCATGCAAATTGATTTTAAATGTGACAAGTGTTACTATAATTACCCAGATTACCTAGGATGTAATTAAAATAAATTATATCAGTCAATGCAAATGTTTCATTTGTACATTTACCTTTTACATAACAACTTTTTAAATAGCAACTGTAAGCCTTGCTCGGTGAATAACAGGAAATGTTATAACAGGCCTGATGTATTTATAGCAGAAGGTAGGAAAACAAGCAAAAGAGTCATGGGATGGTGAGTGATCACTACTCTCCATGAACATGCAGTGCAAGAAATACTGTGTCTAATATGCTGACCTCTAAGAAATGAAACCTCCGATAATCTCACTGACTACAATGTACAACAGCAGTGTTGTTAAACTTGCGCACCACTCTACACCTTCTGGGATCATTGTAGATTACATCAGATTCATAGTAGGTAGGTATTTACATATTTTTTTTCATGTCATTATCTACAATTTGCTTCCTTAGCCATTTTGGACCATTAATTATATTGAAAATTGGTCACTTCACTGTTCTTGTGGCAGCATAATACGGCTAAGACTCATGAGCTCCTGGGCTTGACTCTCAGGTTGGACAATCGCAACTGGTGCTAAGGTTACGATTCGAAACACCACACATGAAATTCCGGTAGTCAAATGTATGCCCATTGATGGCGATAGGCTCCCCTTATCACATCATAGGAATAAACGGGGTGGTTATAAGTTCAGTGTAATGTGGGTGCAGTTCTAGTTGCAGTTCCGTTTATTCATTCGTGGATACAGGAGGGAGCTAAGGTTTTTATTATGAAGGACCTATGACTATATCAATTTTAATAAACTTTTATTCATTACAATCAACTATACTAGGTACTTATATACTTTTACAGTTCAAGTACAATTAAAGGATTGAGAAGGGGTGGGGAATTTGGCTTCCAGATTTCTCACTCATTGTCCAAGCAACTTTTTACATTATGTAATTTTGTAACAACTTAGAAAAGCAGGCCCTTTAATGCTGTAATACAGTCCATCCCTTCCGCTTAAACCATAGGTAACTAAAGCCATACATGCATAGCTTCAAAATATTCAATAGCAATGCTGTAAATTGACTGGTTTCGTAGTTACCTGAAGGGCCGTCGGCAGCGATTTAACTCTATCTCTGATCAACTTATTTCTTCCTACCATCTTTATGCAGATGATTTACAAATTTATTACTCTGCGCCAGTCGATCGCATCACGGAAGCCATTGGTGCAATTAATAAAGACCTTACCAAGATTAATGAATGGAGTAAGGCTTACGGTCTCAAAGTCAATCCTACGAAGACCCAGGTCATTGTTGTTGGCAGCTCCAGGATGGTTTCCAAACTAGATTTTGGTAGACTTCCCCATGTTTTGTCCGATGGTTCTATTATTCCTTTCAGCGATAAGGTTAAAAACTTGGGGATACTAATTGATAAAAATTTATCTTGGAGTCCCCAACTGCAAGAATTGAGTCGCAAAATGTTTGCAGCTGTGGGATCTTTGCGACGTTTACGTAATTTTCTGCCTATTCCTACGAAGATTGCACTTGTGCAGTCGCTTCTATTTCCTCTCCTTGACTATGCTGATGCCAGCTATCTCGATCTTACAGAAGCCCAATTTGAAAAACTTGAGAGGCTTCAGAATTTCTGCATCCGGTTCATATTTGGGCTACGCAAGTATGACCACATCTCGGAATTTCGAACTAAACTCAAGTGGCTACCTATACGCCTTCGCCGAAATACTCGAATTTTATCTTTGTTGTACTGTGTTTTGTTCCTTCCCACTTCTCCGTTCTATCTTAAACACCGTTTCCACTTTTTGAGCAGCACACATGTGCGGTCTTTACGATCATCAGAGAATTTTGAACTCGAAATTCCCAAGCATAGCTCCAAATTCCTCGACAAGTCTTATACGGTTCATGCTGCTCGCTTGTGGAATGACTTACCTGTGTCAGTAAGAAGTGCTAAGTCACTGCCCATTTTTAAAAGACTCGTTAAGCAGCACTACTTGTCTCTTTAATCTGATTGTCTATTATTCCCTTTTCTCTTTCTTTCCTTGGTTTTCTTTTATTTTAAATATATATATAACGGATATATATTTATATGATTCGTATATGTATGTTTGTAGTTTATGTAGATATTGTATTTATTTATATATATAGGTATATATATGTATATATATTATATATATAGTATTATTATATTGGTAAATAGTAAAATATGTACATCTATTCTCTGTAAGTTTTGTTTATATGTTGACCGCCCGCTCATTTACCTATCAATCCGGTCCATCCAAAGGTTGCCTGGAAGAAATTGCCGTTAGCAATAAGGCCGCCAATTGTACTTCTTTTTATTATTTTTAGATGTCTTTTGTGTATTGTTAATACTTTTTGTTGTGATGTACAATAAAGTTATAAATAAATAAATAAATAAATAAATGTATATAAATGAAGAATGATTTCCCAGAAATAATGAGACCAATAGAGTATAAGTAAGTACTTTGAATAGCAATCAAATTAAACCAATATTGAATTTATAATGTTGATCAGAGCATTTGAATGCATTATAACATGACATTATTAAAATTATGAACATATATTATGAATTAGGAATTCATGAATTATTTATACAGTGCTGTTAGTTGTCCAGTGCATAACATTAAGCCTTAAATTGTATTGACATGAACTAGTACTTGATAGCTGAATAATTTGGAATTAAATTAGTTAATCCAATAAGAAATTGTCTTCAAGATTTTTCATTTAATGATAATATCTGTAAAGCTAACTCAATTTCACATAATGTTATTTGTTTATTTACATAACAATTATAATTCAGGGTCTGTACAGCATAGGAACACATTTTTGTTCCCACATAAGGAACACTTATGTGGTTCCCACAAAGTATTCTATATGTTTTATATCTAAATTTTTACCTACACTCTACATAGCACAACATTATAACAATAAAAGACACATGCGCAATTACAGAAACGGATAATCAACTGCGTCTTATTTGTGTACGAGCTCGTAACCTTGCGAGTCAGCTGACGACTGGCTTAATTTACGCTAGTCCACATGCTAGCATGTAATTTTGATAATGAACGTAGAGCGAGGGACCTACCTCCTCACGTCGCTTCAGCCATCGACCGCAGGGGCTCTCCTCCAGGATTTCACTCTCATCCTCAGAGTCCTCCCCGCTTTCTCTCGGCGACTTGCGCTCCTTGTCGATGCTCCGACCGCCCGACATATCACCGATCTACCTTCACCACTATCACAAACGTGACCACCGCACAGTCGTATAATATCTCACAGACGTTTTCAACACGAAAACACTTGGTATATTTTCAAAATACACTTTTTCTCGTAATCATAATATCCAAGGCTGTACAGCGAGACGTCACTGTCGTTATTTCACAAATCATTATTCGCTACACGACACTTATTATTGACTATCCGCTATAGAATAATAAAGTACATTTATTTCTCTAAAGCAAGCGATAACACACAGTGACTCCAACGCGCATAATCATTATAATTGAAATAAATTGTTGGCCGGCGTAGCTCTCTCGTATTTCCATCCGACACAAATATAAGTCCGTAGACAAACACTTTTACTTTTTTACGCGAGCCTAGACGCCAGAGACAATAATTGCAGAAAAACGTTCGATATCTATCGATGTGTATGACAAATGACATAACATCTTATTTACTTTAAAATACACATTTTTATTTATAGATTATTATAACAAAGCAAAATAATAAAATCAAAGTCAATGTAAAATAATTGAACAATGCAAAATACCGCCATCTATGATCGTACTATGCAAGTGTTTAATACTACCACAATTATTTAAAACAAACGCAGTAGCATTAATTTTACTTCAAATATAAATAAATGATTAATTAATGTGGTTACACACCAATAGTAACCTATTTACATTATTTTATCATATCTGAAGACCGAGAAATTGTCAGCTTTCATTATTTTCGGGGCGACATCTATGGCTTCGAAATTAAAATAAAACAAGTTATAACTGTTATTAGAGATAATTTTGCATAGTATTTAAATTAGACGTAAGGTGGCGCTTTGATTTTTTTGAAACGGAATATGTCTCGTAGTTTAAAACATAACTTAATTAGACATTACATTATTATTATGTGGGTATCGAGCACTCTAAACTTTAATTTTGTTCTCCACTGCTAATAGGCTTTTACCCATCACTTTTGGCTGAGAGCGACATCTACAGCACACAATGTTGCGGCTTACTTAATTTAGGTGCCACATGAATGTGTTGAAAATATTATAATGAATACCTCGTAGTTCCTCATCCCCACGACATAGGTTAGCCTACTGTAAAGTTAGGACTATGTATATGACTGTTGGGTGTATTTATTTTATTTCTTTATTTAAATGGATAAAATTTTGTGTGGTAGAGCCACGCTGTAGACAATTTTGTCTACAGCATGAATGGGCTGGCTCGACCGGTTCGTTACCACTGTCTTACAGAAAACCGACGTAAAGTAGCGGCTTGCTGCTACGTTTCGTACGGTGAGTGAGATATCCGGAAGCCCAAATCCCCTCCCCTACCCAATCCCTAATTATCCCTTTCCTTTAAGGTCGGCAACGGGCACATGATTCTTCTGGTGGTGGGCGTACATGGTCGGTGGAGATCATTTACCATCAGGTGACCCATTTGGTCGTTTGCCGGCCTATGCTATAAAAAAAAATATACACGAAGAGGAGCTGCAGTGAACCTGTTATCACACAAAGTATATTTTTCCAATGGGGTCAATAGCAATTACAGGGTCGCCTTGGAGCCCAAACTTATATTGAAATTATTATCAAATGGATCAAACTTTAATGTCAAGTAAATTATTGTCAAAAATTTACTATTCGTTTTATATTTTTCCCGTTCGTGTGTAAAAGTCATTCCACTTTTTGGTCAGGGGTCTCTCGGCCAGCTGATCCACTTGATTACTATTAAGCTCATTTTCCGTGAGTAGCTTCGTTTCGATGAGACGACCAAAAATTCTCTATTGTGGTAGCTAACAGAGGTAGCAAGGATAGAATATTTCGATTTGATGATACTCAAAAAAATATTATTTTATTTGTAGGACAATATGACAGTTAAATTATATAAATACTAGCTTTTGCTCGCGGCTCCGCCCACGTGATCAAATAAACAAACCAACAATCAAACTCTACAGCTTTATAATATTAGTATAGATTTGATTTTGATTTGACAACGGAAGCCTTCAAATAATATTATTTTGGTAGCTTAGCAACGGAAGCCTTCAAATATGAATAATTTTCCCCGTTTTTGCAACATTTTTACTGATGCTTCGCTTCTAATGGTCGCAGCGTAATGTTATATATCCTAAAGCCTTCCTCGATAAATGGACTATCCAACACAAAAAGATTTTTTTAATTCGAACCAGTAATTCCTGAGATTAGTGCGTTCAAACAAACAAACAAACAAACAAACAAACAAACAAACAATCAAACAATCAAACTCTACAGCTTTATTATTAGTATAGATTAACTAAGTAAAAACAAAATAATCAGCTGGTTAGTAATCATTCTTATGACCTCGTTATCGATATTGGAAGCCCCTCCTTCCAATAGGTATGATTACTAACCAGCTGATTTTTTTGTTTTTACTTAGTTAATATTTATATAATTTAACTGTCATATTGTCCTACAAATAAAATAATATTTTTTTGAGTATCATCAAATCGAAATATTCTATCCTTGCTACCTCTGTTAGCTACCACAATAGAGAATTTTCGCATAGGGAATTGTTGGTCGTCTCATCGAAACAAAGCTACTCACGGAAAATGAGCTTGATAGTAATCAAGTGAATCAGCTACCCGAGGGACCCCTGACCATATTCATCGCAGTCGAAGTTAAGTGTTAATCTTTTAAATTTGAACCATATGCATTTTTAATTCTAATTTTCTTGATAATCTATGATTTAAAAAAGATATTGTACTACTATTAAATAATAGTTTATGAATTATTTAGGTATGGTACATACAGATAAAGTAAGCTGTTCAAAATTTTATTCTTAGACCTACTTACGCTGTTAATTTAATATGCTGACAGATATATTTCACAATATAGAATAATAAATTAGAAAATACAGCCATAAAAAAGCGACCCATAGTGGCCACTTCCCTCTATTTTGTGATAGGTATCAGCATTGATATATGATCTGCATGCGAGAAATAAGAAGAATGAGAATCTAACCTATTTGATGTGGATACAATCCAGTACTCATCTATACACACCATACCTACATTGAAACCCATTACCCATGTTGTACTGCCTACATCCCCATACCCATGTTGTATTACCTATATTTTTAATCAGACCTTTGTGTGTCGGTGGCGAGTGAATTTTAATTTGTTTTCCACTGTTAACAAACATTTTCACTTAGGTTTTCGGCGTTAATTAATACTGATCCATTAGCATCACGCTCCCGTGGCTGTTATTAGGCGTAGGTACCTAAATGCAGTAATCAATAAGAAAGAGATCAGGGCTTTTTGTCGGGACTTTAAAATTGTTTCATCTGGTAACACTAGGCACAACGTATTACACATAATAAAATTAAATGTTGATAGCATATTTAGTATTTTATTTTTAATTTTTTTTAACTATCTCTTGTGAATGTCCTTTTGTATTACAACTTACAGGGACGTGTTACCGAGATAAAGAGTATCCCATATCGTAATCCAGGTTATGATCAATGTGTATGCCAAATTTCATTCAAATCCATTGAGCCGTTAATGCATGATTAACAATCACCCATAATCTCACACTTTATCCCGGTAGTACACGTTCTCGTAAAATATAATACGGAACAAATAGTGGGTCATACTGATTATTATTTATGTAGGTTCCTTCTAGAGATTATGGCCTGCTTTACTTATGTAGGTACGCACATAAATGGAATCATCAGGTTTTTTTCATGTCCACAATGGAGGCAACCGAAATAATAATATAATGAGGGTTGCCATGTGGGCAACGGTCGCGCACAAAAGCATCCAAATATTAGGGGTTCGGATACAGATAGCGCAATATTTTGCCCTCGCAGACCGGTGGTGTGCAATGTATCATGTAAATGTATAATAATGCTGAAAAATTCGGTATTTTTTTATGACAATTAAGGATTTAGGTCTGGCAAGATTTGTATGTTCCAAAGTTATTAAGTTTAGGGGGATATTTTGTTCTAAGAACCGATGTCAAACCAAATTTTCAGGTTTAGAACTAACTAAACTTATGAACTAAAATAAAGCCGGCTTAAGTCATTCGTTTTTTAAGTCAAGTTATTCGCCCTATAAGTTCAGTTTTTATTAAACCACCTTAGTAGCTGAAAATGGCTGCATACGTGAATACCTTTAACCAATGGGTATTTTATTTTAAAAATACCGAGTCTCCAATAGCGGTATGGTAAAATACTGCCAGTCATAAATTATCGTAAGCCGCGTTTTAGGACTTGCCAGTGCATTTCATATTCAGTTAGTGTTTAAAAACATAATCAGGGCAATAGATGATTCACATTTTTGTCTTCCAAATGCAATGAACACGGTAAGTTAGCATCCCTATTCTATAAATCCGAAACGAAGTTCGGAACACTCATAGAATAAAGTAGGTATAGAATAGCCATTACAATAATAATATTTTTCATATAAATGACTACCAGCAAGATTAAAAATGTATATGAAATGTGATTGATTTTTCCTGTTCATTGTAGTTTCGTAGAGTATGTTTGTTTAAATGATAAAAACAATTAAAAAATACATAATAATTCTAATTAAACACGTTGCAATCATAAAACATATTATTCCCCTTTATAAATATGTTTTTACCGACTGCTTCATCTTAGTCACAGTACTTTATATTAGAAATATTATTATTGTGATTGATATTCTATGTTACATAAGGTCTACGTGTTCTAACTTTTTCGTGTATCGTTTTATAGAATAAGGGCGCAGGTAATGCCAAAATCATGTCGCCGAAAACAAAAACAAAGCTTGTATTTATATAGAAAACAAGAGGTGTGTACTTTAATTACGTTAACTTTCCCCATTACATTACGCAAAGAATAATTGAAGAGTACAAGTTAAGTAGTACAAAGAAAGCGTCGCGTGATAAGAATGAAGGCCACATTAACTGGGCGGTAACGTCGTCCTGCAGTTAGCCGGTACGTTGAGCTAACTGCGCAACACTGTTTACGAGGGTCGCCAGTTAGTATTCTTTTGCCTGCTCAGGCTGTTTGGATTTACAGAAAGACGGCGATTTCATGTTACATTGTATGGGCAGCTTTATGATATCGTCACTGCAAAGTGAAAAATTTCGTTCTATCCATGCCCTAGGGCACCTCTGAATTTTCGAAGTTACATGTTTATTCATAGTTAATTATCACTCGCTTTAACGGTATAAATAAAACATAAAACCGACTAAAATAACTAAAAAGCTAAAAATGAAACTAGACAACAATAATAATTATGAGTCGGTCACCATTAAGGGTGGAATTATTTCATTAAATTTAAATGGGATTACCACCGTAGACCCTATCAGATACCTACAAAAATCATCCAATTCGGTCTACAGTTGTCGGAGTTACCTGTGTGTTACATGTATAAGGTAAAACATTCATACGAACATAGAACCTCCTCCTTTTTAAAGTCGATTAAAAAGTAAATGTCACGTCGTGCACCTTGGGACCTTGCAAACCTACATCTCTATGAAGTCCACCATCCTTCGCTAGGCTAGCATGCTGGCCGATGGCTGCCTAACACCTCTTATCAATAAAGACGCCCGCGCCCATCAAAGGGGCAGTAGATAATACAGGATTGATATTAATTTTTATGGACTAAAAAAAATTTTATTTACTTTCGAGGACTATAGATATTTTTATTCACCGACTTATTGATGTTGGAATATAAGAAAAATATTGTCTGAAAACCTTCAGGGTCTCACTATGTTAATACGGCATTGAAGCTTATCAGGCATCGTTATTGTTCCATTTTTAAAATTAAAGATATTTTCTCATACAAGAAACATTTGAAAATGGAATACCGTCACGGGCTGATACGGCTCAGCTTTGACATTGGGACTCTTTGGATTGTGTGAGATATAGCCATGTCTATTTATCTTTATATATATAATTCTTCTGTGAGTGTGTATGTCACTGAACTTCTCTTAAACGACTGGACCGATTTTGATGAAATTTTTTGTGTGTGTTCAAGGGGATCTGAGAATGGTTTAGATTCACAATTTTGTCCGCTGGACAATGTTTTTTTAATTAATTTTTAATTTATTAGTAGTTGTTGAGTTGTCGTTGCGAAGCTTGCCGTGATGACGGGTCGTATAGCGTCTAGACTGGACAGGGACAGAACAGGGACAGGACAGTGAGACAGGACAGTGAGACAGGAAAGTGAGACAGGACAGTGAGACAGGACAGTAAGACAGGACAGTGAGACAGGACAGTGAGACAGGACAGTGAGACAGGAAAGTGAGACAGGACAGTGAGACAGGACAGTGAGACAGGACAGTGAGACAGGACAGTGAGACAGGACAGTGAAACAGGACAGAGAGACATGACAGAGAGACAGGACAGTGAGACAGGACAGTGAGACAGGACAGTGAGACAGGACAGTGAGACAGGACAGTGAGACAGGACAGTGAGACAGGACAGTGAGACAGGACAGTGAGACAGGACAGTGAGACAGGACAGTGAGACAGGACAGTGAGACAGGACAGTGAGACAGGACAGTGAGACAGGACAGTGAGACAGGACAGTGAGACAGGACAGTGAGACAGGACAGTGAGACAGGACAGTGAGACAGGACAGTGAGAGGACAGTGAGACAGGACAGTGAGACCGGACAGTGAGACAGGACAGTGAGACAGGACAGTGAGACAGGACATTGAGACAGGACAGTGAGACAGGACAGTGAGACAGGACAGTGAGACAGGCCAGTGAGACAGGATAGTGAGACAGGACAGTGAGACAGGACAGTGAGACAGGACAGTGAGACAGGACAGTGAGACAGGACAGAGAGACATGACAGAGAGACAGGACAGTGAGACAGGACAGTGAGACAGGACAGTGAGACAGGACGGGACAGGGACAGGACAAGACGGGGACAGGACGGGGACGGGACGGGGACGGGACGGGACGGGGACAGGACGGGGACGGGACGCGGACAGGACGGGGACAGGACGGGGACGGGACGGGGACAGGACTGTCCAACCGGAGGGAGGTGGGAGACGACCTGACTTAGGTCGTCGAAGTCAATTAAATGTGCGACGGGCTACCTCACGTGCAATGGCGCAGTACCTCACTTAATTGCATTTAATGTAAATAAAACATTTGTATTAAGAATTACGTGAATTACGAAGTTCACCGGGTCATCTAGTATTCGTATAATAATATACTTGTAGGTTTAACTACAAGTAAAATAGGCAACAAAAGCCTGACTTTGTCGTTACATGCACTGTCATCTTGCCGTAACCTTAAAACAATCTTAAATGACAAGTCACGGCGAAATGTGACAGGTCTGCTCGGATCGCTCCGTGACAATTGAGATTAGGTCGTAACAATTAATAATCTGCGCTTGAGAGTCACGCATATTTGTCACAGTCATGCCTCTCGGTGCGACGAAATGTCACAAGTGGAGCAACACTATTACATTTCAGGAATAAGTGTGAATTTTCCTAAATATATGGAGTGAGTTGCTGCATTGCAGGTCCATCTATTGTGGATTAGAAGACAGTTATTTAAGCCTAGTGGCCCCTCGGGCACCGGGGACGTTATTTAGTGTATAGTAGAAGCAACTATACATTGTCCAATATTGCCCATACTTCACTCGACGTAAAGCCGTAAGCCATGTCATTTTGTAAGTGGTACCTATGCCAGCGCTGTTCTTTGTCCACAGATTGTCACGATCGGGTATAGTAACACTATAGAAATCGACGCTAAGTGCAGGATTTTTATGTGATTTGTGCGATTGAAATTGCTAGAGGCCAAAGATTGCAACTTCTCGTTCCTTTGCTAAAAGCCCGGGAATGCATCGACGGGACGAACTGTTTAGTTGACGTGCTTGATCGTTCGCCTTGCTCTTATATAACTAAATAAATAATCAACCAAATAAAAAATCCCACAGTAAGATACTAGTATTGTGTCGTGGGTATCAGGAACTATGAGAGACTATCGGTCTCACAACACCCAGACCCGAAACAAATATTTGTGCATCAGAACATTATATATTATGTCGGCTCACGTTTCACAGTCTGCTACTCGCCCACGGTGCCACAGAGTCGTTGTATACATACGATGTAAGTCGGAGTTATGCAAACTGCTGTGACATATTGTGTCAGAGCAGTTTGCATAACTCCTCTGACATACTTGTCAGAGGGTTCAGTTGGTAAAGAAGATTACTAGTAAGTCGCTGGATTCGAAAAATAAATGATATAACATTACAGACCTCTAATCCGTTGAGGAGGCTAGTGTCCACCAGTGAAATAAAACAATACACGACTAATGTTATTTTATTATAAAATTGCAAAGTCACTGACTCAAAATTTACTCGATGTAGAATTTATTTCTGGCCTATTAGTTTTCTAGCATGATTTTATTTTTGTTGTTAAATAATAAGATGCGAGCTACAATCTTAGTATTTCTGTCCGTAGTAAGTAGTGTACGAGGGATGCGATAAAACACAGAAGTAGCTAGTAATGTGGCACTTACCGGTGCCCGCGGCCGCGGCCCTGCTGTAAATATCGGAGGGTCGAAGGACAACAGTCCTAATATTACTCACCGCTAATGTCAAATTGATTTTGTTTTGTTTTAGGATGGCCGAAATTTGTGCCTAAATTCTAATTACATTAGTTGAAATGAAATGGCTGTTGTCATTTATTTCTGGGTTTGCTGATTTAATGTTTTTGGGGTTCTGTGCCTGGAACGTAACGCAACCCTATTATCTGTGGACCCTAACGGGACGTATGTCAGTTTGTCTGTTCAAACCAATGGCCAAAAAAGCCTTTCGTCAGTGGTTCAAACTCTGAAAGATACTTTAATTTGAAAAGTAATAAATAATCGACTAAAATTGTCGCAAAATATATGTTATTATGTCGATATCTTGAGTTCAAAAATAAATAGAAAGATTAAAAATTAGGGAAGTCCGTAAATAAGAAATACGTGTTTTTCAGAGCTCAATCGAAAAACTTTAATTCGTAACCTTCAAACTTTGAATAATTTTATGTGATTAATAAATATTTTTTTTTGGGGGACAGTGATAACAACCCGGTCGAGTCACATTTATGCTTCTTTTTATTGAATGACGAGACGAGCAAGTCGCTCGCCTGATGGTAAGTGCTACGACTGCTCATAAACAGATGCAACACCACACATAACTTTGAATTACAAAGCACTACATGGCACTGAACTGCGGTCTTCACTTCGAGACATAAGATGTTAAATCTCATAATGCACAGTAATTTCACTGGCTTAAATGACCTACTAACCGAAACACAACAGTGCTTACACACTTTTGCTTGTCGGCAGAAATAGACAAAGCGGTGGTAGCAATCCAAGTGGCCTCACTCATACGAGAGACCTACCACCTTGTGAAATACTGTAGACAAAACTGTTTGTCATCTACATATTCACAGACTCAGTATTTCAGCAAAAATAAATTATATTACAAAACGCGAATACATTTCTTGTGTAAATATCTACGAGTTTATTTACGAACCTTTCTATTACGTTCCGATATGAAACAAAATCAATACGTATCGGTACCAATATGTTTATTGAAAAAATATTATATTTGATATTCCACCATTAAAGGGATATCCATTAAACATATATATGTATATGCCAGAAGCAGAGATGAATTGTTTTTACACGCTTTTTATTAACTTCACCTGTATGTTTGTTTGTATGTTTGTTTGTATATTTGTTTGTATGTTTGTAACCGACTCCTTTGGGCGCGATTTTGACCCACTTTAAACGGCCAGATTTCGTTCAAACTTTGTAGATTTATCGAGGACCGATGACAATACACTAATTTGATAAAAAAAAAATAATAATAATTTAATAATAAAAAAATAATAATAATTTAATTTAATTAATTATTGATATTCGGGTTAGGAATTAAAATTGTACTCTCTGGATCTTCGTTAATTATAGGGAATATCGTAGTATCTAATAGCGTCAATAGATGGCGCTAATTTGATATTCGGGTTTAAAATTAAAATTATACTCTCTGCTACAATATATTTTTATTTTAACTAAAAAATGGAAAATAAATAATAGTTAAAAAAAAACTAAAAAACACGCTTTTATAGAAATTCTAACTAAAAAATAGAAAATAAATTTGAAGAAAACAATGTATTTTATTGTAAAAAAAGCGTGGGGTGCATGGTGCCTATAGCTATAAATATTGTATTGACAGATATGAGTAGAAGGATTATCATTTATATAGTATCTTAAAAAGCACCCCACGCTTATTTTACAATAAACTATATCTCTCTATACTCCTCGGGCTTTTTAAGTGTAATTTATAAGTAAGGCCCACTATAGCTTATTTCTGTCGCCCCTATCCACAACACTGTTCCAAGCCATGCACCGCGCCGGATGTCAGTAAAGGGGCCAAGGCGGCGTCACGTAGGCCCACAATACAGGAAATGAACCGGCCCGTCTGGGGTGCTCATGGCATTATATTGTCATGGAAGATTGCCTCTGTAAATAATAAGGAAGGGGGGTCTTTGTTATCTTCTCAGTTAAGTTTTTTTTATAGAATAGGCCGGCAATCAATTGGGCCATCTGATGGTAAGTGGTCTCTACCGCATAGGAATGTCCAGAAGAAATATGGTCGTATTTTATTTATTTATTTAGTTATTACACACTAGCATTCGCTCGCGGCTCCGCCCGCGTGTAATTCTGCACCGTTATATTATCGATATCGCCTATGTTCATCAGGGGTAATGTAGGATTCTAAAGGTAAAAGAATTTTTCAAACAAACAATCAAATCTTTCCTCTTTATAATATTAGCTTAGATAATTTAGACAATATTACCATTACAGATTATATAATCAAATGCGATAATGTGGTCTTTATATAAGGGTATAATTTGGGTAATTAAGGGGTTAGAAAAGGGTTTGGGAGGGACCGGGGAAAGTGGCTTACCAGTCTTGAAAGTCCCAGGATAGCGCTCAGACGCATGTGACGATAGGCAGCGGCTTGGCCCTGGCTTGTGCCCTGATATTACTGATGTGGAAATGTACAACATTGAAATAAAACTAATTTAAACGGATTTTATCGCGGTTTTTCATTTAATTTTGGTCCCGACGTTTCGAAAGCTTTTCAGCCTTCTTGGTCACCATTGTGTAACATTCGCGTAAACATAAGAAATCATTAAATGTACAGCGGTGACTGATTGCCAACAGGCGAGCTGGACGCTTGTCTGTCTACCTGAGCAATAAAAAAAACGTACGAAACAACTACATCTCATTGGTCTTTATGAAACTGTGGTAACATCCCAGTTAAACCCGGGCATAAATATTTTACAATCATAATACTAACTCAAAAACGTATCTCTAAGTTATTGATTTATCTTTAAAACAATGTTACCATAAACAAACTCTCTTTCATAGAAGACAGGTAACGAAACTTGATCAAAAGTCTCGCGAAACATAAAATAACAAAACGCTTTAGACTGTAGAAAGCCTATTGAAATTTAATAATAGCCCTCGTTGAAAACAGAGGCATTAATTATCGGGTGGAGGGAGGCTGTTAAATTTCAGATGTTATTGTGCGCCGCACCGGTGACACCGCCTAAAAATAACCGCCGATAAAAATATTGCATGATGAAAAGGAAATATTTTAGGGTACCGTGAAAGGGTTTTGTTGTAGCTTTTATTCGTCTGAACGAATACGAGCAAGTCGTTTACTTGATGGTAAGCACCTCGCCTTCCTATAAATGTATAAGGCACTTGCTGGATGCAGGCTGTTGGTAGAATATTCATATGTGCCCGGATAGCGAACACCGTACACGTGGTGTTAAAACCTGCCATAGTGTATGGATTGCGTTCCAGGATCAGCTAGTGTATATCCGATTCTCCCGAGGGGTTTGCGACATGACGTGGTGGTTGGTTGGGGCGGGTATAGGGATACATCCTTGTATCCCTGTGCCTGTATCGGTAATCCATCTGTCCTGTCGCAGGCCCCTCGATCTGCTTCTTCCCTCTCCGGAGAGGGAATAAGCATTTATACAGGCCGGCATGATTCAGGTAACCACCGATGAATTCATTGTTTGTCGGTGGTCGCTAGTTTTTTGGACTGATATGGATATAAATCCTACTACCATACATACTTAAAGTGGGAGCTTGCTTTTGCATTTTGTATGGTGAGTGAAATATCCGGAAAACTAAATCCCTTTTCATTGAGAATTGCCCTTACTAAGGGCAAAGCCCAGGGGATTGCCTTTAATTACCCCTTTCCTTTAAGGCCGGTACCGCATCCATGTCTTCTCTGGTATTGTGGATTTTCATAGGTGGTGAAGATATCACTTGTTTCTTTCGCCAGCTTCTACTATAAATAAGTTTTATTAAAACTTAAAAAGCGACTTAAATAAAAATCTAATTTAAAAGGCAAAAATAAAGATTTTTATATGACTTCAAAGACAACTATAGAAATTGTTATATTTGACTTCACAGTGTTATCTTTTTTAAAGTCGGTTTAAAATTTTGTTAAAACCTATTTATTTTTCAATTTTCAGTTTTAGGTACAGCTATAGTATGTAAATTCTAACACAATAACACAGTATTTATATTCAGAAGTGTTTATCACTATATACTAATTATTTCTAACTCACGGAACCCCGTCGCAGTTATAACGCACATTTTACCGCCGTTTTGGTAAGGCTGCTCTTGCGGAATCGGTTCAAAATACGCTTTAAAAGACTTTTTCAGTAAAAATATTCATTTAATGAGCGTCAGTAGCCGCGAATATTAAAGTAAATACAAAGGGCCTTTTTATATTAATCTTCGGTGTCGCATAATATTTGCGTTATGCTAAGAAAGTGAAACTCTTTGTTACTGAAACAAAGAGTTTTATAAAAATATGTTTTGGTAAGATGACATGTCTTTTTTTATAGCCTGAGGTAATACTCGAGTAAATAGGTATGAAAATATATCATTGCCATTTATTACTACTATGCCAGATGTATTGTTAGTTGTAAGGAGTTCAGAAGAGGGCTTTGTTGGTCTTCTAGCAATGTTATTAGCCTGACTAATTTATCACGCAGAGCCTAAACTGCTGGGGCCATAAACTGGAAATTTTGGAAACTGATGCCTTTAATGTGGTAAGCATCCATTAAGGAATGATTTTTGGAAATTTCACCCACAAACTGGCAAAATAAGGGATGAACGATTGTATAAAAGTTTGCCGGAAATGTGATAGAACATAACGCGAGCGGAGACGCGAGCAAATATAATATAAATGTCATAGTATAACACAAGCTCATTAAAATTATGTGTATAGTCAGTAACGACATGAGTAATTAAACTTAGTGCTCATTTAGGTAATCTATCACCTTAACGTCAGGGTATAGTAGATTAAGTCGCTACAGTTTCATTAAATTTCAAGTAATTTGTCTAGATTACATGAGATTCATTAAGGCGTTACAGGCGACCGCAGAGGTCAGTGATGTGTGCCCAAGGATTATTTAAAACAAACAGTGACCACATTTTTCGCCAATGATATATTTATGTACTAGCTTTTCCTCGCGACTCCGCCCGCGTGATCTGCTTTTTCCGGGAAAGAAAGTACCCGGGGATCGAACCCGAGACCTCAGCAAAGCAGTAGACAATACAACTGCGCCACCGAGGCAGTCATATCACAAATTTCATACATATTTTTTGGGTAGCTTGAACCGTGTACGCAGCGCACGCAACGGAAGCCTTCAAATATGAATAATTTTCCCCGTTTTGTAAAATTTTTCACTGATGCTTCGCTACGGGTACAGCTAGTTACATAAAGTGATAAGTACCTAATACAAGTTCTGTGTTCGTTGTCATTTGACGTCTTCCTGATAGCGGACCCCCGTCGGGGCTGTCATGGACAAGCTTGAGGCATCTGACGTGACACAACCTATTTGTGATATAAGCAACTAAATGTTGTAAACTATACTCGTATATCTTGTCTAATCTAGTAAGCCTGGAACTACTCAATTTTGTATGCAGTAAGATTTAAAATGCATTGCTAATGCGTTATGAAAAATTACTGAAACAGTAAATATATCTAGAATATTATAGAAATTCTGAGGTGGTATAAAAAGCACACTACCCGAGTATTTGGAGAACTAATTCCTATCGTTGAGTCAATATAGTCACAACAATGTTTCTTTAAGACCGCGCAGTCAAAAAGTTTAACAGTTTTGTGAGATATTGTAATAAATTTCGTACTTTATTTTCTAGTTATAAAAAATATATAAAAAAGTCCAGTCACTGGCTGATCTATCAAAACTAAATCAGATTTCATAAAAAAACGTCAAACTACATGTACTTAGTAATAAATTAGTGTACCACCGTACGCTAAGGGTAGTAATGGAACCCTATTAACTGATCCTGGAGAGTCTGTCCGTCTATCTGTCTTACGTTTAAAAAGCCTTATCTTTTAAGGGATTTCTATAAATTCCGCGTCTTAAAAGATTTTATCTACTTAGATATTACTTTTTATATGTGGTCCACCGCTTTGTCTATTTCTGCCGCGAAGCAGCAGTGTGGGTAAGTACTGGTATGTTCGAAGGCCTTTGTTTGAAGGTATTATTATGCTATATTTTTCTGGTGGTAGGATATTCATATCCGCTCGGATAGCGACCACCGTACACATGGTGTTAAAACCTGCCATAGTGATCCACACGTCTTATGTGGATCGCGTTCCAGGATCAGCTAGTGTATATCCGGTGCTCTCGAGGGGCTGGCGATATGACTTTATGGTTGATTGAGTCGGGTATAGGGGTACATCCTTGTGTTACTGCGCCTGCATCGGTCATCCGCCTGTCTTGTCGCAGACCCCTCGATTTGCTTCTTTCCTCTCCGAAGAGGGAAGAAGCATTTATACAGGCCGGCATGACTCTGGTGACCACCGATAAACTCATTGTTTGTTGGTGGTCGCTGATTTTTAGACTGCAATACGCTTACCATCAGGTGTAGTGCAGTCACTTTGCCGTGCTCGAATAATAATAAAAAAACATTGAAGCCAGTGAAATTATTAAACATTATGAAACTTAACATCTTATGTCATGGGGTGACGAGCGTAGTCCAATGTCATGCAGTTAATATTTTTTTTATGTGGTGATGAGCAGGCGTGGCGCTTACCATCAGGACCTGCTCGTTACGTCAATCATGCAAATAAAAAAAAATAGCAATGGGTCCGCCTTTACATACTGGGTGTGAAGTTTTCTAGTTGTAAACGACACTACAACATACAAAAATACTAATGAATGCATGTTATTTATTTTGACCAAAAGACGATAGACGGCCTCTCGCATACGAGGGACCTACCACCTTGTAAATTTGGCAAAGAGCCTACTTATGTGTTGTTTGTGTATACGAACATTACTCTATTTCCTGACACAACATTTTAAATGCGAAGTAAAATTTCGTATGAGATTCATACGTACAAAGGTTCACGAATATAGCCGGCGGGGAACGCTTTAAACTGCTACGTTTAAGTAGCCTTACATATTTAACTTTAATTCTGTCAAATTATATGAACTTCTTGTAACGATGTGACGTATTTTCAAGGAGATCAGCTTAAATAATCCCTTACAATCACGCCGCGTTCTAATAGGATGGGTTCACAGGTACCACGAACATTAGGGTGCCTCCAGATTAGTAAATGCACCGCGGATGCGCAGAATGTGAGCCGGCATATCAACTGTCACTCTAATTGTGAGCAAGCATTTCGTAAGCAAAGGTGGCATGCTGCTTCACAGTACGTCAGTTTAATGATATTTTGATTGATGAACAAATGAGCTGGCTTCTCCGGTATATTCGCTGTCGTGACATCAAGCACACGACTAAATAGAAAAGGACTCAGCGCCGATCCCTGGTGAATACCAACGGTATTCGGAAAGGGGTTGATATCGCCAACAGCAGTCTGAATCAAAGTCTAAGATCAGAGGTACATGTTTTTTAATAGCATAGACCGGCAAACGAGCAAGTGGGTCACCTGATGGTAAGTCATCTCCACCGTCCATGTACGTCCACAATACTAGAAGAATCATAGTCGCGTTACCGACCTTAAAGGGAAGGGATAATTAAGGGATTGGGAAAGGGAGGGGGATTTGGTCCCCCGGATATCCCATGCACCGTACGAAACGCAGCAGCATGCCGCTACTTTACGTCGGTTTTCTGTCAGATATAGTAACGATCACGCTGTTGATAAAACTTTCTACAGCTTAGCTCTACCAATCTTAAAATGTGTTCTATAACATATTAAGCTTCTTTAAGACTTGGCATTTAATTTGAAACGTCTATACGTTATTTGGGTGTTCTGCGAAACTAAAATTATATTTGCTACACATAAAATGGTCTATAAATTCACAGTTGACTGCAAACATTATCTTTAAAATTAATAGGCAATTTAAATTTATAATGTGTTATCATTGAAAATTAATGCAATAATTAATTCGCTTCATTGGTCGAGTTAGTATACTTAGGTTCAAATCCGTGAGGTCTAGGGTTCAAATTTCGCAATTACAATGTGCATTTAAGTTCTCAATTTAAAATGGCACAGCGGTTGCCCAGGATTGGCTTTAATGCCTGATATAAAAATAAGTTCGCCACATATTACATTATGGGATGGAAGTTTGAAAACCATGAGAGGATAAAGGCATGGGGTTCTATCATACTTTATATTATAATTTAACTAGCTTTTGCTCGAGACTTTACCCGCGTGAATAGCCTTTTTCGGGATGATTTCAAGATAAAAAGCCTATAACCATCTCCAGGGTTTTATCTATCATAGTACCAACATTCATCAAATTCGTTTCAGCGATTGAGGCGTGAAAGCGTAATAAACAAACCCACTTTCGCATTTATAATATTAGTTAGGATTATTCCGCCCACAATAAATGGCGCATTTTAAATTCTATAATGTCCCATTTTCATGTCACGGTATGTTAAATTTTAATAACGTAAAACAGCTATTATTTCAGCCAATTAAGGTACTTTGTACGTTTAATTCGGGTTATTACCATGAAAGTGGCTTACTTGACAAAAAAAATACATTATAACGTAGTTGGCGTCGTGTAACGGTGGTTTTTGTCATGCTTAAGTTATAGTAGTTAAAAATAATTAACAGTTTATTACATTTTGGTCTGATATTAGACAAAGAAAACATGTTATGGAGTTTTACATTATTGTCTATGAATGTATGAATGTGTATTTTCGAGGTTTCTTATAACTATTTTGGGAAATAATGTTCGTCAGCGTAACGTATATCTATAATGTATAATTACGAATAAAATATCTTTATTTACAAGTCTTCCTACTTTCTAGCTCTTTTTCGTACTGCCTTCACGATTAAATCTTACAACCCGTATTTAGATGGATGGAGTTTACGACGGAAGCAGAATTCAACAGAAAACTTATTTACTAGCCCAAGTCATACAATTTGGAAATAACAAAAATTAAAAATAAATAATAGTTTTAAAAAAACTAAAAAACACGCTTTTATAGAATGTCTAACTAAAAAATTGAAAATAAATTTGAAGAAAACAATGTATTTTATTGTAAAATAAAAAAACTAAAAAACACGCTTTTATAGAATGTCTAACTAAAAAATTGAAAATAAATTTGAAGAAAACAATGTATTTTATTGTAAAATAAAAAACACGCTTTTATAGAATGTCTAACTAAAAAATTGAAAATAAATTTGAAGAAAACAATGTATTTTATTGTAAAAAAAGCGTGCGGTGCATGGTGTCAATAGTAATCAATATTACATTGACTACATATGAGTAGAAGGATTATCATTTAGATAGTATCTTAAAAAGCACCCCACGCTTTTTTTACAATAAAATACATTGTTTTCTTCAAATTTATTTTAAATTTTTTAGTTAGACATTCTATAAAAGCGTGTTTTTTAGTTTTTTTAAAACTATTATTTATTTTTCATTTTTTAGTTAAAATATATTGTAGCAGAGAGTATAATTTTAATTTTAAACCCGAACATCAAAAAAGCGCCATCTATTGACACTATTAGATACTACGATATTCCCTATAATTAACGAAGATCCAGAGAGTACAATTTTAATTCCTAACCCGAATATCAATAATTAATTAAATTAAATTATTATTTTATTATTTTTATTATTATTATTTTTTTTATCAAATTATTGTATTGTCATCGGTCCTCGATAAATCTACAAAGTTTGAACGAAATCGGGCCGTTTAAAGTGGGTCAAAATCGCGCCCAAAGGAGTCGGTTACAAACATACAAACATACAGGTGAAGTTAATAAAAAGCGTGTAAAAACGTAAATACTGACTTCAAAAAAATAACACAAAAAAGTCAAAGACAATAATTTCTATAGGTACTTTTGGTGCAGTAACAGTTGACTGGAAGGGACACGGGCTCCGACTCCATCGGGGCCTATAGAAATTGTTATTTTTGACTTGTTCTGTTGAAAATTATTTTATTTTTAAATTTTCAGTGTTAAGTACAACTATGGCTTGTAAATTCCAACTCAATAACACAGTCGCGACGACTGAGCTGTTGTCCGTTAAACAGTATAATTTTTTACTCCCTACTCCATCATCAGATCTTAACCAAATTTATATGGGACCACGTCGCAGCTTAACTCTATTGAATCATTTTTTTTACTACAAAATCGGAGTATATCAAACATGCCCATGTACATAACATACATACAAAAAGCAAAAATAAAAAAAGAACCCGCCGAATTGAGAGCCTATTCCTTTTTTTAAGTCGGTTATAAAGAATCATATGATGTATCTTCATAATTGAGACTGGACTCTGAGATGTTCTCGTCTGTGTTCTACGAAAAAATCTCTCCAACTCAATGGGAGTTGACAGAAGATGTATATCGAAATAAATATCAAGAAATAATCAACTTTATCTGAGTGGTAGAGCCACGCTGTAGACAGTTTTGTCTACAGCATGAATGGGCTGGCTCGACCGGGTCATTACCACTGTCTCACAGCAAACCGACGTAAAGTAGCGGCTTGCTGCTGCCTTTCGTACGGTGAGTGAGATATCTGGAAGCCCAAATCCCCTCCCCTTCCCTATCCCTAATTATCCCTTTCCTTTATGGTCGGCAACGCGCCCATGATTCTTCTGATGGTAGGCGTACATGAGCGGTGGAAGTCACTTACCATCAGGTGACCCACTTGCTCGTTTGCCGACCTATACCATAATATTTTTAAGTGTCAAGGAAGTTTCAAGGAATTCTGTTCCACCTCTAAAATCTTTGGCTTGCTTTAAATAGCTATTTTGCAGTACAGGCTTGTTGCAAGGTATACTTTTATGTATGCAGCAAAATTTAAGGCATGCGAGACATGCATGAGGTTTCGGGTCTTTACGGCGAATATATAGTCAGGCCGCAATGCAGGTCTTTGAAAATTCACGCTTCATGAGCTGACGTGGGCACTTAAATATTACATAAGAATGGGGGGTAGGGACTTGGGTATAATACTTTTCCAGGGCGTAATATAAAAAGGAGCCGACGTGATGTTAGTTTCTCTAATGGCCGTTGCTAATATACTGTTTATCGACAGATTTATTTACTGGCAGTAAATTTTTAACACATTTTGTATAAATCTGTCAAAACTCTATCGATAGTAAGTAAATCTATCTGTTAATAGAATACAGAGAAACGCCATTAGTCATAGATATCTTTATCAAAATTGTATCCTATAAAAATTAAACTTCTTAAAATTTTATTACATTATTGCAATTTCAATTTAAAAAATGATTGAGAGCACTGAATCTACATTGTTTATTTTTTTCTATTTTACATTTCAGTTTTTTAATCAGTTTTATTTTTTACAAAAATATTTTACTGAGGCTGTCTGGGTAGATACCACCGTTTTGTCTATTTCTGTCGCCTAGTAGTGTGTAAGAACTGTTGTGTTGTCCGGAGCATTTCATTCATTTATTATGAAGGACATTGAGGGCCTTATGAGACTTAACATATTTATTTTTTCGCGGTGACGATCGAAGCCTAATATCAAACAGTGCTTTGTAGCTCATGGTTCTGTGTGGTGTTGTTTCTATTTATGGACAGACGTGGCCCTTACCATCAGGCTGACGCGACAACACTAAACTTGGTTTTTGTACCGAACTTGTCTCTTTACATTTATGTTTTTATTGCGGCTGATAATACGATGAACAAAAGCAAAAGTTAAACGATTTCAGATTCTCCGAATAAATTTGTTCCGAAACAAAGCACTTTTATTACTGTCAGAAGTTCAAACGCACGAAATTCATTAAAAAAACTTCATAAACAAGCAAAACAAACGGACGTGTTTTTTATTTTTTAATTGTGATAACGCTTGCGAATGACAGCATCCGTGGCGCATTGGGCGAATAGTCCGCTGTGAAGTGAGAGGCCGTGGGTTCGATTCCCGCACCGAGACAAATGTTTGTGATCCACAAATATATCTAGGTTAAGTCGACCCCACTGCGAGTGGGATAAGAGCAGGTTATTTTGTTTTTTTTTCGAGCACGGCAAAGTGACGGCGCTACACCTGATGGAACAATGAGTTTATCGGTGGTCACCAGAGTAATGCCGGCCTGTATCAATGCTTCTTCCCTCTTCGAAGAACGAAGAAGCAAATCGAGGGGCCTGCGACAGGATAGATGGTTGACCGATGCAGGCACAGGGATACAGGGATGTACCCTATACCCGCCCCAACTAACCATCAAATCCTGTCGCAAGCCCCTTGGAAGAACCGGATATACACTGGCTGGTCCTGGAAGATCCACACAAGGTGTGGGGGTCACTATGGAAGGTTTAACACCATGTGTACGGTGGTCGCTATTCGGGCGGATATAAATATCGTACCACCAGCAAAAGGTGGAAGAAAAAGAATAATTCTTACGACGACTTGACTTGGTATATGACATCTCCTATATAACTTTAAATGGTAGAGTCGAGTTGTAACAAGTTTTAAACGTCTGGAATGATGAATGTGACGCACATCACTGTCTAGTAAAAGTAGTTTAATTTTGTTCTCTATGTCACTTCTACGCTCTGTGGGCTTAGTATAATATACATCATGACACACCTCTGATACTAATTGTCAAGCCTTTCCAAAAACATCAGCAAAATAATCCAGAACGTTTGTTGCTTGGCAGAAATAAACAAATTGATGATACATTCAAAGATGGGTTCTGGCATACAAGAGAACTAAAAACTTTTCAAAAAGTAATGTTCAGTCAACGAAGTGAGACGCTGTAAGCTGGCCTAAAATTGCAAACCTTTTTGGGGTCGGTAAACAGTCAAATCTGCTTGAATGAGACAGGTCAAGGATTAACATTTAATGTAGAATTCAGCGCCAAATATAAAACAATTTATTAGGAGGCCGTTAATCCTAGACGGAGTCTGTATAAATCAATGAAAGGAAACAATATTTTTTGGTTTTTGATTTACTAGTCTGGTGCGTTACAGTAGGTCGGTTACTGAAATAGAAATACATATACGAGGTCACGCCTGTCATCCAACCACCTGTAAAGGGGTAGGCAAAGATGTAACCAGTACACCCACATTTCGCCGAGCGTATTTCTGTCCCATGGTGTGATAGGAGCCAAGCCGATACCGGGCATAACTCCAGACTCCTATCACGACATGCTGATATTGAGCATGTCGTGATAGAAAAACCCAATATTGGTATAGAAAATAGTTCTATGGTAAATAAGAAACCTTGATGCTTTTAGTAGTCACATTTTTCTAATAGACGTATGCATAGTCTATTAAACTAGTTGGGATTGAATACCCATGTCAGACAATCAAAATATTATTGAGTCCATCAAACTGTAAAACCACATAAGTTCCCGGGATTGAAGCGACCTTATAAGAACGGAAAATAACATAATAAAAAAGTCTTTAAGACTTCGCGCCAGTACAATTTGATATCAAATAGACAACTAATTGCAACTGCTCTTAAAATTCAAACCTACTTCACTAAACTCGTACCAATGAACTTGCGAACCAAACTCTGAAATTCTCTTTATAAACTGTATTACTTGTAGCTTGTTCATTCGGCGAATGGCGTATAAATATGATTTTCTTCCTAAATACACAGTTTTGCCTATTATTATTTCAATCAACGTCCATATCAAAGCGAGCCTCAGGCTACTCTCGTATTTTAATATCATTGTATCCGTAACAGCCAACAAAGCCAAAGAACCTTTATGGCTGCAGAGTGAGGAGATTTAATTAATTTGCTATCGGCTGCGATGGAAATAGTACTTTGAATGGTGTTCTGGTGGTGCTGCGTACCCTGCGGCGGCTGTCGCTATCGGTGCACGCACTGCAACAAAAAAACGCTACGTTTTTTAACCTTTCTTTTCTAGAGAACCTATGAAAATGAGTTGCTTGTAAAGTTGCTCATATATATCAAATTGTCTATAATTTATAACATCGAATCAACAAATTCAAAATCATATTTATTTGGTGCGGAACTTTGGCTGCCATACTTTAATAAGGGTTTTTTAACACCTCAGAAACGGGATTTGAAGCCATTCTAGTGATAGACTTCATATAGGATAAATGGCAGGGTCACGTTGTTGACAGTTTTGTCTACCACTGTCTCATAGGAAAGCTACAGAAATCAGCCATTTGTTGTTGCTTTTTGTAAGATATCCGAAGGCCCAAAAAGTACCCATCATGGTGACCCAGGTACTCGTTTGTTGCTTCTGCTATAAAAAGGCCAATAAGAGAGTAAAATTTATTACGCAGTGCATGCGATCCAAATCCATTCTAAATCAGATTGATTCGAACTGATCTAGATTGACCTATAGACGTTTATCATCATCCTGGTTTGCATATTTAAGACACGCATTAAAACATCAAAGGTGCGAGTTTCATCAAGTAAAAAAAAACAACGTCACAAATCCTTTGCAATATTAGTGCAGAAAACGCAGCGTTTACTACGTACCGTACGAGTTAACAAAGAAGCTGTCTCGAACAAGGTAAAGAAGCGAATCCTATTTCCGCGTATCACGTCGCTAGTTGGCGCCTGGCAGGCGTTTTTGAAGTGTCTCACTCGTGTCGGATGTACAAGCCACTATAATGTCGGGGCAGATGGCAGTTCAGGTTGCCTTTAATGCCTTTGACATTATTTTTATAAGGTGGAGTATAGGATAAAATGCAAAAGTTGATTTATTTTATTATAAGCTTGAATGAAAAAACAAACAAGTCCTTCGGCTGTTGATTAACGCCACGCCTGCCCATAAAGATTATAAAGCACTGCATGGCACTGATCGGCGTTCTTCACCTCGAATCATATTGTTATGTCTTATAATACCTAGTAACTTCACTGGCCTCAATGTCCTTCAAATCGAAATTCATTAGTGCTTACACTGTTGCTTGGCTACAGGAACAAACAACGCGGGGGTATCAACACTAACGGCCTCTCGTATACAAGGGCCTACCACCACACATCCAAAATGTTTTAGTTTTGTGGTTACTGTCTCACAGGAAACCGGTGTTGACTAACAGCGTACTGCTAAACGCAGCAGCAAGCCTCAAAGCCTCCGGATGTCTCACTCACCGTTCAAAATGAAGCAGCAAACCGCTACTTTACGTTGGTTTTCTCTAAGCCAGTGGTAATGATCTGGTCGAGCCGGCCCATTTATGCTATAGACAAAACTGTCTACAGCGTGGCTTTACTTTACTCTGGTACTGTTGGCGTACAAGGGCGGCGGAGATTACTTGCTACCACTCATAAAACGTTATGTGTGGCTAATTGTTTATTATAGGTTGTTACGATGGTGTAGGAAAACATTATGAGAAGACCTTCGTACCTGAGAGTTATCCATAAGGCTTTTAAATACTAGCAGCGTCCATTCCGTCCTTAGCGTGATATACACATAATGGTCAGGGGGCCCTCGGGTAGCTGATCCACTTGACTACTATCAAGCTCATTTTCCGTGAGTAGCTTCGTTTCGATGAGACGACCAACAATTCCTTATGCGAAAATTCTCTATTGTGGTAGCTAACAGAGGTAGCAAGGATAGAATATTTCGATTTGATGATACTCAAAAAATTATTATTTTATTTGTAGGACAATATGACAGTTAAATTATATAAATATTAACTAAGTAAAAACAAAAAAATCAGCTGGTTAGTAATCATACCTATAGGAAGGAGGGGCTTCCAATAGGTATCGATAACGAGGTCATAAGAATGATTACTAACCAGCTGATTTTTTGTTTTTACTTAGTTAATATTTATATAATTTAACTGTCATATTGTCCTACAAATAAAATAATAATTTTTTGAGTATCATCAAATTGAAATATTCTATCCTTGCTACCTCTGTTAGCTACCACAATAGAGAATTTTCGCATAGGGAATTGTTGGTCGTCTCATCGAAATGAAGCTACTCACGGAAAATGAGCTTGATAGTAGTCAAGTGGATCAGCTACCCGAGGGCCCCCTGACCATAAACCCTCCGATATAAATTATTTAAATTACAATGAAAACGGCAACAAAATCTGTTGCATAATTTATTGAAATAAGCGGATAGCAGACAGACAAACGCAGGTAGCGACTTTGTATTAGATATACTATGTATCGATGATATTGTGTTTGTGTACAATTTGCTCAAAATAGTAGATTTCGTTTTGATCCTGGATACTAGAAGTTTCTTAGTGTAAGTACTTTTAGGACTAATAAAGATAGGTTTAAAAGTGGCCATCAGGGTTTAGGAAAAGTTTCACTCGATTGGCTTTAATGTGTCCACGATAAGTGTTATAGACGAATATTGTTTATCTCGGTATTAAAAGGCTTTGATTGCCGAAAATAGGTTTGGTTTTATGTGTTTTTATATTCTGCCTGCAGACTAAGGATCTGGTCATAAATATTTTTATCAGTAACTTAACCAATGTTATGTCTACAATCTTAAATGATTAGACATAAAGAAGAAAGGAACAAAGAGTCATGATTTAACACACTGATTGATTACTCAAAAGAATAGTCTCATCACAGGATAGACAGGTCGGCATGATCCTGTCGACCTACGATAGATACATCGTCTGTCGTTGGTCAACACTATTCTTGGAATGCGCTACAGTCGAACGGGGTGACTATGTGCCACTTTTCAAGGGTTTTTGATCATATAAAAAAATATATGGACTCTACGCCAAAACAAAAAAATTGCCCTAGCTTTCTTACCATTTAGTTATAAGAGTGTTTTGATAAATATCACTAATCTGTTATAGATATGGAGAAAATAAATAATATTGATCGCATATTCTCGCCTACTTTATTGGGGTGAAAATGTGCCACGTCACAATTCCTTGAATATCTCTAAGATTATACAATTTCACATGGTTGTATTTAAAAATTAGGCAAATACGGTTCGTGGGAGAAAGAAAAAAAAATGATTTGCCAGGAAATTTTAGTGCTTTCGGGCATTAAATAAAAAACAATGGCATCTATTGTTTTTCGATTAAATAATATACAAAATTTTGTTTATTTGCTTATAATAATGGAAATATGTAAGTGAAATGAAACATTTGATAAAAGAACATTAAGTTTATTCAGATAATGAACTTAAGAATTAAATAAAGGTAGCGTCACACTTGGCATCTGATCCTTCATCAAAAAGAGGAGTTGATGGCGCAGGCTGAACTTCCATGTCGTGTTGTAAATCTGTATTGTAAATGCACCACGAACTGAAATACGCCCTAATTTAATATCTGCTAATATGGCTTGAAGAGTTTCGTCTGTATAATTTTTGTACGTTCTGGTTCCTGGCTTTCTATTATAATCCCGCGGCATTATTTTGATTAACACTAAAATATATAAAAAAAACATTAGGTAAGCACAATAGTAGAAATACAGAAAAGAAACATGACAAAACTATCAGTACAGGTGGCACATTTTCACCTGCGTACTTTATATTTTTTCTTGTCTACGATTTTGTGCCACCATAACAAGCCTTTTTGTTTTGATACTTAGTGCATTTAGGCAACAAATAACTGTACTATTACTAAAACATACCTCGATAACGCCACCAGCGATAGTTTTTATAATACAACGAAAAGTTAGCCACAAACAACAAAACTCGACTCAGTTCAAAACTTCTGTCGAAACTATTTCATATTTAGTGTTAACAGTCAATTATAACAAATGTCCCAAACTATCGTTAAAACCCTAATAAACATATTTAGGCCATAAAAATTCAAGATAACCACAGATAAAACAGGAATTTGCCAAAAGTAAAAACGACTGCTTCATTGCACATAGTCACCTGCCAGGCACATAGTCACCCCGTTCTACGGTACACTTATCATTAAGTGTGGCGTAGTCACTTTGCAAATTACGAATTTATTTTTGGAGCCTCCGGCGCTCCCTAAGGCCCTTTTACTTTTCTTTGAAGTAAATGTTTAAAATTAATATCCAACTAGTTGTTACAGTGCAGGTTGATGGGTTGAATAGCCTTGTTCGTATACCTGCTTGGTGTAAGGGGAAAGCTTAAAACGATGACTAGTTGTGATTGGTGATTACGAACATGATACCATTAAAAATCCCGAAATAAATATACCATTACGTAATATACCTCTCACATACGAAGGACCTACTTACCAAAATAGATTTATAGATTTTCGCGACAATAGAAATTGATTCCCATAGTGCCTATGAAAAATGTATGCTATTTTTAAAACAAGGGGCTAATAAATAAATGAAATACGTAGCGAGTGAGGCGGAGCGAATTTGTCGCGATGTTAGTTAGATTCGATACGACAGGAAGGTCTCGGCTCGACTGGCATCAGTCAATGCTTGGGGACTGCTGATATACTGTTATCGCGTCAAGACAACTGTAAAAACGTACTTATTAAAGATGTAGTTCCGTTTAGATGGTGAGAGTTTATCGCATGACACGGGCGGACATATTAAAAAACTCTTGTTTAAGAGACCGCGTCATAGAATTTAAAAAAATGATTGTATGACGTGACCTCATAAGTTATGGCTTTATTATTTATGCATTAATAACATTTCTATTCGTTAAACTTGTTAGTCTACGGCGGAACATAGTATTTTTTAAATCATACCACTGAACCCGGTTTCTCATCACTACATATTTAATTGATACCAGTTCTTTTGAGCAAACCGTAAAATAACAAAATTGCTGTAAGTATTGTGCTTCAAGTTATTTTACCCCTATTTTTCACCAACACATACATAAGTTGTAAATAAATAAATACACCCAACAGTCCTACACATCGGTTTGGCCCCACACTAGGTTAACCTGTATGTTGGGTTCAGGAACTACGAGCGACATGCGGTCCCACAGCACCCAGTACTCGAAATAAATATTTGTTAATTACACAAATATTTGTCTAGGTGCTGGAACCGAACCCGCCACCTCACACTTTGCAGTCGGTGCCTCGCCCTCTGCGCTATGGAATATCTTTCGATGGTATTGTATTAGTGCTGATTGTGTTCACACATTAAAAAGCAAGTTATTTACATTTTGAGTCGAATTTTAATCTTTTTTTATTTTATTTAATAAGTCACTCGTCTGCAGGTAAGCGCCACGCCTACCCATAAGTAACAGAAGCAACACCACACAGAACTTTGAGTTATAAAGCTCTGCATGGCACTGAACTGCGCTCGTCATCCGGAGACATAAGATATTAAGTCTCATAATGCCCAGTAATTTCACTGGCTTCAATGTCCTTCAAACCGAAACACAATAGTGCTTACACACTGTGGCTTGGCGGCAGAAATAGATACAACGGTGGTACCAACCTAAATGGCCTCTCGCATACGAGGGACCTACCACATTGTTGTTGGGTTTATTCGGAGTATCTCTTTTTTAAAATATATGGCTGTTTATTAGTAGAGATGACCCAGCAGTGGGATAGTATATAACTAAGGGTTGATATTATTAATCCCCTTCAAGAATAAAAATTTAATAAGAACGAAATGTTGGCGTTTTGAGTCCTTCGTTCTTCTCAGCCGTGTGTACAGTCAATTGCCAAACAATTTTCGGGAAGGAAAAAGGTACGGTCGCGTCGTTGTGAATTACGAGCGCGGGCGTGTGGGATTTTTTTTAGTTTTTTTGCCGTCAAAATAAGCTGCTTTGCGTACACCCTATGCTTCAGCGGAAATTAACTCGTGCGTTTATATTTACATAATGGTTATACTATGTTTATATTTATAGTAGCTTGATATTAATTGTTAATCTTATAAGTTGTGCTGTTTACTTTGGAAAATATTGTTTTGGTTGTCATTGGAGTCATTAGAGTAATTACGCTTGTGTTGATAGTATTTTTTGGATACGGGCATAGACATCAACACAAAACACGAACGCTTAAAAAAGTGGTTAAAATATATATAATAACCCGGCCATGCATTGCTGTGGCTAAGGTATATGTTAAATTCTATAGTCGTAAAATATTCACTACAGTATCCACCATCTATTGGATACTTACTCAATACAGCCGATAAATTACCTTCACACTTACACCGCCATATGTTAGAATATTATGGAACTCACAGATAATTATAACAAATTATTTGCAATAAAAATATTGCGACTGTAAATTGAGATACAAACTATAGGATAGTTCTCTCAAGTTGAATAAACTGCACATAGTTTACAAAATTTTATTAAAATCGGTTCAGTAGTTTAGGAGTTCATCGCGGACAAACAACGTGACACGAAATGTTTACATATAAAGATTATACAAAGTAAACTATATTTCGTTGTTTCTTTCCCTTCGGATATTGAAAAAATATCATCATAAAATATGTACGTAGTAAATAAATATTAGTCCCCATTATGTCGAAATAAATTAAACGAAAGCAAACATCAATTTGGATAATAAATGTGAGTTTTCTTAAAATCGCATCCATTCATTCGTCGTTTGCGGAAGTGTCCTAAGGGCCTGGCGGGGTCGGCTAAATTACTCGGAAGTGACGAATTCACAAACGTTATTGCTTTGATCAAACACTGAATGTTTTTAGAAATGTTTTTTTCCAAAATTTTCCTTTAGATCATTCCGTTGAATACGCTTGAATATTTAAACAAATACGTTTCTATGGTGCTTCGATTACTTCCTGACTGCACGAAACACTTTCGGTTCGAATTTAAGATGTGTTACCGCCCCGATCGAGCCGTGCCATACATGTATATTTATATACTAGCTTTTGCTCGCGGCTCCGCCCACGTGATCAAACAAACAAACAAACAATCAAACTCTACAGCTTTATAATATTAGTATAGATTTGGGTAGCTTAGCAGCGGAAGCCTTCAAATAATATTATTAGGGTAGCTTAGCAACGGAAGCCTTCAAATATGAATAATATTCCCCGTTTTTGCAACATTTTTCACTGATGCTTCGCTTCTAATGGTCGCAGCGTAATGTTATATAGCCTAAAGCCTTCCTCGATAAATGGACTATCCAACACAAAAAGAATTTTTCAATTCGAACCAGTAATTCCTGAGATTAGCGCGTTCAAACAAACAAACAAACAAACAATCAAACTCTACAGCTTTATTATATTAGTATAGATAGATATTGACAGCCTCCGTGGCGCAGAGGGCGAGTAGCGAGAGTAGTAGAGTGACAAATGTTTGTTTCATCCACAAATGTTAGTTTCGGGTCTGGGTTTTGTGGGACCGCACGTCTCTCGTAGTTCCTAATACCCACGATACATGTTTAACCCAGTGTGGGACCAGGGCTATATGTGTGACTGTTGGGTGTATTTATTATTTATACATCAACTATCACAGCTTTGACATTCACATTAATTATTATTGATACGGTTATTTAAGTTCAAGTACAGTGTCCAAATTTTCATAAGATACAGTAAGTATCAGCTTTAATACTATTTGGAGTATTTGGCTACAACCGGGACAGTCAAGTCTACGTCTCGAAGGGCTTTTAAACTTTATCTAGTGCAGTTTGTTTTTTGTCTTATCTCAAGGACAAGGTCTCAGACAGTCTCAATAAAATCCTAATCATAATAGCAATCGAAAGCATTGTTTTAATAACCGTTGCAACAAACATACAGTTAGACTAGTTAATGCAGATCTATTAAGGTTTTAAATTAATATGATCTGTATTGTTTTATCAAAGTATAATATTATTAAAGAGAGAAAAAAAACATTCATCATTGGAAAATGTAAAACATCGTAATGATGTACATATGCGAAATATATTACGAATGTTGCTCCAATAACGGCCCCCCTCATGCAACCACATGCCACAGTACGACTTAAGCCATAACAGAACCACGCGTGCTAGCTTGCGGAACCACAGCTTCGTGGTCTCCTCTATCTCGGCTCTGAAACAAGTTCGCAAAACCTTACTTCTGCCGGAGAATTAAATTGTGGAATAATTTGGAATTATTCCCTCCCATTGCTATCCTTACTTACAAAAAAAAAAAGAATGGAAACGGAATGTGAAGAAGCAATTAAGTATACCGACATAATTTTGAAGAAGCAATTAAGTATACCGACATAACTTTGAAGAAGCAATTAAGTATACCGACATAACTTTGAAGAAGCAATTAAGTATACCGACATAACTTTGAAGAAGCAATTAAGTATACCGACATAACTTTGCCGAACTACGATAGATTTCGTATGTCATTGATCGTCACTATTTTTGGACTACGCTGCACTTACCATTAGGTGTAACGGAGTCATTTTAATTATCCATGACAATAAAAAAAAGCTAAACGAAAGCAGTACCATAGACAAAAATTAGTTGATCTATGGCAGTACTAACCCACTCGGTGAGGTTGTCGCAACATGCTTTTTAACACATGATACAGAAAGATTTGACTTGTAGTTTTTACGACCGGCCGCCAGCCTGACGTCAACCTCTCTGAAGAGAGAACACACAGAATCGAAACAAACATTTGTTGATCACACAAACAAATTGGACACAGACATTAGTCTAGGTGCGGGAATTGAACCCACGGCCTCTTGCTTCACAATCCACTCCGCCACAGAGGCTGTTTTTATAGCTAGCTGTTCGGATTCTGCTTATTAAAGTTAATAAAATAGAAAAACCTTCTCAATGATATTCATTGGGTCATTATCGGTCAGTGGAGAGTTTATTAGTTTTGTCTACAGCATGAATGGGCGCGCTCGATCGGGTCGTTGCCAATGTTTTTTGTCATTAAGTGACCCACTTGCGCGTTCGTCGGCTTATGCCATATACATAAAAGTATATACATTTCTACCTTTTCTCCTCTAATTATATGTTATCCATGTTTTAAAATTTCAATCTAGTTTTTTTAATAACAGAAAATTGGTACTGTTGCTGATTATGTAATAATATGAAATAAAACTTAATCCTATTTATAATTAACGCAGAATTTCCTCGTTCAAATATAAACAGAAGGATGAAATGATATTAATCCACTGTTCAAGGCTTGTTTACGTAAACTCACAAGGCGCGCTTTTTAATCCAACCTTAGGCTCTCTATTTAGAGAGAGCTGTTCTGCAGTCTAAGTAAACACACAAACATCTGACTAAAGTGGTTCTTTGCAATATCATTTTTTTTATAGCCTGTCGCGGTGGTGGAGTTGTATTTGAGGCGACTGCTGTCCTGAGCTCTCGGGGCTCGGGTCGTTTCTCCGATCCCGTGGATTCTGAGTAAAAATTGGATAGAACAATTATGCAGAAATACTTTTCGGGCGTCCGGAAATATCGCTGAAAATACGGAGCGCCAAGGTTAAGTTGTCACTTCATATCGGTAAAATATTGTAATACATTCAACTGAAGTAGTATCTGCGAAGCTAGAGGCCGTGTAATCCACAAATATTTGTTTCTAGTCTGGGCGTTGTGCGATCGAAAGTCTCTTCTAGTTCCTTATATCCAGGTTAATCTAATGTGGAGTAAGGACTATGTGTGTGACTGTTGGGTGTATTTAGTAATTTGAATATTCTAACTACATCATGATTTACTTTACATACCAAATAAATTCGCTACAATAAACGAATGTTTACGAAGCTCACAGCTGAATTTGCGCCTCAAATGTCTCCCAATTCTCAATGGCTAATTTATCTTTATTATGACTTTGGAACAGTGCCAAAAATTAGTTATCTACTGTTATTTCTGGCTCTTGAATCTAAGTTCTATTTAGATTTATATGTGTGTTTAAGTTGAACTTTATACAACCTATTCGCTTTAAATTTTCCTATTATTTTAGGCAGCTACTGTGGTGCATCGAGAGAGTCTTTATTTCTTATTAATTTATATAACTTAATCAACAGACGAGCTAGTTCAGGCCTGTTCTGTGCCTGTATTGGTCAGCCTGTTCTGTCGCAACCTTCTTGATTTATTTCTTCCCTCTTCGGAGTGTGAAGAAGCACTTATACAGGCCGGCATGACTGTTTACCACCGATTGACTCATTGTTGGTGGGTGGTCGCTGTTTTTTTTGGACTGCATTGCGCTTAATATCGGTGTAGTGGAGTCCAATCGCCGTGCTCGGATAAAAAAATAGATATATTGATTTTTGAAAACTTTCCATCCAACCTATACTGTAATGCAAGGGTGAAGCTGCGAGAATAGAGCTATTACCCCATAAATACCTGAAATACAACTTCAATATATTCAGTGGGGTCTCAATTACCTCCATTACTACCGCACGCTTCACGACACTAAAATCTTCCATTAACTTCGCAGAATTCTATTGAATCGTAAAAGGTTCCAATTCTACTCAAATTAGGAGCTCACGAGGGCTTCTATTCAACTTCCATATTATTTTTTTGTGGTTTCTTTATGAATACGGTATAGAAGAGACATTTCACATAAGTAATGGAAATATTTTTTACGGTCGCATAATATTAACACAGTATGACAACAATTCAATTGGTCAAAATGTTTGATAGTGATAAAAAAGACGACCTTGTTTGTAAGCCGCTAGGTTTTGATTGTGTATCGGTAGTACTAAGGATTATCCCTTAACAACAACTCATAGCCACAAACTCATAAACTCTACTTCTCATTTTAAGGCGCTCATAGCTAGTTGCACTCACTGATCGCTAAAAATTAGCAAGGTAAGCAACCTTTTGCGCGGTCAGTCTATAGATGGGTGACCGTTTAGTGGTATTTCAACTCGAAGGGCACGTAAAAAGTTGAATCTGGCTGTTATTAACGGATAGCAGTCCTTAAGACAAGTTGTAGGCCTTTAAAGCACGCAACAGCGAGCCGCTACTTTACATCGTTATTCTGTGAAACAATGGTCACGACCCGGTCGAGCCGGTCCATTCATGCTGTAGACAAAACTGTATCCAGCTTGGTTCTACCACTCATAAAATATATATTATCTTGTATATTTTTGTATCCTGGTAAAATAAACTCATTATGAAGTCTCAAAGCATACATTAAATTTACTTTCACCCGTTTTATCTATTTTTGTTTATTTCTGTGTTTGGAGAGTTTCCGTCGCTATATTTATTCCGTGTAATTTTAGAACACCACATTTATATTCATATTAACTTTAGGCGGTGATACAAAGTACTCAACTTACTGTATGAATCACCGCAATTACAAACTTACTCAGAAAATACCCAAATTTAAGTATTAAAGATTTCTAGGCAAACTTTCAGACACAACAAGTTGGTGATAGCCGACAGGACCTAAATTAGCTTTAGGAAATTTCGGACTCACTAAGGAACCAAATAATTCACGAATCAATAAGGGCTTAGTGAAGATGTTGTGTAGTTTTATAATTGCATACAGTTTTATTTCCAACTAGCTTTTGCTCGCGGCGCCGCCCACGTGATCAAACAAACAAACAAACAATCAAACTTTACAGCTTTATAATATTAGTATAGATTTAGGTAGCTTAGCAACGGAAGCCATCAAATAATATTATTTCGGTAGCTTAGCAACGGAAGCCTTCAAATATGAATAATTTTCCCCATTTTTGCAACATTTTTCACTGATGCTTCGCTTCTAATGGTCGCAGCGTAATGTTATATAGCCTAAAGCCTTCCTCGATAAATGGACTATCCAACACAAAAAGAATTTTTCAATTCGAACCAGTAGTTCCTGAGATTAGCGCGTTCAAACAAACAAACAAACAAACAAACAATCAAACTCTACAGCTTTATTATATTAGTATAGATACCGCTTATGTAAAAATTTACTTCACGTCATAAAATTATGTTCGTTTTATTTTATTTATCACTAGCTTTTCCTCGCGGCTCCGCCCGCGTGATCTGTTTTTTTTCCGGGATAAAAAGTAGCCTAGATGTTACTCAGAAATAATGTAGCTTTCTAAAGGATTTTAAAAGCAAAAGAATTTGAAATCGGTCCAGTAGTTTTTAAGTTTATTTGTTAGATACAAAAATACAAATCTTTCCTCTTTATAATATTATAGTGTAGATTAGTGTAAAAGTGTAGATTTCCCGCTTATTGAATGTTTTACTGCTTGAGTCGCTTTTTTGTTAGGTTCTTAAAGTATCGTTTTAAACGACTTTTATTGTATCATATTGGATTATTTCGATCTTAAAAGTTCTTGTATTTCTTGTATTGCGGCAACTATTATCAGTTATAGATAAGGTCAATCAAAGCAACGTTTTCTATAAGCCCATTAAAAATCGATGTTTTAACTGTTCCGTATAATACTGATATACCTACCAACAGGAATGTGGCCTATCCATAAATCACGTGCAGGTGAGGCTATAAGTCTAAGATGTTGGTAGCCCACTTACATTTCAACTATCTATGTATTTTCCTATTAGGCACCTCCACATTGGCTCATAGACAGTTGCACTCACTAAACAAAACACAGTAAATAATTACTAAGTTAACCCTTACCACCTCCTCTTGGCACCCTTGTTACCCTGGCACCTCCATTAAGCGAAGTCGGAGGCCTTCTGCGGCTTGAAAACTTTGAAATTAGTTTGACCACTAACCATTCGATATAGATTGATAAGGCCCATTATTCAATTAAGCTGTGCAAACCACGCCGCAAACTTTACCGAAATGTACCGTAAATACACGTTCGATAATAAAGGGCCGGTAATGAAGGCCGGGTTGATGGCACGGTGAGACGGCAAGGGTCATGCCACCATTGTGTACCGTCGTGTTACGGTGTCACGATAATGTCCCGATCAACACATTAGCACGTTACATTTGTCAACATTACACACGTGTTAAAATCGTTGTGTGTACGGCACAGGCTGTACGAGTTATTTTTATTTTATTGAATAACAAGACGAGCATGGCGTTCGACTCATGGTAAGCGTCACGCCTGCCCATAAACAGAAGCAACACCACACAGAACTTTGAATTACTAAGCACTGCATTGCACTGAACTGCGCTCGTCAAACCAAGATATAAGATGTTAAATCTCATAATGCCCAGTAATTTCACTGGCGTCAATGTCCTTCAAACCAAAACACAACAGTGCTTACACACTATTGCTTGGTGGCGGAAATAGACAAAGCGGTTGTACTAACACAGACGGCCTCTCGCATACGAGGGACCTATAACCTTGTAGAGTATCTAAAATTGTGTATCTAATGTGTGACGTGGCTGATCCTGAATCGCGATCCACCCAATGTGTGTGGCTTAATATGGCAGGTTTTAATACAATGTATACGATGGTGGCTATCCGGGCGCATATGCATATTCTACCACAAGCAAAAGGTGTTCAGAGTTTGATAATAGAGTAGAAAAATGGCCACAGGAACTGAGTTATATTGTGGGTTAGGTTGCCTCACGATGTTTCCTTTACCGCTTAAAATTAAGCGATCATTAATTAGTTATGCATGTAAACTTAGAAGTTAGAGGTGCATGTTCTTTTCTGTTTGGGGTTGGTTTTGAACCTGCGACTTTTGTCTCGACAGACTCTACCACTTTCCGCTGAACTATCGCTGCTATCAGCTATCAAATAGTACAACATAATATAGATCTCGTAATCAAAAGCAAATGTTACGTCCTAGTTCATCAGTGGAGTCAGGGAGCGGAAAATTGAAAATAAATGGGCGCGACATCCCTTTGACGCCTGCTGTCAGCCAAAATACGGCAGACGTACGGCGCACCGCTGTTGAACAGATTACGGACGACAAGCGTTACTTACAGCATAGTGATTAGAGCCATATTAATGCCCGTATTCATAATAAATCACTTAAGTATGCTCTTTGCCAAGTGTCGCATTCTGTGTAGATGATTGTACGGTTCCATTTTGAATAATCAGAACACAACACAGAGACAATACAATCTACATGGTTTTGTTGATGAACTCGATTAAAAGGTTTATGGTTCAATCGCATGCGATTTAGCAGTTGGTCAATTCAAATCGAACCGTGTGAACCCGCTGCAACAACATGGGTCAGCCATCGTCGGTTTTCTGTTTTCAAAATTGGGAATATTTGAAATGGAATGACGACTTCGGACTGACTCTGAGCATTTCGTGATAGAAAAACTGGTGATTTAACCGGTCCGAAGATCGAATCCGAAACCTCGGCACACCTTTTTTACCACGTTCGTATTACGATTCCTCCATCGAGGTAGTCGATGGTGATTAGAAGCAGTCCTGTTAAAAGTGCAGCGGGGATAGAATGTGGCTTTAAAACACGACACGGACATTCATGCCATTTGATTGTGATTGGTCGAGAGATCAACGTGTGACGTTTTCTGGTGTAAAACTAAGACGACGCGATGAGACGTTTCGTTTTTGAATTTTTGCGTTCGAAGGAAGCAGAATATTTTTGGATAATAGATTTCGTGTGTAATATGCAAAAGTGTATGGATGTGTGACTCTCTCTTCCACCTGCCTTTATCACACTCGCAGTGAGGTCAGCGTAATATGCTTTTTAACACACGTTACAAAAAGATTTGGCTTTTAGTTTTTACGACCGGCCACCTGCCTGACGGCCACCATGTATAACAACGTACTTACCAATCTTGTTGCTATGCATATTTGATTGTATTAGATATTTTTTCCATCTCCAAGTTATAAAAAAAATTGTCAAAAACCACAAAAATATTTTTCATGTCACTGTTTTCTCGGCAAAAAGTCAGATTATAAAAATAAATACAGTACGAATGCGGGCGAAATAAGGAGAGTGGCGCCAGAAAAGGCATGTTTTCCGGATGAAATAAAGGCACTCAGCACCGTCGCAAATTATGAAGGTGGCATTAACCTGCATTACATTTTGTTAGGGCTGAATGAAGTAGGGAAATTTCAAAGTGCGAAAGGGGTGTTGAATGGTCTACAAAGTTGAAGATTATTGTGGCATTTGCAAGAAAATGGTGTTTCATTAATCATTGTATTAGTTCAATGTAAGCAAACGACCGAGTGGGTCACCCGATGGTATTACCGCTGCTCATGATTATTCAATGCCAGGACTTTCGAGACGTGACGATATGCTCGTCTCGCCTGATGGTAAGCCACACAGAGTGCTCATAAACAGTAGCAAAACAACATAGAACTTAGAATTACAAAGTAAGTACTATTAATATTGTAGTACTGATCTGGGTTTTTCATTGCGACAACATTTTAAATCATAATGTGCATCAATTTATCTAGCCATAATGTCCATCAGACTAGAACACATAGTGCTTAAACACAATCTAAAGCACGATACATACCCAAGTACGGCAAACGTAGAAGTACGTCGGTTGATGGTAAGTAATCTCCACTTATAAACATTCACAATTCCTGTAGACCTTTTGATAGTTCCTTGAAACGATGACAACTTTCGTTTTGTCCACACATGGAATTAAAAAAAAAACATTTCTTTTGTCGAGTATGAAATTAGTTTTCGAGCTATTCCTCCCTTTTTACAGTATAAGTTATTAGTTTGACATTTCGAGAGTAGTAATTTTACACGAATTCGAAAACTGAACGTATTTATAACTCGTAGTAGACCTAAAAAATAATCATGGATGCGTTGTCGACATTAAAGGAAAGGAATGGGGATTAGAAAGGGGAGGAGGGATTTGGTACTCCTTGATTAACACATTTAATATTAGAAACTGGATGTGCTTTCTTTATTTTTAAATATTATGTGGTTATGTTGCAAAATTAAATTGCATTCTGAGGAATGAATATGCAAATAACAATGGACCATTAAACACTGAACTTTTATAATTGCACAGAAATATTGTTATATCAAGCAACTGCTCTGCGAACTATAGTTAATAAGCCACAATAGCATTTAAACTTAAAATAAAACAAACAACATTAAAATACTAATAAATACAACAAACTCAAATATCGCCCACACTATATTGCATCTGAAAGGTTAATTGAGAACCACAATAACACTCGTAGACATATATATATGGTGCAGGTGCACAGGCAATTAAAGTAGGTTTGGTCTAGACACAGACAGGCCAGGCAAACATCCGACTGTCTCGACGAGGCATTACACCCACCTGTACCATAATTGACGTGGACTATCTGCTGGATTTATTGATTTGGATTTTAAGATTATATTCAATGTTTCAAACTTTTTTAAAAGACTGAGAAAGTTTATTGCATGATAGAAACGAGCATTTAATAGAAAAATTATGTACACCGTTTTCTAGAGAAAAAAAAATCGGCCAAGTGCGTGTCAGACTCGTGCACCGTTTAATTTTGAGTTTTTGTTTTTTTATCATTTGTTAAATATCGACCATAATAACAGGTTATCGAACAAACCGCACGTATTATTGCCGACCTTAAAGGGAAGGGATAATTAAGGGATTGAGAAGGGGAGGGGGATTTGGGCCTCCGGATATCTCACTCGCCGTACGAAACGCAGCAGCAAGCCGCTACTTTACGTCGGTTTTCTGTGAAACAGTGGTAACAACCCGGTCAAGCCGGCCCATTCATGCTGTAAAATTGTCTACAGCGTGGCTCTACCACTCATAAGACGTCGTAGTATGTATATAATATCTAAGGGCTTGAGGACTCTGCTTCCTACACGGCGAGATAATGTACTAGAAGAAAGTACAAAATTTGAGTAACTTATGTCGGCCATCGCAAATATTATTAAGCGGTGGAAGAGAGAACTAGGTCTTATGGTAAAAAATCGAATCAACTGTAACGTGTGAAATTCAAATAAAAGTTGGTTCAGTCGGGAACTTTAAAGGTTTGGCGGAGTCGGGATAATTTGTAGGCCATCTTATAATACGGTGTTGCACTTCATTATTATCTACTTAATTATTATCCTCTACACTTACGACGTGAGGTCGGGACTGACAGTGATAAACGTTATTTAGATTTTGGTCAAAGGTTAAAGAATCTTGTTAAGAAAAGTGTTCCGTGCCAACTAGCGTAAAGGACTACCACTGGAGTGGACCACTGGAGTCGCTCACACCACAATCATTTTAAATAGCTCAAAAGCCGAACCGTCAAGTATTTAAAATTAGTAAATTAAAATTAATTTTAAATTAGTAAAACTAATTAGCATTAATTTAAATTTAGAGTGAAGTTATTAGATGCACAGTTAAAATTTAATATTTAATACCAGCTTCGTTCTGCTAGTTGTAGAGTATAGGGACGGGACTTTGTCGATGTTTTTAGAATTTAAATTTAGAATACATACGTTTTTAAATACTGGCCAATATTCATTTTTCAAAAAATACTGGCCTATGTTTAGTCTAATCAGAAAATCTAGTGAATGTTTCAGATGCTGTTTATTCTAAATTAATGAAGCGATTGAGTGTTTTACTTAAATGAAGAAAAGTACTGTTTTAACTTAAAATTGTTAGACTAACTGGAAATTTATTGTACACTTCACTTAAATATAATTAGGTATGTGATAAAAGAATCACTGATTAAAAATGGCGCCGTTTTACGGCTATTGGACGTTTCGTCTGTTTTGTGATATAACTATTGCAATAGCAACCCCACCATGATATAACATATTCTTATCTTTGTGCTTGCTTTTTCTCGCGGCTCCGCTCGTATGAACATCTGTTTTCGAGATAAACGTAGCCTTTGCCCTAATAGTAGCGATAGCTCAACAAAGAGAGGTACAGATTGACGAGAAGAAAGCTGTAGGTTTGAATCCAGCGTAAGAGCATGCACCTGTGGCTTTTATAAATTACACTTAAATTCATTGTTAAATCTATCTACTGAGTTGCGATTTTTTTTCTCTAATTAAATTATCGATACTCCCACGTCCCTTTAACTCATGTTGGCAATAAACAGGTGCATATTGCAAGTCGGAGTTAGTTGCGGTACAACTACTGTATTATGCAACCTCGCTGTAACTTTAAACCTTATTCAGGGTTCACCACACGCACAGATCTATAAACATATAGACATCGCAATTGTACGTAATTCACGTGAGAAGACATAGTATGAGACCTTACGCATGTTGTGTCTGATTCAATTTGCAGTCGACGTTAAGGCGTCGGTCGAACAAAAAAAAGGTTTTGTTGTATCATAAAACATTGTAAAATCTCATCCTTATTGTTTCGAGGGTTTAGTTTAGTTAATTCGATCTTGTGACGCCAGAGTAGTTATTAAGTGTGGTGTACTTGATTACATACGTGTGGCATGAATCTCCATAGACAAAGTAACCTCCTTATTAAATCGATAAAATATCTTGACTTCAGAATTCATTTACTTGAGAAAAATATAATAAATATGATTTTTTTCTGAGATCAACAAAGTGACTGCACTACACCTGATGGTAAGTGCAGTACAGTCCAAAAAACTCAGTGACCACGGACAAACAACGAGTTTGCCGGTGGTCACCAGAATCATGCCGGCCTGTTTAAATGCTTCTTCACACTCTGACGAGGGAAGAAGCCAAGCAAGAAGCTTGCGATAGTACAGGCGGCAACTAACCATCAAGTCATGTCGCAAGCCCTTCAGGAGAGCCGCAAATACACTGGCTGATCCTTGATCTTGATCAACACAAGGTGTATGGGTCACTATGGCAAGTTTTAACACCATGTGTACGGTGGTCGCTATCCGGGCGGATGAATATCCTACGACCAGCAAGTTTCGTTAATTAAAATACTTGCGATATCTATTTAAGTTTATGTCTGTGAGGTACACCAACGTTTGCACGTGACGACTTTAGAGACCTTGAAGGTGGGTAGATAAAAGAATGCAATACCACGGTTAGCATTACTTTTTAATGCAAATACAAACAGATGAATAAATTAATATAGTTATGTGGAGCGCGTTGTATCTGCAACCATTTTGCTTTGGCTTTGTTTAATTATTACATTTAGCTGAACGGTGAACTCGATAAGATTTTTCGAGGGTATGTGATGTCTATCAACCCGCAATAGGCCAGCGTGGTGGACTAAGGCCTAATCCCTCTCATTCATTAGAGGAGGCCCGTGCCCAGTAGTGAGACGTATATAATACAGGGCTATTAAAAAAAATCTTTATATCAAGACGCACCACATAGGTTAAAGGATAGTTGCTATCCTGTTGTTATGTTTCAGGTTTTAATAATATTTTAGTTAATTTAAAATAGGAAAGCTCTTATTTCTCTTCACACGTGATACATTCCAGAGGTGGTCCCTGTATTTTAAACGAGTTCAACCACGTTGTTTAGATAGAAAATAATAAATAAATATAAATAAATACACCGCCGACTACTAGCCCACTGCGCCACGAAGGCTTTTAGATGGCAAAAGCTTGCTTAAAAACTGCATAGTCGTATCGAACTAATGAGCATAATTTAAAGCAGTGATTACACTAAAGAGATACAATTTTCGATTGGTTATGAGTTTACTTTCTCCGATAGAGAAATATGCGTGTAAACAATCTAGTGTCTATTTTTGCCGCCAAGCAACAGTTTATAAGCACTGAAATTTTTAAAGCCAGTGAAATTACTTGGCATTATTAGACTTAACATCTTATGTCTCGGGGTGACGAGCGAAGTTCAGCGCCGTGCAGTGTTTTGTAATACAAATAATAATTCAATGTCAAATCTGTGTGGGGTTGCTTCTGTTTATGGGCAGGCGTGGCGTTTACCATCAGGCCAACGCCTTGCTCGTCTCATCATTCAATCAAATAAATAATGAGTATTGATAGCCAACTAAAGAACACCGTACGTGAAAGACTACTCCATTACACTACGCTTTTTAATAAGCCATAAAAAGACGTTTATTTAAACCTACACTAACTCCTAAACATCTTGTCAGCAGTAAAAACATGTGCTTATCAAGATATGTGTACATAAAACGAGACTGCGCATAACACTAAAAAGTTCCTGAACACCGTATCACCGGTATCGCCGGATCAGTAGGTAAAACACGGGTTAAAACGTGAACATTACCGAGTGACGCGGATTTACAACCAGTTACCGGCGTTTACGGCCGCCGTGTAACATTTGAACGCGTTTAAATGAAAATTTAACGCGTCGCGCGTAAAACGCCCCTAATCCCGGATCAGCCGGCACTCCGCTCCTCTTTGTTGCTGGCTCAATAAATTCTATTGCGGAAAAGTACAGTAAGACAAATTTTGTAGGGCCACCATGAGTGTCAATTTTCATAAATAATCCATTTTTTATAATGATTTCTTGACGTTGAAATAAAACTAATTTAAACAGATTCTATCGCTGTTTTTACTACTCCGTACGTGACTACTCCGAGATCAGGAAGATTGAAAAGCCTTTGAAACGTCTGCACCAAAATTGAAATAAAAAACCGCTATAAAATCTATTAAAATTAGTTTTATTTTAATATCCATCTTATATTCGACTGTAAGATGAGATGAGCAGATCGGTTGCCTGATAGTAAGCGTAACGCTTGGCCATAATAAGTAGCAAAGATATAACATCCAGAACATTTATAATTTATAAAATACTGCAAAACCATCGTCGTCACGCGACATTACTTGTTTCGTCTCTTAGTGCCCAATATTTTTGTGCAGCTCGTACGAGAACATATTTGTAAATGATCTCAGCAGTTACCCAAGTGTAAAGTTACATCAGGAACTCAATAGAAATGATCATAAACTGGTATGTAATTAACAAGCAAGAATAGTTAAATTTCTCCATTGACTTCGAGGTGTATCGTACCCAAATTCCATAATCCTACTAATATTATAAATGTGAAAGTTTGTTTGTTTAGATGTTTGTATGTTTGTCCGTCAATCACGCTGAAACTACTGAACGGATTTTGATGAAATGGTATACAGACAGGGTATGAGCTGACTTGGGTGATAGGCTACTTTATTATCCCGGAAAAAGCAGATCACACGGGCAGAGTCGCAAGCAAAACCTAGTATTACAATAAAAGTTTAAACTATACTAGAATGTCTATAGAATAAGTAATATATCACTGCAACACAATGCCTCAATACACACAATTTAACAATAAAAACAAACTCATTAAATTTCCATAATCCCGTATCCATTTCCGATAATCCGGCACTCCCGGCCGCGTCACGTGGTCTCCCGTTTTACGTGGGGCCATAACGCACGCGATAACAATGATCGACGCTCCACGCTCCGCTCCATGCTCGCCGCTCGCACAACGCGTTTTATTAGAGTAAGCACAATCTTATTTTGCATCCCTACGTTATGCAAAAACAGGGGTTTCTTATGGGTTACTTAAACGGCGGTAAATGTTTTATTGATTTTATTATAATGTTATGTTTGTTTTGAAACGCGTTTTCAGCAAATTGTTTGATGCGGAGTGATATGAAATTTTATTCAATTTGTCTAGACATCATGCTCGTATGACATACTAGATAGTAAGACTAATTTTGCGTAGTGTTCTATCTTAGTTTATACAAAAATTCCGACATTGTAGAATTTGATAAAAAATAGTCATTTAAGCAACATATGTAGAATCTGAAATCCTGAATCGGTTGATCTACTTTATGTTTTTTTTTTATTTATTTTTTATTTGACTAAATGACTAGACGAGCAAGGCGCTCGCCTCATGGTAAGCGTAAACAGCCCATGCCCATGCCCATAAACAGAAGCAACAACCCACAGAACTTTGAATTACAAAGCACTGCATGGTACTGGACTGCGTTCGTCACTGAGACATAAGCTGTCAAGTCTCATAACATACAGTAATTTCACTAGCTGCAGTGTGCTTCAAACCGAAATACAACAGTGCTTACACACTGCTGCTTGCAGAAGTAGACAAAGCGGTGGCACCCACCCAGAGGGCCTTTCGTGTATGAGGGATCTGCCGCCTTGTAAAATAGATGGCATGCATGTGTGTCATCCATGCAATCTAACAGAATTATAGTCACATAACGATTTTGCTGTAGCGCGTTTATAGTTATAGCAAGTTCAATAAATTTCTGAATTAAATTCATTTATGCAGTGAATTTGATCCGTCTCGCAGAACCGAAATAATCGTGCTAAATCAAGCGATGTCACTTCCGCTGCGGAATCCTGATCTTTGTTTACGACTTTCGAATAAATGGAGAAGCAGTCAAGTGTTAATAGTAATACAACTCCGTAAGATTTTTATATTATAACATTACGTAATCTTTTTTGAGTTCCATAGTAGAACACAGCTTATTCTGATTTTGAAAAACAAAAGTAACAAACTATAAAAAAAATAGTTAATACGTTTGCGATCAAAATTCTGGATTCAAAGTTTGCACATTAGTTATAAACTGACTTAAATACCCCTTTTTCTCCTGACACAGCAAAGTGTAATTACAAAATGCAACACGGAGACCGACATTATTATATCTAGATTATAAAATAATGTATCTAGAGCATATAATAACTATATAGAATTAATAACTCTAAATTATACACCAATGTTAAAATTTCTTAAAGTAAATCTATTATTGGCCTCCCCAAAGATGTCCAGACCGACCTGTTGGAAGCAGCCTGCATCCAGCGACTTCCTGTGACCTTTATCAGGTCGTCGGCCTGTGTTCAGCAGTGGACGTCTTGTGGCTGATGATGATGATGATGATGATGATGATGATGAAATCTATTATAAAATAAACTTGACTTTCTGCTAGCACCTGCTCTATGCTTGTAAACGGCGTGCGTGTGTCCCGGACGCGAGGCCTGAAGCGGCGTTTTCGTAATGCAGTACTGTCACATGATGAGTTGTGCGATAAAAACACTACAAGTTTTGCATTTGGATGCCTTTCAAGCCGTTTTTTAGGGGTCGATGTTTATACGACAGCGCATTCGTAAGCTTGATGGTTAAACTATGTGTATAGAGCACTTCTTAAAAGAACTTGTGGTTAGTGTAAAAACACTAATATGAGAACTTACTCTACAACTGTGGATTTGTAACGTTAGCATCAAGTTATGACCACGTTACGCTGACTACCACAAAGTCACAAGTATGGATGCGAGAGGCCGTCTGAGACGATCTGGAGGTTTGAGATAGCTGGAGGCCCAAATGTCCTTTCTCTTCCCAATCCCTTAATTATCCCTACCCTTAAGATCGGAAAAGCGCCTATGATTCTTCTAGTATTGTAGGCGTACATGGGCTGTGTACACTTACCATCAGATGACCAACTTGCTCGTTTGCCGGCTAGCCTAAAATATCAAAGAATTAGTTTCTAAATTTAAAATCAGTGTAACTGTCCCTGGCTTGACGCAAAAAAGAGGGTAACCTAAGTCATTTTGAACACTTTTTATGACAAAGGCCAGTAAACGAGCGACTGGATCACCTGATTGTAAGTGAACTCCACCGCTCATGAACATACACAATACTATAAAAATAATGGTTGTATTGCAGACCTGAAAGAAAAGAAATGGGGATTGAGAAGGTGAAGGGTGATTCAAGCTTTCGTAAATTTCACTCATCGTAACAAACACAACAGCGAATTGTCACTTAAGTTTACTGTGGGAATAATCCGGTCGAGCCAGCCCATTCATGTTATACACAAAATATTCTACAAAGTAGTATAACTACTTAGAAACTATACCGACTATACACCGTGCGTGTCAGAAAATAATAATTGAAAAGTTGGCAAGCCGTAACGACGTTAGAGACCGCGGGCGCTGCCGCGGGCGGCGACATCGGTGTTTACGAGCGTGACGACTTTATGGCCCGGCTCGGTGATTTACTGCCACGGACTTTACATCTCATTCCGCGTTTACTTAGTAAATTGTCCGGTCGGTATCGTCTTTTGACGGACCAATAGTTTTATGATGATTTTATTGTGTTTACTTACTTTATATTTAGTATATTTATCGGCACGATTTGTGAGTAGAAATGTTATCTGCGTATTATATTATAGGTCTGATTTGCGGAATAAATAAATAAATACACCCAACTGTTACATACATAGTCCTGACCCCACAGTAAGATACGAGTCTTGTGTCGTGGGTATCAGGATCTACGAGAGACTTTCGGTCTCACAACACCCAGACCCCGAAACAAATATTTGTGGATCACACAAAAAATTGTCTCGGTGCGGGGATGGAACCCGCGGCTTCTCGCTTCACAGCCGGCTTCTCGCCCGCAGCGCCACGGAGGCAGTCAATAATGAAGGTGCTCAAAATGCCGATTTTTCACGCAATTGGTTCTTCATGCTTCATACTCGTAGTTAACTGTACTGCTAACTTCCCTTTTCTTCACTGTTTTTGTTTCAATAATAATAATTTTATTTTCGTTTCATAAAAGGAAAGGTTAAGACATTACACATTGTGAATTACTATATATTGTGCCAGTTTGTGAATGTGGTATGTAAGAGGACACAGTTGATCTTTTCAAGGCTCAAAGGTCAAGTGAATAACCTAATGGTAAGGGTCACGATCATAGACATTCATAATGGTATACCTCTTAAGAGTTGTGGGTGTATTGCAAAGAGTTTGTTTTCGTGTTGTGTTATTCAGTGTATCAAGTGCCATGTTTGTGAAAGTGGTGTCCTGATATCTATACGAGAATATTCACATAGAGTGGGGTTTGGGCGAATGCTTTGATATTATTTTTGTATGACTTTTGCTTTCGTATTTACGAGATTGTTTGTTTCATACATTCGTTCCTAATTGTTTGCTTCGTGAGTTTTATATTAATGCTAAACGAAAATAGATTCTCTATCGTATAGTTTCTCTTAGTTAAGAAATGCAAATTAACTTTTTTTATTAAATGATGAGGCATTGAATTGTGCCGTTAACATGAGACATATAAAGATGTTAATTCTGACAATAATCAGTAATTTCACTGGCTTCGACGCCCTTCAAATACAACATGCTTATTCACGACTTAGCGGCGGAATTAGAAAATTAGGGATGACAAAATCTCCTGAATACTAGACACCTATCACCTAATAAATATTGATACTATGCATTTATTTTACCCACGAGGGAACGGAGACGTTATATGCGTTTTGGGTGAGAGGTTGTTGTGTGGGTTTGTGCGGTGAGAGGTTGTGTGTGTGTTTGTGCAAACCAATATTTCCATTTGTCTTCAAAACCACTGGTCCGATTTTAATGCGGTTTTCAGCGATGGATTTGGTCTTGATTAGTGCATGTTGTTAGATAGGTGTTACGGTAATCACTCACCATTGGGCGTAGTAAACATTTTTTGTCCAAACCAATGTTGCCACATATCTCCAGAACCACTGGTCCGATTTTGATGCAGTTTTCAGTGATGGGTTTGGGTTTGATTAGTGCGTGTTGTTAGATAAATGTTACGGTAAACATCGGTACCAGGGGGCGCCGTAATAAACATTTGTTTATATAAACTAATTTTATCATTTATATATTCAGACATTTAAATAAACTGCATTGATTTGGTATATGTGTACCTATGCTCTTCAAAAAGTTTAAAATAAAAGGCAAAATTAAAAAAAAGGAAAAACCCACACGGTTAAAATGTTATTGAAAAAGGATAAAATAATTAAAAAAAACCCCGACGTAAATAATTAATGTGACGAGAGATAATTCGTCGGTTAGGTTTTTTAATGAAAATAATGTTATTTTAATACCTCTGTGGTGCTCTGTGGCCGGCTGTGGAACAAGAGGCTGCGAGTTCCAATGCCGCACCGCGATATATGTTTGCTTGATCCACAAATATTTGTTTCGGGTGTTTTCTCCCTAGAGCGGTTGGGAGCAGGTAGGTGGGCGGTTGTAAAAACTACAAGCCAAATCATGTGTTAAAAAGGATGTTGCGTTGACCCCACTAAAGCCAACACTAAGCGCTACGCCTGCCTATAAATAGAAGCAAAATAACACAGAATGTTTAATTACAAAGCACTGTATGGCCCTGGACTGCATTAGGTTTCATAATTCTCAGCAATTTCACTGGCTGTAATGTCTTTCGAACTAAAACACAACAGTGCTAACACATTGGCTGCTTGGCGGCAGAAATACACAAAGCGGTGGTACTAACCCAGACGGCCTCTCGCGTACGTAAGCCACCAAGTAAAATGATTGTCTAGTGAAATTTTATAAATAAAATGTTAGTGGTAAATATTGAATTTATTCAAAACAAACAACCTAAAAATAAGTATCGGAATCGAGATGAAAATGTGAATGAAAAGAAGACGAAATGAAAATGAATTTTTAAACAAATTTTAGATGTTTCGACACAAATACATTATCACAAGTCGATCGTGCTCGCCCCTCAGGATTAGCTTAGATTAGATTCTGTATGTTCAAGAATTTTAAGCAGTTTCGTATTCTTTGTGCGTAATTTATATTTTTATCGATGTTAAAAAAAAATAGTTTACCCTTACTGTTATCAATGCGAACGCGAGCCTGTCTGTCTGTCGGCAAGGTTTTCGTGGTCGAATTGCAAAGCTAATTTTGAGCATGTACTCCAACGACAAAATTATCATATTTTTATATCAGGCAAAGACACGCAGGCAGAGGCGCAAGTGAAACGTATTATTTAACAAGTACAAAGGGATCCAACAACAGAACACAATTATTATTTAGTGCTGTGAAGACAAGTCCTTCATTAGGAAAACAATTGACAATATAAACAATAATTGTTTAACAGTATCCTGAGCCTCTAAATTGCGAAATGGCTCGTCATACTTACTTGAAATAATAATGTACCGTGTTTAGTACAAAGAAATTGAATTCGTTGGTTATTCGGGTCAGTAATTTGGCAGTAATTAATTAATCTGGTATTATTGTAAAAGTAATAGTACTATGCTACACATTACTAGCATTTGCTCGCGGCTCCACCCGCGTGTCATGACGTGCTTCCTTTTTGACATTAATTGACAACTACCCCTTCCAGTATATTAAAACGCCTTCTAACTTATTTATTTTTAACTTAATTTATATTATTCGTTCGATTATAAATTTCGGAAAACTTATTGTTTAAAATAATAAAAAAATACTAGTCAAATACCTTACTCCACATCTACGCTTGACTTCGTTTTGATGGAAACACTCACCCCGTTTCAGAACCCCGTTCTTATCTATCTGGCTCTGTTACATTATAGCTGGCGACGCACCTTTAAAGTTGAGGTGGCAGCAGGCAATTTAAAAATGGAAGCTCAGCCTGTAGCAACGGTTACGAAAGCTACGGGTCTGCGAGCTACGGGCCTACGAGCTACGAAGTATCGAATATATGTAATTTTTACTAGCTTATAACTATGCACCTAATTAATTACTGTTTTTATTACACGATATATCCCTTAACTAGCACTAGCTGCTAGTAAAATTGTTAAAACAATGCACCTAATTAGAAATAATAAAAAAACTTTACTGTAGCTAACTACTAAGTCCCTTATATTTTTTGCTTGTAGCGTAATAGTATACCCGCCTGTGACATATATTGGCAATATTTCTCACAGTAATTGCTACTCTCCTGTTTTTTGAAATAATTTTTAATTGCTGTGTAAGATTGTATTACAAGATAGACTTTTTTCTTTTTGCTAGAGATGTTTGTTGGTATCTTTTCTGTTAATACCTGCAATTGAGCAAGTGCGTCACCCGATGATAAGTGATCTCCACAGCCCATGTACGCCCACAATACTAGAAGAATCATAGGCGCGTTGCCGTCCTTAAAGGGAAGGGATAATTGAGGAATGCCAAGGGAGGGATTTGGGCCTCCGGATGTCTCACTCACCGTACGAAACGCAGTAGTAAGCCGCTACTCTGCGTCAGTTTTCTGCTGCTTCTGGTAACGACCCGGTTGAACGGCCCATTCATGCTGTAAACAAAACTATCTACAGCGTGGCTTTACCACTCAAAATGTATTGTATTTTGTAATTATAACTATAGTAGGCCTATCGGGGCGAGGTCCAAGTGGATGCGTCAGAGAGGAGGGTTTTACAACCCTTACTCTTCACTTGATATAGTCAAGTTGTACGGCGTATGATTAGTCTCAATAATAACGACACAGGGTTATCACATTATTGTTTATTCACTCTTTTAAGCTACCACCGGCTCGGAAGGAATGACGTAGGTGGGAAAGAGCCGGCGAAAGAAAAACCACCCGTGTTACAATACTAACTAATTATTAAGATTAACACTGTACTCAAATGACCTTATCAGCCATAATTCTAATAATTAACTACTGTTTCGATTCACGGACGGAACTAGACTACCTTTTAAATGGCAAGACGCCATCTTTTATATAGAGGGATTTCCAATCTCCCTACTTCAAAAGTAGAATTACTAAAGTCAAATCAGTAACAAATTAAAACCGAAATAAAGCCAAATCAGCAACATAATTAAATTCGTAAAACATTCTAATTCTCCAATATTCATTAAACGATGGTCAAATTAGTTGCTTATTATACTTTATTACAATTATCTCACATATTTATTAAGTGTCGGCTGTCAAATCAGTGTCTTATTTTAATCACTCCGACACGGCCATTCTGCAATAAGGTCGCCTCTGACCTTAAATCATTTCTGTCTAGTTATCTTAATCACTCCGACACGGCCTTTACAATTAAATCTAGGTCTTATGAAAATCTTTTTACAAAAATTTGGAAATTGTCCTCAACGAATGTGTAACATGATTACGAATGTGTAACATGATTCGGAGGCCCCTGTCCTCAACGAATGTGTAACATAATTCGGAGGCCCCTGCCCTCAACGAATGTGCAACATGATTCGGAGGCCCCTGTCCTCGACGAATGTGCAACATGATTCGGAGGCCCCTGTCCTCAACGAATGTGCAACATGATTCGGAGGCCCCTGTCCTCAACGAATGTGCAACATGATTCGGAGGCCCCTGTCCTCAACGAATGTGCAACATGATTCGGAGGCCCCTGTCCTCAACGAATGTGTAAATGATTTAACGAATATGTAAATGATTCAACAAATGTGTAAATGATTCAACAAATGCGTAAATAATTCAACAAATGCGTAAATTATTCAACAAATGCGTAAATGATTCAACAAAACAAATGTGTGTAAATGAATTTTGCAAGGAAATGCTCAATCTATTAACGTTGAGCAATGAGAGAAATAAAAAGGAACAATAGAGACCAGAAGAACTGACCAAAATTTCAATGGACATTCGTTTACGTGGAATCAAATAGATTAGTAAAATAAATAGAATATTATGTATATAGGCGAGGGATCTGACACGGTAGGTGCCACCAATCTCTACAAGTTATTGCCTGGACCAGTTTGTGCTAGGCCGTATTACAATTGCTTTAGCAGAGTCATTGGTGCGAATTAACCCTTTAACGACTCCTACTTATTATTATAACTATCATTTTTTTTAACATGATGGCTTATAATTCAATTTATTCTATTCACAGAGGACAAACTCGTGTCAGGATTTACCAATTGTAGGCCTTACTCTAAATGTACTTGTATAGACGCTTAGTATGATTAACCACGACGGTATTTCTACTACTGTAACGGTCAGCCAAGCTGAAGGCTGGCTACTATAATAACGACCATGATTTTAAAAACACCGTTCGCACAGAATAAAAAAAAAAATCATATCTAAACAAAAAAAACACGGCCTCTCCTGACGCGTGCGTGTCCTCGAGCAACAATGAGAAAATCTCGGGAACACAGCTGTCAAGTCAATAAGTTTAGGGGAATACAATGCAAATGATTCGTTTCTAGGCGGAGCCTGCACTTAATACCACGCCGCACCACTGAGGCTGTGCCGTATTCTTCACAAGAACCGCTCAGTTGTTGCACTTCACTGCTTTCATCTGCCTGCATGACGCACCCAACGAGCATTTTGCACCTCCTGCAACAAAAATACACGGCAGAATCACATAGTTCACAATTACATGCAAATATTTGTCTTGGGTGCGGGAATCGAACCCGCAGCCTGATGCCTATCCGCTGCGTTACGGAGGCCAGCTGTCATCTGATAGTGTCACTTATATTACAAAATTTCAAGCGCAATTTAGTAATGTTTTATGCACCGCTTCGACCAATCCTGACTAATTTAAACAATCGCTTTTGAGGTAAACTTTGTGAAGGTTGTCAAAGTAAGGCTTAATATGACTCCTAGTTTGGGATTCGACATTAATATTACTGTTAGAAATAACATAAAAGAGAATTAGTTCACATAGATACGCATCAGCTCTTAGATGTCTTCAGCAGGGCGTGCAGACAAAGGACCGGGCAATTCCTCTGGACAGACCTCTTCATCATCGTTGGCGCCAGGTTCACCACTGGAGCTCACTCACAGTTCCGTTTGAACATAAAACACATAAGAAGAACATTAAAAATGGTTATTACAGGTTCGTGTGTGTCTGAAGCATAACTTCTTAATCTTTGTATTTTTAAGTAATAAAATAATTGATTCGACACTTAATGTCTTCAGACATAACACGAATAAAAATAAATCTCAGTGCATTGTGAATGATAGAATTTGACTTTAATCACTCCCCATACACTACCACATGACACGCCATAGTGGCAGTGAAATTGCAAGAGCGCGTGTACGGCTGATGCCATAGGTGGTACCCGGAAGCAAGCGAGAATCGGCTTAAAAATATCACTCACACTACAGGTAGCTGCGAAATTGCAAGCGCGCGTGGAACTCAAACAGTCTTATTAACGGGGGCACTGCTAGCCTACGCCGCCAGTATGGAAGGTATCTTCAAGGGGAAGTCATACGTCTGTCACCCACATATCTTAAGACCAGTTTACAAGACCCAAGAACTAAGAGTGTACTCCCTAAACAAACCGATTAGAACCCTGTAACCGGGCTATAGTGTCAATTCAATGTCCCAATCCCAGCCATCAGAGAGTCAGGTCCGATTGATCGCCACGAGTACTAAAAACATCCTTTAAGGGAGAAACGTAAGTGTACCACCCACACATCTTAAGACTCGGTAATGTGGTCGAACAACCAAACCCAATATCCCCAGCTCGGGTATATGCATAACACGGCATGATACTTCCGCCTTGCGCACACTTATTCACGCACAAGCATCCAGTTTCAGCAACCACGTATGCCATTAATGCTAACGCCGGTAAAGCAGAAAACCGCCACACGCGTTTCGATAAGCGCCGCCCAGCGTTACTTGTCACCACGGCTTCTGAAAACAATAATCAAAACGAGAAGGCAGGCGATTATCATGATTATGAGTTTTTATGAAATTCTCTCCATACTAAAGTGTGCCAGGCAGACCCTGATGCGTATTGGGAAATAAGTTTGCCAGGACAGGAACCCGAAAGACATTTCGTTAAAAAGTTGTAAAACTGTTTTGAATTCAGCAGTTCCGCATAACGATCGCAAGTGATAAGTTTTACTGGAACACGATCGTAAACAGGAATTATAGTAAACAGAAGCACTTTTCGTTTTTTTTTTTTTTTTTTTTGAATTTCTCAATGCGATATGAATGAACAGTTATGAAAATATCACGTGAACAAATAAATTTCTTGTCGGGCAGACGATGGTTATCTGCGATTCTACAAGAGTTAACCATAATTGCCACTACGGCGCAATCCAGCCCAAGGTTTGTCTAATTTGACGATAAAGTAACGTTGACTTTAACATTGACTGCGGAATGTGTTGCACCATCGTGTTCTGATAAAACTAGATTCCTCGATTAATTCTAGAAGCAGGGATATATTATTTTGGAGCATAGACGCTTTTAGGAGATACATCGGGATGGAGGCTATAATTGAACTATGGCACAGATATTTAATCTAAATAATAGCTTCAACCAGTGAACCCAGATCGGTTATGGTTAACAGCTAAAGTTATGACGTCATATAACATTTGTCAAATGGTTCAACTCATTTTTATGCTTATTGCTATTTATCATTGCTAAAGTAAGATCGTGCAACCCAACCTTATTGTTTACAAAAATATCTAAAAATAAATAATAAAATCATTTGGCATTTAGCCAAAAGTTTTAAGTACACCGTAAAAATTAAGAAATCTACACGCCATTATCTTCACAGATAGGCAGAAGCAAAAAAACATTTCAGTTACTATTTTTCTTTTCAAAAATGTATGTAGCAAAGATCTACTTCAATTAATCACAGATTGTAGTCAAATACAATAATTTTAAATCAATCTAATAGATTGTCTAAGCAAATCGATATTGTGATGTAATCGGGCTCGCGTTTCTAGTGTAATTGGTGCAATCGTAAATACTTAAACTTTTATTCTACGAAACATTGGTTCATAACAAACAAAAAGAAATTATCGTTCGCATCTGCAACGACAATCATATCAGAATAGATTGTTGCATTTATAGATTCTTTGCATTAGGTATTTAGTGAACGGTGAGTACACAACTCTGTTGATAGCGAAAAACCATTTTGTTTTCGGTAGGTATTAGCAATGGGTCTGGGTACACTATAATAATACGATAAACTTTACACCGACGGTCACAAATACGAACTTTAAAATTCCTAATTTAACAACTCCGATTTATCATTCATCCTATCTTTATAATTCCTAAATTTCAATTTCCCAATTTCAAATTCCCCACGTTTATAATTACTATTCTCAAATTACCGAGTTTCAATAGATCGAATAACAAAAAGTCCGACTACTACTACTAGATTAGAATTATCGAAACATCAAAAATACGAATTCAACAATAGAGGGCATCTGGAGCTCGGTGGCCGCTGCTGCGCGGCACGCTCGCACGCCTTCGCGCTTTAATGGTCACAGTTCTAGCCCAACCCAAATGATCCACTAACAATAAAGGGGGATCTGGAGTTAATTGCCACTTTTCTAACCTAACCCCAAATAATTCAATAACAACGACGGTACCCGACGTTAAACGTTACTTATAGATTTTGAATATAAAAGCGTAACTGAATATTATACTGAGTCAGAATCCTAATTTTAGCAGTTTATTCGGAGTATTGAAAATCGGAATACCATTTTTATTTGAGCCGAGAACCCATCAGGCATTTGATTCCCCGAACTTAAAAAAAATCGGAAGCACACAAATCGCATTTTCGGTAAAATATTTTTTTTTAATTTTAATAATAGACATTATAATTTTTAAGTATTATGAAATTCGGACTCTCGAAAATCGGAACATCGAATTTGAAATAAAATATTTCGGAGTAATAGGTACTTCAAATTACTTTTTATACGCGATCTACATAAAATGGAATGGTCTTGCCAAATCCTCGCAGTATTACTCTTAAATGCATTCGATCACAGTCGTACTGCAGAGTCGCTTTGTAAGCCGTACGGGTGAACCACCACATCGTGGGTACGGCGTTATGGTTCAACACCGGGAACTCCAGCGCCGGTGTCATATCAATAGAACTCGTCCATTATAGACCTAGATAAGCTCTTACAACAATTGTTACACGATTAATAACTTTGTAGGTGTGGACACAATCATCCCCACCATTCTGTCTTTGGGCTTGAACACAACATGCAAGACTTTACTAACAACATGTTCGAAATAAATTTAATTACTATAAACAAGTAACTTTCGAAATATCAAGACATGGACTTCTTAATAAATATCGGGTAGATTTATTCATTTACATTTCTGAAAACCAAATTCAGGAGTGTAACGATCCTTATTAATTGTCGGGTAGATAATTATTCATTTACATTTCCGCACACCATCAAATTCAGCAATGCAATGATTTTACATTGGATAAATTTTTGAATGGCACTGGTCTGCCACTCCATGAACCACCGTGATCTCTTACCAACTCATCACATAGCAATATTACTTGCCATTTTTGTTTTTAACAAAAATCCAATAAATTGGAATAGACTCACCAAATTATTTGTAGACAGTCGCAATTCATCGGGCGTGTTCAATGGATAGGCTGTGGGGCCCATCTCCGCTTCTGATATCGGGGCGAGGTCCAAGTGGATGCGTCAGAGAGGAGGGTTTTACAACCCTTACTCTTCACTTGATATAGTCAAGTTGTACGGCGTATGATTAGTCTCAATAATAACGACACAGGGTTATCACATTATTGTTTATTCACTCTTTTAAGCTACCACCGGCTCGGAAGGAATGACGTAGGTGGGAAAGAGCCGGCGAAAGAAAAACCACCCGTGTTACAATACTAACTAATTATTAAGATTAACACTGTACTCAAATGACCTTATCAGCCATAATTCTAATAATTAACTACTGTTTCGATTCACGGACGGAACTAGACTACCTTTTAAATGGCAAGACGCCATCTTTTATATAGAGGGATTTCCAATCTCCCTACTTCAAAAGTAGAATTACTAAAGTCAAATCAGTAACAAATTAAAACCGAAATAAAGCCAAATCAGCAACATAATTAAATTCGTAAAACATTCTAATTCTCCAATATTCATTAAACGATGGTCAAATTAGTTGCTTATTATACTTTATTACAATTATCTCACATATTTATTAAGTGTCGGCTGTCAAATCAGTGTCTTATTTTAATCACTCCGACAGGCCGTATACAATAACTCCTCTAGTTGAAAAGACTGCGGTATTTCCTATCATATCTGCAATAACATTTACAACCGTGTAGTGAGTAGTCCATACGATGTATCGATGAAGGTGAGCAGTTGATAAAAACGCCTTTACTGCGGGAACATTTACGAGCGGGTATAAAATGTGGCGCGCATTTTATACCCGCGTAACATTGTGTTTTTCATCGCTTCCACTCGTAAACTATTTTTGGATTTAATATAACACAGGTTTATAATTTAGGCCTTGTGTAATTATGGGCTTGAATGGACATTGCTGAACTGACTTATTGTTTATGGAACTGTTTGTTTTTGGAACGAAGTTCCTTACGGCAGGCTTGGAGGGGATAGGGATTTCGCTGCGTGACCGAACTGAAAAAAATGTGATAGTAAAACCGTAAGAAAAAAGCGTGGAAAAAATGCGTGGAAAAAATGCGTGGAATAAAACCGTTAAATGAGACGTGCGCAGGCGCGACAGTCGCATAACCAGTTTGATATCTAGCACACAAAGTTAAAGTCGAAATTCCGTTAATAAAACAGATGGGTTTGAAACTTATGACATTTGGAAATGTAGACGCGGTTTGAAATTTGAATTTGAATTTTTGATTATAGAACACGGCCGTCCACCGTTTAGTAGCCAGTCTAAGTCTAAATTAATACGTTTTTGAAGTTATACTTCTTTAGGCGCGTTATGAAAAAATGATGAGAGTGAAATTTTAAGATGCGCGCGCACCTGTGACACAAAAAAATAACAGTATGAAGTTAGGCGCGTTAAGAAAAAATGATGAGAGTGAAAGTAGCCGTAATTAATAAACAAATGACGATTTAGACAAAGAAAAACTCTTTAGGTTTTTTCTTATTCGGAACATGTTGCCGTAAAAAGTACCAGGCTCGCATAAACGCGAAGAGAGTAGAATGTACTTCTATCATGTCGAGTGGATATGTTGATATAAATTAAAATACTTTTATTTAATATAATTAACACTAAATATTATTAAATTATTAATGTTACGATATTTCATCGTTGTTGTGAAGACTTGAGAATAAATTACACTTGTCTTTGGCGAAATGCATAACAATGCGAAGCTTAAGAGTGTTGTTACAAAGACTTGGCTGTATGAGCTACAATACCTTTGCCTATTAAAAACCCGAATTTGAACCAAAAATTATAATACCGAGGACTATGACGGAAGTGAATACTTTTTAAATTGTTTTCGAAATTAATAAGTGTCCGTTCTATTGAAACTATGAATCAACACGCATGAAACATTTACTATAATAATAATTATAATGTACATTATAAATAATAATAATTATTATAGTAAATGTTTCATGCGTGTTGATTCATAGGCCATTTTTGACAATGTCCTTTATAATTTATATATGTGCTAATAAATTATATTCAGTAGTGATTTAAATTGAATATTTTGATTGATATTACTTACTATTTGTGAATATTAGTGAAAAAAATTGTGCTTATATACTTTTTCAAGTGCTCCAATATAATTGAGGTTAACTATCCGTATGTATTATTTATTTATTTATATTTTGATTGATATTACTTACTATTTGTGAATATTAGTGAAAAAAATTGTGCTTATATACTTTTTCAAGTGCTCCAATATAATTGAGGTTAACTATCCGTATGTATTATTTATTGATATAAATTAAAATACTTTTATTTAATATAGTTAACACTAAATATTATTAAATTATTAATGTTAAATACTTATTATTGGTTATTTAATATTCACAAAATAAAGAAATAAATTTAAAAAACATTTAATAAAAAGTTTGTGATAAAAATTAAAATTGAACATCAAATAATAATATTAATTTATAATATTTGCTATTAAATTGAATAAATAACAAAGAAGTATAACTTCTCACGCGCGTACATAAGTACACGCACCCATTTTTTTTTATTTATAAGTACATAAGTTGATAAAAAATGCTATACAATAGCTTTACCGCGGCAGTCTCCGAGTGCTACACGTCTTTTTTTTATTTCTATTTTTCTATTATAGAATAGAAAAATAGAAATAAAAAAAAGATTTTAATCTATGTATGTAATTTTATGTTTTCAAACAAAAATAAAGAGACATATTTTGTTATTTTAGTTGATAATTTGTATTTTTTACAATTTGTGTCGATTCTACATTAGCCGAAGGAACTTCGTTCCTACCTGGTGTCCCACGACACACACCAATTTTTTTTTTTTTTTAGTGTTGGATGTGGCGTAGCTAGTACGGGGGGTGCCCGGGGCGGATTTGATTAGGGTGTCACCCCAAAAATTAAAACTTTAAAATGTTATTTTAACCGATTTCAAAAAAAGAGGAGGTTCCCAATTTTTAAGTATTTATTTCGGGTTATTTTAGGTCGGGTGTCACCCCAAAACCGATGACATCCGGGGCGGACAGCCCCTGCCCCCCTTAGCAATGATACTGGTTGTTGGTGTTTATGAGCGATGAACATCATTTACCATCAATCGCGGAAAAGGGGATGGGAAAAGGGTTACGATCAGGGGGCAAGCCCCCTGGGGAGAACCGGATATACACTGGCTGACCCTGGAACGCGACCCACACAAGGTGGGCCACTATGGCAGGTTTTAGCACCAGTGTACGGTGGGTCGCTATCCGGTCGGATACAAGTATCCTCCCACCAGCAAAGCACCAGCATCGGCAGCTTCGCCGTGATCGGATAAAAAAAATTAAGGTGAAGTTTATGCATATGATTACTATTTTAATATGAGTAAATATACTTTAGTATAAACGTAAACTCGTATTAAGATATATACAGGGCGTGACGTGTTTTCGGGCCGGTGATAGGCAGTTGAAACAGCGCCTATCTAGTACTTAATATAAGTAGTAACGTAAAATGTTATAGCGAACACGTTAGCCTCTTTGCCTGGATTTCGAAGGAATGAGAGGATTTTTATATATGTTAATTTAATCGTGTGTGGTAGTTAAACTACTTTCTCTTCTCTCTCTTGATATTATATTTTATCTTCATATAAATATTATAGTGGTTTCATCGTATGTGATTGCCTTTACCTTTAAAAGATAGAGAGTCCTTTAAAAATAGGACAGACAGACGGACAGACGATCTTGCATCGTATATAGGATGCCGTTGGTATCCTGGAGGTAGGCCTACAGTATGTTAACGATAAATCTGCGTCAATCACTGAGGAGCAGTCGCGCACTAATCGAATAAACTGAATGAATTGCTCAATCGTTTGGCAATGTTTCGTGGTGGTGCAGTTAGTCAGGGAGTATTAATTCATCGGTTATTCGAATATTCTGAATACCACTATGGCTAAGAAATTGAATTGTTTTTAATTGTACTTTCTATTCAGTGTGAGATCATCTCCATAATGTACTTTCCTGTTTTAGTCATTTTAATGGCTTTCTAGATCAACTGTACATAAGCCTAAGCATGTATATTTTTTCGTGCCTGACCAGCAATTTTGATAGTTTAGAATGAAGCTTGTAGTGCCTGTTGACATATGTGCTTGACAATTCCTTCCCTTACTAACAAAAAGCTGAAAAAGAAAAACATTTCGTTGGTGATGAGATCTATCTAAAAATATCATTAGAACCTCTCCAAAGTTGTAACATGATTCCGTTATTACACTAGCAATACTAAGCAGTCGTGGCCGAGTGGTTAAGGCGTCTGACTCGAAATCAGATTCCCTCTGGGAGCGTAGGTTCGAATCTTACCGGCTGCGGTAACATTTTGTTTTATCTCGAAAAAAAATCTGTTAAAATACTTTATAGAATAATCCCACGACTGCTGTAACGTCGTTTCAGTTTTATATTTCATGAATAAATTAAGCGTCATACATCGTTATCGTAGAAGCTATGGTGATGAAGATTACACATTATCTTCCTAAGCATTTAATCTTGTTTTTAGTCTTATAATAGGCTAGATTTGTATTTCAATGGAGTCACATAATATTCTGCTTTAGTACGTATGCGTAACTTGAGCGCTCGCGTCTCGTCTGTAAACGGGGCCCTTTAATCTATTTTGTGTTAAGCCTCTGTAGTCGAATATAAAATAAGAAAATGGTAGCAAATACCTGTGCAGACCGTACCATGAGGTCGATTCAGTGGACGAAAGAAAAAGCGCTGACCTGGCCAATTAGAGGATTTTTTTAATGAGACGATGGGTAAACGGATATATATGAGTGCCGAGGGTCTAATATTAAGGAGTATGCTCAAATCGGCCAGAGTAGAAGTGTCTATATAGGACGGTGTATCCTGGCAAAGTTCTGAATAACGCCAGTTAGAAGAAAAGGAGTTATAAAAAACGTTTTTTTTTAAAACGCGCTCTTAACCGAGGCTTGTGCCGCCTGGTCATATTTATGTGCAACAAACTTTTCCTGGAATTAAAACTATGTTTCTATTACAGCAGTAGTAAAGTTTAAATTAAAACTAATTTAGACGGATTTTATAGAGGTTTATTATTAACTAGCTTTGGCTCGCGGCTCCGCCCGCGTGAACGTTTAAAATTGACAAAGTTTCATACAAACTTTCATCCCCTATTTTATCCTCTTGGGGGTAGAATTTATCAAAATCCTTTCTTAGCTGATGCCTACGTCATAACATCTACCTGCATGCCAAATTTCAGCCCGATCTCTCCAGTGGTTTGGGCTGTGTGTTGATAGATCACTATGTCAGTCAGTCACCTTTGAGTTTTATATATTTAGATTTTTGTCCCGTAGTTTTGAAATATTTGCAGCCTTCGTGATCACAGGGTGGACTGTTCCAGGTTACTAAGTAGTAAAGTTTTCACCTGAACATATTTTTTCCTCAAACTGGTCATTAATGTGCATTGAGTAACTCTAGAAACAATATTTTTTCATTTTTATTATTGTGATTATAGACAAAAAAATATTTTTATGAAGATTATGTCTGAGGATAGAGCTGCAATATTCAAAAAACAAAAAAGATATTCGCGAGCTGATGCTTAACCTTAAGTGAACGCACTTAAAACAATTCTCAAGTCTGTGTTGTTGTCTTTGATCAAATTGTTACCAGTAATTGGTGAGGTCAAAATATTAGTTCATTGATAAACTGTGATAATATTATGCGTGGCGTCTGCCATTGTATTCTTCGCGAAGACGTAAACTCAACAGTATATTTTTTTCAAGTTATTTGAAACTTGGCTTTGTTCTTTTTACCACGTTAATATTACTTTCGTTTGTTATTTGAATGTGAAACTTTATAAAAGTTATTAAAGTTGTATAAATTTTCCCAAGTATTCTAACTTTTAACTAATAAAAGCAAAAAATTGTTTGGGTTTATGAACAGTTGCGAAACAACAAAATAGTAAAATTCAAAAAGGTTTACAAAAACATCTGTTATGTGGTTTTATTATAATTTATCGTAGGACGTAGAGCTCTGTACATAGAAAGGGATGTGAAACAGTTTTTGTAAATCAAGTGTATACCAAGTCTTCTATCGATGTACATATTGTTTATACTATAATATTATGGATAATGGATACATTGACATTCAATGCACAGCGTTTATTCATCTCTTTTTTTATTATCCATGTAGAGAGATGAGCACGAGACTCGCGTGGTGGTAATTGGTCGCCGCCCATAGACTTTAGCAATACCAAGGTACAACCAAGCCGCTGCCTACTGTAACGTAGCAACTGTAGAAAATAATTTTAAACTATTATCTACTTTATTTAACTATAAGTCTTACAACTTTGTTACGGAGTTCAATTTTGCAATAAAATTCATAACTAAAACGTTATTTTTTTGAAATAAAAGAATTCAGATAGAATACGCTGTTGTATAATTCATTGTTTTGTCTATCATAGAAAATAAATACAGAGAGAGAATAAATAACAAATAATAATAATGTAATAGAGTACAGAGTAAATAAAGTCGAATTCCTTATATTTTTGTTGACTACTCTGTTGGTTGTTTATGTAGACAGAACTTAATATTAATATTTATAAAACGATAAACTGGTACTGATAGAAGTTTTGAGATCCAAAAAAATTCGCAACAACATAAAAATATGAGCCAATAAATAGCGAATAACTTGCAAGTACCTAACTCTACCGTGCAACCCTTGCGATAGCGTGCACTGCTACTTCTATAATAACATCGAAATAAAAAAGTGCAGCGTGAAGGTAAACGAGTTTCACCAACTAAAAAACTTCTTACCGAGTTTACAAATGAAAAAAGTTGCCATCGTCGAGCGCACTCGTTCATGATTTTTAATAAGGTGCAGAACGGCGCCTTATTTATGAAATATTCAGAGGTCGAAATCCTAAAGGCGTGTGTACAACTACGAACAACGTACATTAATATTTGAATTGCATGTACGTATGGACGCAGTAAGCAAAGAAATACGTATGAAGTTAAGGCATCTTCTCACTTTAAAAGTGCCTCAAAAATAGGCTGTTTTTGCGATTTTTTTCGAGGATTTTTGCTTAAAATTATGGGATAAAACGGATCCTATGTAATAAACACATCTTTCAAGTACATGAAAAAATTAATTTATTTTATTTTTTTAAACAATTATTATAATACATCAGTAGCATCGAAAAACCCGTGTAAAAATGTTATGGTCGTGGCTTGTTGATGGTATCTCCGAGACGGGTCGTCTGAAACAAAAAAATAAAACTGTTTTAGATTCAGTATGTCAGTGGCTATAGCGCATATCATCAGATTTTTGAAATTTTGATTTTAAGATTTTTTTTTTTACAAAAAACTACAAAAAAATCGTGGTTTTTTTTTACTTTTTCGAAAAACGTGCGCCATTTTGTTATTTTCGCGAATATCAAAAATCTGATGATATGCGCTATAGCCACTGACATACTGAATCTAAAACAGTTTTATTTTTTTGTTTCAGACGACCCGTCTCGGAGATACCATCAACAAGCCACGACCATAACATTTTTACACGGGTTTTTCGATGCTACTGATGTATTATAATAATTGTTTAAAAAAATAAAATAAATTAATTTTTTCATGTACTTGAAAGATGTGTTTATTACATAGGATCCGTTTTATCCCATAATTTTAAGCAAAAATCCTCGAAAAAAATCGCAAAAACAGCCTATTTTTGAGGCACTTTTAAAGTGAGAAGATGCCTTAATACATTTCCAACACGATCCGCTAGTGATACTGTTTTATTATTACTGTATTTGCTGGTGGTAGGATATTCATATCTGCTCGGATAGCGACCGTACACATGGTGTTAAAACCTCCCGGAGTGAACCACACATCTTATGTGGATCGCGTTCTATGATCAGTCAGAGTATATCCGATTCACCCGAGGGATTTGCAACAAGACTTGATGGGTTGTTAGGGCGGGTATATCCTTGTATCCCTGTGCCTGCATCGGTCATTCACCTGTCCAGTCGTAGGCCCCTCGATATGCTTCTTCTCTCTTAGGAATGTGAAGAATCATTTATACAGGCCGGCACGATTCTGGTGCCCACCGATAAATTCATTGTTTGACGGTGATCGCTAGTTTTTTGGACTACACTGCGCTAATTATTAAGTGTAGTGCAGTCACTTTGCCGTGCTTGGATAAAAAATCCTGGGGCTAGCATACACATTTTTTAAATTATGACAAAATTGTGACTGGTGTTTAAAATCTCCCACTCGGTGCACAGTTTTATGAAACGCCTTGTTAGTTTTAGTAGCCATGGCTATTAAACAAATAATTTGATACGTAAAAGCCGCCATAGGCGAAGATTCACATTCACCCGAACCTGCATTGGCTTCATCTGTTCAAATATGTCTAAATCTAAATAATCTCATAATTTTTCTAAAGTTCAGACTGGATGAAACCGCTTCAGTCACCCGGCCGGAGTATGCGGCTAGGCTATGTATAGATGAGTTTTTATGGTATATTGGTGATTTTTTTTTTTTTTTTTTTTTTATGGCATAGGCCGGCAAACGAGCAAGTGGGTCACCTGATGGTAAGTGATCTCCACTGCCCATGTACGTCCATCACCAGAAGAATCATGGGCGCGTTGCCGACCATTAGTGTATTGGTGAGCGATGATGTGGCCTAAGATGAAGTGAAGAGAAGAAGAAGCTTGCTTAGAAAAAAACGATATACTCGCGACTTGAAGACACCCAGATTATATTTATTTATTTATGGTGCGAATTTTTATCTCAAGGTGACATTAGTTATGAATGGTAACCTTAATTATTTTTCTCGAAAGTGTGAACACGGCTAACCGTAGAGCCAGCTTACGAACACTTTAATAAGTCGACGTTTTTTATAACGCCGCAAAGTTTCACTTAACTTGGAAATCTTTTGATGTTACATTACGTGCGTTTGAAATTATATTTCGCTTTATAGTTTTAATATGGGCGACTCGTAAAAGAATATGATTTCATATTCTTTCTTAGTATTTGTTGTCACCTATATTAAATATATAAGAAGCTATATAAAAGAATATCTTTTTTACTTATATTATTAATCTATATTACTTGATGCTTTGTTTTTACCACATGTTTTATTTATTTTGATTTAATGACGAGACGAGCAAGTCGCTCGCCTGATGGTAAGCGCCACGCCCACCCATAAACAGAAGCAACACCGGACATAACTTTGAATTATAAAGCACTACATGGTACTGAACCGCGCTCGTCACCCAGAGAAATAAGATATTACGTCTCATAATGCCCAGTAATTTCGCTGGCTTCAATATCCTTGAAACAGAAATACAACAGTGCTTACATACTGTTGCTTGGCGGCAGAAATAGACCAAGCGGTGGTACCGACCCAGACGGCCTCTCACATACGAGGGACCTACCACCTCGTATTACCTTTATCTTGTATAAGAGAAAAAATTATTATTCGCAACTTGAAAGAATGAAACATTTATAGACAACCATTGAGTGATAAAAGTTTAACAATATAAGTATATTATAACAAAACAATAAAAAAGAGACTAATAAATAAATAACAAAACCTTGTAAGACTTGGTATTATTCTAACAGAACTAGTTAAACACGTGTTATTACGTAAAACTCATCTCGCAAGCACAACTAGCATTATTCACGTCTTGTTCCACAAAACATTTTTTCTAACTAGAAATCCTTTTACATCACACGCAATATGTATACTAACGAATCTCCTATGATTTCACGTAATTTTGGGGTTCATTTTATACGCTGGCAAGTAATCTAGTTGTCTCTGCCACTCTGCCACAGTCTGTGGTCTGAGGCTAACAAAGTTGAATACATGAGAGGAAGATCTCGCCACACCATCTGGCGGACAAGGAGAGAAATGTTCTCCAATTATAAACTGGAACTAAACATGATAAAATGTAAATTCGGTTCTAAATCTCATAGGAATTATGTTGAATGCATGTGAATGTCGTGTTTCAGAGCTAACGAGTCGTGTAGTACACGAAATTGAATCTTGATCTTAATTGTACATGTATAAATACCGAGATTATTATTTGAGTTTGTTTTAATGTTTGAGAATTCAAAAATATGTATGAATAGCTTTATCATTATTTGTAACTAGGTCGCGCTTTTGCTCGCGGCTCCGCCCGCGTGATCTGCTTTTTCCGGGATAAAAAGTATCCTATCACCCAAATCAGCTCATACCCTGTCTGTATACCAAATTACATAAAAATCCGTTCAGTAGTTTCAGCGTGATTGACGGACAAACATCCAAACAAACAAACTTTCACATTTATAATATTAGTATGATAGGTAGTCAAACTTTTATCCGGGCGAATTAAAACAAAAGAACGTGCAATTACAACGGTGCAGGTACAAGACAGTGTATGGGCTTATTCTATGAACTGAGACTGATAATGCAGAGTCAGCGTCTTAGTCCAGAACGGACGCTTCGGGACGTTGGATAACTAAGGATAGTTCGGGGCACTGCATAACTAGGTATAATCGATCGGTTTATTTTTGCATGTGTTGATATATGTGCCTCTATTATGAAAAAAAAAACTTTTGTCTAAATTACGGAGATCTTCGATGTAATACCGCAAAGGTAAGAAATAAAAGAACTTAAAAAATAAAAGAAATAAGGGAACACACAGTGTTACAGAAAACAACACTGAAATAGAAAACTACACATTAATTATATGTTTCCACAGATATGAAATATAATTTTTATACCATCCATGACAACAAACAAGTAGAAGCAACTAACCTCCATAGAATAGTAGATGTAAGATTATGTATCAAACCTTACACGCATTCAACTAGTTACTGGAACCATAAAACCGACTCAGTATATACGTCACGTTCGTTAATTTGTCGGGTTCAATCCCACAGGTACGAGTAATGCATCGGTCGTGGTGGCAATGCAGTGTGATTTAAAAGCTTTGCACTCTGTCACCGCTGTTAACTCCTCACTGAATAGGTTTCTAATTTGTTGGAACAGTACGGGTGATTATCTTATAGATCGGAAATTACTTGCACTTGCGTTCACACGATTCAATTTTAATTGATCAACTGACTTGAACCACAAATGCTATAGGGTTTTTGTTGATCAATTAGATTGATTTTATTTGATTCAATCGGTGTCAATTTTAATTCAAGCTGTTGCAAAATGGGCTGACTTTTTTCACGCTCTAAGACTTGTAAATTCTTAAATAAAATATCTAAATGTACAATTTATTCGTTTTTTAGCTTTTATGATACATGCATCTGGATCCCATACATAATGTTCTCAATATTAAAAATTATTCGAGTACCTATCTGCTACTTTTATTGATGAAACTGTCACACTGAACGTCAAACTCCATCAGAAATTAGATGTTTTCCAGTGAATTTTCTAAATGTTTTCTGTCACATAAACTTTGACCAGACATTTAAGGACACAACAAAAAAAAACAGCCGAATCAGTCGAGCCGATCGCAAGTGATGATTTTTCATACATTTGGCAATGGAATTTTATTTACATAGATTATTCGAGAAATCGCTCCTTTCTTATATTATTATATTATTTATCTATATTTATTATTTATTTATTATTATATTATTTATTCATATTTATCTTATATTATTTCGGAATTTCTCCGGTCGCAATAAAATTCTTCAGATTACAAACATTTCTTCCGCCAATAATACTTCCATGGGTATTAAATGGCGTTGAAAACATTATGATCGTGTATTTCGCAGATTTATCCGGCACATGTAGCTACTCTGACCAGTCAATGTTCGTTCATTCGGAAACTGCAGATAAAACGGCTTGCGTTTAAACAAATGGGCCCGCATAGAAAATAAATAACTACAGGGCGATATTTTATGGTAATGGCGGCGACAGCATAAAGTGGAACAAGCCAAGTCCAGAGGTCGTGGGTTCGATTCTGACCCTCGATACCGCTGACTTATCGAAGTTACGTGTCCATTCATTGTTAATTATTGCTCGCTTAAACGCTCAAAGGAAATAACATAGGGAGAAAATATTTTTTTTTATTTGATTGAATGACGAGACGAGATGGTAAGCGCCACGCTTACCTATAAAGAGAAGCAACACCACACAGAACTTTGGATTACAAAGCACTGCAGCGCGCTGCATTGTGCTCGTCACCCCGAGACATAGGATGTTAAGTTTGATAATGCCCAGTAATTTCACTGGCTTCAATGTCCTTCAAACCGAAACACAACAGTGCTTACACACTGTTGCTTGGCGGCAGAAATAGACAAAGCGGTGGTACCAACCCAGACAGCCTCTCGCATACGAGGGATCTATCATATTGTATCTATTAGGTGTCCATTAGAATGCCATAGGTATGTGAAGTCTACCTATCCGCTTCAGACCACACCTCTTTCTTACCTCACTATTTCTTTCTCTATCTCTCATTTCTACAGCATTAATACTTCTCCATTCTTCTTCTGCCACACCCAACTTTCACTTCCATACATTAAATATTTATATAGTTTTTATTTATTATACGCCAAGTTATTAAGTTACCTGTGACACCAAAAAGCACTTAATTGTCATATAACTATGAGATCAATGTATATTTTAACCATGTGCCCTGTCCGCGACCCGTCCTGAAATCTGATCATAATGGCCATCATAAAATGGACTAAATTGCCTATAAAATATGAAGCCCCGGTGCCAGGGAGGAAGAGGCCCCTGGAAACAGGGGAGGGGGGAGGTAATGGAGACAATTTTGACTTATTACACGAGGCTTCAGAATAACAGACCTTCATTTATATAAAAAATCTTTTGTCAATTTCCAATCATTAGATACGTCTGTAAGAATTCTGCGTCATTCGTAACGTTTACAATAGAAGAAATTTTTGTATTGAGTTTTTTATTTTACTTGACATTGTTATATTATATTTTTTAGAGATAAAGGCGTATATTTTTTCGCAAAACAATTATTTTAAAAACCTTAAATACTGTGAATATCGCTTAATTGGTCTAGTAGCAGCGTACTCAGGCTGAGAAAGCGTGAGGGCTTAGGTTCGTATCCCAGAACAGACAGTAACAATTTGTGCTTTATTTTCAATTCGAAAAAATCACATATGAGTTGCGAGGGGTTGATTTATCACAGCACAGCAAAACGTGGCTGCATTAATTGCATCTCTGCCTACCTCTTTTGAGTAGGATTCAAGCGTGTAGCCTTTACAGGATTATGTATAAATGTTAATTTAATACCGCGTCATTTATAATATCTAACGAAAAATACAAATATAATTAGATTTTTGTCTCTAGACACATCTAAACATTAATGTATTAGTTGTATTAAGCTTAATATTGTTTTCCATTTTTATTTAAAAAGCAAATAGGTACACAAAAAAACTGTTGAATAAAAATATTTTTTGGCTTTCATACATTTTTTATTAAAATATTCTTCATAAGTAGCACCTTAATAGACACACCACCTACGCGCTTGAATATATGAGGCCTTTTTACACTTGGCTCCGAAAATGTATGTAGAGTGCAAAGGATTCCCAATTCTCAAATGAATTTTGGTCGTTGACAAGCCAAAGCTCAGTAATATAGCTTGACGTCAATCTAGTTTCTGGTTTCAAAATCTGCAAATTACAAAAAGAACATGTCAATACTAGCTTTTGCTTAAAGTAACGGATTTTTTGCTGCGTTTCGTACGGTGAGTGAGATATCCGGAGGCCCAAATCCCCCTCCCATTCCCAATCCCTAATTATATATATCCCTTTCGTTTAAGGTCGGCAACGCGCCCATGATCCTTCTGGTATTGTGGGTATACATGGGCGGTGGAGATCACTTACCATCAGGTGCCCCTCTTGCTCGTTTGCCGGTCTATTCTATAAAAAACTATAAAACATTCCAAATCACATACTCACAGACAACCAAACTTTCACATTTATAAAAGAAGTAAGATATAAAGAAGATTTTGGCAACACTACAATTTCTCATTACAATGGTAGGTTTTGCTCGCGATGCGACTGACGTTAGCGTAGGAGGTACAGCATCTGTTTACCTCGGATGGCATTGATAAAATGAATTCGCTACGCATCGTCATACCGGTCAGCTTGGTTGCATAGCTTTGACGTAATGATTTAAACATCAAAATGTATCCATTTGTTTTAGAGAAAATCGCAGACAAAGCATACATATTTATAGACATGCTGGTCGATAACAAAACTCCTTTTTTAAGTCTGTTAAAAAGGGGCCCCGCACCGCTCGGCTTCCTCGCACATCTCTTGTGGAAACGCAGCCTTAGAGTCGTAAAACATGATTCTACCGATTTTTTTGTACTCAATGGTCCCATTACTTTCTCTTAATGACGTTTAAAAGAATCCCAGCCGGAGTCCATGCCGGTAACGATGCTTAAATACGCTCAAAAGGGATGAGTTTTAATTGCGTCCCTTCGATTTCTGTAAACAATGAACAAATAAATTGAAAGGAAAAATTGACCCCGTTTGAGTGCAATTTTACATACCGTTTTTTATTACAGAAAACCGGTAATTGAAAAGAAAGAAGGAAGGAAGTTTGCTTATTTCAGCCGCCAAGCTGTAGTATCTAAGCAATGTTGAGTTGCAGTTTTAAAGACCAAACCAAAACCAAATACATTACTGGGTATAGTGAGGCTTAAAATCGTATGTCCCGGGGTTATGAGAGCAGTCTCATAATACTCTCTCATAAACTCTTATTAAAAATTCAGCGACCACCAATAAACAATGAGTTTATCGGTGGTCACCAGAATCATGCCGGCCTGTATAAATGCTGCTTCACACTCCGAAGAGGGAAAAAGTTAATGGAGGGGCTTGTGACAGAACAGGCATATGACCTATGCAAGTACAGGGATATAAGGATGTACCCCGATACCCGCCCTAACCAATAATCAAGTAATGTCGAAAGCCCCTCGGGAGACCCGGATATACATAAGCTGATTCAGGAACGTGATACACACAAGGTGTGGAGTGGTGTGGGTTACTATGATAGGTTTTAACAGTTTGTGTACGGTGGTCGCTATAGGGGCGGATATGAATATCCTACCACCAGCAAATCTTGTTTATTAATTTATAGCTAAAATAATAAATAGCTGTTACGGAATTCGAATTTTACTCCTCGTTCGTACCAAGCCCACGCCTCCCCCATGCCAAAGGGGACGCTAATAAGTTTACTGCGTTGCGGTGGGAAGCTTTGATGGCCACGTAACTGAATCATGGCGCATTATGGGCCGGCACCGACACCCGGTGATTGCCTATCAGTCCACTAGCTACACTAAACACAAATTAAATTTCACTGCCGCCACTGCATCGTGCAAATGGATGTAATGGAAAAATATAGACTATCGTTATCGTATCGTGGTTCAATCAATCGAGAAATGTGATTTTTATTTTCTAGTTCGTTCGAACCAATATAACCAGCGGGCCAATTCTCGTATTTAACATTAACTGAGACTGAACTTTAACCAAACTGAGATTAGACTACGAATTGAATAAAATGTGGTATTCTGCTCCGCTTAAAGTTCCAATATCATTCCGGTAGCATTATGATGTCAATTTGATATCATTTCAATTCCAAACTAATATCAGCCACCACAGACTAAATTATAAAAAATGTAAAGCGAATGTTATAATAAAGTTGCCAGCGGACAAAATATATTGGCATTGTGAGTAATTTTGGCGATTTGAATTGGATGGAAAAGTTACTACATACTCTAGCACGAAGTTATTAATTTAAAATTTGTTTAATAGATTTTATAATTTATTAATTGATTAGGTAATTTCTCATGTTTCCCCTAAATTGAAAACCCGTTTTTTTCGGATTTCTGTGAATTGTGAGTGAAAACATATGCGTTAATTTATTGTCGTGGTGGGTCACCCAGTGATTACACCTTTGTTATTGCAGGCTCAAAGTACTAAGATCGAGAGCCGTAAAATTTTTATTAAAAAAGAATGTCTATTGTTATTGTTCCGTGATTTAATTTTGTTGTGTATGTTATTTAAGTACGTATCTTTCAATTTCTATAATAAGTTAATTATGATTATCCATTGCGCGAGATAAATACTAATTGAAAGTTGAAACAATATCGTGAGTTAATTATTAGTGGACTGTTAGTAAAGTGTTGGTGAAACAATGACTAAACAATTAGAACTGTTTGTGGATTTCACTGAAGCAATTCGGATCACCAATTCTAGGCCTTGAGCCGACTCTGAAGGAGGAAGGACAGTGTATTATCCAAAAGGTTATGTTCACACAGTGCAAAAAACATGGATTCAGCTGCAATGTGTAATATGTGTGTGTATGTAATAGTGTTTTGTATTTTTATTGTTAATATATAATGTTTCCTTACGACTTTGTGATTTGATTGTTACATATTTACATAGAATATTACCCATGCATATAAACAAATATCGATATGATTGACTATATATTAGTTAATTCACAATATCATTTCAGTTACATTGCGATGTCAATTTAGTCAACTTGCAATATACTTTTGATTGCATTACAGTTTTAATGGTTTACGGAATGCCACTTGCAACTTTCTTGGCACTGAAACTAGATCGGAATGATATTTTGAACATTTTTAATTACCGGAATTGGCCCGCAGTTCACTTGTTTTAAACTTTCAAAATATAATAAGTTCTCAATTCTTTTGATATAATTATCAGCCTATGTGCCACAGTGGGCGAGTACCCTGCTGCAAAGAGAGAGGCCGTGGGTTCGATTACCGCACCGAGACAAATGTTCTCTTTCAGTTTCTGATACCCACGATACAGGTTAACCTGGTGTGTAGTGTGTGCCTGTTGGGTGTATTTATTTATTTATAACATTTTGAAGTCTATTGATTTAACAGTTTTTTTTATAGCATCGACCAGCAAACGTCCAAGTGGGTCACCTGATGGTAAGTGATCTCCACCACCCATGTACGCCTAAAATACTAGAGGAATCATAGGCGCGTTACCGACCTTGAAGGGAAGGGATATTTAAGGAATTGGGAAAGGGAGGGGGATTTGTTGCTACGGATATCTCACTCACCGTACGAAACGCAGCAGCAAGTCGGTAATTTACGTCGGTAACGACCCGGTCGAGACTGTCAACTGCCTGAGATCTGTCTACAACGTAGCTTTACCACTCATAATATAATAAATAAGAGTGTACTCAAAGCCTTGGACAGTTGATGTAAACAACTCATAAAATAAACTAGACAAGACTAGTCGATAAACCGAAGTATTAGGTGTTGTAATATTATAAGGCGTATATATTCATATTCCGGGAGGCACGTGGTCGTAAAGATGACCGCAGGGCGAGTTATGGTGTATTAAAATTAAATGTGTCGACAGAGGAATGTACTCCAAGGTTTACAGCCACTAGTGCTTCTGGTTTTATTTGCTTTACTAGTACTTCAACTGGTATTAGCGCTTAGCTTTATGCACTTGATATTTTCTAATATATTATAACCATATATACATACACATACACACACTAACAGCCTCCCTGGTGCAGCGGGAGAGTAGCCGGCTGTGAAGCGAGAGGCCGCGGGTTCGATCCCCGCACCGAGACAAATGTTTGTTTGATCCACAAATATATAATTTTCGGGGTCTGGGTGTTGTGAGACCGTAAGTCTCTCGGAGTTATACCCACGACACAAGACTCTTATCTTACTGTGGGATTAGGACTATGTGTGTGACTGTTGGGTGTATTTATTTAGTTTTATTTAGTTTATAACTCACGCCTGTATCCCTAAAGGGGTAGGTAGCAATTGGTGCAATTGGATCTACACCCACTATTATTATCCCATGATGTAATAGCAAACATATCGCCATACCGAGTACAAATTTTAATCACTGAAAAGTCGTGTGGTTTTTTGTATCGACACCTGAACTCAAAGACAAATTGTAATTGCCCAACTTGGGATTTTAACCCACGATTTTCTTTATTTTTTTCATAATGATTTCTCTGCTGTTAATGAGTTCATAATGATGTCTCTAAGTTGGTTGCCATTAGAACAATAAGGCGATACAACTTATTGATAAATTCGATATAATACCAAAAAAAGAGGGTTAGTAATGAAGTAAAATGCAATAAACCGTATTGAACCCTTTACCCTATTACGTAGGGTAATTGCATATATTTTATAAAGCCTTATTATTTTATAAAGCCTATTATATAAAGCCTTGTGTGAGTTGCGGAAACACTTATAATTTACACACTTAATAATATTTTACAGATCAAAGCCTATTTTTTATATAGCACACCTATCACCAATAATAATCGGTTTTTCTATCACGAAATGCTCAGTATCAGCCCGGAGTCTGGAACTGTGCCCGGTATGGCGATAGGCTCGCCCCCTATCACATCATGGGACGGAAATACGCTCGAAATGTGGTTTTCGGGGATTACACGCGTGAGTGTGTATAACCTACCACCATTCACCTGATGCTAACTGGTCTCCACCGCCCGTGTACGGCCACAAAACTAGAAGACCAGGGATGCATTGCCAACAAACGGATCGTTAAGGAATTGGGAAGTGGTCGGGGAATTGAGGTTCCGGATACACCACTCACCGTACCAAAAACGCAGCAGCAAGCCGATACTTTATACCGCTTTTCTCTGAGACAGTGGTAACGACTCGGTCGAGCCGGCCCATTTATGCTTAACTGTCTACAGCATGAATCTAATTTAGGTGCTTCTATAGATACTGTCATCTTTTATATAAATACATACATACCAAATTAGCATTTTGCAAAGAAATGTCTTCCAAAAACATCATTAGAGCCGCCTTTCACTTGTCAGAAACTTTTGACAAGTTATTAAGTGAAAAAATCCCTAGCAGAAGCCGTCAATTCCAATTGACGTTAAATGATGTATTCTTTTCCATTACCCTAACAGGAAGAAATATCGAAGTAAAATAAAAAATGGTATCCTTACCTTTAACTTTTAAAAACGTCTGTTTGAAAAAGATTAGTATTTTTAAGTATACGTAGGTACACATAGGGTAAGATCCTGGGTTCAAGTCCCAGGTAGTAAAATCATAAATTGGAAATTATGTACGGTTTGACGATAGGCTGCCCCTCATATCACATCATAGGATAGAAATAAGCGAAACGTGAATGCAACACTAATTGCATCTCTGCCTAACCCTTTAGGGATAAAGGCGTGAGCTTATGTTAACAGATGGTATGCCAAAGGTTGTCTAGGTAGGTCCGTTCTATCTATTTTTTCCGCCAGCAGCAGTATGTAAGCATGGTTGTGTTTCAGTTAGAAGAATATTGTGTGGTATTTCACAGTCAACACAGTGGTATTTCAAATGAGTATCTCCGTGCTTCCGTGCTGATAAGCCAAATCGGAGACTTTCGGGCAGTTTATAAATTTTGACAACCTAGGCCACTAACCTTTATTTATTTTCTCATCATTCAAGTGAATATTTATACGCTTAGTATTTTAATTCCAAAGAAAAGGCTTTATGAAAATCTCTCTGCTGCGATTCCCATAGGTTTTGAAAGCTATAACAAGTAATTATTCGCGCAACCAGGTGAAATTCTTACAATTACTATACATTATTTAGATCCAGATTAAACTAAGCACTCACTCGTTTGTGATGTAAATGAGAAAGCAAAACAGAGCGCTCATGAAAATTTCACAACGTTTCCATCGCCTGATGCTAATGTGTCGTTAAGTCGTAGCTGGGATAATGTATTATTTGTAGTGATGATAGATCTTATAAAAACTCGGAGATGTTATAATTATATATTTTTTATCCGAGCACGTAAAGTGGCTGCAATAGACTTGATAGTAAACACAGTGCAGTCCAAAAAAAAACCAGAGACCACCGACAAACAATGAGTTTATGTTTGGTGTGATCTACAAATATTTGTTTCCAGCTGGGTGTGTTTCCTCCTCAGGGGAGTTAACTTCAGGCAGGCGGCCGGTTGTTAAAACTACAAGCCAAATCTTTCTGTCACATATATTAAAAAGCATGTGCTTACTGCGAGGAGTATAATGGCAGGTGGAAGAAGTGACCCAAAGTTTAGATGGAGAGAGTTTATCGTCTATCTCAGGCCAAAATTTACAGAAAAAACAAAAAAACAAGAGATTTACGATACCGTGTCATACAGTTTGAAAAACAGATTATATCACGTGAGCTCGTTCATGACAGTTTTATGCTATATTATCGACTCTGTCCTACAATAAATTATTTTCGTGCATTGCCTTTAGACAGTTATTATTTCTCAGCATTTCGTGCGGCGCAACACCCATCTCGAATTATTGCGTTCCCGTTGTCTTGTAATTTGATCTAAAACGCGTTTGCATTTTAACAGCTCCAACGCCCTCGCAGTCGTATCTTTTTGTACAGCAAACATTTAAAGAACAGCTGGTAGTTTTGGCCGAATTGTATTACATCAAACGCAGCCTGCGTTTAAATTGCGGCGTTCCGTCGCTTTGATGCGTTGGACTTTAGATGTAAAATAAAGTTAAGTATTATAGGCTGCTGAATACGAGAATAAATTTTCCAATTTCCCAAGCGACCGCGGCCTACTAATTCGCTAGTAAACCCAGTTCATAAATTCAAACCTATCAAGAATTATACAGCAATATCCGATGAAATACCACGCTCCAAACGGCCTGGCCCATTCATATGTTGATATTGCAGCCCCCAGTGACTTGGCGGTGTTGCCAACCGCATAATTTAAGATAAGCGGCTAATAAACGTCGCCGCAGTGTGTTAACACTGAGCATTTATTATGTTTTGTGTTGCTTTAGTTTAGGTTGAAGCGATGTAATACGATACAGAACAGCTATTCGCTTATGTGGTGTACAAAACCCCGGTTGGATAGTGATGTACCAAAAAATGTGAAATAATGCAACAATTACTAACTATAAACACCAATTGGAAAAACGTCTTTAACTTTTAAATGACTAGATAGATTTAATTTTATTTTAAAGCAGTAACGCGCTATAATCCTGCGGAAGCGTATACACCCACACACAAAGAGATCAAACTTAAAACACTCCTCCTTTTTGACGGGGGTTAAAACTTATGTACATGCACAAGAGACTTGCCAAATTCAAAGTGAATACATCATCTATTAATTTCACTTGGCAGACGTTGAGTTTGTCCCCCTGAACAAACACGGATAAGGTGTTTGCAGAATACAAATCGTGTCAATTTGTTACTCTGCTTTCACTTAAATTCAATGGTCCAAAGCAAATACGTCCATGTACAACTGGATGACCTACGAGTAACTGACAGTGTTGTATTGTACAACAGTATTTTGTATGTTTAGTTTACTAATTATTACTTCTAAGTGGCCGAAACTCGACCTAACATTTTTTTTATATTGTTCTATTAGGTCTGATGCGAGATTTGACATTATCAGTATGAGCGTAAACAATGAATGTGCTTGAAATATGTTCAAAACTGTGTATATTGTTTTCTCTTAAAGTATTAATTCGTAGATTAAATAAATATGTGTGCATATATATTTTTGTAAATAAATATATATACACTCACGTTTGCAGTCCCCGAAGGAGTAGGCAGAGGTGTATCGGATATCGGATACAGTGTAGGTGTACCAATACACCTACATTTCGGCGAGCGTAATTTCGTCCCATGATGTGATAGGAGGCGAGCCCGTTGCCATACCGGGCACAATTCCAGACTCCGGACTGATACTGGGCATTTCGTTATAGAAAAACCAAATATCACCATACCCGACCCGGGTATCGACCCCAGACCTCAGCTCAACAGTCGTACGTGTACGCAATATCACTACGCCACCGAGGTAGTCCATGTTATTTTTCAGAAATAAATTAACTCGATACATTTATAGGTGCCAAGATATTTTGTACGTAACATAAAATAAGTTATAGCAAAACAATACTGAAAACAGTTTCAATTGACCGGCGGAGACACAAAAATTGAGAACCTCCTCCTTTTTTCAAGTTCAGTTAATAAGCTTACTCTTGAATTCCCGAAGGCGAAGAAGCAATTTATGCACGAACTCATTAACACTTCATTCCGACCCGTGATGTGATGTGACACAGATTTCAATCCCGAGCAATGCATATATGATATCCGCTTCAAAAACTCCAACACAAACTGTGATTTCTGACCTGATATTTAAACCCAGAACCTCACAGTTTCTCAGCCTAAGATGCCCCAAGAGCAATAAAGTAATATTAATCACGCATATCAATCGACAAATATTGTACATTTACTTTGTATGAATTAGTCTATCAGTGCTCTTACATGTAACAGATTTTTCCAATACACATTGTATTGAAAGTAAATAAATGAGTCGATCCGCACTATTACTCTCAGGAACTGTGTCATTACACCAGACTGGCGAACTAATGAACAAATAAAATACAAACAATATCTCATATATACGTTTATTTATTAACGTTATAGTTGACCGACTTAGCTTATAGTTTTGTGATCCTGGTTCTGCAAAGTAACTATGCTACACCTGATGGTAAGAGTAGTGCAATCCACGAATAGTGTCGACCAATGACAATCAATGTGTCCATCGTAGGTTGGCAAGATCATCCTGGCCTGTCTTACTGCTTCTTCACACTCCGTTTAAAGGACCCTACATTGTAAGAAGGAGGGAACACGTGTGCCGGTAAACTATTCTAAATCTTAATTGAAGATTGTTCTGAATTCAACCCGTTTATATGTCTGGCCGGTTATGCTTAGGGACGGATTCCCTGGTCTGTGCTCGTAATAAACATAGTTAACTTTTAACCCCCGATAAAAAGAGGGTTATTCTAAATCTAACTCCTTTGTCTGTTTGTCCGCGGTATAGTAGCGCCCAAACTAATGGAGCGATTCAAATGCGGTTGTTTTGTTCGAAAGCTGACGAAAATCTATTAATCTATTTAGAAATTACAATTTTGTTGACGTCGGAAGTTTTTAAAGGTTGGATCCTGTTTACTACCTAAATCCACTTTGCCGTAAAGATGTGAGTGTCAAGTGTTAGTTGTTTACTCACTGCATTCCATCCAAATACGTTTCGAATTTGACATTATGATTCAAAAGAGAATCCGCATCAACGAATGAGGATCTAGTTCAAAACCCTACATACAAATAATAAGTATTATATTTTGCTCGCGGTTCAGCTCGAATAAAATATGCTCCTTTCCAGGATAAACAAGTCTATGTAGGACATCCATATCATGGTCTACTTGTATCCCAAAATTCATCCAAAACCTTGATTGATTGACAAACATCTAAAGATTCATTTTTATAATAGTAAAATGGGATTACAGATTCCTCGGATCGATATATCTCGATTCCGGATCAAATTCTGATCGGATACAGTAACATATAGAACCGGTGCTGAGTAATTTTCCGGTGGGAACCCTATGATATAACCAGAGCAACTCGCCTGGGGCTCATCAAATCATTTCATATTCCGCCTGCGATAGAAATCCAATATGGCAGGCACAATAAATCTCCTTCGTAGTTCGCCACATTGTCTAGTTCCACAGATTATTTACTACCAGATAGGTGTGATTTTTGTTTTTATTTTATTGGTCGATAAATGACGATTTAGATGACATGATGGTCAGTGAATCCAACACCCTGAAACACCCACAATCTTAGATGAATCATGGAAGTATTGCCGACTTTGAAGGAAAGAAAAGAGGATTGGGAAGGATAGCTGGTGGTAGGATATTCATATCCGCCCAGCTAGCGACCACCGTACACATGGTGTTAAAACCTGCCATAGTGATCCACACGCCTTGTGTGGATCGCGTTCCAGGATCAGCCAGAGTATATCCGGTTTTCTCGAGGGGCTTACCACATAACTTGATGATTGGTTGGGGCGGGTAATGGGGTAGATCATTGTATTACTGTGCCTGCATCAGTGCCTGTCCTGTCGCAGGCTACTCGATTTGCTTCTTCGCTCTCCGAAGAGGGAAGAAGTATTTATACAGGCCGGCAAGACTCTGGTGACCACCGATAAACTCATTGTTTGTCGGTGGTCCTCTATTTTTGGAGTACACTACGCTTACTATCAGGTGTAGTGCCGTCAGTGTTAGTATCTCTTCAACGTCGACCTTATGTTTGGACTGCTCTGTACTTAGCATCAGTACCCAGTCGATTCGCGCTGTAGAAAAACTGTCTACAGCGTAGCACTCTACTTATTATACATAAATTATAATAAGCAACCACTTTAATGTTAGACGCGGGTGTTACAACAGCTCAGGTTCCTTTGAAACTTGCTATTTACTGTAATATATCTGTATAAGTGTCTCGTTATTTTTTTAAATGGCACAGAACATAACACCGCGTGAGCATCAACTTTTATGTTCACAAGGATATAGTGTTATTACTATAATCGTTTTTTTAGTGTCATGAAGTAAAACATAATAAGGATACAATTCACTGTTTTTAAGGACAGAGATCGATTTCAGTACTATTTATGTTAAGAAAAACGTACTACCTTGGTAATTTTACCGAAAATAAGCTCTCAGGCTTGTATAGATAGGGGTAAGCAGAGGTGCAACTAGTGTTTGCTTTTTGTGTCCTATTTTCCTATCCCGTGATTTGATAACGGTCCAATCTCGTTATTTCGGGCACAAATTCTAATTGGTGTAATCGAAAACTAAAACAATCTGTGGTAGCCAGATTTGATCCCAGGATCTTTCGGTTTCTCAACCTAACTATGCTACCATTAGAGCAATGAGACGATGCACTCAGTAATCTCCTATCGGCCTATCAGCTGACACCCTAAATCCAAACTCAACACGTTTAGGCACGTCTACAAACCAATTTAATCAATGGCGATATCATTCGGAGTCGACGTGAATCGCTCGTTGTGGCAATAGAGAGCAGGAACATCGCTGTTACACGGGAGAGTGAATCTTCTCAATGCACTCCAGGAATGCTTCGGTGACGGATGTACGCGTGTGGCCGGATTAGCAATATCGAGTATCAAATTAGGACAATGAAACGCAGAGTAAGAGTGATAGAGTCGCGTTGTAGACAGTTTTGTCTACAGCATGAATGGGCCGGCTCAACCGGGTCGTTACCACTGTCTCAAAGTAAACCGACGTAACGTAGCGGCTTGATGCTGCGTTTCGTACGGTGAGTGAGATATCTGGTGACCCAAATCCCCCTCCGTTTCCCAATTCCTTAATTATCCCTTCCCGCTAAGGTCGGCAATGCGCCTATGTTTCTTCTAGTATTGGACGCCACATGGGCGGTTGAGATCACTTACCATAAGCTGACACACTTACTTATTTGCCGGTTTATGCTATAAAAAAAGAATAACTGTTATGAATATACATGAAAAAGAATTATGCGGATTTCGCCTTATTATTTGTAATTGTTACTCATCGAATTCCTGTCACGTACGATTAAAGAGAATGAGCTAACAATAGAGGTTGTGTCAAGGGACTACGAAATAAGATTTTTGCAAGGTTGACGACGCGCCCCTGTTATTCCAAGTGCCTGTAGACGCTTATTATCAGGCCGTAGGCTTCTTTGGCATCGTCCAATAAAATAGTGTTTGCCTTAGATAAATTATGTTGGATTTATTACTGTAAAATTAGATATGTTTTATTAAAACTGTAAATGTATTAGTATTTATGCATCTATGCATTTAATATGTATTTATGCATCTTTTAGAAACTTTTTACGATTGTTACTTTTGATGCACTTATATATTTGTAAATGTAGTATATTGTACATGGACATGTCCATATGACGATTTTTATTGTAAATAAACATAGCAAAAAAGAAAATATATTTTTAAAAGAAAAAAAAACATCTCTAAAAACATATCTACAGGGCTGATTACTATTATAAAATAATAAATATAATGTCATACCATATATTACAGACAGTGACAGCCTCCGTGGCGTAGCGTGCGAGTAGCCGGCTGCGAGACGAGACGCAACGGGTTCGATCCACGCATCAGGCCAAATGTTTGTGAGGGCGAAAGTCTCTCGTAGTTCCTGACAAGACTCGTATCTTACTGTGGGATCAGGGCGATGTGTGACTGTTGTGTGTATTTGTTATTTATTATAAGAAATACGTGCGACTGGATCTATGTCTCTCTGAAGGTGGTTTAGCTTCTCCCAGAATTCCTCCCACGTCTTCAGGACGATTCGGTGGCGTTATGGCCAATAAAACATATCTAAAGGCAATAAAAATACGGTGCACATTCATCTAATGTTTATAGTAAAAGATTATTATTTAACTCCCAGCAATAGAGATTGTGAGTCACGCCACCTTTAGAGTCTTAAGTGTGTTTTTATACCGATTTAATGGATATGAAAGGTTATGTACCCCTGTATGATGTCTTCCATCGCTAGATTTATTACCAGTGATTGTTCGTGTCGACTGTTTGTCCTCTTAGTAAACGTATTTTATTATTTTCATTAGTTGTAAAATAAAGAAATGACAGCGAATGAGATATTTCAATTTAAATTGATATATCTCGTTCTCTCACATGACAAGGTGGTAGGTCCCTCGTATGCGAGAGGCCGTCTGGGTGGGTACCACCGATTTGTCTATTTCTGCGACCAAGCAATAGTGTGTAAGCATTGATGTGTTTGAAGGACACTGAAGTCAGAGAAATTACTGGGCATTATGAAACTGTACATCTTAAGTCTCGGCGTGACGAGCGCAGTTCAGAGCCATACAGTGCTTTGTAATTTAAAGTTCTGTGACGTCAACCCGTCCGTGAAAAAAAAACACACACACACACACTCGAAACAAATATTACACAAACAAACCTGGGTGCGGGAATCGAACCCGTGTCTTTTTTAATTTTTATTTGTTTTGGGGTTTTTATCCACAAGGCCATGTCAACCCCATCGAAAACCCGTGCCGTCTCGCTTAGTTAATGAAATCCGTTTACAACCCATGAATACACACGAACTCAAGTGTAGATGTAAAATACTGCAGTTGTTAGTAATTCGTGGAGTCGGTGACTTCACTGAATGCACTCGCACGCCAGTTATTATTAACTACCAACACACTTGGTCGGTTAAAGTTAAAGTTGTGTTAGTTTCTGCTGGTATTATGAACTGAATTTGTGTTGAACGCACCAACTTCACAGTAATATTGTCAACTAGATTATAAAACAAATATTTGACATTCATATTCAATGAGGAATGCAGTAGAACCTGCAGATAGTGTTTCTTATCCGAGCACGGAGAAGTGACTGCACTACACCTGTAGGTAAGCCGGGTTCAGTTCAAATAACCAGTGACTACTGACAAACAATGAGTTTATCGGTGACCAGAATCATGCCGGTCTGTATAAATGCTTCTTCACACTCCAAAGAGAGAAGAAGCAAATCGGGCATGCGACAGGACCGGCGGATGACCGTTGCAAGTACAGGGATACAAGGATATACCCCTATACCCGCTCCAAACCAACGATCAAGTCATGTCGCAAGCCCAGGAGAACCGGATATACACTGGCTGATCCTGGAATACAATCCTCAAGGCGTGTGGATCACTATGGCAGGTTTTAACACCATGTGTACGGTGGTCGCTATCCCGGCGGATATGAATATCCTACCACCAGCGACAGTTTTGTTTAGGACATGATAGCCAGGTCGTGCCACTGACTCGCATATCATCATCATTATCATCAGCCACAAGACGTCCACTGCTGAACATAGGCCTCCCCCAAAGATTTCCAGACCGACCTGTTGGAAGCGGCCTGCATCTAGCGACATCCTGCGACCTTTATCAGGTCGTCTGTCCACCTTGTAGGTGGACGTCCAACGCTGCGCTTGCCAGTACGTGGCCTCCATTCCAGAACCTTTCTGCCCCATCGGTTATCGGTTCTGCGAGCTATGTGGCCTGCCCACTGCCACTTCAGCTTGCTAATCCGCTGGGCTATGTCGGTGAATTTCGTTCTTCTACGGATCTCCTCATTTCTGATTTGATCACGTAGAGAAACACCGAGCATATGTGTATATATATGCATATATGACTCGCATATACTTTACGGGAAATATCGACATTTCCGGAGACCGAAATTTCCTATCGTAATATTTTTTAAGGCTCCATAGTAAAGGTGCTAAAGGAACACTATTAGTAAACCTACATCGTTTATGGGTTGGAATGCCTATTTGTGCATTTGTCTTTTTTATTACTATCTTGAATGACGAAACGAGCAAGACCCTCGTCTAATGATAAGCGCTACACCGCCCATAAACAAAAGCACCTCTACACAGAACTTTGAGTTACAAAGCACTGCTCGTATATATGTTGTTAACTCTCGTAATGCCCAGTACTTTCACAGGCTTCAACGTACTTTAAACTGAAACACAAAAATGCTTACACACTGCTGCTTGGAGGCAGAAATAGACAAAGCGGTGGTACCAACACAGACTGCCTCTCGCATACTTTTTTTTGTATGATGCGATGCTGATAACCGAACGCTAGTCGGTTTTCAGCTTTACCGGACTTATGGGTGAGCGCTTTAGGCGCTCTCAACCCTTAAACCTCTCGCATACGAGGAACATACCCTTTTTAAACCTGTCTGTCTGTCATGACTTTAAAGGATTCCAAGTTGCCGGTTGAAATACTCAGAAAATATATTTTAAGACAAGGAAATTCTAACATCAAAAGAATAGCACTGAAAAGTTAAAAATAACATTTTCTATATGATGATATGTATATTATTTTGAAAATTAAGAATATTTGAAAATAAAATATTGTGGATGTGCGATCTATTCTAATCTGTAAGTATAGCGCGTCCCTGAAGAAAGATCACCACAACACAATTTGAGGAATCTCTCTTGACCCTATTACTTTGGAAAGTTTTACAACAAAGCCGGCTTACGACATTTATCAACAAACTCTTATATTACAAATGAAAATTAGGTCACAACGTGAATGGAGAGGGTCGCGTGTTTCACCCCTCGTCAGATAAAGTACAGTGAATACGCCAAATTCAATGGATCAAGGTTTTCATCCCAACCGAGTTTACTACAGTTCGCGGCTTTTGCATAAAAAGCGGTAGTAAGTTTTCAGGGCGCTCGCACTCCCAGAACACTTTGTGTTCGCCGTCGAAAATTACGGTAATCCTGTCACGGTTCGGTCGAATTCTTAGGATTTTTGTAAAATATATCTTTTTTTATTTGATTAAATGACAAGACAAGCAAAGCGCTCGCCTGACGGTAAGCGCCACCACGTCTGCCAATAAATAGAAGCAACAGAACTTTATAATGTCCATGAGGCTTAACCTCTTATGTCGCAGTCCAATGCCATGCAGTATTTTGTAATTCGAAGTCCTGTATGAGTCCCGTGTGGCGTGTGGCACTTACTCAAGCTTAAAAGAAAATTTCACAAAATATATCTTGGCATAGTAGTATCCTTACAAATAATAAAAAAATAATAGCTAAAAAAAAACTAAAAAACACGCTTTTATTTTAAAGTCTAACTAAAAAATAGAAAATTAATTTGAAGAAAACAATATATTTTATTGTAAAAAAAGCGTGGGGTGCATGGTGTCAATAGTTATAATTATTATTGTATTGACAGATATGAGTAGAAGGATTATCATTTAGATTCTATCTTAAAAAGCACCCCACGCTTTTTTTACAATAAAATATATTGTTTTCTTTAAATTTATTTTCTATTTTTTAGTTAGACTTTCTATAAAAGCGTGTTTCTTAGTTTTTTTTAACTATTATTTATTTTTCATTTTTTAGTTAAAATAAAAATATATTGTAGTCGGTTGAGGTTCTTCACAAATAAGACATGTATTGATGCAATGCTCAGAACGCAAAGATGATGTTATGAGAAACACGCTGACAATACGAAGTTCGGTATAACTCTTAGATACTACGATATTCCCTATAATTAGCGAAGATCCCGAGAGTATAATTTTAATTCCTAACCCGAATACCAAAAAGCGCCATCTATTGGGATTCTTATGTAGATGGCGCTACACTTTACACACAACACAATTATTTATAATTATGAATCACAATTTGCAATACCTTTTATTTTTTTTATATAATATTGCATTGTCATCGGTCCTTAATAGGTATGCCAAATTTCAATTTAATCCGACGTTTTGAAGAAGGTCAAAATCAAGTTCAAAGATTTGTTACAGACAATCATACCAACATACATACGTCTGAAGCTAATAAAAGCGTGTTAAAAATAATTTTACGTGGTTCTTATGGACCTAAGTATGTCGAGTTATACATGCTGGATATTTTGAGATATTACTAAAAGTCACATTGACTGTAGCACATTGGCCATAGGCAGAAGTTGGTGTGTATTAACATTCAAAGGGCTGTATTAGCGAGGCTCGTTTGCCCGAAGTAATGGCCCGGCACAGTTTTTTGTTTCATGTCTCGTTTTAGGGTTGTCTTTTTTCACTTATTTAGTCGTTGTTAAGCAGTTCTAACTGTTTTTCTAAGTTGATAAATGCGATGATGATAAATGGTGTGCTGGTGGTAGGATATTCATATCCGCCTGTATAGCGACCACCGTACACATGGTGTTGAAACCTGCCATGATGATCCACACGCCTTATGTGGATCGCGTTCCAGGATCAGCCAGAGTATATATGATTCTCCCGAGGGGCTTGTGACATGACTTGATGGTTGGTTGGGGCGGGTATCCCTATACCCTGTTGTACCCCTGTACATACTTATATTACTGCGCCTGCATTGGTAATCCGCCTGTCCCGTCGCAGGCCCCTCAATTTGCTTCTTTCCTCTCCGAAGAGGGAAAACCTTGAAGGATTGATTGATTGATTTCCAGGCCGCTTGCGGCTACGGCGACCGTCTTCTGTTATTTGGTTTTATTGGTGCGTCCTCGCATGACTGATATAGCCTTGAAGGATAGGGATAATTAGGGGATTGGGAAGAAGCGGGGGATTTGGGCATCCGGATGCTAGAGTCCTCTTTATGTGCTCTAATGTGAAATATTAGCTTTGCAATGCTAGAGGTAGGCTGCGATGTCAAATCAAATTGAAAAAAATCAAAAATATGTATGGACTCCATGAAATACATTTTTAAATATTCCGTCAATGTTTTACTATAAACATCTGGAAATTAACTCCGGCGTTGCATTAAAAAAAAGGTTTACTATAGATTACACTAAGTGTAGCAATTTAATTCATTAGCTATAAAAGCTTACAAAAATGCACAACTTTTGTATTAAAATGTCTGGTATTTTTTAATCGTCTGTATAACTGGGCACAAAATATGCGTACTGTTTAACAACTTCCGACACACATACTTACCGAAAACAATTTTAATTTGTACAGGTGTAGGGATTGCGATGTTAAGTCAAACAATGCCACGAGAGCAAGGAAGGACTATGCGTAAACTTGATATAATGCATAATGTAAACAGTTTCAATGAAATTTAGATTTTATTTGTTTGGAATATAATAGTTAGCTTTCGCCCACAGCTCCGCCCACGTGAGCGGCCTTTTGGGGAATAATTAATTAGCCTATGTAGTTCGCAAAATCGTACTTCTGCCGGACCATTAAGCTGTGGAATAGTTTGCCGGCACACTTGTTCCCTTCTTCCTATAATATGGGGTCCTGTAAATAGAATGTGAAGAAGCAGTCAGGTAAGATTATCATTTGGTTTTCTTATCATATAGTTTTTTTTTTATTAAACCAATGTTGGTCTTTACGTATCTAAAAAACATTTTGGATCAAGATTAGTCTACAAAAAAAGATCAAGAAAATGCTTAGACCACTCTTTCAGTAGCTTACGATTCGATGACAACCCTGCGAGATAACGGACTCGTTATCGGTTCTAATGAGAGCCCGGAAATAATCATTCGATTCGTATTATTTAGCTTGTGCTGACCACTGAACCTCGGCGAGATAAAGCGACAAATATCGAATACCTACATTAGGATGCGTGCCTAGGGCATTACAACGTTAGAGATTAACTGCCGCACGTCAGAGACATTCATTAACTGGAATTGTCGATATTTTACAAGGTAACTAGCTGACCCGGTGAACTTCGTATCACCTACATAATATATTTGTGTAAAATGTGGTCAAAACTTAATACAAATGTTTTATTTACATTAAATGCAATTAAGTGAGGTACTGCGCCATTGCACGTGAGGTAGCCCGTCCACATTTAATTGACTTCGACGACCTAAGTCAGGTCGTCTCCCACCTCCCTCCGGTTGGACAGTCCTGTCCCCGTCCCGTCCCCGTCCTGTCCCCGTCCTGTCCGCGTCCTGTCCGCGTCCCGTCCCCGTCCTTTCCCCGTCCCGTCCCGTCCCCGTCCTGTCCGCGTCCCGTCCCCGTCCTTTCCCCGTCCCGTCCCGTCCCCGTCCCGTCCCCGTCCTGTCCCCGTCTTGTCCTGTCCCTGTCCTGTCCTGTCTCACTGTCCTGTCTCACTGTCCTGTCTCACTGTCCTGTCTCTCTGTCATGTCTCTCTGTCCTGTCTCTCTGTCCTGTCTCACTGTCCTGTCTCACTGGCCTGTCTCACTGTCCTGTCTCACTGTCCTGTCTCAATGTCCTGTCTCACTGTCCTGTCTCACTGTCCTGTCTCACTGTCCGGTCTCACTGTCCTGTCTCACTGTCCTCTCACTGTCCTGTCTCACTGTCCTGTCTCACTGTCCTGTCTCACTGTCCTGTCTCACTGTCCTGTCTCACTGTCCTGTCTCACTGTCCTGTCTCACTTTCCTGTCTCACTGTCCTGTCTCACTGTCCTGTCTCACTGTCCTGTCTCACTGTCCTGTCTCTCTGTCATGTCTCTCTGTCCTGTTTCACTGTCCTGTCTCACTGTCCTGTCTCACTGTCCTGTCTCACTGTCTTGTCTCACTGTCCTGTCTCACTGTCCTGTCTCACTGTCCTGTCTCACTTTCCTGTCTCACTGTCCTGTCTCACTGTCCTGTCTCACTGTCCTGTCTCACTGTCCTGTCTCACTGTCCTGTCTCACTGTCCTGTCTCTCTGTCATGTCTCTCTGTCCTGTTTCACTGTCCTGTCTCACTGTCCTGTCTCACTGTCCTGTCTCACTGTCCTGTCTCACTGTCTTGTCTCACTGTCCTGTCTCACTGTCCTGTCTCACTGTCCTGTCTCACTTTCCTGTCTCACTGTCCTGTCTCACTGTCCTGTCTCTCTGTCATGTCTCTCTGTCCTGTTTCACTGTCCTGTCTCACTGTCCTGTCTCACTGTCCTGTCTCACTTTCCTGTCTCACTGTCCTGTCTCACTGTCCTGTCCCTGTCCTGTCCCTGTCCAGTCTAGACGCTATACGACCCGTCATCACGGCAAGCTTCGCAACGACAACTCAACAACTACTAATAAATTAAAAATTAATAAAAAAAACATTGTCCAGCGGACAAAATTGTGAATCTAAACCATTCTCAGATCCCCTTGAACACACACAAAAAATTTCATCAAAATCGGTCCAGTCGTTTAAGAGAAGTTCAGGAACATACACACTCACAGAAGAATTATATATATAAAGATAGGTCCCTCGTATGCGATAGGCCGTCTGGGTTGGTACCACCGCTTTGTCTATTCTTGCCGTCAAGCAACCGTGTTTAAGCAAGCGTTGTTTGACCAAGTCGCTCGCATGGTAGTAAACGTCACGCTTGCCCACATACAGAAGTAACACACAACTTTGAATTATAAAACACTGCATGGCACTGAACTGTGCTCGTCACCCTGAGACATAAGACGTTGTGCCAGTAATTTCACTTTAGTATTATGCATATAATTCATCTACTGTATATAATAAAGCCTTGTCCAAAAAATACCAAAGTCCGCGCACATTTTTCCTTCGTCACAACTGATCATTTTTAGCAAAAGGTTGATATTAGAGATACCGGGCCGCCTTTAGTTTGTTACGGAATAATGAAGTTCAAATCTCTTAAGGTCTTTGTAAGCTTCGTTTAGATATGGGTTCCATCCAATAGGAAGATATCATAGCCTGGTTGGTTTGATAATCAAGTTACCCAAGAGATAATGGTGCCTCCAGGGTCCGGAATACGATCTGGATTTCAGTTGAGAAGAGATTATGAATAAGACGGAAATTGTATTCATTGGTTCGTAACAAGATTTGGGATCTGGCGTTGGCTAAGTTTGGATAAATAATAATATTGCTATTGTAATCTCATAAAGTAACGGTTTTATGCTGCTTTTCGTACCAGTGAGATATTCAGAGGCACAAATCCCCCTCCTTTTCCCAAACACTTTCCTTTAAGGTCGGCAACGCGCCCACTATTATTCTGGTATTGAGGGTGTACATGGCCCACTGCTGGGCACGGGCCTCCTCTACTAAGTTAGAGGTGTTAGGGCTTAGTCCACCACGCTAGCCCAATGCGGGTTGGAAGACTGCACATACCTTCGTAATATGGAGAACTTCTGAGGTTTCCTCGCCATGTTTCCTTCACCGTTGAGCAATATTGATAATGAATTATTGATAGAGGTGATAAATTTCTCTTGGATCAAAACCATTGTTGTTGTGCTATGTTTGATAGCCAATGGTACAATATTTTATGTATACGTTTTGTCTATATTGAACACGTCTTTATTCGAAAAAAAGAAGTAAGTATTGCTTGTTTATTGGGTTCGTTTCCGTCATAGAAATAGATTTTTTTTATTACGTTGTTGTAGTAAACATTCCATATGGTAAATGTTTTTTTTGGAACGAAGTTCCTTACGGCAGGCTTGGAGGGGATAGGGATTTCGCTGCGTGACCGAACTGAAAAAAATGTGATAGTAAAACCGTAAGAAATATGCGTGGAAAAAATGCGTGGAAAAAATGCGTGGAAAAATGCGTGGAATAAAACCGTTAAATGAGAATGAGACAAAGTTAAAGTCGAAATTCCGTTAATAAAACGGATAGATAACTTATGACATTTGGAATGAATTTTTGATTATAGAACACGGCCGTCCACCGTTTAGTAGCCAGTCTAAGTCTAAATTAATAAGTTTTTATTTATAATTACATAAGTTGATAAAAAATGCTATACAATAGCTTTACCGCGGCAGTCTCCGAGTGCTACACGTCTTTTTTTTATTTCTATTTTTCTATTCTATTTCTATGTAATTTTATGTTGTCAAACAAAAATAAAGAGACATATTTTGTTATTTTAGTTGATAATTTGTATTTTTTACAATTTGTGTCGATTCTACATTAGCCGAAGGAACTTCGTTCCTACCTGGTGTCCCACGACACACACCAATTTTTTTTTATTAATATTGTCTGTCTACTGGACGTCCGTACGTACGTCTCGTGGGCTTCTCATTGAAAACCAGCGCTGCAGTATTGCATATGTAGTACTGAAGCATGCAGCGGAATGAGAGGGGCATTGTAGGCGCAATAACTGTGAAGAACATAATTATAAGTTTTGTTTTTTGTTTAAATTTTTTACTTTGATGTGGCTTTGTAATTATTGTTCGAATAATCCATCACCATCCAATAATAAATCTTATTCCTTTATTACTTTTTAATCATTTTATGAATCGGGAAATTTTTCACGCTGTCAATAAGATTTAATTTTTAGTAGCCTAAATAACGAAACGAGCAGGTCGCTACTGATATAAAGTTAGGCATCACGCCTGCCCATTGTCAGAAGCAACAACAATCAGAATTTCGGATTAGAAACTGCGTTCGTTCAAGGCATAGGATATTAATCTCATAATGCCCAGTTATTTTGCTGGCGTCATTGTGCTCCAAAACGAAACACAATAGTGATTCGCACACGGTGGCAGAAGTAGTATTTTTTATTTCATTGTATGACGAGACGAGCAAGTCGCTCGTTTGATGGTAAGCGCCACGTCTACCCATAAACAGAAGCAACACCACACAGAATTTTAGATTAAAAAGCACTGCATGGCACTGAACTGCGCTCGTCACCCCGAGACATAAGATGTTAAGTTTCATAATGCCCAGTAATTTCACTGGCTTCAATATCCTTCAAACAGTACTTACACACTGTTGCTTGGCGGCAGAAAAAGACCAAGCAGTGGTAACTTCCCAGACGTCCTCTAGCAAAGGACCTACCTATTACGACTAAAGCGAAACAAAATAAAAATTATGATGTCTAGTTTATTTTATGAACAAAACAAAAGTGTCGTAAATTTGTTGATTTATTATAGGAAAGTTAGCAGGAAACCGTGGGCTGCGGTTGTATTACTGAAGAACAAAACCGAACACAATAATAAACGGAAAAATATTAATATTCGAGACATTTCTTCCATTTCGGTATTCAATGAGTGTAGCCATTGTAATTTTTTTTATATACGCGGCTATTTTTGCACAACTTGTATACGCTATATACTAAAATGGCTATAGTAGATGGAACATAGAATGAATAGATGGAACATGATAAGTTTAATACAGCTGGAGGATATAGCCAATTTCAAAAAAGCTATCCTAAGTCCTTAAGTATGTATTGCAGGAGTGGATTTTATACCACCATAGTCCTTCGTAGTATCTGTTCTTCTATTCTTAGTCAAGAATATCTTTAAACTAATTTACTAGTCAACTTCTAACGCTAAAGTATCGACCATTTGCGGCTTAAATAATAAATTAAGATTTGTCCCGTTCTAAAAAACAACCAGTTTTGACGTACATAAAACTTTTGTTTCATTATATCCATAATGAAATTTTAAATTCAAGAAATAAAACCGTCCTTGTAAATACAAGGAGTTTCGTCAAGAAATTTCCAAGTTATAAAAGGCGAAATAAAAGGGCCCGCTCGGAACAGCTTTGAAATAAGGCGAGAGGGCTGCAAAAATATTTGAGTTGGGTCTACGGGGCTGGGGCAAAGAATAGTTGTCGCCATTCGTCAGGTACGTTCATCCCGCTCGAGTTCAATATAAATATTTACCGTCCTTCAGTTAAATGGTTAACGGGTTATGTAAAGAATTTAAACGGTTTATTTTGAGTTGCATAAATATTGGTTCGCTGTTCGTAATTTTGTACGTATTAACGCACGATGAAGTTTCGGGTACCTTTTAAATTGTGTTATTCGAAGTAGAGCGACGCTATAGTGTTGTCTACAGCTTGAATGAGCCGGCTCTACAGGACTTTTACTGCTAACTTGCAAAAATCGACGTGAGGTAATAGTTTGCTGTTCGAGCAATAGCAACTTATAATAGAAGAAGCTTTGGTGGGAGCACCGCTAAATGAAAAAAAATGAAGAAGGTCTTCAATCAACGCCCAAGATTTAATATCAGGAGAGGTCGTATGTCTAATGAAAGGACAACAATACTAATTAAGATTTGTTCATAAATTTGCTCGTAAATTAATCTTTTGAACTTTTTATTCATCTTATGCCAAGGTCCCGAATCCCTTATCCCGAATTTTTGTAACATTTCGACGACCTTATTTCCATCCCATAATAGTGGGTGAGCCTATCGCCATACCGGACACAATTACAGACTTTGGGCTGATACTGAGCATTTCGTAATAAAGCAATATAATATCGCTTTTACCCGACCCAGGAATCAAACCCCCAAGTTCAGCACAATAGTCGTACCGCGTACGCAAAACAACTGCGCCAATGAGGCAGTCGCCTTAGTACTTGCTTACTGTATACTTGATTTATTTTGCTCAATAATTACACAATCCTTTATAACCTAACAAGGCAAGTGTGAAAGAAATTCCAGCCAAATACTAAGGTAGCTGATTTGCAAATAAAAAATATTTGCATCCTTCGACTCCTTAGTAACTATCCTCAGAATGCATTTAAAAACATGAGCTGTATTAGTAGATAGCCTTGTCGCGAGGTGTGTTTTCGGCTATTCGTTGTCGGTATCAGATAATTGGATCTTGATGGCTACCGTCTTTACTACCTGCTTTAAGTGTTTTTTATTGCAAACAAAGGGTCTTTGACACCCCGCCATCTGTGATCCGATTTCCCGACTTAAAATGTAAACAAAAGAGTTTTTGAGTGGTAGAGCCACGCTGTAGACAGTTTTGTCTACAGCATGAATGGGCTGGCTCGACCGGGTCGTTGCTACTGTCTCACAGTTCTCTCTCTGCGTTTCGTACGGTGAGTGAGATATCCGGAGGCCCAAATCCCCGTCTCCTTCCCAATACCTAATTATTCCTTTCCATTAAGGTCGGCAACGCGCCCAAGATTTTTTTTTTTTTATAGCATAGGCTAGCAAACGAGCAAGTGGGTCACCTGATGGTAAGTGATCTCCACCGCCCATGTACGCCCACCACCAGAAGAGTCATGGGCGCGTTGCCGACCTTAAAGGAAAGGGATAATAAGGGATTTGGGCTTCCGGTTATCTCACTCACCGTACGAAACGCAGCAGCAAGCCGCTACTTTACGTCGGTTTTCTGTGAGACAGTGGTAACGATCCGGACGAGCCAGCCCATTCATGCTGTAGACAAAACTGTCTACAGCGTGGCTCTACCACTCAAATTTTCTGGTATTGTGGGTGTACATGGGCTGTGGAGATCACTTACCATCAGGTAACCCACTATCTCGTTTGCCGGCCTATGCTATAAAAAAAAACCAACAATATGAGAAACTTACAAATAACAAAGCATTAATTATTTTTTATCTCAAAATAATTTGGTCCCCGAAACCGTTTTTGTGATCCAGGTGGATTATCTCCCATTTTGTTAAACGAAAGGTTCCTCGAAATTCTTAGGTTGCAATTTGAATAACATTTTTGGTAAAATTCTCAGTACTTGAAAAATGGCTGAAATATATTTTCCATATTACCATTATACTATTACATCTCCAATAATGTTTTATAAAAATAAATTACTAACCTGGTAAAATGTTACTGCAAAAATCTCGTTTTCAATTATATTCAGGTTTATAATAACAGTATCGTTCAAGTAATTGAATTAGAATATCTTTATCTCAATGTCAAATTCAAAGTCGTTGCGTTTTAAACTCTGCTTATAGCATCTTTGTTTAATCTCACTTAAACTAATGTGTTTTAGAAATAACGTTGGAAATGTAATTCGCTTAAACTTGTATGTGCATATAAAATATTATATGGAATGCATTATATCAGGGTTTCCCAATCTGGGGTCTGCGAACACCTTTTTGTGAGTGGTAGAGCCAAGCTGTAGCCATTTTTGTCTACAGCATGAATGGACCGGCTCGTTACCACTGTCTCATAGAAAACCGACGTGAAGTAGCAGCTTGCTGCTGTGTTTCGTACGGTGAGTGAGATATCCAGAGGCCCGAATCACCCTTCCTTTCCCAATCCTTAATAATCCCTTTTTTTTACTAGCCCTGTATTATATACGTCCCATTATCCCTTAAATGTGTAAATTAAAAGATTTTTTTACAAAGGATCTGCGGAATATAATAAGGTGGCGCTAGGGGTCCGCCTGGATAAAGGTTGAGAAAGGCTGCATAAAACTAATTCGGATTTATTGGAAATGTAAAGTTTAATCTGTCCATAAATGCAAAAATGGTTTGAAGTCTTCTAAAGCAACTAAGTAATGACATACTTATATTATTCAAACGGTTAAAACCTTGTAAGTTATGTAGTTAAGGTGGCAGGTCCCTCGTATGCGAGAGGCCGTGTGGGTACCACTGCTTTGTCTATTTCTGCCGCCAAACAACAGTGTGTAAGCACTGTTTTGTTTCGGTTTGAAGGACATTGAAGCCATTGAAATTACTGGTCATTATGAGACTTAATAACTTATGTCTCGGGGTGACGAGCGCAGTTCAGTGCTATGCAGTGCTTTGTAATTCAAAGTTCTGTGTGGTGTTGTTTCTGTTTATGGGCAGGCGTGGCGCTTACCATCAGGCGAGCGCTTCGCGGCTCGTTATTCAATCAATTTAAAAAATAGCTCCCTAACACGCATCTGAACTGAGAAAATCATTTGTAAATTGTATGAAATTCCAGTCATTTTATTTCTTAGTTTCATTGAATGATTTATGAGTGAATAAAAAATATGTAAATGGTTTATGTGTAAGGAGAAAATGTTCATTTGAATTTCTATTACGCTAACCTCGATACACTAAGGTAACTAATTAAGGAGCAAAATTAAATTACATGCGTAGTTCATTTACTAAGGTATGTCGGAGTGTAGGGTTCGAGGGGGTGTATTCCTTCGGTAACACATATGTGGGATTACAAGCAACCCCTGCCGAGTGTATATGCCGACAGCTGTTGTGTTTGTGGTATTACTACGACTATTTCATTAGATAACTTCAGTTCTCCTTTATTTTGTAATTGTTATTGACCAAACGACCAATTAAGAGCCCCTGGAGGTGTTAGTCGCGGTTTGGTATCAATCCATTAGCATTAACGACTATCAGAACAATGATTGTCGTATCCATATCCTACATGTCGGTAACTTGGTGTGGCAGTTTTAGATAATTTGCCATATTATCCATAATAATAGATAGAGATATCCCCCCTATTTTTTTTCTAGTGGTTGAGCCACGCTGTAGACAGTTTTGTCTAAAGCATGAATGGGCTGGCTCGACCGGGTCGTTACCACTGTACTCACAGAAAACCGACGTAAAGTAGCGGCTTGCTGCTGCGTTTCGTACGGTGAGTGAGATATCTGGAAGCCCAAATCCCCTCCCCTTCCCAATCCTTAATTATCCCTTTCCTTTAAGGTCGGCAACGCGCCCATGATTCTTTTGGTGGTGGGAATTTTAAATTAAGAATTCAATTATTCTGTACATGGGCGGTGGAGATCACTTGCCATCAGGTGACCCACTTGCTCGTTTACCGGCCTATGCTATAAAAAAAACTACGCGCCCTTTGGTCATACCAATACTCAAAATCATAATTGCGGGCTTATTTTTGAACCAATTTGGAATGTGTTTTAATAAAAGGGTTTCTTTTTAGTTTCACTTTCTGTTGCATATACATACATAATACATAATATTCAACATAGGAAACTGTCCTATTACTCGCAGTTTCTTAGATACGTACAACTGGAAATCACTAGGTATTATGTAATGAACGAGCGCAGTCCAGTGTCACAGTACTTCATGACTCGAAGTTTTCATTGATGCTTCTGTCATTGAACACGCATGACGCTTACCATCAGGCGAGTAATATGTTCGTCTCGTTAATAATGATACAAATTAGAAAAAGAATCATTTAATTAGATATCGCTTTATCTTATAAATATTATTGCCGCTGTTGATCAAAGAGCAAACGCTTGGAGTTGTTTGTTTCCCTTTGAGAAAGAAGGCACAGTTTTTTTCTCATCAATCAAGCCTAAATACAAATAATACTTAAGGTTGATTGATGAGTACTTAAATGTCTGTTTTAAATTTATTTATGCACATAAGAGTGCTTGTTTTAAAATTATAAGTAACTTGAAAATTTAAATTTATTTAATTTTTTTTACCTCCGGATACACTTCACGCCGGTTTTATATGAGACAGTGGTATAACCCGCTCGAGCCGGTCCATTCATACTGTAGAGTGGAGACAAATCTACAAATTTGGATACGTACTTGCCATGAAATAGAAAAGTTCAAGTATCCTAGAGTCTGGAGTCTGGACTGCACGAGTTTGGTGACATCGACCTGGACACCAGGTCCCATGTAAATGCTACTTGGAGGATGTGGTGGGAGTTGACAGTTTTACTTACTACCGAACGATTCCACTAAGAGTATGTTAATCATATACAATACCATTTTTAATTGCATAGACCGGCAAACGAAAGTGGGCCACCTGACGGTAAGTGATCTCCATCGCCATGTACGCCCAAAACACCAGAAGATTAATGGGCGGGTTACCGACCTTAAAAGAAAGGGATTGGAAAAGGGAGGGGGTTTCGGCCTCCGGATATCTCACTCACCGTACACACAAACACAACCATACATACAAACGCATAAGCCTAATTAATAAAAAAAGTAATTTCACTGGCTTCAATGTTCTTCAAACCGTAACACAACAGTGCTTACACACTGCTGCATGGTAGTAGAAATAGACAAAACGGTACCAACCCAGACGGCCTCTCGCATACGAGGGATCTACCTTGAATTAATTAACTATCCCTAGATAAATAAGTAGTATTTTTACAAGTTGCAACGTGTATGACGGTGTCAACCTCGAGAAGCTCATTGTGACCGGCAAAGTATATGGGAAAAGGCCTGACCCGATACGTTGATCTGACCAGATCCGCACCGCTCTTAACTCAACAGTTTACAACGCCCTCCACACCGCCAGAGACAGAAACAAATGGAGGAAGATCCTAGGAGAGAAAGTGATGCAGAAGGGAGGTCACGACCCTCAATACTGGGGCATACGACGCAAGGAGGAGGTAACGTGTATAGTACGGTGCATAGTTCATCGTGTTTGCAACCAGGAAGTATCGGAAACTTGCTGATCGCGCCCACTTCGACGTCAATCGGAAGAATTGTTCCGATGTTTGTTCGTAACTTTATTATACGGGAACAACTGTTCAATTCAGAATGCAATGAACGGTATTCAATAGAAAATATGAAAGTATTTTGATTTCATTTCGATTTATTATATTTTATTTTTGGTAACTTTTCCATAAATTGAAGCTAGAGATTTTTTTATTCATGGTGATTTTTTCCGTACACCATTGTTTGTATTACCAACAATGGCGTTCCTTTATGGGAACAAGTCGAAATAAGTCTATCGAATACCTAGAGAATAGTGGGGATAACATGTTCCTCCTTGGCCTTATTGACATTTTTATGTTGACACAAGGTGGTAGGTCCCTCGTATGCGAGAGGCCGTCTGGATTGGTACCACCGCTTTGTCTATTTTAGCCGCGAAGCAACAGTGTGTAAGCACTGTTGTGCATTGGTTTGAAGGACATTAAACTAAGTGAAATTACTGGGCATTATGAGACTTAACATCTCATATCTTGGGGTGACGAGCGTAGTTCAGTGCCATGTAGTGCTTTATAATTCAAAGTTCTGTATGTTGTTGCTTCTATTTATGGCCAGACCTGACGATTATCGTCAAGCGAGTAACGTGCTTGTCTCTTAATTCTATTAAATACAAAAAGATTGCACTTAGTCTGTAAAATACGTCAGCAGAGACGTATTTTTTACAGTTGTGAGTTATTTCCAGTGATTTATATACGTGGCCCACCTGAAGGATCATTTTTAATCTGGCTCATAAGCTTATTATCGCTATTTGTGGTACTTGACTATCTCAAAGGTATCCTACTTATACTTCTGGCAATCTTAGATTCATATCGATTTAGTACCATTTAAAAGGTACGAAACCAAGTCATGCTACTAGCCTGAATTTAATTATATCCCGCATTTAATTATATGGTTGTGCAAATACCTTTACCATGGTCAGTTACGGGTGCGTATGCAGTATCAAGAAAGTAGGATAAAGCGGAGCTAGTTAAAATTTACTTTTTTATAGCATAGGCCGGCAAACGAGTAAGTGGCTCACCAGAGCATAAGGGATCTCCACCGCCCATGTACGCCCACAAAACCAGAAGAATCATGGGCGCGTTACTGACCTTAAAGGAAAGGGATAATTAGGGATTGGGGAGAGGATTTGGTTTTCCGGATATAACACCATATGAAACGCAGCAGCAAGCCGATACTTTACGTCGGTTTCTTGTGAGACAGCGGTAACGACCCGGTCGAACCGGCCCATTTATGCTGTAGATAAAACTGTCGACAGCGTGGCTCTACCACTCATAAAATAATAAAATATATAGTGCATTTATCCATTCTGCTCTCTTTCAGTTCCATAGAAGCGTCTCCCCTGCATCATAAAAGCGCGGGGCATACAGAAAAGATTAAAAACTACAGGGCAAAGAATTTAGTCATTCTTATGTTATGAAAATATCTTCATCCCGAACGGGACCTACCACAGAAGAGACGTATTTTTTAGAAAAGAATACTTCGCTATTGTATATAGCTCTCGCTCAGCTCCTGTTACTTGCTCCATAGCAGACAGGCCCTTAATTAATGGTTCAAACGGGGGCAGAGGGATGTATTTTATTTGCATAGTGACGTGAAAGTGGTGGGCGCGTGTAGTAATGAGTAGCGGTCAAACGGTCACTCGCTTATGATGTCGTGTTGACCTGCCACGGAATTCGTAATTTCAAAATAGGATTGAATGGGATCGCATTCATTGTACGCCGTTTGATTCACTTGAAAATGGTATGTGTAGGACATTGATTATTTTATTAGGGATAAATCGAGCATGCAGCAGAGACGTTCGAGTAGATAGGATAAAGTGAATGGCAATCCAAAGGGTTGTAATATGAAGGTGCTTCATAAAAGCACATAACATCTGGAGAGTGTAGAATATGGATCTTATAGAGACTGGGAAAAAAACCGTGATTTTCCGGCGTTTTTGCCATAGCTATTATTGGAATCAAGTTTCATAGATTGCGGGATAGGACCTTTAATGTCCATATGGTCATATCGTCCGTACGTCACGTCCGTATGGTATAATGGGTCATTTAATGACATCCATGATGCTTTACTTCTGGCTTCTCCAATCGTAAATGTGTTTAGGTTTGTTTGATTTGATTTGTTTGTTCCTTGTGCTTGAGGTTGAAACCTCCTTAGTTCATTATTTCGTCTTTCCTAAGCAGAGATGTGAATAATAATTATTTCAAACTTCTCCTTAACCTATTTGATTAATTTAGTTGCGGGACAAAGATAATTTCGCATTCCCAGACACTCGCCAAGTTTCACTGCTCAGTGTCAATAAAAATGTGTGACACTGTCGGTCCTTGTACACAGGAGTTACAGTGGCGGTTGTGTGGGCGGGGTAGTAAAGTTGACATATTAAATAAATTGTTTGTGTACACTGCCTTGAAATACGACTAAAAATAATGTATATGATTTACGGGGAAGGTAGAGTGTCTGTAAAGATTACGGCAGATTGTTTGTTGCTTCTTCTCTGACCAGAGGGAGTTTCTATAACACCGTTACATTTTAAATAAAACACATAAAATGAACGCGTACAAACGCCGTTTAGTGGCCGAATTACTTAATAATCGATTCCTCTCTAGACAACCTACACCTCAGTCCACCGCGTGACCACGAAGGCTGAAAAACTTTCGAAACATCGGGACCAAAATTAAGTAAAAAACCGCGATAAAATCCGTTTCAATTGGTTTTATTTTAAAGAAAAAATAGCCAAAAAAATAAAATAGCGCTGAATTGACAACCTCATCCTTTTTTGAAATCGATTAAAAAGGTAAGTCCTTCTTCGGATTTAATTAGGGTCTAATACATAATTAGCTTTTACCACATTCCAGTAAGAGTCTTGAAGAATTAACTTGGCTAAACATCCCACGCACATATGTGGGATAACTGTGTACTATGCACACATTGTGGTAATTTTTCCTAAGTAAGCACTAGAGTCTGCCAAGTTAGAGGTAAAAGTAATTTGGGAAAATATGAACTATTCTGAACTTGATATTAATTTAATAGACAAAGTTATTAATATGATAAAGTCTGTGCACTTGAAGTAATATTTGGTTAATCTCTTTGTTTCTCTCTGCCTCTTTAGGGATGTCGGATAGACGATCAGCTATATATCAGTTTCGATAGACAAAGAGCATTCGAAATTTTTCGATGCGATTTTGGTTTGAAAGGTGAATATATGTTATAAGGGTTTTAATATGTTTGAAATCTATGTTTGAAGTAAATTTGTTCAACTGTTTAGAAGTTAAAGATGTTTCTCTGATTGAAAACAGGTGGTTTGGCAATGCTACAGTTTAATCTGATCCTTAGCTACTGTGACAGTGTCACCGACAATACACAACGGTGATGAGAAAACTTTAATTGGCCTGTTGAGAACTGTGCATGCTCCATGCACGCTCAGCTTGCGCTAGCATAATCGAACGGCACAAAATATCAAATTTAATATTCGTCAGGTTACATGTACAGGCAAGGATTGTATTTATAACATACACGCTAGGGTTTACTTGTCGGTTATGCTCGTAAGGTTATAACCATCTTTCAAACTCTAGTGTGAGTGGCCACCTTAATGCACTTTGTACTGTAACCTTTAATACATCGTACGTATTAGCCTCGTCGCTGCCGTTGACGGCGAGGGTATTCTTTGGGACGCTGGAGCTTCTGAGTTCTTCCACCACTAGACGAACCAACGCGCAAAGCAATTAGTGTAGCAATTAGTCATTTGGACCCTTATGGCAAGGTCGTGGTGGAACATATACCGTCTACAGTTGGTGGGCATCTAAGAACCGATCTATAACTTACAAATCATTCTAGATATGTACTTATAAAAAAAATACACGTACTACCTACGCCTGCGAATAAATGCTTTCTTTTTTACACGGCACTGTGCAGGGATGGTCCTGGTAGAAATTATTTCATTTCCTGCCTCGGGAATCCGGGGCCGTCTATAATTCGCCAAAGAGAGCGCTGCTAAAAGAAAATGCAACCTCAGCGTGTACACAACCCTTTATACAATTACGAGTATGTGTAGGTCGAAAGAAAAACATACAAAAAGTTTTCAACTATTAAAAACAAACCTCTATATCTAGGGCGCCCAGACGAGTTGCTAAAATAGTTGGAGTACTCTTGAGGGCTACATCTACATAATTGGCACAAGGTTAGCGAAAGGCACACGAAACTTGTGAAAACTTAGATATATCACATAATACGCACGTACTGTTCATAACTGGAGCCTTTAGCAAACTTCCAAAATATTGCGGGGCTTTTGAATTAAGTATAGATACATCGTAGGCGGGATGTATTTTAGAGTTCCGTACACAAAGGGTGCCAAAAAAATCTAATAGTAAACTTACATCGTCAGTTTGTCTTTCTGTCTTTATTTTTTACCTTTAAACAAAATTAAAACTATCATTTTTTTTAAGCAGAGGCCGACTAACGAGTAAGTGGGTCACTGATGGTAAATGATCTCCATCGTCCATGTACTTCCACGATGCCAGAAGAATTACGGGCGCGTTGCCGACCTTAAACGAAAGGGATAATAAAGGAATTATGTAGGAGTGGGAGATTAGGACCTCCGAATATCTCACTCACCATACGAAACGCAGCAGCAAGCCGCTACTTTACGTCTCTTTTTTGCGAGGCAGTGGTAACAACCCGGTCGACCCGGCCTACTCATGCTGTAAAACCTGTCTACACCATTCAAATGTCTCTCAAATATATTTCAGCGGCGTGCCTTAAACGTGCCTTAATTCTTAAAATTTTAATATGATAACATTCTTCCCCAATCATAATTATAAATCTTAGAAATATGTATAGGGTTACAATATTTCACAGGTATATTATTTAGGGCTTCCTTAAGTAAAAGAAAGGTTGGTGAGAAAGAACAATTAAGAACAATTAAAAATAACAATAGCTTCCTAGAGTAGATTAATTCGATTCACGTTACGCTTTGTGATACCCACAGACCTGGAAGACAGGTGGCTGATTGCTTGCCGGTATTGTTCCGGCATGCTTCAAGAGTTTCGGGACAATGGAACCGTCGCCGACAGTCGTTGATTAAATACTCGCGTGATCTGCAAGTTTTGTAAGCCATTTTTTTGCACGGAATCTGCCCACCATTTGGATTTTATTAATATCATAGACCCGGTAACGAGCAAATGAGTCATCTGATGCTCAGTGATCTCCACCGCCTATGTACGCCCATAATACTAGAAGAATGATAAGCACGTTGCCGACCGTAAAGGAAAGGAATAATTAGGGATTGGGAATGGGAGGGGATTAGGGCCTCCGGATATCTCACTTACCGTACGAAACGCAGCAGCAAGCCGCTACTTTACGTCTGTTTTCTGTGAGACTGTAATAATATCTACTTATACATTTGCACTGGTGCTAAAACTTGCCATAGTGGCCCACCTTGTGTGGGTCGCGTTCCAGGGTCAGCCAGTGTATATCCGGTTCTCCCCAGGGGGCTTGCCCCCTGATCCTAACCCTTTTCCCATCCCTTTTCCTTCCCCTCCCCCTTGGCCCTTTGGCAGGCCGGCATGATCTTGCCGACCTACGATGGACACATTGTTTATCGTTGGTCGACACTATTCTTGGATTGCGCTACACTTACCATCAGGTGTAGCGTAGTCACTTTGCTGAGCCAGGATAAAAAAAAAAAAAAAAATATATTTTTTGCAGTCATTTTCGCACAGAACTTAGTGGCATTTCCCCCGATCTCTTTATTCCGTTGCGGTGACATCAATCATTGCTTTTTGTCGCATCGCCGCGTGTCACGTGTACTACGAGCATGATACTTCAAAAGGAAATATCATATTCCGGTCGCAATGCCGCAACCAAGTGCACTTGATGTATTATTTAGACCCTGTTTGGTTACTGGTGAGAGGGTACCTGATATTTTTTCCGACTGGATACTGACCACTGTACATATGTTGAAAAATCCGCCATTATAGCTCGTACCGACGAGTTGCGTACCGGGATCAGCCAGTGTACATCAAGTAACTTCAAATACACCTAAATTAGATATAAATATTTGTAGCTCATACAATAAAAATATTGTGGTGATCAAATCCGCAGCCACTGGTTTTACAGCCGCCTACTCGCCTGACACACCATGGAGCTCTCATTTTGACAGTTTCATGTTGTATGCTTCACACCTGCCTATAAACAGAAGCAACACTACAAAGAACTAGATTTTCAAAGCATTACATGTCACTGAACTGCGCTCGTCACCCAGACATAAGATCTTAAGAATCACAATGCCCAATTATTTCATTGGTTTCAATGTCCTTCAAACCAAAACAAAACAATGTTAACACAGTGATACATGACGACGAATATAGACAAAGCAGTGGTACCAACCCAGACAGCCTCTGGCATACGAGAGACCAACCACATAGTAACAAACATAAAGATATATCTGTTTTCGATGCAACATTATTTAACCATTAGCAATATAGATATTTTTTATCGTAGTTTGAAACTATTCGCGAGTCGGTTCCACTGAAATGTGGGGGTGAATGACCAGAGGGTTGAAAGGGCTTGTAATGACTTATGTTTGTGTGTGCTGTTACACACAGTAATGTGGATTAGAGAACTTTATATTAAAAGATAAATATGTAGCGAATAACTATGTTGGAGTAATGTCGATATATTTTAAGCATCGTGAAACCTGCTATCATTGCCTTTTGATGATATTTTTGCCACAGTTATATGTATATATTTTTGAGTGGTAGAGCCACGCTGGAGACCGTTTTATCCACAGCATGAATGGGCCGGCTCGACCGGGTCGTTACCACTGCCTCATAAAAAACCGACGTAAAGTAGTAGCTTGCTGCTGCGTTTCGTACGGTGAGTGAGATATCCGGAATCCCAAAACCCCCTCCTCTTCCCAATCCCCTAATTATCCCTTCCCTGTAATGGCGGCAACGCGCCTAGGATTTGTATTGTAGGCGTACATCATCAGGTGACCCACTTGCTCGTTTGCCGGTGTATACTGTAAAACAAAAACAATTTTTTAAACTTTTTTGGTATAATTTTCATCTATGTTTTACATACTGTCACCGGAAGACAATCTACAACACTCAACTACGTTTACACTTACCACTGCTGTTATTAAATACACGATACTTACAAGAAACTATATCGCATTTCAGCTACAAAAATACACAATTATTGTCTAACCTACAAGACGGTATGTCGCGCCCGAATAGGTCGGTTCATAACTCATCCGCGGCTTTTATTGTCCGTCCGCGGAAATGGGTCAGCGAGTGATAACGCATTACGGCGTCTTGTTGCGTTGTCGCCGCTCGTTCGCCACTCGCCGATCGCCCCTACTGTGTGTCACGTACACGTAGACTGGCTATTCGTGTAATTACTAATATTATGAACTAGAAGCGTATATTTGTGTCTATAAAAAGAAGGTGACTGTTAGTTATTAAAGAAATCCTTTTCATATTTTTTGTCATTTTATCATAAATGCTACTAATGTCGATGATAATATCTTTATTCAAGTGGCAGCGGCTTTATATTGTAAAATCGATGAGTTCCTAGCTTTAACCTCCAACTTCCAAGACAGCAAGCATAATTTTGACTGATTTTTGCTCGAAAACAAGCTGTCCCGCAATTAAAAGTTAGGGTTCTAATATTGACGGGGTGTGGGCTATATGCGAAAACTCTTAAAAAAATCACCTAGAACCCGATTGCAGCACCACCTAACGGGTCCAATTGTGAATCTAAACCATCCAGGCACCCACTAAAACATACACAAGAAATCAATCAATCAATAAGTGTAATTAGATTATTTACAAAAATAATTTAACACAAATCGCTTTTCCCGCCACTAAGTATTTTATAATCCGTGCCCGCCTTTGAGTCTGACACGCGGAGGCGCGTCAGATTGACCGCGTGACGCGTCATGACGAGTGGAAGTATGTCCGAGTGTCGGGATGAATACTAACTAGTCACATCGGAATGTATGCCTCGATCCCACGGGAACGGGAAACTTTTATTAAATTTTCCAACTCGATCTTGTATTGTATGGATGGCAGTGTTCCAGATTTTTTTCTGACGCCATAATTATTTATTAGTTTATTACATTGCCAGATTATGATTGAATAGGTTTTTACAGATCGAGTATTCCAGAACAGACTTATTACGTTAAATAATAGAAAATTTATACATTTTCTTCAGTCTGAATAAAGTTACCTTACAATGTCTTACAAGCGAGAGGCTGCGGGTTCGCACGGACCGCGACGAATGTTTGTGTGATCCACAAATATTAATCTCGGGTGTGGCTATTTTCTCCCGAGACGGGTTGACTTCAGGCAGGCGGCCGGTCGAAAAAACTACAAGCCAAATCTCTATGTAACATGTGTTAGAATAATGTTGCGCCAACCCCTCTGCAAGTAGGAAAAGGACAGGTGGATGGCAGTCAATCTTTAGGAATTACCAATTTTCGTTTTGTTTGGCATGCTCTTTATTAGATAATTTAAAGTGACTAAAAATATACCCATGGTATAGACAGATTTGTCCGTTCCATAGCACAGGTTATCCTAGTTTGGGTTCCTGACTCCCACAATTATAAAATATTGTAAAATAGGTAACATATTACTACTAATGTATTTTTGTAAGATCATTATTGCAAAGAAACTTTTTGTGGGAGATAAAAAAACTTATTATTATTATTATGTATGTCTTACCATATCTCGGAGCTATAGAGTCCCGGACCTTTGGTAGGCTTGCGTGGGGCCGAAGCCAACACGTTTTTTTTTTTTTTTTTTTTTATCCTGGCTCGGCAAAGTGACTACGCTACACCTGATGGTAAGTGTAGCGCAATCCAAGAATATTGTCGACCAACGATAAACAATGTGTCCATCGTTGGTCGGCAAGATCATGCCGGCCTGCCAAAGGGCCAAGGGGGAAGGGAAGGAAAAAGGGATGGGAAAAGGGTGAGGATCAGGGGGCAAGCCCCCTGGGGAGAACCGGATATACACTGGCTGACCCTGGAACGCGACCCACGCAAGGTGGGCCACTATGGCAGGTTTTAGCACCAGTGTACGGTGGTCGCTATCCGGTCGGATACAAGTATCCTCCCACCAGCAAAGGCCCGTTAGACAAATTTAATCTAATATTGTGATGAGACACCGCCCGACGGCTATCCCTGTATACACTATATAAGTGTACCCAAGGACCGCCCCCGGTCGGTGTAGGACTATTGTAACGATCGACTTAAATCTATAATTGGTTATTGAGGTGAGGTGTTAGTGGATTGGGTAACTGGGTCTATGGAAATGACTATGGCACCTGCCTGATTATTATTATTATTATTTGTCTACAGCGTGAATCGGCCATCTCGACCTGGTTGTTACCACCGTCTCACAGGAGGTCGAAATGAAAGAATAGTTTGCTGTTGCGTTTTGTATGGTGACTGACATATTCTGAGGGCCAAATCCCTCATCCCCTTCCCAATCCGTTAATTGTGGGCAACACGTCCGTGACACTTATGGTGATGTGAGTATTCATGTGTGGTGGAGATCCATTAGCATCCGAAGACACACACGCTTGTTTACCGGCCTATGCTATAAAATAAAAGAAAATCCAATGAAAGAGATGCATTAAGTATATTTATTTATTTAATTTAATAAATATGTCATAAGGATGGACTTAATGCCCGAAGCTTATATCGTCGTCTCGCAGCACAGACAAAATTGGATAATATTAATGTTCTTTGATATTAGTAAAGGAGACATTTGTGTTTTTTTTAATAGTCCAGTCAAGGCGTCATAAACTAGTGGTACACATGTGTATGGGGCTATATATTCTTCGAAATGAAATGAAATGAAATAGTGTATTATTCATGTAGGCAATTGAAATAGCACTTATGACAAGTCAGTACAAAAATAAAGAAACCTATGTATAGATATCAAAATCAACTAATGTATACATAGCATCATCAAAATACACTCGGCAATCACACTAAATCAATTTATTTAGCTGTTAATTTTACAATATTATTATTATGGAAAAGCCACAACTGTTAAATATTTGTGGCCGATATGGATCACACTTCACATACTTTTATGATACTCTTGATATTATGACTACCTTGGTGGCGTAGTTGTATTAAGTACACGGTACAACTGCAGCTGTGCATAGACCTCGGGTTCGATCACCTGGTTGAGTGAAAGTGATAATGGTTTTTTTATATACACATGCTCAGTATCAGTCTGGAGTCTGGAATTTGTGCCCGTTATGGCGATAGACTTGCCCCTTATCAAATTAAGGGACAGTGAGCCAGTGTAACGCACATTTTGCACTCTCGGTGCGTATGTGTGTATGATATTATGGGCGTTCTTGGGTGGTGGAGATCACTTATTATCAGATGAGCCACTTGCTCATTTACCGGCCCATGCAACAATGTAATGCCCATACTACAATGTTAATACTAGCACAAAGCTACCGCTCAAAGTAAAATCCTTATTGGGAAGTTAAATCTTTATTAAAGTCCTAATTCGATACGATATGCTCGAGTGTAATCTTTAGAATTTGATAGTGTAAACAAGAGTTAGCATTAGAGACGTAAATGGCAGGCGAATGGCGAGGGTCGCGGCGGATGTCGGCTATTAAGGGCTTTCACGACGCCCCAAAAGGCGCAGCGACCTCTGAAGGTCAGTGCTGGGTCATCGCGTCGTCATTTCAGATATTGGTAGGGTTACTATCATAATTGCTATCGCCGGATAAATACGCCCAATTAAACATTTTAGTAAAATCCATTATAAAGACCGGTTTCACCCTGTAAGCGACGCCTTTAAAGCATATGCTGATATATATATATGATTTAGAAATATACGGTTGGTAAAAATTCTCTGTGTAGTTCACACGTATCTCCTGCTGTAATTAAATTATGTAATTAAATAAACAATTCGAAATTTTATTTATCCATCCGCTACACATCCAGTCGCATTATGGGGTCAGCTGTTTATATCGACTTGTTTCAGGCAGGAATAATTCTAGTGGTTTTTGAGAGACGCTTCATCTCTCTAAAGTCTATATTTTGTTATGATTATATTGGACTTACCATCACGTGTAGTGTTATACCATGCCAGAGTAAATAACCTAATCGCTCTGCAAATCAAATCCTGACGTCAACTAGAACGAAATCTGTAACTTTTAAATTACTGAAAAAAAATCTTCCAATATTTCAATTGAACTAGCTTTAAAAAAATCCGCATTCAAGTCCGCCCATTCGTTAAAGCACTACGATGCTATAGAAGAAGATTGGCGTAAGCGAATGAATGACACACATTTCACATTTGAATGAATGACTAGAAGAGCAAGGCGTTAGCCTGATGGTAAGCGTCACGCCTGCCCATAAACAGAAGCAACACCACACAGAAGTTTGAATTACAAAGCACTGCATGGCACTGAACTGCGCTCGTCACCCCGAGACATAAGATGTTAAGTCTCATAATGCCCATTAATTTCACTGGCTTCAATGTCTTTCAAACCGAAACACAACAGCGCTTACACACTGTTGCTTGGTGGCAAATATAGAAAAAGCGGTGGTACCAACACTTGCGTACGAAGTACCTACCATCTTGTAAAACCAGCCAGTTTTTCACCATATGTAGTCGGTTTCAAAAATATCAGGTATCCTCTCTAATCTTGAGTGCTTCTTCTATCGGAGCGAGGCAAGAAATTAACAGAAAAGTGTCATTTACGAGGCCGCGTCGTGGAATTTGTATTTAAGAATTTTATGACGCATCTTCGTAATTGACAGTTTTCTGTGATTTTCTCATTGAATTTCCAGAGGCTGCATAACCTTTGTAAATTTTGCTCACGTAAGTTAATTATGTAAGTGAGTCTGAAGAGGTTACTAATTTACACGACATTTTAAGGATCTTGTATTAAATGACTAAGTTTCAAAATGTAAGACAATTCTCGAAGTTCGTCTAGTTGTAAATTACATTTGAGTTACTTTAGCAAGCTGTTATCATGTCTGTAAGAAATACGACAAAATTTATTTTAGGACTAATAATAAAAAAATGCTCTATTTCGTTGATTTTATACAAAGGTTTGCTCGAACTTAAAAAGCGACACCTTTATTGGAAACCTTTTCTCGAACACATCACGAATTAGGACAAATCTGCAAAAACCCAAACGTATTGCCACCCTAGCTGTAGGTTACGCCGGAGACAAACAAAACCAATTTTATTCAGATATCATTGAGCTGTGGCCGCAGACAAATAAATCTACGTGACACCACATTACAGGTTTCCCCACTCAGCAAGCTAAGGCGCAGACAGTACCTATACTACAACTTTATTGATTAACATACTCCCGTATTCATAAACATTACTATAAGACCATATAGTAATCGCGATAGTATAATGGCGATTTCTGCTGCACAAGTGATTTCCTGATTTTGTTTTATAGTAGAAGCCTGAAAACGAGCAAATAAGTTATTTCATGGCTAAATATGTTCAACGCCCACGAACACCCACAAAATTACAATTATTTCCGATCTTAAAAGGAAGGGATCGGTGGGAAACAGGGAAAGGAGGTGATTTGCTACACTGGACATCTCACTCACCGTATGAAACATAAACAGTTAGCGGCCAGTTCACATCGCTTTTCTATGAGACATTGAGACTTCCCGGGCCTATTCATTCTGTAGACAATACTGTCAACACAATAAAAGAAAATACTGTGTTCTATCACTTATCCATTCATTCTGTATTTTATTTTTAAATTTAAATATATAAATATTAAAAACAATATGGAGTAACATTGGCGTTTGATATGTCTTAGTATAGCGCGAGCTTTACTTTCTCAATATTTTTTAGCTATAGCTTGATAAGGTTGACCCATTAAAAATCATTTGATATTATCGAATTGCACGTCCGCGCCATGCCGACATGTTCCGATTTTATTTTCATTTAAAGTGGTATGTGGCGTCTTTCGGCTTTTTAGTCTATAGTAGTCATATTTAGACATTACGTTATTGGAATGACATTGTGTTAATGACCGAGTTTATTTAATTTTTTTTTTAATCCAATAATCTAACTCTAAATTGACTCACGCCGGTTTAGTGACAGAGTACTTTATATAGCTTTAATTATCAGGACGAAAATAACTTTGGAAAACCGTGGGTGCACTGCATAATAATGATATAATAAATTAATAAATAAATACACCCAATAGTCACACACAGTCCTGACCCCACAGTAAGATACGAGTCTTGTGTCGTAGGTATCAGGAACTACGAGAGACTATTGGTCTCACAACACCCTGACCCCGAAACAAATAATTGTGGATCACACAAACATTTGTCTCGATGCGGGGATCGAACCTGCGGCATCTCGCTTTACCATCGGCTACTCGTCCGCTGCGCCGCGGAGGCTGTCATATAAATTATTATTATTTTCTTCGGGGATACCGGAGTGGGGAGTTATAATAGTAGATCAGGTCATGATAAACTAATAATGCCCATCACTTGGTGGTTTAATATTTATCTAAAAAACCGGTCAAGTGCGAGTCGGACATGAACACGTAACTTAAACCTTTAATAGGGTTTTAGGGCTTCGTTGGTACCTTTTGGGTACGGAATCCTAAATACAAGATATCAAAGATACACGTTTTCATTAGCCAAATTGTATCTATCGAATTAAATAACCTAGATTACGATTTTACGTATTCACCACGTTCTCTCCGACTTGTTAGTGGCTTCACAATATTACCGAAAATATATATAAAAACATATATAAGGTAAACAAAAGTCGTTTAACCGTCGATCTCGACGCACCAATTACGCCGCCAAATTGCTGTTTATTCCCCAATTTAGGCGCACATCATGTTTTACCGACTAGCGAGTGGCAATTGTTATATTTGGGGTGTCAACTTGCATTGGGGATTTTGTAGTAGATTATAGAAGATGTATATACACACTTACGCCTGTAGTAATGTATTGTAATGTAATATGGTGTAATGTAGCGGCTTGCTGCTGCGTTTTGTATGGTGAGTGAGATAACCGGAGGTCCAAATCCTCCTCCCCTTCCCAATCCCTTAATTATCCCTATCGTTTCAGGTCGGTAACGCGCCCATGGTTCTTCTGGTATTGCGGGCTTACATGTCCCTGGAAGATCACTTACCTTCGGTGACCACTGCTCACTGACGCTTGCTGGCCTGTGCTATAAAAAAAGGAGTAAACAAAGTGTTGTTACCTACCTATACGGCCTTCCACCGTTTCTTTTATAATAAACAATAGCATGTAGCATGTGCCGGTGCGAGCTTGCTTGCTACGATTCGTTCCGGAGGTCCGTGTTTCGAGTTTTCAATTACAGAACGAGCAAAACTCAACAGCAAGCTAAGACCTCACAACAACTTCTAAGACTGTGGTACCGCTTCGGTCGAGCCATCCATTCACGCTGTCGAAATTCAAAAATCAAAATCAAAATCTTTATTTATCATGTAGGCTAAGAAAGCGCTTAAGACAGGTCAAGTACAGAACATTTGTCTTTATTAAGACAAATTTAAAAATTAAGGGAACTTTGGATTAACTGCCGCGCTATAGGCTGGCAGGAAAAGGTACACCAACATGGGATGGGAAGAGGGAGAGCATCTTTAAATGTAGGGATTCGCGGACTATAAGGATATGGAAATCGGTGGAAATTACAGTGTTATACAATTTCAAACTACAGAAACTGTGTGTACATCGTGAGTGGCTCTCCAACATATACAAAATAACAATAATGAGGCCGTGGGTTCGATTCCTGCACCGATTCAAATGTTTATGTGATCCACATATATTTGTTTCGGGTCTGGGTGTTGTGGGATTGGGATTGATCTTCTCGATAACCACGATACAGGTTAACCTAGTGTGGAGTCTGGACTATGTATGTGACTGTTGGGTGTATTTATTTATTTTTTATTTATAACATCCCTGTTATTATGAATGAAGTCTCCTCTACAAGTTAAATACTACATTACAAATAAATGCTATGATGAAAATGGCTTAACAACACAATCCTAGCAAGCAAACAATATGAAACAACTCGTTGTACAAACAGTGTTCGTTTGCAGAAGGTTATTCATTCACGTGGCCAAACAAATAATACTAGTGGAATTAAAAACAAATATCTAGTCTTTAACCAACTGTTATGGCATCTAGATGGATCCAGCGCTTCGAGAGGAAGCTCACTCTTAAATACACAATTATTTTCAAAAAAGGAGGAGGTTATTAGTATTAGTAAAGTTAGGTTTTATTAGTTAGGTTTATTAGTATTTTAGTTTACTATACATTTATTTAATTAAATTTATTACAATTACGATATCCTTGTCTCTCAGTCTCTCTCTCTCTCTTTATTGTACACCACCGTGACTTCTTTTACTTCAATTTCTGTCCATCCAAAGGTTGTCTGGCAGAGATCGCTCGTAGCGATAAGACCGCCCATTGTAAAACCATTAAGTAGTCCTATGCTAATTTATTTTAAGTGATTATTGGTTATACAATAAAGAGTTTTTGTATTGTATTGTATTGTTATCAAATCATCGCGTATATTTTTTTCTTTTGATTTTTTATGTATGTAAATCGATTTCACCGTCAATAGTGGATCGATTTTGTTGGAAAACTTTAATTCGATAGAGTTTCGCTGTGATGAGAAATATAAATTTGGTTAAGGTCTGTTGACGGACGGAATAAAAAAAATTGATTCCTCAACGGACCACATCTCCCTCGTCGCGACTTTGTTATTGTATTGGTATTTATATACTGTAGCTATACCTAACACTGACAATTGAATAAATAAATTAAAAAATAACACTGAAAGGTCAAAAATAACAATTTCTATAGGTATGTTTGTATTCGGTGCAATATTTACTGGCAGAGATGCAGTCACTGACTTCAAAGAGACTTAGATAAACTGTTATTTGACTATTCAGTGTTATTTTTATAAGTCGGTTTTTAAGTTTTGATTTATTACAGTAAAAATATTTATTAGAGTCGGTTAGGTTAAATAATATTTAGTAGTTAGAAAATGCAAGTTTTAATTACTGTGATAGCAACACCTAAGATAGTTTTAAGATTACAACTAAGATATATTTGAGGAAGTTACAACTTACAAAAATATTCTCACAGCAATTTTGAATTCGATTTACCATATTTGAAAAACAAAGTATATTTGAAATGTAGGTCAACGTTACAAGAATACAATAAAGTAACTCAACCCTTAACAATACCGAAGGGATCGTAAGAAGTGATCAAGGGATCCCGAAGCTACCTTTTAGTTTGTACGCTACCTTTGCTATTTGACTGATGAGGGTCTGCCCTTTTTGGTCATTTATCTTACAATCAAATTCTTCTTGTGTCGGATAATACAAAAAAGTTCTGAGGTTTTATCCTGGTAGATAGGTAGATGATATCAAAGTAACTATAATTTACCTGTTCTTAATTCAAAAATATACGTCATCCGATGCTAAGCATAGTGTAAGTCCAAATATAAATATGAAAGGGAAAAGTTGCGTTTTATTTATGTGATTAAATATCAAGACGAGCAAGGCGCTCCTCTGATGGTAAGCGGCACGCCTGTTCATAGACAAAAGCAACACCACACATAACTTGGAATTACAAAGCACTGCATGGCACTGAACTGCGCTCGTCACCCCGAGATATAGGATATTAAGTCTCATAATGCCCAGTAATTTCACTGGCTTCAATATCCTTCAAACCGAAACAAGACAGTGCTTACGCACTGTTGTTTGACGACAGAAATAGATAAAGCGGTGTTACCAACCCAGACGGCTTCTCACTTACGAAGGACCTACCACCTTCTAAAGTTGTCTCCAGTATTATGCCGGTCTACCTTTAAGTGATAATTACACCGCCTGACTCCTGAATACCAGGCAATGGGTTTTTCATGACTTATTTGGTCACAAATATCAAGTACTTTATTATCAGAAAGTTAAAGCGATCACATGAATATTATAGTAATTCCATTAACTCATATAGCTGGTGGTAGGATATTCATATCCACCCGGATAGTGAGCACCGCACGCATGGTACTGAAACCTGCCATAGTGATCCACACGCCTTGTATGAATCGTGTTCTAGAATCAATCGGTTCTACCGAGTTTGTTTCTTTCCCTGTGCCTGTATCTCTCTCATACTCGTAGTTCAGGAATGAAATCTGTCTTAACTCAACCTTATTTATTAAACAAACACAACGTTAATAAAGTGTGTCCCTGTAATATTGAGACAGCTGAAAGTCCAAGGATGCCAGAATGTATAATGCTGACACACTACATATTCTTATCACTTCCAATTAATTTGGTATAAGTAATCTTTAACCGACAATAAAATTAGAGGAGGTTCACAATTCGACCGATATATCTAGATTTTAACAATATAAAACTTATATAACAACGCATATAACTCCGCCAAATGAGGATCGAATTGAACGATTATTTTTTTCAAGTTTCACTATTAAGTATAGCTATGGTGTGTAAATTATAACACAATTGCCACGAGTGTGCTGTTGTTGCTTTGAAGAGTATTTTTTTTACTTCGTACTCCATAATTAGATGTTAAGCAAATTAATATGGGACCTCGAACTCGCTGAACTGAGAACCATGATCTTGCCGACCTACGATTGACACGACACATTGTTTATCGTTGGTCGACACTATTCTTGGATTGCGCTACACTTACCATCAGGTGTAGCGTAGTCACTTTGCCAAGCAAGGATAAAAAAGAAAAAAATAAAACTTCTCCTTTTGCGAAATCGGTTAAAAATATTGGCAGCCCTACCGTAGTCATATTTGCCAATATGAGGAGATAGCTGTGCTTTACTACGATCGTTTTATCAAATTAGCAAAGGTCAGTGTGTCGAATATTCGGGGCTTTGGCCTTTTGTGTGCCTTGACAGATGGCCTTTATGTGCTCGCTTCCTATTAGCTTGTTTATACAACAAAAGAGATTGCCCGCCAATGTTTGCTCGTTCCGTTGAATTTTACGGGCCTTGTTTTGATTACGAATCTCTGCATATCTTTATAAACTCCTTTGCAAAAAAAACGGGCACCTTACACACACACTTTACCTTAGCTTTTCTATGGGTAAATATTATTATATTTTTAGTATGTCATTAGCTTGGATGACTAGAAATTTCTTATTATCAATGAGAATCTAGTTTTTTAACACTTTTATCCTGGTATCGGTGTTTTAGTCAATGTAAACAGAGAGCCGTGTTAAAATGGACATTTTTATGGGTATAATGAAATTAAGACTACGAGTATTTTTATGGTATTTTAATAAAAGAGACATTAAAAAATAAAAATTAATAACGAGTATAACCTCCTCTTGCAGCGATTACGGCATGTAATCGTCTTGGCATGCTTCCCACCAGGCTTTTGATGGTGTCCTGTGGAATGTGTTCCCACTCAGTCGAGATTACACGTTTAAGCTCTCTGATGTTTTGTGGAGGTGGTTGGACAGATCGTACTCGCCTTTTTAGGAGGTCCCAAACGTGCTCAATGGGGTTAAGGTCGGGGCTCCGCGCTGGCCAATCCAAACGACGAATACCGACCTCTTGCATATAAGCATCTACGTCGCCAGAACGGTGGGCCCGAGCATTATCGTCCATGTAAATGGCATCTTCACCAATTACAGTCAGTGCGGGTTGTGCATTTTGAGAAAGGATTTCTGTTATGTACCTATGCGCATTTAGTGAGCCATTTTCTATGAATACTATCTCGGTACGATAGTTGGAAGTTACGCCCGCCCAAAACATAACGGACCCTCCACCATAAGGGGTGATTTCTTCAAAACACACATCGGCATAGCGTTCCCCTGGTCTTCGTAACACTCGCCGACGTCGGTCCTCACCATGCAGACAAATTCGAGCCTCATCGGAGAAGAGTACGCTACTCCAGTTACCTGGTGTCCAAGATAGGCAATTTCTAGCGAACCTCAACCGCGCAATCCGGTGCTCACGGAGTAACTTGGGGGCCCGCGCTGGTCGTCGACTACGTATATCAGCAGCTAAAAGTCTTCTCCTCACAGTCCATAGGCTAACTTGTGCTCCTCGTACCTCTTCAAGGTTTCTTTTGAGGTCTATGTAACTGCATTTGCGGTTCCTCAGCGCCTGAGTCACTAAAAAGCGATCGTCTCGCGGCTGTGTGCAACGTTTTCTCCCAGAACCTTGCCTTCTCTGAACGGAACCTGTCTCTTGGTATCGAGTCCAGGTTCTTTGTACGGTTGAACGACTCACGTTTAACCGCTGTGAGACGTAACATTGGCTACACCCCTCTTCCAGCAGCGCTATAATTTTACTAGCTCTCATTGCTTTTTCTGCCATTACGATAGACACAAAGATATCTGTTTTAAGTCACAATAAGGCAGAATTATGCGATAAACATAAATTGTTGTACTAAAAATAACGAAAAGTTACTTTTAGTTGCTTGATAACCTTTTAACCGCAAACCCGCGAAAAGTGTCACAAAATGAAAAAGGGATTAATAATTTAAAAAACAAAAGTTTTGAATTTGGAATGAACTTTTTTTCATACCCAGACTCTTTATTAAGTGCCAGTAACATAGTTTGGCTATTAAAACCTCTGAAGAACTAAATTATTACCAATAATGTTAAAAAATCAAACCCGCCCGTTTTTTTTGCAAAGGAGTGTATAAGATAAAGCCTTGACATTATAGTACTATGGATTGATTTTCTGGCTTTATTGGAGGCATAAATTTTAAAGGGAGTTCTTGTACATAGACATACAAGTACACGTGGTGAAAAATTATTGCATGATGATAGATCATTGATCATGATTGCAGATTGTATGATGAATAATATTTTTTTCGACAATTTATTTGACGTAGGCGAAGACTTATATAACTTGTCCTGGCTGACTGATTCGTCAACGTAGAGCCTACATAGCTGGGCTATTTTGTGTAAAATTGGGGTTGTAGGGAAGTTCGTCATTTTGAAAGTAAGAAGCACTAAATTTTATATTCTTGTAAAAAATATACGTAACGTATACATAGGCATTTTCAAAATTTTGCCCCTAAGAGTGTAAATTAGGGGTTGAAAGTTTGTATGGAAAGCCACGTGGGCGGAGCCGCGAGCAAATGCGAGATATTTTATATTAGGAGATAAATTATATTGGAAGCAGATATAATAAAAAAAAATTGCAAATCGGTCATCTCCGTCCATGAAACCTAATACTAGGAATCGTAATACCTTTGAGTATAGGTAGTTGGAGCGAGGAGTAGGGGGTTTGTTGGATCCCCAGTAAGGTTAAATGTGGTATATGATTAATCAGAACCCTAGTCCAGTTATTGAATTTGCTGAACAGATGCTTCTGACGGAAACCTTTAGGCATTTGTTAGGTTATTACATGATTTAGCAAAGTCAATATTAAGGCTCTATTGTTTTTTACGGATTATTTATAGCATAATCCCGGGTTTCTTCGCTATCCGTTTATCTAATAGTCTGAAAATTATTTACGTAGATTAAGATACGCTCTAAGTCCCTTATAAACTTATTGTGGGTGTACATGGACGGTGGAGTTCATATACCATTAGGTGACCCACTTGCTTGATTGCCTGTCTATCCTATAAAGCTTTATATTGGTAAATACTTTTCTTCATTTTATGTGAAATGCGAATTTAAAAATTTAATTCAATTTAAATGTTTGTTTTCCTGATTCATCTTGACTTAAATAACAGGCAGGCAAGGACGTTTCCGCGTTCCCTCACAACATTTGCCGGCGGAAGTATAGATAAGAGAATGGATACGGGATTCAACTCAAAATATCGTTTCGGCCTTCGTATCCCGAGATAGGTAAATAATATTTTCCCAAAGGCAATTTCATTTTATGATAGGGCGAAAATAAATCGCAAGAACTAACAATTAGTCTGATAAACATCAGTAGACCAGCTTAGCAATTTTATTCTGAATTTTTGTGTAAGCTGTTTATAAAAGTTATAATTAATAATATACCATTCCTGAGTGGTTGAGCCACGCTGTAGATTATGTGAGACTACTATCGTGAAATGGCCCATTGCTTGTTCTGATTGATAGTGGATTTCGTATTATGTGCACCGACACGCCGTCTGAACCAAGCTTCACCATTGCTTCATCTGTTAAACGGCAGAGTCTACCACGTGAATGTATGGTTTTAGGTCTATCGAGGCGAAACTACTACATATATTTTAATATGATGTCTCGGTCGCGCAAATGTATTGTATTTGCGGTAGCTGAGCTGGTTCCACCGGTTCCGGGTCGAGTAAAGTAATATTGATACATACATACGAAATGCTCAGTATCAGCCCGAAGCCTGGTGTCGCACCCGGCATGGCGATAGGCTCGTCCCCTATCACAGCATGGGGCGGAAAAACGGTCGGCGAGATGTGGGTGAACTGGGTACACCTCTGTCTACTGCTTCAAGGATTACAGGCGTAAGTACGAATGTATACTTATTTCAATATATAAACATAGTCTAATTAGAAAACTATAGATACTTAAGACATTTTCATGGTGTGTGAATTGCGAAGGATAATATGAAGATAGTAAGAGTCGCACCACGTCTGTTAGTTTAGCGAGTGTCAATACATGCGCTATCTAACTTTAGGCCACGTGTGTAACTTGGGGATGAGGGTTTATTACTTCACCTATCTCCTTATACTTTGGAACAATGTTTGAGTTCAACTAAGTATTAAGACAACTCACATTTTCGTGTGTTTGACCAGTTTAGTATAGATTAAGCAGAGAATAATAGTGCGGAATAAAATAATGGACTTTTGGAAAAGTGCGTTCCATTGAAGCACAGCGGAGTCAACAGGAGTATATAATGTGGTAGGTCCCGCGTATGCGAGGCCGTCTGGTTCCACAGAAAACCAAGGTAAAAAAGCGGCTTACTGATACATTTCGTATGGTGAATGAGATATCCGGAGGCCTAATTCTCCCTCCCCTTCCCAATCCCTTTCCTTTAAAGTTGGCAACGCGCCCATGATACTTCTGGTATTGTGGGCGTACATGGGCGGAGGAGATCACTTAACATCAGGTTACCAACTTACTTCTTTGCCAGCCTATGCTATAAAAAGAATCGAAAAGACAGAGGTAAATGCTGTAGGGCTTGGAATTGCATCTGCGACCACTGTCTCGGAAGTCGATTCCACACCACGCAGAATTATATTACTGCCTCTAAAAACTTAATAGCAAGTTGAACACTTAATCTTACGAGCAATCAATTTTACTGTGTAAGCTTTATTAAACATTCATAAGTAGCTTATGTATAAGTTTTCTGTAGGCGTTTAATTCCGTGATATACACTAAACACAGAAAAGGCAATTAATCGTAGTTCTGAGGCTTCAGTACTCGTGTAATGTAACAGTTGTAATTAATGGTATTCTAATTACTGTATGTAGTAAGACTTCTCGGAATTTCCCCGTAGATTAATCGTCTTTAGTTATACTATACCAAAATCAATATCCGGTATAAGATAAGATAAGAGAGGAGAGATTTATAATTTAACAATTATGGTAATAATTTTCTTCTGTATGAATATTGAATAATATATTGAACGAGTAGGTGGCTGCGAAGCGAGAGGCCGCGGGATTGATTCTCTTACTGAGACAAATGTTTGTGTAATCCACATATATTTATTGGTGTTTTCTCCTCAGAGGAGTTGACATCAGACAGGCGGTCGGTCGCAAGAATTACAAGTCAAATCTTTCTGTAACATACCTTTACATGTTGCTCCAATCCCAATGCTTGTGGGATATGGTCAAGAGAGAAAAGGAGATTAGTATAAACACCTAAGCGTAGTCTCGCTTTACACTTGTCTACAGCATGAATGGACCGGCTCAACCGGGTTATCACCTCTATCTCACAGAAAACTGACGTGAAGTAATTTCCGAAGGTCCAAATCCCAGAGGTCAATAACTATAATAAAATTATAGCATTCGCCCATGACAGAACTAAAGAATATCAGATGTCGCATAACCCTTAAACCAGGATATCAAAGAAAAACATCAACACAAATTAAAAAAACATTGTTATATAATTTAGTAATTACCTAAGTTTCTGATACCGGTATAATATAACTAATGTACTGATATCTTTGAAATCATAGACTACGCATAATAAAATAGGTCACGTAAGTACTACAATCTGTTTGGAAATCATGCATTTAGCATGGCAGTTTTTACTATGGAGAGTGACATTTTAAGTGGCGCGTATAGATCATTATGCTAAATGTCAGCACGCGATATATTTCAACATATGACATCTATTTTTATCATTCGTCTATATTAAATATATTTTTATGTATGTTGACGCATAACTCCGCCAAACATGGGCTCATTTTGGTGTTTCTTTTTCTGTTTGAAAGAGTGTATCGCCATGATGGTCCCATATTTATATCTTATCACTTGGTGGTAAGAGTAGTGCAGTCCAATAAACCAGCGGCCACCAACAAACAATGAGCTTATTTTTATTATTATTATTAACCATCAAGTCATGTCGCAAGCCCCTCGCGAGAACCGGATATACACTGGGTGATCCTAGAACGCGATCCACACAAGACGTGTAGATCCCTCTGGCTTCTCCCTCTGGTTTTAACACCATGTGTACGGTGGTCGCTATCCGGGCGGATATGAATATCCTACCACCAATTTTAAGATCTGATGACAAAGTACTAGGGAAATGGAAAATCCTTCAACGAAAAATAACAAAAACACTAATTGAGGTTTCTGATTTTAAGCCCGTATAGTATAAAATCTTTAAGAGGATATTTTAACCTAGTTATCGGTAGCAATAGTTGAATACGGAACATTTTAATAGGTCACACATCAAACGGAATTAATTGATTCAGAACTTTCATTGTTGACTGTCCTAGAACAGAAATTAATTCGCGATTCCCAATTCATAGCACGTACTATTTAAAAACACTCGTTTCAGTGTACTTTACGAGTTTTGCTCAGGAATGTTTCATTTAAGTTTTGGAACCTCGTCTGCATACGTGTATTAGAGCTTTTTTTAATACAACTAACGGATAGTGTAAACAAATATTTTACCAATAAGCGTATGTTGGACCATGATCATTCATGGGTATTTTTATTTCTTTTATCCTAAGCTGCACATCTATCTTAAATCTGTTCTGTAAGTTTGACATGAGTCCACCCCGGACTACGAAGGCTGAAAAGCTTTCGAAACGTCGGGATCAAAATTAATAAAAAACCGCGATAAAATTAGTTTTATTTCAATTCGTACATATTTCTTGTAGATGTATGATGTGACAACGAATAGCTATCGGAAATCTGGTACAGAATATTATATAATACTAGCTTTTGCCGGCGACTCCATTCACGTGAGCGGCCTTTTGAGGGTTAAAAAGTAGCCTATGTCGTAATTCAGGTCATGGTCTGCTTGTGTGCTAAATTTCATTAAAAACTGTTCAGCCGTTAAGGCGTGTTTGACTAACAATCATCAAAATTCACAAACATTCAAACTTTCACATTTATAATAGTAGCAAGATAATATAGAAACATTATATATTACAAGGTGGACAGACGACCTGATAAAGGTCGCAGGCAGTCGCTGGATGCAGCCCGCTTCCAACAGGTCGGTCTGGAATTCTTTGGGGGAGGCCTATGTTCAGCAGTGGACGTCCTGAGAGTGATGATGATGATGAATATAGAAATATCGTAACAATAACGGTATGTTTACGATATCTGCAAATTTTGTTGGAAAATAGTGTAACCGTGTATATTTTGTACAGGCGCTCATGAAATTTTTATGCAAAGCGTTGCAGCGAAAAGACAATTTTATTCAAACGAGACATGCTACGGTACACTGAAGGGGATTTTTTAAATTTCAATTAACTAGAGTTATAATAAATGCATGTTTCCTGCAAGAATGTACTTTGTATGACCACAGTGGCTATTTTGGCAGTAGTTTAAGTTATATTGTTGAATACCAGTTATCACTACGCCTGTATTTCCAAGATGGTCGGCAGAGATACCACGAGTGCATACACAGTTTGCTACATTCAACGAAATTCGCAAAAACTATCTCTATTATAATATTATTATAATAGGGGTTCAGCAACGGCCACTCCAATGCTATGTCGAGTTTTGTTTTTTAATTGAAAATCTCTAAATTCTGTTTCCCCGACCGGAACCCAAACTGGAAACCCAACGGTTTAATAGCTCAAATGCATGACCAAGGAGTTAATGAGGCCATTAGAAAACATTTTTGCAAGTTTTTTTAACATTATTTTAAGGGTTTGGATCGATTGTTGACGTTAATAAGGTGGCCTGTCGTAATAATGGAGCTATATTTTTGCTGCAATGCGAGTAATAACTAGTTACATGAGTACCACGTTGCAGAGATAAGGATATTAGGAAACATATTTAGCCAACGAAAAAAATACACGTAAAAAAGTACTCGCTTTTTAAATAATGCCTTTGTTAGTGTCAAATAAATAAGACACCTAACAGTCACGCGTGTAGTCCTGATCCCACTGTATGAGTATATACAAGTATGTCGTGGGTATCGGAAACTCCAAGTCTTTTTGGTCTCACAACATCCATACCGTCCGTGGCCGGCTACTCGTCCATTGCACCACGCAAGTTGTCAATACACCAAACATAATATTGGTAATTGAAAAATATATAAATAATGTTTTTTTTTTTTATGGCATAGATCGGCAAACGAGCACGTGGGTCACCTGTTGGTAAGTGACCTCCACCGCCCATGTATGCCCACAATATCAGAAGAATTATGGGAGCGTTGCCGACCTTAAAGGAAAGGGATAATTAGGGATTGGAAAGGGGAGGGGTATTTGGGCCTCCAGATATCTCACTCACCGTACGAAACGCAGCAGCAAGCCGCTACTTTACGTCGGTTTTCTGTGAGACAGTGGTAATGACCCGGTTGAGCCGGCCCAATCATGCTGTAGACAAAACTGTCTACAGCGTGGCTCTACCACTCAATGTTTTTTTTTGTATTTGTTTCTTAGGGACTCTGAATATTCAACTAAATAAATTTAGCCACGAGAAACAGATCTTTAAAAATGCTGTTCAAATTTGTAGTACTGCCTCTTACTTACACTGTGATGTTTTGTTAGCGGCTCGCGTGCGTGATGCCATTCTGCTTAATATTGTTGCATGAGAGTGTACCCGCGTCTCCCCCGTGGACACAACCACACTAACTCCCCTTAGGGTCACAGTACACATCGGGCTCTAGCATCTGTGACAGGCGACTTTACAGTTGCGATACTTAATTACTTATAATTGTGTTCAATCTCTGTAGCGAAATCGAATGTTTTAGTGATGTTGAAATGCCTTGACCTTTTGACCGTATAAATGAGACAACGTTGCAAAATTAATGTCCAGTGATGGCAAAATAAAAAGTATTATGTGTGCTGTGACCCTTCGCGCCGATCTGGTACGTGCCTCGCTTCACAACTGGATCTTATGTTCCGCACACTGTTAGAATTAGTTAATTCAATAATATCAATTTTAACTTAATTTCGGATCAGAAATCCTCACGGTATATTATTTTAATTAAGCACGTACGCTTTTATTAAGAGAAATGCTATTTTGAAGTATTTTAATTGATTTTCTCGTGTTCATAGTTTCAAAGATGTCGAAGACTTGCTGCTGATTGTTAATTTTATTATAAGAATAATTAGTGCTATGTGCAAGTCTAATCTTCTTCATCCACCTGCCCTTATTCCACTCGCAGCGGGGTCGGTACAACATGCTTTTTAGTTTACATGTTACAGAAAGATTTGGCTTTTGGATTATACGACCGGCCTGCCTGACGTCAACCCCTCTAGAAAGAAACACACCTAGACCCGAAACAAATATTTGTAGATCACACAAACATTTGTAATGGTGCGGAATTGAATCCGCAGGCTTTAGTTTCACAGCCTGCTACTCGCCTACTGTGTCACGGAAGCTGTACTAAATGTGAAGCTATTTAGAGATTTACGAGGGGATCGAACCTGAGACCTCAGTACCGCTGTCGTACCATTTACCCAATAAAACTACCCCACCGAGGTAGTGAACTCTCAGATTATGAAAAAACTTGATATTGATTAACGTCTTGTTGGAACGAAGTTCCTTACGGCATGTTTGGAGGGGATAGGGATTTCGCTGTGTGACCGAACTGAAAAAAATGTGATAGTAAAACCGTAAGAAAAATGCGTGGAAAAAATGCGTGGAATAAAAGCGTTAAATGAGAAGTGCGCAGGCGCGACAGTCGCATAACCAGCCAGCGTTCGTTCCTCTTTTAAAATGAAATTCATTCAGCCAGTTATAGTTGAAGTATTTTTATATCTCCTTCGATTTTTAAAAGATTACGCTAGCTCGTTATTATTTATAATTACATAAGTTGATAAAAAATGCTATACAATAGCTTTACCGCGGCAGTCTCCGAGTGCCACACGTCTTTTTTTTATTTCTATTTTTCTATTCTATTTCTATGTAATTTTATGTTGTCAAACAAAAATAAAGAGACATATTTTGTTATTTTAGTTGATAATTTGAATTTTTTGCAATTTGTGTCGATTCTACATTAGCCGAAGGAACTTCGTTCCTACCTGGTGTCCCACGACACACACCAATTTTTTTGATTTATTTTTACTAACATTATGTAATAAGGTTTTCCTGTATTACGCACACTATGGATTTGTAGTTTGAAATAAAGTTCTTTTTATTAAAGTGTAACTTTTTTAGAATCGTAATTTGAAATTCGATTAACAAAAATGCGTCACGACAAAGACAAACATATTTGAAAATTAGACTGCTTTTTCGATATTAAGTCAAAAATAAGGTGCAAAAATAAATATTTTAAATAAAAAAAATTACAGTGTATTAGGGATACAAAAAGGTAAGTTTTCACCAAATTTCGTGAAAAAAAAAAATGATTTATTATAATAGATAAAAATAAAAACAAAAAACTTGGTTATTTGAATTTTTCACATATATTTTGAGGTTATGTGAAGAAAGTGTGTATACAAAAGTTGTAGATCTTTTTATCACCTACAACTTTGCGATTTAACTTTTTTCCATAGGACTTGTAGTTTTTCCGGAAATCGAGATAAACCGTTTTTTACCATTAAAAGCCTCCCCTTCCCACTTCCCGACCTCAGATCGCCCGTAATTTATTTTTCCTATCAATTTTGTTGTATTCTCTTCCTTTTACAATGGGTTTCATTCTACTATAAATTTGTTTCTATTTTTACCATTTTCAACCGGATAATCATCGGTCTATTATGCATGAACAAAGCTTTGTAACCGATATTTATGCAGTATAACCAGTGTAATAATTCGCCGGCACTTTTACATTATTCGCCGGCATTTTTACATTATTCGCCGGCACTTCTTGGTTTACTCGACTCGTTCGTGGCCGGAGCGCTGGTCTGGGTCGTATTACGCATTGCCGATTTATAAATTTTAATATACAGGGTTGCCAATGTCTTGGGTTATTCACCGCTAATGATTTTTTGTTATTGTTTTCTTTTTTTATTTTATTGCTTTTTAATGTTTAATATTGTTTTTAATTTGTAAATTTTCTTTTTTTTATGGTAATTGTAAATTTAAGAAATTTAAGTTAAAATATGTGTATATGTGTACATAAACTGGCAAGGGTCGATCGTGTCTGTGTCATCACTCTAAGGTGGGCACTGAAAACCAGCGCTGTGTTGCCGCTTCCGCGGTAACACAGCACTAAGCTGAGCTGCCCACCTAATTTACCACACTGGAACTAATTATTATTGTGTCTTGTATTATTTTTATTTTAATTATTTTGTTTGTTTATTTAATGTTTTTTGGTGTTGGTAAATAAATTATTTCTTTCTTTCTTTCTATAATCGCGATTTCGATACGGATTCCAAGACGAGGTGATTCTGCAGACAAATTTAAAAATAAAGACATTTTTTTGCATAGGCCAGCAATCGAGCAAGCTAATCTGATGGTAACTGATGTCCACCATCCATGTACACCCATAATACCAGAAGGATCATTGGCGCGTTGTCGAGGTTATATGAAAGGGATAATTAAGGCGAGGGGGATTTGGGGTTCTCGATATTTCACCCACCGTACGAAACGCAGGAACAAACCGCTACTTTACGTCGGTTTTCTGTGAGACAGTGGTAACGAATTGGTAGAGCCGGACGCATTCGTGCTGTAGACAAAAATATCGCCAGCGTGGCTCTACCACTCAACATACAACGTACTCCACTCAATCATATTTATAATCAAGAAGAAAATAATTGTGAAGATGTTGTTAAAAGCGTAGTAAACACATCAAAAACCGAGCGAGTTAGAGTCGCGCACTGAGGGTTTCGTACCACACGTTTATTTTTAGTATTTGTTGAAAAATCCGCTTTAAATCTGTTTTGTGAAAATTTCAGCTAGATGACCTATTACAGTTCTAAAAATAAGACCCTTTGTGGGTAGGACGGACAGGCGACGGCATAGGCTCTGTAATGAAAACCACGCTTGTGTAGGCGATTAACATTAGCGGAATATTTGAAATATTTAGATATAAAACTGGGCCTTACGAAAGACGTTTTTTCAAAGCAAAGTAACTGTACTAAACCTGATAGTAGGCACAGTGCAGTCCAAAAAACCAGCGCCCACCGACAAACAAATAAGTTTATCGATGGTCATCAGAATCATGCCGGCCTGTATACATGCTTCTTCACACTCAGAAGAGGGAAGAAGCAAATCGAAGTGTCTGCGAAAGGACAGGCGGATGAACGATGTAGGCACAGGGATACAAAGATGTGCTCCTATACCCGCCCCAACCAACCATCAAGTCATGTTTGAAGCCCTTCGGATGAATAACCGGATACACACTGGCTGATCCTGGAACGCGATCCACACAAGATGAGTGGGTCACTATAATAGGTTTGGACACCATGTGTATGGTGGTTACTATGCGGGCGCATATAAATATCCTACCACCAGCCAAGCATTGATTAGTTAAACTTTGTTTGTCTTTTTTTAGCTACTTTATGAATCGCGTTGACAGAGAAAGACAAAAGGGTGTTTAACTAAGCTCATGCTGTAACGTTGATAAGTGAGGCCTACTATGTTTAAAACATGAGGCCTCGCTCTACAACGACGGAACAGACGCTGCCGAATTTCAAAATTGAAATTGTCGCGAATTACGCGTTATGTCGCTACGCTTGGCCGGAACAGAATACAATTTCTATGAAATTATGTAACCGACTGATAATCAGAGGCGTCTGATAGGTTGTAATGTTTCGTGGCCCCTTACCGTCAATTTAAATAATAAATACGTGCGGTTCAAGAGCCACAATGCGTCTAAAACTCCAAGAAATTTTATTTCAACATATTATCTTCAATAAAAAAGGGCTGGTATCGTAAAACTATTTTTTTGATCATAATTTTTCCAATAAAATTCATAAAATGGTTTTGGAACAAAATTGGTTTCTCATATTGCGGCGCAACGCTCGGTATTATTTAATATTTCAAACTGTTAGGAATATCATTGAGTTTTTGTTGAATAAATTTTAAACAAAAATATTTCGGATTGTGCACGCGCTACCAGTGTCTAAAACCTATGTTTATATTAAATAGTTATTTTTTTTGTAAAATAGTTTGAATATTTAAAATATCATGTTATTTAACAACTCAAATATTTATTACATTTATATAAAAAAAACACCTATTTCAAAGGAATATTATTTCTTGTCAGTTTTACATTGTAAAAATAAATCATGTTAGAGTTCGCCTGATGGTAGGCGCTACGCCTGCCTTTAAACAGAACCAATACCATACAGAACTTTGAGGTACAATTATGAAGTACTGCAGGGCACTTCACTGTATCATCATAGGTTTTGTCTACAGCACGAAAGGGGCCGGTTCGACCGGATCGTTACCACTGTCTCACAGAAATCCGACGTAAAGTAGCGGCTTGATGCTGCGTTTCGTACGGTGAGTGAGATATCCGGAGGTCCAAGCCCCCTTCCATTCCCAATCCCTCAATTATCCGTTTCCTTTAAGGTCGACAACGCGCCCATAATTCTTCTGGTATTGTAGGCGTACATGGGTGGTCGAGATCACTGACCCACCATCAGGTAACCCACTTGCTCCTTTGCCGTCCTATGGCTATAAAGAATAAAATAAACATCTATGATTTGCTTAGGTTTGTAATTAGCCTTATGTGGAAATAGGCTCCCATCCTATCACATCATGGGGCGGAAATAAGCTCGATGAACTTTACTACACTGTGCACTGTCCACATCTACCCACCCGCTTCGAGGATACATACGTGACCCTAAATATATATGACAGAAAAAAAATAATTATCACAGCAATGTATTTGTAAGGGCATAGAGGCCAAACTAATTACTATAAACATTATCCGAATAAAATTGAAGTTGACGATAGTTATAATATCCGTTAGGTATCCGAACGGATCGCTTCGTGACATTTACAATAACATTTTACAACCGTCCACACTTTTCTTTGTAACACTTAGCTGACAATTGCATTAATATAGACGCACTGTAATAGCGCAATCACACTACCGAGTTAATTGAAACGGGAACTCCGAAGCCTGGTTGCAAATTGTTTCTATTCAATCTATACAGATTATAAACGTTTGAGGACATCCTCGGTTTTGTTCGTCGATTTATGAGACCACAAAATTCAAAATTACCACGCTGACAATGAGGAATATATGTACAATAGGTAATTTCTATATTGGATTGATGATTGGCGATATGGCGGATAAAAATTTAAACGGACAGTGTGCACTAGGCCCTACATATACAGGGTTAATTTTAAAACACCAGCAATCTCGCAGGACCAGATAGCTGACCCCATACGGAACAACTTTTGTTCTACGAGTTTGGATATAACTCAATATATTTAAAAAAAAATGATTTTACAAGTTTTTGTTGTGACGTGTTTTTCTTCGTAGACTGCGGCGCGGCGCGGCGTGCGCGCGCGACATCAAAGGCGCCGCTCAGCTGCTCGGGCGTTGACCGCTCGCCCGGTTCCCCACGCTTCGCGTGTTTGTTTACGTAATCTGCGATGCGCGTTGTAACATTCAAGACGGAAATTAAATGAATACTTATTTTTGTATGAAAATAAAATCTAACAAATTATCAAAAGTCGTAGAACAAAAGTAGTAGCTTATAACATTAGGAATCTACCCCTGCAAGATTGCTGGTGTTTTAAAAATAACCCTGTATAAGGTTACTAATCTCTTTTCTATTTAGAAAGAAAGAAAGAACCAAGCCAAGTACGGCAAAGTGACTGCACTACACCTGATGGTAACCAGCGACCACCAACAAACAATGAGTTTATCGGTAGTCACCAGAGTCATGCCGGCCTGTATAAATGCTTCTTTCCTCTTCAGAGATGGAAGAAGCAAATCGAGGGGCCTGCGACAAGACAGGCGGATGACCGATGCAGGCACCGTGATACAAGGATGTATTATGATTATGTTTTTATTCAGGAACAACAAAGTAACTACACTGGACATGTAGATAAGTACAGTGCAATCTAAATATAATAGCGACTGTCGATAAACCTTGCATCTTTAAAAAGTTAGCGGTTTTTATCAGTTGTAAAGCCACGCTGAAGGTGCCGGTTCGACCGGGGTCGTTACCACTATCTTATAAAAAAACCGACGTAAAGTAGCCGCTTGCTGCTGCGTTATGTACGCTGAGAGAGATATGTGGTGACCCAAAATCCCTCTCTCATTCCCATTCTCTTAGTTATCCCTCTCTTTAAGATCGGAAAGCGCCCGTGATTTTTCTGGAATTGTGGGCATATAATATGGGCGATGGAGATAACTTACCATCAGGTTGACGAGCAAGTCGATTGCCGGCTTATGCTATAAATAATTGTAACTTACTCGGTTACTAATACGTCATAATATACCCTAGGACCCTAAGGCTGCGGACTCGAAGTCAGCGGGCGCGGCGGCAGCGGCGGCGGCGCGGGAGTCGAGCGGCACGTTTCAATGCATAGATTTAAATGGACCTGGCCTCGAAGGCAGCTGCGCGGCGCGGGCGCGGGGAGCGACGTACGAGCGGCGCGCGTCAGTCGGGCGGTGCCCGCGCGTCTGCATAAACGTAGTGTTGTGATTTTCAAAAATGCCCACCGACGTGGTGGAGCAAATTATTTCAATGATTTTTTTATATGGAACATCATATTCACAACAATTTCGTTCGTGAACAGACACTAATTTCTCATAGCACAACACTACGCCGCTCAATCTGCCCGCTGGCTTCGAGACCGGGTCTCCGCCGCTCGAGCCGACTTCGTGTCCGCAGCCTAATTGTATGTATCAATACCTCCTTTTTAATTGTATCGGTCTTTTGTACTTTTGATAAAACCTTAATTTGTTAAAAAAAGCATCCATTCCAATTTGGTTATTACCAGATTTCTGCCTCATTTGATTAATATGTCTTACTTCTTGGAAGGTAAAGACAATTAGCACATATTTTAATTAATTAATATCGCGATAATATTGTTATAATTATGCTGTGAACACATTGTTGTTTGGACTACGTGTCGAGGGACGTCTGGGATCTGTGCCTACAGAAATATTTGTATACCCACTGATTTATTATATACAATGGGACATCAAAGAAAAATCCCATAGCTGTGCTCCTCTGTTATTGTTATTTTAAATCTATTTTAGTTTTAAAATATGATACATATATTCGTGAAATATATATAGTTGTAGACAGCGGCCGTCCTAGATTTTTCCTGTTTTAACTAAAAAAAATATTTTATTTTCATAGCATAGACCGACAAAAAAGCAAGTGAGTCACCTGATGATAAATGATCTTCGCCGCCCAAGTACGCCTACAACACTAGAAGAATCATAGGCGCATTGCTGACCTTGAAGGTAAGGGATAATTAAGGGATTGGGAAGGGGAGGGTGTTTGGACCTCCGGTTATCTCACTCACCGTATGAAACGCAGCAGCGAGCTGCTACTTTACGTAGGTTTTCAGTAAGACTGTGGTAACGACCCCTTCGAGGCAGCCCATTGACTCTGTAGACAAATCGGTCTACAGCGTGGTTCTACCACTCAAAATTATACTAGAATAACATAAGTTGACGCCTGCTATCCCTACAGGTAGAGATCCAACTAACACGTAAATGTGGTAGCTTTCTACTTTTCATATTAAACATTATTTTATACACATCAGAAAATAACTATCTTGCTCGAACGCTTGCACTGTAATGACCATTTTACACACTGACGTCAAAATTTGCGTCGTCTATTATTTGACAAGTACCCCTTCCGTCAGATTTGAATGGCTTCTAATTAATTTTTATTTGGTGGAATTAATGAGATGCGGATACGCAATAGGTTTTGGGTAATACAACTTATTGATTTAAATAATAAATAAAATCTATTTACTTTTATAGGATAGGGATTACAGGCGTGAGTAAGGCGCTCGACTGATGATAAGCGCCAGGCCTGCCCCTAAACAGAAACAACACCGCACAGAACTTTGAATCACAAAGCACTGCATGGCACTGAACTACGCTCGTCACCCTGAGACATAAGATGTCCATGTAATCTCCTAATGTCAAGTAATTTCAATGCCTTTAATGTCCTTCAAACCGTAACACAATAGTGCTTATACACTGTTGCTTGGCGGCGGAAATAGACAAAGCGGTGGTACTAACCCAAACGGCCTCTCTCATACGAGGGACCTACCACCTTGTAAGTACCTTGTGTCAAGTACACAGACTTGCACTACACCTGGTGGTAAGCGCAGTGCAGTCCAAAAAAACCAGCATTCACTGGCAAACATGACTTTACACAGGGATACAAGGATATACCCGTATACCCATCTCAGCTAACTATCAAGTTCTGGCGCGTCTCTCGGGAGAGCCGCTCGCTGACCTTGGAATGCGATCCACAAAAGATAATTTGGTCACTATGTCAGGTTTTAACATCACGTGTACATAAAATTAATCCAGGTAAATTAATGAAGTTTAAAAAGTTCTGATTCCAAGAGTACAAAGTAAATATTTTATGAAACTTTTGAACAAACTAAGAACTTCTAGTGCTCTCTTTGTAAAGCTTAAACTCGGTTAATCCCTTGTTATCAAATTATTGCGAAGTTTTCAACACGGTGTATTGTTCCGGATGCTGAGCTCTTGCGAGGTGAACAGAGCTGATATTAGGTTGAGTAACTCGACCAGATTGGTAAGAGCTTTTTTAATAGTAGGTAGCTTTGCTGGTGGAAGGATACTTGTATCCGACCGGATAGCGACCACCGTACACTGGTGCTAAAACCTGCCATAGTGGCCCACCTTGTGTGGGTCGCGTTCCGGGGTCAGCCAGTGTATATCCGGTTCTCCCCCTGGCTTGCCCCCTTATCCTTACCCTTTTCCCATCCCTGCTACCCTCCCCTCCCCCTTGGCCCTTTGGCAGGCTGGCATAATCACGACGCCTTTATCCCAAAAAGGGTAGGCAGAGATGCAACTAGTACTGCACTCACGTTTTGCCGAGTTTATTTCCGTCCCATGATATGACAAAGTCTAGAGAGTCTATCACCATACCAAGCTCAAATTTTAATTCCGAGTAATTCATGATTTATCGAATCGAAAACTCAAACATAAATAGTCAATACCCGCCCTGGGAATTGAACGGAGGACCTCACCATTCTCAGAATGAATATGCCACCACTAGACCAATGAGGCGATCAATAGTACAAGTATAAATAAATTGCTAAAGAACCTACAAAACACTATCACATCTGACATTAACATAATCTTTGTATCCAGTTCGAGCCAGATTTACACGGTTGGAACCAGTCGAAGGAGGTTTTATCCGGTTATTTCTCGGAAAATGGAGCGAGGTTTTGTTCAGGTGAAATAATACTTAGGAACTGTTCGAGTCCATTTTAATACAGCATACAGACTTAAAAACTTAGAAACGCCACCAAAAACTGAACACCTTGTAAAGTATTCTAAATTTAAACTAGGTTCCTAACAATTCATTACTATGGTTACACATACAAACTGGTCAAAATAAACCTAGTTTAAATTTAGAATTCGTTATGTGGTAAGGCTTTATGTTTTTAGGGAAATACAATGGTAGTTATGTCAGTGACTAGTGAAATCGCGTTATATGTTTAATTGGACAATCCGAATTACACATTGCGTAAGTCGCTAAAATCACCTATTGTGTGGGTTTATAACCTGAAGCCCTAGAGCGCTTATTGTTCTATATGTTTCATGTTAGGCGTATTTATGAAAATATATATTCAGATCCAAGGCCCCAGGGGATGTGCGGAGGTTATTAAAATTATACATACGCGTATTTCAAGTGACAGCTATCGCAAAAACTCGTACTAAGCACACCGTTCGTAAGAAGCATTGTTTTATTAAACGTATTTTAACATTAAATACAAATCACTCTGCTGTTTATTAGACGCAGCAATGGTTAAACTAAGTTCCCGTTAGGGGTTTGATAAGGTCAGACGGCGGGGGTCCTACATAATACCAATACCACCAAAAATCATAACAAGAAGGAAGACTGGTATTAAGCGTGGATAACGTCAGGTCGAAAGAAAAGAATCATATTTGACTACATATGTGTAATTTTCTACATTATTTTAAATGTACCCGACAATAATATGAAAAAGAAACTATTTGCGAAAACAAGACTAAAATTGGGTAAAAAATGAGGCTGTATTTCTTGTTTTAAATATGCAAAGGTAAATCTCGCTATCTCCTTCCCACGCATGCGACGCAACAGACACGACCTGCCTTGTGACGTAATATGCCATGTCGTGCATCCTTTTTCCGTCATTTGACAACTACCCCTTCCAGCAGATTTAAACTTTTTTATTTTTGACTTGATTTATATAATTCTTTCGATAATAGATTTTGGGGAATGTATTTTATTGATAAAATAATAAAAAAATACGAGTCAAATACCCTATTATTATTTATAAATGAGCTTCATACAATCATGTTTAAGGTCACAGATTAATTCAAACACCACACGCTTAATCAACCAATCACGGGTCATGTCAAGTACATACCTAATTTGGAAATGTGGCGTCTTGTAGATTCTACTGTCTATACTATGGCAATAGAGCGGCAAATGTGCTCTCTAGTGCACGCTACACTGATATCTGGACTCTTAAAATTTTATACCAATGTACCGATTTATAAAGCAATATAATTTGATTGCGGACTTATTTCCGCTTAATATGTGATTTTATTTAATGCTACTTATTTTATTTGATATACGTTTCAAGAGATTTCTTGGTATTATTTTAAAGAGAATAATATAATTTCGCTTCTTTATGGGCTTCCTTTATGTTCGTTTTCAAGCTAGGCTAGGCAAGCTAGACTTGTATTCTGAGCTAGCGACTCGTGGTAGCACACGAACCCTAATACATGTGTATTAGGGTTCGTGTGCCCGTATGTACAGTCAGTGGTTAGTCGCCCAATTGGTTACTCCTACACATCTTACATATTAGACATTATGGTTTACAGCGTGAATGGCCAACTCAATCGGGTCGTTATAACTGCCTCACAGAAAACCGACATAAAGTAACGGCTTGCTGCTGCGTTTCGTACGATGAATGAGGTATCCGGAGGCCCAAATCCCCCTCCCCAATCCCTAATTATGCCTTTCCTTTAAGGTCGGCAACGCGCCCATGACTCTTCTGGTATTGTGGGTGTACATGGACGGTGGAGATTACTTCCTATCAGGTGACGCACTTGTTCATTTACCGGCCAATGCTATAAAAAAAATCGAACAACTCAGACAATCACAATGATGTGTATAAAAATAACATGTAGCTTTTTATTAATAGACACAATACAAGCCCGAGTGCCAAATTTCCATTCCATTATATTAAACGGGTAATATAAGTGGTTCGCCCACTCGCCCACAAATGGCCATCGATCACGAGGGACGGTTTGATGGACGAGCGCAAACACGGCTCCAGCGCATTTCATTTACTCATACATTTTGTACGATTGCTACCCCTTTATAAATAGGACCGAAGGGTTGGATGGGGGATGTGAATTCCGTTAGATAATACGTGATCGAGATAACTACAGCCATCCTGTGACATGAGATGCCCCGGGTTCGATTGTCATGCATCGCTTTGAATGACATTGAAGCCAGTGAAATTACTGGTCATTATGAGACATAACATGTTATATCTCGGGGTGACGAGCGCAGTTCAGTGCACTGTAGTGCTTTATAACTAAGTTTTGTGTTGTGTTGCTTCTGTTTATGGACAGGCGTGGCGCTTACCATCAGGCGTGTGACCTGCTCGTATCGTCATTCAAGCTAAAAAAAAAACCACTCCAGCAATTCACTGCCTCGGTGGCGCAGTTGCATTGTGTACGCGGTATCACTGCTGTACTGAGGTCTCGGGTTCGATCCACGGGTCGGGTAACAGTGATATTGGCTTTCACGAAATGCTCAGTATCAACCGGGAGTCTGGAATTTTGCCCATCATGGCGATACATTCGACGCCTATCACATTATGGGACGGAAATAAGTGAAATGCGTACTGGTTACATCTTTGCCTATCCTTACGGGGATCAGAGGAGTGAGTGAGTGTGTGTATCTTTCAGCAATTTATAGTTAAATCTATGTCCAAATGTGGAAGATTTATAAGTCAAATACCAAAGAAAGTTAAATAAATAAATAAAGGAAACACAACTGTACATGTCGATCGGAATAAAGTTTTCCATTCAACACTCAAATACCAACAGAAATCTGTTCTCAACCACCCAAACTTTCAAACAGCGATTTTTCACCCTTAAATTGTACTTTGAAGATATTTACACATGTAAATCGGAGGTCGACGCCCGTTTAAAGGCCCGAGACGCCATACATCAATGTAAAGGTCTGTGTACATTCTCTTAGAGTTTTCAATCGAGATTCTCTGTAAGTCACTTTGTAAAAACAATAGCGTATACATGTACTTGTAAATTTTACTGTAATTAAAGACGAGGTGATATTGTTTCTCTGCGAAATTAGAGGACACGTTTTGTTACTAGCTCTAATTTCAATTAACAATAATAATACTGGCCCTGTATTATATACATCCCACTGTTGGACACGGGCCTCCTCTACATAATGAGAGGGGTAATGCTTTAGTACACTACGCTGGCCTAATGCGGGTTGGCAGACTTCACATACATTCGAAATTCTTATGTAGAACTTCTCAAGTATGCAGGTTTACTCACGATATTTCAGCGTTAAAGCAAGGGATAATTTACAATTAATATACACTTAGAAAAGTCAGAGGTGTATGCTTTTGGGGCTGGTTTCGAACCTGCAACTTTCGTCTTGATAGTCCGTACCAGTGCCTGTTGATTTATCACTGCTTTACTTACCTAAATACCACTAATCGATGATATATGAGGTGCTGTAATCAAAGGATGCCAACGAAATCTTATTACTAAGCCTCTGCCATTTGTCTCTCCTCAAAAGTGCTCTTATTTTTTTAAATGTAATGTAACTGGCTTAAACTTTCACGGAATGTGAAAATTATGCCTAATATACCAACTTTTCATTCTTTCTGCCAGGCTATATCCCGGTTTATAGCCATCCAGGTCGCTTTCCCATCAATTGAATTGATTTGGAAGATAATATTATGTGAGGCGATCTGCCGTTTGACCCCCCAACCCTCAACAGAAACCAAGTTTCGCCATTATCTCGTAATTTAATCAGCAGAATGTACCATGTACAGGTGAGATTAGCTTTGGGTTTAAGATGTTAAGAACCCACTGACCCTCGATACCGAATACCCCAATAAATAATTTAAAATACAAATATTGGTAATTAAAGAGGGCTATATGGAATCCTCAGAGCGCCACTCTGACTCGCACTGGTCTCGTTTTTTATTAAATTTACAATTCATTTTATCATCTCTAGCCACCCTCAATCAAAGCGATAAACGTTACTCAGCGACAAAACATGAATATGCAAACAGTTCAAAGCATTTATTAACTCGTAAACAACCAAAAATAAAACGAGCGTAAAAATGGTTCCGACGGATGGATATCTATACTGTATGCAAATCTGAGAGCGAATCTCGTCGGGTAATCTCGCGTAATCCCGTCGGGGGACTGCGGTGGGCCAGTGCTTACAATTATTCACCGTGACATACGTGTTGGCCCGGCGTGACGACAAGCGATAAATAAGGTAAGGGTCTCTGAGGGAAGGATTATATGCAGTTTGGGGGTCAAAATATTCTTTGTAAAAGATAAGATCACTGACTGATCAGCGAGGCAATTCTCATTTCCCTTGAAATAATCTTGGATTCGGATCAGCGATTCGAGTCGGTTCTATACTGCAAAATTTCGAATAGTAAAGTAATTTTTAGCTAAATACAGCACTGTAGATATTCCTAAATCATAATTAGTTACGCAAAAAGAAACCAATCCACAGCAAGTTCAAACAGAGATACGGTTTTTGTTTTACAAAATTCAATAATTTTTTTAGAAAACCGGATATATTCCATGTAGGACCATGTGTTGCAAAAACTACTGTATTCATATTAATTTAAATCAATGAATTTAGCAAAACAAACTCAGTCTCTCCATTTGAACTTGCTGTGGGTTGGATCCTTTTTGCGTATCCACGTCCTATTTCTCTGTACTTCTATTTGTGGGCCACACGCTCACATATCTTAAAATACCTACCTGTATTGAAAAGTGACGACGCAAAATGCAGAGAAGTCGTAAGTAAAGTAGTGTAGGGAGACATTTTGTTCGCTCGATTGGTTTGAAAAATATTTACAATATAAATAGATTTTACATACTAAAATAAATATCGGTAATGAACGATGGCTTTGGTGACATTAGTTTTATTTTAACCTACAACAAAAAAGAGAAGTGTAATTACTTTGACTCCTTAATCTGTCTGTCATACACATAGTATGTGTGTGCATGTAGCATCGTAGCACCTTTAAGGTATTAAATTTTTCGTTATACTTTTTAGTTCGCCATAGTTTCCACTATTAAGCTACTGCTGGTCGATGAATGGAGAGAAAACGGGAACTACCATCGTTTATGAAAACTAAAGACCGATTAAATCGACCCGTGATTGTACATCGATTATCTGTGACCGTTTGCAGCCGTTGGGGTTAAAAAACTTATAACTCGCGGCGCTGTATCCGTATATTAATCTATGTCGTCTGGATGCGAGCCTTACTCAGGTGTCTAGGTGTCTACCCTCGTCTAGTGCGGCTGCCGGCTAGTCAACCCGCGGCCGGTACTAAGTGCTCCTGAACCTATCGCAAATGTCACTATGCGCTATGTGGCAGTTGATATCACATTTAAATGTAAATATTATTTATCATTTCGTCTGAAGATTGTATGGAAATGTCGCAAATCATATTAATCCTACTTAATATTATAATGTGAAAGTTTGTTTGTTTGGATGTTTGTCCGTCAATCACGCTGAAACTACTGAACGGATTTTGATGAAATTTGGTATACATATAGGGTATGAGCTGAAGTGGGTGATAGAATACTTTTTATCCCGGAAAAAGCAGATCACGCGGGCGGAGCCGCGAGGAAAAGCTAGTATTAAATATATTTGTTTAGGGTCTGGGTGCTCGTAGTTCCTGATACCCACAACACAAGACTTGTGTCTTACTGTGGGGTCAGGACTATGTGTGTGACTGTTGGGTGTATTTATAAAAAAAAAATGCGACAGTCGATACAATTCCTTATTTATCGTTTTATGTGAAGATTTTATTTATGTTTAAATACCCTAACGTCCCGTTCAAGAATAATGAAGTTGTGTGCCTACCACAACAAACCTATCAACCCGTATTAAGCCAGTGAGATGGACGAAGGTCTAGCCTTTCTCATTAGTTAAGTAGATAAAGATATAAATATAGATAGGTTTAAGTCTTCAGTGGAACATCATATAGTAAAAGGTTACTGTTTATTAAAGCAACATATTGAAACGATGTTTGTAAGTCATTTCCACGTTAATATTAATTAGCAATGCTCACATAATATTCGCTCACAGGCAATTTACCGAGACGATGATTCCTTTAAGACTATGTTACTAGTACTAGACTTACCCCAATAAATATAAAATCCTTCTCCGATCTTGAGTGCATACTATTCAAAGCTATTTTCTCTTGGCATGGTTTTGATATCACACCGCACATATAATAAGTATAGTGAAGTCTAAATGTAATGTCGATCATCGGGAGTGCATGGTGTCAATAGTTATGAATATTTTATGGATATGAGTAGAAGGATTATCATTTAGATAGTATCTTAAAAAGCACCCCATGCTTTTTTTTTTACAATAAAACACATTTTTTTCTTCTAATTTATTAAAATTTATTTTATATTTTTTATTTTTTAGTTTTTGACAGCCTCCGTGGCGCAGCAGGCGAGTAGCCGGCTGTGAAGCGAGAGGCCGCGGGTTCGATCCCCGCACCGAGACAAATGTTTGTGTGATCCACAAATATATGTTTCGGGGTCTGGGTGTTGTGAGACCGAAAGTCTCTCGTAGTTCCTGATACCCACTACACAAGACTCGTATCTTACTGTGGGGTCAGGCCTATGTATGTAACTGTTGGGTGTATTTATTTATTATTTTATTTATTTATTTAGTTGGATTTTGTATAAAAGCGAGTTTGCAATTTTTTTAAAACCATTTTTGTTTATATTATGAATTACTAGTTTTACACTTTGTCAATAGCAGTTTTATACAAATTCGATAACTGTGAACGTATCTCGCACTAGACCTACAGTCATACCCAAAACCTGACACGCGGGACCGAGCCACAGAATTGTTATTTTTACCATGTATTTTTGGTTGCTATCCAATTTTCATTCGGGTAATTCCATTCCATTCTCACTTGCTGAAAATCAAAAACATCCGAAACTCATAGTAGTGGCACAGTGCAGATGTAAAGCCCTTTATTCACTGAAAGCAAAACTATTGCCAGAATTAGTGGTGAGTTATGGCGCTGGCCACCCTGGGACGTTGGGGAGGGATCGTTTCGGCAGTAAAACTAAAAAACTGCCACTACCTACCTATAATAGTGGATTTTACCCTCCTAATGCTTGTGGTTGTGTACGCGTGTCGATGTGCATATTCGATCATTTGTATTTGAGTAAGTTTTTATAGTACATAAATAAATTTTAAAGACGATTACATTTTGGAATATTTGTACCTTAATATTAAGGCCTGTTTAAGTAAATTTAATTCATGTCATGTTAAAGCATTTTCATTTTTATTTAATGGCTTGGGAGACAACAGATTGTATTGTGTTTAGGTGGAGACGTTTGCGAGTTGCACAGACATATGTTCAGCTCACGTTAATGGAAGCATTTCCCACTAATCCCAGTTTGTGGTTGTTGGGGGTAAGATTTTCCAGTAGCTCTCTGAGATGTAGTCTTCCCCATTAACCAAGATAATAGAGTAATCAAAATATGCGTTCGGTAAAGAGAAATATTTATTTTATTATGTGTATATCTATAAATTGCTTGACAGTGGTAGAGTCTGCGACTTTAAAAAAACGTGACTACAATACGACTATAGGCCACAGTCTTGGTTGCCTGCCAGGTAAAAAAAAATTACAGTAGCCGTCAGCATGCGACAGCTGTAGTTATCTATGTCGTCGGCAAGATGCCCTTATGTGATGGGTATCAAGGTCTACGAAGAATTTTTCTACAGCATCAACAGAGATATGGTGTTAAAAACTGCCATTGTGACCCACATACCTATACACGGTTATTTTTAAAACACCAGCAACCTCGCAGGGGTAGATTCCTAAGGTTATAAGCTACTACTTTTGTTCTACGACTTTTGATAATTTATTAGATTTTATTTTCATACAAAAATAAGTATTCATTTAATTTCCGTCTTGAATGTTACAACGCGCATCGCAGATTACGTAAACAAATACGCGAAGCGTGGGGAACCGGGCTAGCGCCTTTGAAGGTCAACGCCCGAGCAGCTGATGGCCGCCTTTGATGTCGTGCGCGCAAGCCGCGCCGCGCCGCAATCTACGAAGAAAAACACGACACAACAAAAACTTGTAAAATCATTTTTTTTAAAATATATTGAGTTATATCCAAACTCGTAGAACAAAAGTTGTTCCGTATGGGGTCAGCTATCTGGTCCAGCGAGATTGCTGGTGTTTTAAAATTAACCCTGTATATCTATCCAGTTATAGGTATATCCAGTTCTCCCGAGGGGCTAGCGACATGACTTGATTGTTGATGGGAGCGGGTATAGGTGCATCAATTTATCCTTATGCGTGCATTGGTCATCCTGTCTTGTCACAGGCCGATTTGCGTTTTCCGTCTTCGAAGTGTTAAGAAGCATTTATACAGGCTGGCATGATTCTGATGACCAATAAACTCATTGTCAGGCGGTTATTTGGTTTAGGCTGCATATAATTAATTCATAGTGTTGTACGAACAAAAAGTAAAAACTATTAAATAATAGCTCCCCAATTTTGAACATGGGCTACTTAATCGTCAATATTAACTATCATTAATTTGCTATCTTTCAGTTCATGTATGTACACTACACACGGGGCAACTCCGGCGCGCAACTTTGACGGCGCGGTCTACCCGTCTATTTATTTAATACTTCTGTGATGTTTCAGCAAATATTAGACTTTTCCCATAAATTATTATTGGAACGAGGTTATGTTTTTTTTTTACTTCAAATATTATAATGTAAAACAGTTGTTTCGGTGTTAATTGGAATCGTATCATTTCATGTTTTATACAGCATAGACCGGCAAACGAGCAAGTGGGTCACCTGATGTTAAGCTATCTCCACCGCCCATGTACGCCTACAGTACTGGAAGAATCATAGGCGCGTTGCCGACCTTAAATGGAAGAGATAATTAAGGGATTAGGAAAGGGAGTGGGCTTTGGCCGCCGGATATTTCGCGATACGAAACGCATCAGAAAGCCGCTACTTTACGTCGGTTTTCTGTGAGACAGTGGTAAGGACCTGGTCGAGCCGGCCCATTCATGCTGTAGAACCCACTTGCCGGTCTCTGCCAAAATAAAATGTGTATGAAAATTTTGTGACAATACCCCATTTTTACTATAACAAAGATTTTATAAGAGAGAAGCAAGGCAACCAGTAAACAGCAGGTAGATGAATATTAAAAGAAGACAACTGAACGCAACTAGTCCAAGGTTGGCTGGTGTTAACAAACCTTGGCCTCAAGTTTATTGTTCATTTTGACCTGCTATATTGCAGTACAGCATGCGCGAATTCAATTTAACCAAGTAAACAAACATCCATCAAGCATTTTATTTGCAATAACGTAATTCCAGATTGTATAGCTGTTTGGAACAAATTGAGGGCATTCAAAATTCTGACTAGTTTCTTTATAACAGGCTAGAAAACGAACAACCGGGTTATAATATGATGATAATATTTTTGTTATATTCACTTTTCCCTTTTATTGGGAAGGCAAAGGGATCTAGCTCATATAGCCTCGTTATATGTGCTAGGTATTTCAAGAATGAAACACGGGTGTGAACGGTTTTAAGGTCTTGTTGGAGTTTTGGTGTTAATTCCCTTTAGTACGATACTTCTTAGATGACCTTTTACATGCGAATCGAATGATCAATACACTTTGTCAAATGTCACCTAAATTCACTTGTTTCAATGCATCTATACACTGTTCATCACCGTCAATGTTTATTGCTCAAATCCACACCAATTTTATACAACCAACACAACTTTAAACTAGTTTAGAAATTAATTGAAATAAAAGATAAACCGCACCATCAGAATTCCCGTCAAAACTCTGCATATGATGGTAAATTGTCACAGCTATTCATAAACTGTTAATAATATATACAAAGTTAAAGGTCGTAAGTGGGTTACAAATTTATAGGCAGAAGAATATTTTAATTTTTTTGGAAATAACCTTCGGCGATAAATAAGTAATAATGAAATCGTTTATTGATCGTGTAGCAATGTAAATAGTACAGTAATACCCCGACTTACGCTACCCCGTTTTACGCGAATTCGGAGATACGCGGTTATTCTTTTTGATGGCCGCACGCGTCAGCTCTCCTATTCCGCCATGTTAGTGGTCCGTTTACGACAGGTTCGAACGTGTTCCGCGTTGAATTGTTTTACGTACGTTGTGTTTTATTGATAACCGCAAATTATGTCAGTCAAAAGTGCATGCAAAGTTGTACCCCGACTTACGCGAATTCGACTTACACGGTTATAGCTCGGTCCCACCTATCGCGTAAGTCCGGGGTATTACTGTACTTACAACCAGTCGGTACACAAGTAACAGAAACATGTAGCAAAAGATATATCCACTTACGTATACATAATAATTGCATCATCGACATCATCATTTTTAGTAGGATATTCGTTAGAATATCCGGAGTGGATACCACTCAGATAGCGACCACCGCACACATGTTGTAATTAGAAATAAGGTTCATAAAAAGGGAATGTAGGGCAGGTTTGTATATTGTAATGTAAATTATCGACATTTTATCGGTAGGTATAATTGTAATAGAGCTGAGGCAGCATTTTAATCTTAGCCTCAAATTGAGATCGTAATAGAGATTCATAAAACTATGGTGTATTATCGGATCATTAGACAATATGTCATCGACATAGTAAAATAACCTAATAACGGATTCACCTTGTTCGATGTTAATTAAAAAAATACTAAATCGCATGCGTCTTGAACCGTCTGCACTGGTGATGTAATATTAAGGCGGGGATCCAACAAATAAACAAAAAACAATTTTAGAAAGGTAACGGGGTGGTAGGAAAACCTCAGTGTGAGCGTCTGACTTTCAATTGACAGCTTTCAAAAGATAAATATTTTATTTTTTTATTGTAAAGGTACATGTACATACATGAGCATAACATTCGTAATCAATGTCAATATTATTATAAAAAAAATATGCAAACCTGACAATCTTCGAATTGTTTACTACAATTTTCTCCACTCATATATCTATCAAAATATGGTATTCTCAAAGTCAGCCAAATGCAGTTGGAGCCATTTCGTCGTACGATAGGTTGGCGAAGACCCAACGTTTTATTGCTTCGTGTTAAATAAGTGCTCCTCAATAAGGAGATAATGTAGAGTGGATGGTTTATTTGTGGAATGAGTACCAATTTTTAAAATTGGAAATTTATAGACTTTCTTATTTTATTTACGATGCGGTAATTTCGTATTATTGCACCGTGATGGTATATTTTTTGTACATGGAGTGGTAGAGCCACGCTATAGACAATTTTGTTTACAGCATGAATGGGCCGGCTCGACCGGGTCGTTACCACTGTCTCACATAAAATTGACGTAAAATAGCGGATTGCTGTTGCGTTGGTGAGTGAGATATATGGAGGCCCAAATCCCCCTCCTCTTCCCAATCTCTTAATAATACCTTCCCTTTAAGGTCGGCAACGCGCTTATGAGTCTTTATTATTTATTTATTAATTTGAGGGTTACACACTGAATTTGAATTCCAGTAATTCTTCTAGTATTGTAGGCGTACATGGGCGGTGGAGATCACCTACCATCAGGTGACGCACTTGCTCGTTTGCCGGCCTATACTATAAAAAAAATTGAAAATGGTAGACGCCTGAGTAGATACCACTGCGTTGTCTTTTTTGCAGCCAAGGAACTTATGTACATTCCTGTTTAAAATTACTGCGTCTTATGATGCGTAACAGCGTGTACCCCAGAATAAAATAAATAAATAAATAAATACACCCAACAGTCACACACATAGTCCTGACCCCACAGTAAGACACGAGTCTTTTGTTGTGGGTATCAGGAATCACGAGAAAATTTCGGTCTCACAACACCCAGACCTCGAAACAAGTATTTGTGGATCACACAAATATTTATCTCGGTGCGGGGATCGAACCCGCGGCCTCTCGCTACACAGCCGACAACTCGCCAACTGCGCTACGAAGGCTGTCAAGAATGATGAGTAGAGTGCCATGTGGCACTTTATAATTCAAAATTCTAGACGTGTTGTTTCTGTTCATAGGCAGGCGAGGCGCTTATTATCGGCCGAGCGACTTGCTCGTGTCATTTTGGCTAATAAAAATAAATGGCATTTGGCTGGTTTCAACTTATCACCAATTGCGTAATTGGTTAAACGATCGAAATAGTTTCACTCTTAATTGATAGATAGCAAGATTAATAATTGTTTTTGGGATATCGTCAAATCGTGTTACATTGACCTATATACGTTAACTTTGGCCAAAGTTAGTGGTAATACAAAATTTATTGAGTAGTTTAAAATTAATAGCAGAAATATCAAGTTATTTTCGTATCCTAACTTAAACAAAAAATCTACAGTGAGTTTATTTGTTTGTTACGCTTTCACGCCTAAATTGCTGAATTTTGATGAATTTTAGTACAACGATAAATAGGACTCTGGAACAAAAAATATCCCGGATAAAGCTGTGTACGCTACCAAAAGCTAGTTAAAACGTCAATTGCTTCCGTCTGTGATAAAGTTTATCGTAAAAGTATTATCTTCGTTCAATATAAGCTTTTGTAGAAGCGTACGAATTTCGATGTACAATATCAACATGTTTGAACACTGAAATGCAGAAAATATTGTAAAATCGTTTTATGTAACCGGCATTGAATTTCCAAACGTTGTTCTGGTCTGCGGTCTTTAAGTGCTGCTTTGTATTTTCAACCGAATTCAAAAGAGGTCGTAATTCGTGTCTTGTTTTCTTTGCATGTTACGAGATATCTCCGCCTTTTTTATTGTTTAGCTTTTCTGATGACCCTTTCAGTATTCGATAGAGTTTAATTTGATTTCATGATATTCAATGAAAAACAGCTAACTATTTTAACGGTACTATTTTACTTCTTTCCATTCGAGTAGTAGACCAATTTGTGTAGATATAGCTTGGCTCTACTTAACAAGAAAAAAATAGAAAGGTATTTATGGTTGGACAAAATTACGTACTACAGATAAGGCAATAATTATAAATAAAAAAAATCGGTTGTCTGTAAAGTCGGTTTACTGACGATAGTTGAACGTGATAACGTCTTAAGAAAAAACTGATGGAATGGTAGCATTTTTCAAAAGAAAATTTTAATTTCATTTGTTTAATATTTGATAGTATTTATTGGCCTAATTATAACCTCAAAATCCAAAGGAATTTATTTATTTTTCGGAATTCTCAAGTGTCCGTAGTTTTAATATAGTTTCAATCAAATATATACATTATCTAAAACCCAAAAAGTAAATTCACCTACCTTTTGGTTCTTAGGCCAACTATGTATGGACGACGAACAATGTCCTTTTCGTAAATCTAGTTTTTAAAAAGCCCGCCTTAATGTGTTTGATATAGGAGAAAATGTTCCCTTTGACGGATGGCTGGTCTAACCTGTCATTTCAGACACGTTGTGTGATATGTGGAAGATTTAATATTTATGTTTTAATTTTTTTAAATCTCGAACGCTGCCGAACGCAAAGGCCGATTGTGCTTCTTTGTCGCTCGTTCCGCGCTCTCGCTTGCACTTCAAGCCTTAAATGGAACGTGACAGAGCGAGGTAACGACGCATGAGTCATGTTTTTTCGTGCGTGCAGCCGGCTCTATCGAATTATAAGACGTTATCACGTCAAAAATAAAAAATAACAAAAGATACAAAAAGCAAAAATTAGAAATAAATGATGTTGATCCAACAACACCTTCATATTCGGCAATTCGCTGGGTGCGTAAGGCATAGTGGGGGACACAAAAGTGATGTCAGCGCTCGCTGCGGACAATACAGAACTACGGGTGGCTCTTTATTATCTATGACCATAACAATAACACGTGTGTCAGTTTAATTAAATAAATAAAATAAAATGGGTCATCAAAGTTGTTGTGTAGTCGATTGCAAAAATACTAGTAGGAATAGTAATTGTAAATTTTATAAGTTTCCGGTTGCCAAGTGGAAATTAAATCAGCGAAAAAAATGGATAACTGCTGTTAAAAGGCAAAAGTAAGTATTACTATAACCTACAACCGTATTCTATAGAATAATGTCATATACATGTTTATGTCGTGTAAGAAAACGGAGTAATAATTTAATTAATATTTTTTTGTAAAGTATTGATGGATCGTTATGGTCTCCAAAACCTATGGATGTTATATGCAGTGAACACTTCATTGGTGGTGAAAAATCAGATGTTGAATCAAGTCCTAATTACGCTCCAACTATTTTTCCATCAGTTTATAGAAGACGTAAAGTCAACGAATCCACAGTTTTGAGTAGGTACGTAAAAAAATTAAGTTTTGATTAAAATATTTAGATTAATAGAAATAATCGACTAAAAAATGTAGACATATTATTTGATATAGTTAATGATTTAGCAATACCTGTTTTATTTAATTTAATTTTTATTTATATTATCGTAATTTATTTATTTAGACACAAACGCTTCATGGACAGGAGAATAATAAAAAAGTCAACGGCTGAGATAGATCCGGTGATGAATATTACAGAACCGTCTGAAATAACTGATCAACCTAATACATCCATGAATCAAACGATGGATCAAGCCTGTGAAGCGAATATATATTTTACCTCCAATGTATCATCAAAAACATTTATTTGTAATCGTTATGTAAGCAGTAACAAATGTGATGCTTAGACACAAACAGATATTCTAGAATCGTCGACGTCAAATATCATTACAAATAAAAAATTAGTTAACAAGGAGTGTGGTACACCTCATAGAACGTTTGCTGACCAAGAAACTCAAATAACCAACACGTTTCACGTTCTTTTTTTCAATTTTTCAAGTCTTAACCTAATTCACTTATTGAGACTTGTTTTAGTTGTTGTATTTATTTTACTTACTGTTTTTAGCTGACCCACGGAATTTTTTTTAATTTAATATTCACTCTGTGTATATCACATTTCACATTGAAAATATTTTTTTTTCAATTTGATTTTATTTTTTCAATAACTATTTGACATCCAATACATGTTTATTTTCTCAAAATAGCCACCGTAAGTTGTATCGTTAGATGGCGCTGGAGTCACGTACCCAGCGAATATGGTTACAGTGTGGACTAGGCAGTATTACAACGCTGAATGAGGGTTCCGAGTAACGTACGGAAACTAAGGTAGTGAAAAAATGTGGAGTAATCATGAAAATAAGCGAGTCAATCAAAGCAAAGCCGTGGCTATCGTTCGAGACCGATAGGAATTAATCGAATTAAAACTTTTTGTTATATTACGAACAACCCTTAAAGCCCTTCAATCTACATCGACAGAGGAGCGGTGAGGGCGACTCGAATTCACTTTTTACTCCTTTACCTTACTCTCTACTGCGGCTCTCATATCTTCCTCTGATAGTAAGCCAAGAATTTTTTAGCCGTCTGCGAAATCATACTGTGATAAAGTCATCTACGATCAACGTACTTCTGTGATTTCCTCAGGACGTAACCAAGTCACCTTAAGCGGCATTCCTGGAATATATATGCCATAGGCCAGTAAACGAGCAATTGGATCACCTGATGGTATATAAACTTCACCGACCATGAACATCCACAATAACAGAAGAACCATGGATGTGTTGCTGATCTTAAATGGATAGATTGCGAAGAGAACTGGGTCGTATTAAAGCTTCTACTTCATGTCGATTTCCTGTGAGACAGTGGTAACAACCCGGTCGAGCTGGATCATTCATGGTGTAGACAAAACTGTTTATAACATGGCTGTGTCACTTTTTTGATATATCTCTCTCTAACGCTTCTAAAAAAGAGGACAAAAGTGATGAGTTCAAACATTGATTAATGGTTATATTTAAAGAGGACGCAGATGTAAATCGAGATGTGAAATATTGAGGCTAACATGTCGTTTCCCAATCTAGCCTATATTTCACGAGTATGTTTGTGTAAACAAAGGAAATGTACGCTTAATTAGTTTTGCAAGTAATTCGTGTCGATGTGATCATAATATTTCAATCAAAAGTCCGCCGCGGTCAGGTTCGGATTCAGGATTACGGGGAGAGGGGGATGACGCATGTGTTTTTTTTCTAACACATTAAAGGGACTATGGTGAAATGACTAGCCTTATAATAAACATATATCTTATTCATATTTTAATAATATTTAATTTTTATTTACAAGACTGGCGTTTACATGGTACATTACACCTAATGTAACATAGAATACATACTTTAAATGTAACGTCGCCATTGATAGACGTTGAATCACTGGAAGATATTGAGAATTATGCCTATTTTATAAGATATAAGGAGGGAACAAATTTTGTTCGGCTATTATAATAATTATGTTCGAAAGAAAACTATGTATTCCAGTTTTACTTGACTCTGTGGGGGGCATTGCAACAATTGCCCCCCAATAGATCCGTGCCATCTCAAACAACAAAGTTTTGTAGGTGACCTCAATAAATTCCCCTAGTCCCTTGAGTGATGAACTACATGACGTTTTAATTATATTTCTCTTGGCAAAATCATCAAACTGACTTTTAGGGTACAACTAATTTTGTCAATGAAGGGTTTTTATAGCTTCGAGGATGGTTGACATTTGGCGGTAGGTCGCTATTTTATTTCCATTTTTTCGCGTTTCTAAATTATATACACCGTAGTTTTTTTTATTTGATCGAATGACGAGACAAGCAAGGCGCTCGCCTGGTAGTAAGCGCCACGCCTGCACATAAACAGAAGCAACACCACACAGAACTTTGAATAACAAAGCATTGCATGGCACTGAACTGCGCTCGTCACTGTGAGACATAACATGTTAAGTCTCATAATGCCCAGTAATTTCACTGGCTTTAATATCCTTCAAACTGAAATACTACAGTGCTTACATAATATGCTTGTCGGCAGAAAGAAACAAAGTGGTGGTACTAACCCAGACGGCCACTCGCATACAAGGGACCTACCATCTTGTGGAATAGTTTACAGAAAGGTGTCGCCAAATTTTAGGCAGCGTATAGGTATAGTGTGCCATATAAATATTTTACTCCCGTAGTACTAAATCCGATTGCATTGCAAGATAATTTATATCAATAAAGCATTTCTTTTTTATCAGATGAGTAATATGTCGATATTTGCTTTGTATTTTTGGACAACACTAAATGGTAAACAGCCGATTCGAATGAAGCCGTTACTTGGCGCGCAGAACTAATGCAAAACATTTATAGTGATGTGGTAGATTTTATTGATAATAAACGAGTACTCCCAAAAGGGTAAACAGTGGTCCAACTAATAAAATAATACTACATCTACGGTTAATTTATTTCCGTCATATGTAATTTTGTTTTTTATATATAATTCGTCTAACCCTTACATCACTTTTCTATGTACACATATTTTTGGACTACAATCTAGATCAAAATTGTATAAATTTTTCATATATCTTTGCAATGATTATAATCTGTCTTGTGTACTATAAATAAAATAAAAATATAATGTGATAGGGACAGCTAGCCAGCCTGTCGCCAATCCGGACAAAAATATGTGAATGAATAAAGCATAATATTTTGTTTGTTCAATATGGAATTTAAATTCAGAACCTCACCTCTTTCTCAGCTTATTTACGTTGCTCAGAACAATAGAAAATCTATTAAATCCACATCCATTTAGAACTATAGCGATTCAATGACAATGGATAAACTAAAATGGACAGCATTGCACAACAGATTGCAAGGCGCCTTGCCGTTAAGAGAGGGGGGAGGGGGGTGTATCCCGTCTAACCCAGCTGTTCAGACCACAGCCACTGCTCTATCAAGAAATGTTTGTGGGGAGTCCGTACTATACTACAAATAAACAACTAAATAAATTATGATACGACTGACTGAAAATTGTTCAATTTTATTGTAAGCTTTTTATTTACTTTAGATAATAAGTATTAATATTTTTGAGGAGTACTAATGATAATGACAGCGTCCATGGCGAAGTGGGCGAGCAGCCGTCTGTGAATCTAAAAGGGGGTTCAATTCCCGCAACAAGACAAAAAATTGTGTGATACACAAATATTTGTTTCGGGTCTGAGTGTTTCTCCCCAGAAGGGTTGTCAGGCAGGAGGCAGATCATAAAAACTACATGCTAAATCTTTTTGTAACATGTAATAAAAAGCATGTTGCGCCGACCACACTGCGAGTTGGAGACGGGCAGGTGGAAGAAGAAGAAGAGTAGTATAATCACGAATCCAAGAATCTCTCACAATCTTCCTCATTAGTTAAAGCGTATGTTAGTACGCACAATCTGCGGTTCAGTAATTGAGTAGAGCACAACCACATCGAGTAATTACAAATTTAAAGTTACAATACAGTCTGTGCATATTAAGTAACGGCTGAAACCCGAAGTGCGGTTACACCGAGTTATAAGACGAGTTCATAAAGCAGTGTCGCGGCATGATGCTTGAAAATGTCATCATTTTTTTATATTATAGTCCGACAAACGGGTCAGGCATGGCCGGTCAGGCAGGTCTGATGGTAAGTGACCTCCAGCGAGATTTACGCCCACAATACAATAGTCTCAATAGTCTCTCCACCTATCACGTCATGGGATGGAAATAAGCACGGTGAAATAGGGGTGTACTGGTGGAGTGCGTATGTAATATAAAATATTATTTAACCATCATGATTTATCTATACGTGTATAAATATAAGGTAAAAAAGCGAACCATTCATCATAGTACTTAATATCCAAGTATAAATCAATGTCTATGCTTGAAACGCGCCCCTTTGTTATATGATAGAGTATGTCGGGTTACGCATAGGTTGTCTTTTCCATACACAATGTGAAATCTTTGTCCTATTTACAATGCAAACACGCTCTTCGAAATGTTTCATACTTCATTAAATCTCTTTCGCTTCATTAGTCTGGCGTGCATTGACTGATGTGGTGTATGTTTTCAATTTTAAGAGTATCTTTTAAGCGAGATTTATGTGGTAGACTGTGGAAGGCTTTTATAATACAGGATGTGTGAGTCGGCGTAATATCAATATCTCACAAAATACTAATGTAGTTACCGTAGGTTATCTGCTGCGTTTCGAACAGTATGTGAATTTTGTTTTTTGAAGCATATATCACCTCAGATAGATAAGACAGCTTCCATAGCGCAGCAGGCGAGTAGCCGGCTGTGAAGCGAGAAGCCGTGGGTTCGGTTCCCGCACCGAATACATGTTTGAGTGATTCACAAATATTTGTTTCGGGTATAGGTGTTGTGAGACCGAAAGTCTCCCGTCGTTCCTGATACTCACGATACAAGACTCATATCTTACTGTGGGGTCAGGACTATGTACACACATAAATAATACAACAAACACACGATTGTTGGTTCTATTTATTTATTATCACCAAGCCCTTCCAAATCACAATTATTTTCCTTTTTTAATTCTATATTGGTGTGTATTATATGGTAAATACCTACATTGTTTAAGGGACAAAGGCAATTCAGGAAGGGGTATCAAAATTAGGTTTGCGTCCAAATTAGTTTCAACGACCCTTACTCATTGTCCTAGTCATTTTATTATTCCAGTTTTTTAACGTCCCTATAAAGTCTGAAGCTTTCCGAGAGTACCTAGTTTGATGAATGACGGCCTCGTTTTTAAAGGACTCAGCTCTCGGGTTTCCTCTCTAACATTTTTTATTCATGCTTCCAAATTATTTAGGTAAAACTAAGTTTTTGTATTTCCTACATTGTGGTTAACAACTGTGACTTTATCTTATTTATTTATTTTAAGTTAAGACGCGAAATAAAGTACAATCATTACATTATTACAAATTTGTTGTATTATTACAAGCATTAAAACAAGAGTGTATTCCAAAATATGCGCTCTCATTTATTAAACAATGTGCGGACTAGGATAAAACTACTTCCGAGTATTAAGCGTTAATTAATTATAAACAAATATTAATTTACTTAGACCTTGTGAGAATGAAGTAGATCAATTACCTCGATATAATGAATGTATTATGTCGAGGTAATTGTATTTTTTCCTTAAATTATTATACGAACGATACAAACGTATAATCGGCTCATTATATGATATTATCACGCTATGGAACACTGATGGGTGGGTACAAGAAATTTGTACACACCATAGACATGGTAAAGCAGGCCACAGTGGCTTGTAGGATCAGCCAGTGTTTATATAATTATAGCAGGTCGACGTAAATCTCGAAAAGTTAAAAGTGCCTTGTTTGTCGATATTAAATTTCGCCTGCACTATTCTAATCATAGTGTGCACAGATAGCTATACGATAATAATAATAATACAATAAGGTACAAGGTGGTAGTATCATCGTATGCGAGAAGCCGTCTGGGTTGGTACCACCGCTTTGTCTATTTCTGCCGCCAAGCAACAGTGTTTAAGCACTGTTTTGTTTCGGTTTGAAGGACATTGCAGCCAGTGAAATTACCGGGAATTATGAGACTTAACATCTTATGCCTCGGGGTAACGAGCGCAGTTCAGTGACATGCAGTGCTTTGTAATTCAAAGTTCTGTGTGTTGTTGCATCTGTTTATGGGTTGCGTTGCGCTTACCATCAGGCCAGTGCTGTACATTTGTGTGCAAATGATCAAAATCCATTGATATGCAAAGGTTCGTCGTATGGCCAATGTAGACCTATAAACATAAAGATGCCCCATTAAAGTTACATAATGAAACGACCATGTTCGCTGGGTGGGAGGAGTCCTGATAATTTTGTACTCGACTGGATAGCGACCACCGTACACGTGTCTTTGCCAGGGCCAGCAACTTTAGGCCGGTATGATTCTGCCGACCGTCGAGAAACACTATGTCTCTTGACGGTCGACATTGTATTAAAACTGCACTTTGCAGAGGGCTCTCCAAAATATTATTATTATCTATTTGTGTAAAGGTTATAATTCCGTATTATTTGGCATACTTTAATCCAAATATATGTAAGAAGTGACGCATGAAATATATATTTGAAACTTTTTTTGTGAAACTCTGATTCGGGTTTCGACTAGCAATCTAATGTGGAGCCGGTATGGAACTGTTTCTATTGAAAAGGAAAGTTACGACCTTTTATTATTAAATAGCAAAATCATGATTGTACTAAAAGGTTAGGCACCGTAAAGGCGTCTGAAAATAAAATCGGTCATACTAAATGTGGAGCAAGGGGACTGAATTCCGTAGTATAGAGATCTGTATCTTTAACTCTCCAAAGAAGATGGATGGGTCTAATGGTAGACAGTTTTGTCTACAGCATGAAAGGACCTGCTCGACCGGGCTATTACCACTGACTCACAGAAAGTCGATGTGAAGTAGCAGATTATTGTTTCGTTTCGTAAGATGAGAAAGATATCCGAAGGCCCATATGCCCTTCATTTTTCATATGGTATTCAAAATTTAGGGGTGCCGAGATTGAAGCCACTGCTTATCGTATCGGATACGGATGCTATCACTATACCCCACTTTGTTTAAATAAGAGATTACTTAAACTGTGTATTTCAGTATGTCAGACTATCCCATGTGAACCTCTATGGTTTTCATTAAGTTATAAACAGCAAAATTGTTGTCAACTACAAACTTGGAAACAATGTATAAGTTACATCACTTTGTTATGTAACTTACTAAGACTACATTGCTCATGTTGACTAGATTGAGTGCAGCTGTTCAAACGTCTAGTGGGCTGACAGACTTTATGTACACGAGGCCTGTGCCAAATGTCTATGACGGAGGAGATAGCAAATGTATTCTATACCAGCGTTACCCGCGGGTCTGCCCGCGTGGAAGGCTTCCCTGTCATATTTTGAAGCTAAACCGTAGCACCAAATGTTCACAGCCTCCGTGGCGCAGCGGGCGAGAAGCCGGCTGTGAAGTGACGGGCCGCGTGTTCGATTCCCGCACCGAGACAAATGTTTGTGTAATCTACAAATATTTGTTTCGGGTCTGGGTATTGTGAGACCGAAAGTCTCTCGTAGTTCCTGATACCCACAACACAAGACTCATATCTTACTGTGGGGTCAGGACCATGTGTGTGACTGTTGGGTGTATTTTATTTATTTAAAGAAAACTGTTTGAATCGGTGCATTCACGGACCCACAGCCACAAACAGATATAGGAAGCAAACTTATAACACCCCTCTTTTTCAGAGGTTAAATCTGGCTTATTCGATACATTTGAATAAATCTGTTGAGCCGTTTAAATGTTACATCTCAATTTCAGTGTAATTTCCAACTTCTCTTGTTATTGTAACCGAAACCGTTGGTATATTCCAGTATTGTAATACAATAGATCGACGATCCCTAAAGTGGGTTCCGTGGAAACATCCATAGGGTTCCGCGAATTAGTTACATTTGTCATTGAATTGCGAGAAATGTTTGGTCGGATTCACACGATATCCGACCACATTGAAGATGAACTCATACACAAATTTAATGTCTTTGATATGTTTGCTCATTAAATGTATAGTAATAATCATTTAATATAGGATTCCATAAAATAAAAGGAATTTATTATGTGTTCCGTAACTTAAATAGTTAAGGAAACGCTGCAGTAAACTAATATTTAGATAAATAATAAGCGCTTTGACAATCTTCTATTTCGAAAACACGAATGAGTTTTTATAAGGTAGGTCCCTCGTATGTGAGAGGACGTCTGAGTTGGTACCACCGCTTTGTCTATTTCTGCCGTCAAGCAACAGTGTGTAAGTATTGTAGTGTTTCAGTTTGAAGGACATTGAAGCCAATGAAATCGTTGGGCATTATGAGACAACATTTTATGTCTCAGGGTGACGAGCGCAGTTCGATACCATGCAGTGCTTTATAATTCAACGTTCTTTGTGGTGCTGCTTCTGTTTATGGGCAGGTGTGACTTAGCATTAGCTGACCACCTTGCTCGTCTCGTCATTTAAACAAATAAAAAAAAATGAGTAATTATGATGCCCACAGTTAGACCTGTACGTTCTATATCGAATGAATGATGTTAGTGGCCAACTTAGTGTCAAGGTTTTCAAGGCGCCGAAGGTGAGAGGTTTTATTGGGTCTGGTGTCCAACCTGCGACTTTCGTCTCAACAGTCCGTACCACTCACCGCTGAGTTACCGCTACTGCTATATTAGTATTAGTATTAATTCATAAAAAGCGAAATTTATCGAAACGCATAACTTTACTCGACACTGTATTAAGATTAACCCTTACTGTTACAACAGAATGTCAACCTCGCCCACGTCGCAGTTATAAATGGTACATAATAGAAACACAATAAATATTTGGCACATAAAATGCGGCGATAAAAAGTTTCCCCAGTTCAGGGTCATAAATCGGGGGAGCGATCGAGAAGTTTCTATAAAACACATCCGGGACTGTTTAACGAGGTGTCCACCACCGGGGAAACTACCACGTGTCACTTCAACAGTATAAAAGGGGTCGTTTATTAATTTAACACTTTTATTACTGAACCTTTGAAGTGGATCTATAAACCAAAATTAAAACATTTCGGTTAGGTTTACGACGGCACTTCAAGTAATAAACTAAGTTTTGTGAAGTTTTGCCTAAATTACTGGCCATATAGATTTTATTAAAGAGCTTAAGATTCATTATTATCGCTTGATTAAGTGTCAGATAATGTATCTATAGACGGGGATTGAAGTAAGATGTACGAAAAAGTATGGTAACTAAAGCCGACTTACACGACAGTCCTTAATCGAGCGTCTTGCTCGTCTCGTCATTCAATCAAATAAAAAACTTTTTTTATAGCATGGGCCGACAAATCAGCAAATAGGTCGCCTGACGGTAAGTGGTCACCACTGCCCATGTACCCCCGCAATACCAAATGAATCATGAACGCGTTACCAACCTTAGAAGAAAGGACTTTGGAATATCTCACTCACCGTAAGAAATGCATGACGCTACTTCACGTCGGTTTTCTGTGAGACAGTGGTAACGACCCGGTTGAGGCCCATTCATACTGTAGACGAACTGTTTACAGCGTCGCTCTACACTCAAGAAGTGAAGACGTTTAGTGGTTAAATACTAAATCCTTCCTATCCTTGACGAAATCCTTCCCATTATTTCCCATATCCTAAATCACTCCATCACCTGTGGGTCGTTTCCTACTGCTTGGAAAGAAGCTAAAATTATTCCCATCCCGAAAAAATCCAACCCTTCATCCTTTACCGATTTTCGTCCCATCTCGATCTTGCCATTCCTTTCCAAAGTTCTCGAACGCTTAGTCCATTCCCAACTTAGTCAATTTCTCTTTCAAAATCAACTCCTAAATCCTTTCCAATCCGGTTTCCGTCCTGGTCATAGCACGACCACCACCCTGGTTCATATTACGGATGATATCAGATCCGGTATGGAAGAAGGCAATACGGTCGATACGGTCCTAGCTCTGCTGGATTTCAGCAATGCTTTCAATACCGTTGATTTTGACGTGTTGCTCAGTATACTTCGCACTCTTAACATATCTCCAACGGCAATTGAGTGGTTTCAAAGTTACCTGTTTGGACGCCGGCAGCGGATTTGCATCGACGACAAATATTCCTCCTACTGCGCCACGTCTGCCGGAGTGCCACAGGGCGGCGTTTTATCTCCTCTTCTCTTCGCAGTTTTCATTAACTCTATTTCCCACCAACTTCAGTCTTCCTACCACCTTTACGCAGATGATCTTCAAATATACTCTCAAGCGCCAGTAGACAAGGTGACGGAGGCTGTTCGCAAGATTAACTTAGACTTGGGTCTCATTTGCGAGTGGAGTAAGGCGTATGGACTAAGGATCAATCCTTCTAAAACCCAGGTCATTCTCATTGGTAGCCCTAGAATGACTTCCAAACTAGACTTCTCTCACATACCGATGGTCTCCTGTGGGGGTACTATGATTCCCTACAGTGATACTGTCAAAAACCTTGGACTATACATGGATAAGTCTCTTACCTGGGAATCGCAGCTTAAAGAACTGAGCCGCAAACTGTTTGCTTCAGCTGGGTTTCTGCGTAGATTACGTAACTTTTTACCTATTTCCACTAAGATTTCGCTTGCACAATCCCTTCTCCTTCCCATCCTTGATTATGCAGACGCCAGCTATCTTGATCTTACTGAACAACAACTAGATAAACTTGAGCGACTTCAAAATTTTTGTATCAGATTTATATTTGGACTACGCAAATATGATCATGTTTCCGAGTTTCGTGCTAAGCTCAAGTGGTTACCCATACGACTTCGCCGGAATGCTCACATTCTCTCTCTTCTCTACAATATCCTTTTCTTTCCTCTTACACCTTGCTATCTCAAATCTCGCTTCCAATTTCTTGATGATACGCACGATAAATCCCTGAGATCATCAGAGAACATGACACTGAAAATGCCGGCGCATTCTACTTCCTTTATGGACAAATCCTTCGCTGTACAGGCTACTCGGTTGTGGAATGCATTGCCGGTCGCGATAAAACGAGCCAAATCACTGCCTATCTTTAAAAAAATGGTCAAGGATCATTATCTCTCTCACTAGCTGTTTGTATGTGTTGTGCCTAAAATTTCATTATTAATGTATTTATGTATATAATATGTATTATGTATATTATATTAGCTATCTATTTAGTATATGTTATTTAAATTAATGTATATAATATATATATGTGTAGTTTTTCTTTTATGTACCCTACCCTTTCTGACTCCTTCTTTTATCTCCATCCCATGGTTGCCTGGAAGAGATTGCCTTGAGCGATAAGGCCGCCAATTGTACTTTGATTTCGTTGACTATTTTACATGTATTTTTATTTCCATTGTACAATAAAGAATTATAAATAAAAATAAATAAAATAAAATACGATTGAGAACCGTTGTGCGAGTCGACCTTATTCAAATTCAAATTGAAATAATTTATTCTGTAAATTGGATCATAAATATCACTTTCACATTTCAATAATTTTATACATTTATTTATATATTTATCTTTTATCTTAGTTAAAAAAAAATATATGTGGATCACACATTTTTTCTTAGTGTGGAAATCGAATCCGCGGCCTTCCACTTCAAATAAGTCGATCAGTTTCACGAAGACATGGGTCGGGGAGAAAATAAATGAGTATTTTTAGAGTGATTTCTCATAGACTTTTTGATGTGATGAGAAATTGAGAATCACGTTATTTATGGTCCATTTCTTATATAACGAACATTTTAAATTCTAGTATAGTTTGCATGTTTCACGGAGACACCGGCACTCTGAATTCAGAACTACTATTTGGGTAGGTAGGTAGCGATAGCTCAGCGGGGAGTGGTACGGACTTTCGAAAGTCGCAGGTTCGAAAACAGCCCCAAGAGCACCTTTGACTTTCCTAAGTTATCAGCCTATTAATTATTAAATATCGCATGCTTTAACGGCAAAGGAAACATCGTAAGACAACCTGCATACCTGAGAAGTTCTCTAAATGAATTTCGAAGGTGTGCGAAGTCTACCAACCCACGTTAGCCTAGGGTGGCGGACTAAGGCCTTACCCCTCTTATTCAGTAGAGGAGCCCCGTGCCCAGCAGTGGGACATGTATAATACAGGGCTTGTATTAATAAAAAAAAAATTGGTTAGTCAGGTAGCAAAACTAACTTCCTCATACGTCCTGTAGTTCATAAGTACCAAAATACAAATATCAAAGAAAGAATGCATAAAAATTAGTTTACCGTTAAATAAACTCTACGCCTTAAGTGATACTTTTTTGGGACGTGATATCTAGTATGTGATTCGAATATTTCATATAACTTTATAATTACGCAGCACTGTTCCTGTACACAGCATATTTAAGCTCTCAGTCAACGCGAACGAGGCCACTAATGCTGCTTCACTAACACTCGCATCTGACGTCATCAAGCATCAAATGTTTAATAGTGCAATTAAACGATACATTCTAACGCGAGCCAAGCCGCGAACGAAGTGATATCCGTGTTCACGGCAGCGGTGACGCGTGGCTTAAAGTGCCGAAGTTTTGTCTAGACACAGTGATGAAATGGTGTGACGTGACAATTCATGTTCACGCGTGTACAGTGTACAAGAATAGGATAAGCCCTTTCCATGGCTCGGCTCGTGATAGCCTGCGTCGTTTAACTGCAGCATTGGAGTAGGGTAAGGACAAGAGTATTATAATATATGTTACTTCTATAACATAGTATATACTATAGTGTTAGATGTGAATTATTTTTTATCTGTGCGGATGGTGTTTATAAAATTGTCATCGGGTAGATACACCTAAAATTATGTATAAAAGAGGTGCACGACTTGACAGAGCACAGTTCGAATTCCTTCATCGTGCAGTGAAGACCTTAGTAACTATCGTGGTCGTTATTATAGTAGTCAAGCCTTCTGCTTCGCTGACTGTTACAGTAGTAGTAATTCTGTCGTAGATAATCATACTGACGTGTGTACAGTGCAATTAAAGTAAGGCCTACAATTAGTTATTCCTGACTCGAGTTTGTTCTGTGAGTACAATAATTTAGTTCGAAAGTGATCATGTTATTTGAGTTCCTCCTGTCATTTAAAGTCCTCTCTCATTAAATTTTTAAGAATAGTATATTGTTCTGTGTGGTGTTATTTCTGTTTATGGGCAGGCGTGGCGCTTATCAACAGGCAAGCGACTTGCTCGTCTTGTCATGCAATTAAATTATAAAAAAGCAGGTATTTCAGAATTATCTTGTTACCTCGGCTTGACCGAGTCATTACTACTGTCTCACAGAAACCCGACGTAAGGTAGCGGCTTGCTGCTGCGTTTCGTATGGTGAGTGAGATATCCGGAAACCTAAATCCCTCTCCCCTTCCCAATCCTTAACTTATACCTTTCCTTTAAGGACATCAACGCGCCCGTGATCCTCTTAGTATTGTGGGTGGTTATGGGCAGTGGAGATCACTTACCATCAGGTGACCTACTTGCTGGATTGTCTCTAAATGCTATAAAATTACCGTAATTTTAAACCGATGATAAAAACGGATGTGTTTCTCAATTTGAGGCATTTTTTCGCCAAATGTTAACCGATTTGGACGATTTTTATTAAGCTATTGTATAGATTTTATCGCGGGCCTTGCGGCGAGACCGAATCCAGAAATTTCGTAACGAAAAAACCTAACAGCCAGCGTTAGCTGACCTCCCTGTTTTAACTTAATTTGATATCTAGCACACAAAGTTAAAGTCGAAATTCCGTTAATAAAATAGATGGTTGTGAAACTTATGACATTTGGAAATGTAGACGCGGTTTGAAATTTGAATTTGAATTTTTGATTATAGAACACGGCCGTCCGTTAGGCTGCGTTTAGACGACGCAAAAAATCTCGCGGCGGCTGCACGAAATTTTTCAGTCATAGCAAATGTATGTCTTATTAACTAGGACTTAACGTTGAAATTCTTTGTGAGTAACCAACCGCGCTCCCGTTTACACGATCGCGCAGTCGCCGCGTGGTTGGAGCGTTGCGAAGTATTAAACATTATGGCTTAGTCAATAGAGTTTACATTAGTTTTTCGAGTGATTCGAGCGCGGCGGCCGCGCGGCCGCAACGCGGTGTTCCTTGTCATATAAATGCGCCCTTATTTTTAAGTTGATAAAAAATGCTATACAATAGCTTTACCGCGGCAGTCTCCGAGTGCCACACGTCTTTTTTTTCATTCGAACGAATATCACTCAGTTTGTCTCATTTCAATCCTGGTGGCATTAAGGGGTAAAATCAGCGATGTATGATTCAAACTTCATGACACTTCATTTATGCAACGATTTTGATGATTATTTTACTAAAAATAATAAAAAATATTCAACAAATAATACAACCCGACTAAAAAGCTAAAATAAAACAAATTTTCAATCAGTGGTATTATTACGTTTAAGCCTTGGTAAAACCTTAAGGTGATGTTTGTATTCAAGTTTATAATTCAGAGAAACCTTTCAGACAATAGTCCGTAATCTATCTATTAAATATTTACCTACCTCACTTCACTCTTTAGTTCTGAAGTTAAAACCTTAATCTCGCAGCGGCTCTGCCTCGTCTGTACCTACAATCTGATACTTAAGGTACGTTTCGAGATGCGCGACGTGTCTGTTTTGCATGCGATAAAATTGTTTACCATACAAAGCATGTCCTGTCCCTGACGCGTACCTTAAAACGTACCTTTAGTGTGGCGAGAACTCTTGTCTGTACCTACAAACTCATACTTACATATAAGCAATTCTAAGCCTTGTTAAAAATGTATTATAACTTTAAAATAAGTCTAATAAGAAATAAAATGGTAACCCACACAAACTGTTTTAGTATAGGTTTCGTAATATAAGCCCCTATTATCCTATTTCTGTACAGGTTTTCTTTTTATTAAAGTTAGAATTGAACGTTTCGTAGAATTTTTAATTTCGCTTCTCTACGTATTTATATGTATACTTATTACTCATATTATGTGTAAGTAGTAGTAGCAGCATGCCGTAGAAACTTTTGTCTACAGCATGAATGGTCTGCTTGTTGAACTAAATGCCTCTGCCTCACTGAAAGCTGCCATGAAGTGCAGCTTGATGGTGCGTTTTGTACGTTAAGTGAGATGTACATACACACACACACACACACACTTACTGATCCTGTAATCCCCGAAGGGATAGGTAGAGATGTAACCAGTACACACACATTTCGCTGAGCTTATTTCCGTCCCGTGATGGTGATAGGGGGCGAGCATATCGCTTTACCGGCCATATTTCCAGACTCCGAGCTGATACTCAGCATTTCGTGATAGAATAACCTAATATCACTTTTACCCGTCTCGGAGATCAAACTCGAGACCTCAGCATCAGTTGTACCGCGTACGCAATACAACTGAGCCACCGAGAGAGATTTACATGGGCCCAAATTACGTTCAAATTCAAAATAGACAGATGGTCCCGTCGACAAGAAGCTTGTTTGCTCAGGCCTTACATATGTCCATTTAATAATATTTGTTTTGTACAGTTTTTGTCTATAATACATCTCAATCTCAAGTTGTGACTAAATAAAGTTAATTTCTTTCTTCCTTCCTCCTTCCAAATGATAATTTCTTTAAAGGTGGGTAATTACGTAACTATGATCTCTGGTGTTCTAGGACGGTGAAGATCACTTACTATGTTTAAGAGTCTCTGTTACAGCAAAAATGCCCACAGTCACATATATAGGCTCAACACCACTTTAAGATACGGATCTTATATTGTCGGTATTAGGACTTACTGCACGCCATTACATTATACATTAAACACATTTGAAGTAAATTGCGACACCAAAATATATTATCACGGTGTGGACATCGAACAGTTTCTTATTTAACAGAATATTTATTTCATTTTCGATCTTCGTCAACTTTCATAATACCAAAGTATGGCCTAAGGTTTTTATTAGGATACATCAAATAAAATAACACAATAGACGAACATAACTTTATTACACCTTGACATGACAATGTAGTGAATATTTACACGATATGTACATTTGATACAAACCTAACTAAACATAATGGTATACAAAGTTTGATCCTTACGTTCGCTAAGCGATAAAAACACTTTTACACTTTAGTAAATTCATCGTTACAACCCTAGACCGAGTCGACTCGCGCTAATTTGTACAAAATTTAACCTTAAATAACACCAGGACGCACCACTCTCATCTACAATATGCACAGAGTACTTAACACGGTCGGTACAAAACTGTCGCGAGCACACGGGCAGGCGGCAGTTCAAAAGGCAGGGCTCGTGCCTTCCGAGCTGCCGGCGCGACTACGACGGTTCACTGTCTTTCATTTAGTCTATGGACACGATGAGCGTATCCTCCTCGAGCGCAGCGCAAGAGGGCTCGCGGCGGCGGCGCGAAGCCCTCACTCAGAGCCGCGAGTGGGAGAGGCCATTGGGGGCTATCAGCGGCGCCAGCGTAGGAGGTCGCGCCTCCAGCGCTAGCACCTCGCTAGCTGCCACAGAGCGTGATGTCAACGCCGTTGATGCCTCCGATCGCGACCCGCCTCCAGCTACGGACAATCCACATCTCGACTCAATAGCTCTGGCCTGCGTACGAGCCGCGCCTACACCCCGTTTCCTCGTCACCACACTATTTTCGACATGCAAAGTGGCATTCACGTCCTTCCCAGCTGCGCAGGTGCATGCCTTCAGGAAACTCTTCTTGAAGTTGTCTGACAAAAATGCATACAGGATCGGATTCATGGCGGAGTTGCTATAGCTGAAGCAAGCAGCTATGAGGAACACTGTTATGGTGATGCGGCTCGCGCACTCCGTAGGCGGTGAATATATCAGTGCCACTTGGAACGCCCAGTACGGCAGCCAGCATAGAACATACACGGCTATCACAGTCAGTACCAGCTTCGTGACTTTTCTGTGCGATCGTTTCTTCTCTTTAGACTTGTTTTTTGGTCCCACAGTCTTCAATTTTCGTATGACTAAGCAGTAAAAGATGAAAATTAGGGTCAGTGGTGCGGCAAAACCCAAAGCAAAGGAGTACAGAGTGAAGGAGGTCTGGCCTTTGTTAAAGTCGCGTTTGGGCCACACGATGTTGCAAGATAGTCCATTGTCAGTTGGTATCAGAGTGGTGTACATAAATATCGGAGTCATCACTAGGGCTGAAGCCGTCCACGCAGCGGCGGAGACGATCCGAGATACGAATGGGGTTCTCAGTCGAGGTGCGGCTATGGGATGGCACACGGCAATGTATCTGTCAGCGCTCATGATGCAAAGGAATATGCTGCTGGTGAACTGGTTGATGCCCGTAGATATCATATAGGCTTTGCACATAAAGCGCCCAAAAGGCCAGGATCGAAGAGACATGGTGACAATGAGGAACGGTATGCCGATCAAGAAGCATTCATCTGCTATGGCCAGATTCACGATGTACATGTTGGTGACTGTCTGCATCTTAGAGTAGCGCAGGACCACGTAGATAACCAGGGTATTACCCAATAGGCCGACAACGCAGACCAGGGCATACAACACTTGCGTGACGACGTAGACGATAGGCAGGTTGATGTTAGGGCAGTTCTCGAGGGTGCCATTGTAGGTGCCGTTGTCATCATAGCTGAAGTTGCCGTGGCCGTACATTTCGACGTCTTCGAGCTCCATGACGAACAGAAAAACTGGCTGCAGTAGACGAATTCACCTGCAAATGAAAACTGTATTTAACTATATTTCCCCTAAGATAACTAGATACTAGATTAGAAAACTCCGCTCATTGAATTCTTAATTTTTTTTTCTCAAACAACAGCTATATTCTTAGAAAACTTTGTATATTCAGCAATAGAGAAATAATGATGATTATTTAATAAATTTAAATACGTAGATTTGAAATGGTTAGTGTTTCACGACTGACATTGTTCATATCGCTGTAACATAGAGGGAGGTGTCTGTGCTCAGGTTACAGGCCACGTGTTGGTTCATTTGGAGTTTTATCTTAACATATTATCGATCTAGTCTTTTCCCGCGGTTTCATCCGCGCCACAGTCTCTACTACATGAACTCATATAGCATCTTGTTATTGCTTTGGCCTAATTCACTAAAGCAATAGAAACCACCTTTTATTAATTCCCATTATTCCTTATCAAGTACTCCAAATCAATGTTAAGAAAATGGGTAGATTTTTGTTTAAATCTAGATTTACCTTCCCTGAACGTGGCATATCTTTAATAATATTGTTAAAGCGGCATTACCTACATTTAAGGTAAAAAATGGGGGTTCGGATATTTGAATGTTGTACAAGCAGACACAATCACACCTTTATTTATAAAATTAATTAAAAACATTACAACATTATTTATGGTAACGGCTGTTAAGGGAATTCCAATTATTAAACATCAGGCGTTTTATAGACTTGCCTCTTCCGAATATATTCTATATTTTGCAAACCTAAGTTATCCGGTAGCCATAAAGACTTCCTCATATATTTTTTACGATCTACAATATTTTATGCGAGTCCTTATCTGTAATACTTAACCTGAATAGCTCTATCGTGATTTTATTAAAACAGAAATACTAAGGCCGATCGCTAACACATGGAGAGTCGTAGGGCGGTATAGGTGCAGTAAAGGTGCGCGCGATCACACAGCGCACTTACGTGTCATTCTATCGGTAGAACTAAATGCTGGTCATAGGATATTCATATTTGCCTAGATAGCGCCCACCGTATACAAGGTGTAAAAACCTGCTATAGTGATCCACACACCTTGAGTGGGTTGCGTTCCAGGATCAGTGTATATCCGGTCTTACAAGGGGCTTGCAACATTACTTGGTGGTTGATTGGAGCGGATATATCAGTATTCCTAGTGCAAATTATCAATAGTTTAAAATATCCCCAGGCTCAAATCCTGCCACCCCTGCCAAATCTCTTAATTATGCTCATCATACTCATTTAAAGTTAGCAACGCTTCCATAACTCTTATGGCATTGTTGAAAGTAATTGGGATCACTTACCATCAGGTTTTTTTTTATCATCGACCGACAAACGAGCCAGTGGGTCACCCTATGGTAAGTGACCTCCACCGCCGATGTATGCCCAAAATACTAGAAGAATCATAGGCGCGTTGCCGCGCTGTACACAGTTTTGTCTATAGCATGAATGGGCCGGCTCGGTCAAAGTCATTACCACTGTCTCATAGAAAACCGACGTAAAGTTATGGCTACTGTGGCATTATTGCTGGGCATTATGTGACTTAATATCTTATGTCTCGGTATGACGGGCGCACTCCAATACTAGGCAATACTTTATAATTCAAAATTCGGAATGGTGTTGCTTCTGTTTATGGGCAGGCTCTGCGTTTACCATCGAGCGAGTCATTCAAGTAAATAAAAAAAATCTTTCGCTGGGGGAATCGAACCCGCAGCCTCAACTGGCTATTGACCTACTGCGTTACGGAGACGGTCACTCAAAATCTAAAATAAATCATATTTTCTTTTAAAAAAACTCTGTAAGTATATTCCTCTCTATCAACCTTTGTGCAAAAAAGCGATGTAACCAAAATAGAATGATGGATTGTAGGCGATATTGTTATTCCCCACGTCCTTCGTAATGTGCTCGCGCGGGAATCGAATGAGTTATGGCGTCGAACGGCTGACCTTGTCATCGCGTACGCTACTTACATTTTGTGAATGTAAACTATTGAGTGCTGATCTTCTTGTGTCGGTAACTGTAACAATAAAATGATAAATGTTAGATTAAAGAGATTCGTATCAAAATATTGGTTGGTTGGGGCGAGTATAGAGGTCCATCCTTATATCCCATCGGTCACACGCCTATCCTGTCGCAGACTCCTCGATTTGCTTCTTCCCTCTTCGGAGTGAAGGCATTCGGCATATATACAGGCCGGCATGATTCTGGTTATCACCGATAAACTCATTATTTGTTGGTGGTTGATGAGTTTTTTGGACTGTACTGCTCTTACCATCAGGTGTAGTGCAGTCACTTTGCCGTGTTAAGATAAAAAAAACATCCGTAAAAGACCTTAGAGTGAACATATCTAACCGTAGTACTCCTCGCTTGATTAATGAAGGCTGTAACACCAAAATCCTAATAATGAAACCACTGGCACATGGAAATGAGTTAATAAATCACAGGACTTAAAAGGATCCTTTAAACTGTGTCACACATGACCTCTCGAGAAACAATAGCTTTATATGTCAACCAAACGGGTCGTTGTTTTTATTCACAAATGTTCATTAATTTTGAAATGTTTTCGCGTATAGTCTAGGGTGTATGTAGGCTATGATAATGATGATAAACTTTTTAAGTCTAAGTGAATAGGAATGGGTAAGGGCAGAAAAACACGCTCAATTGGATCGTTACCACTATTCTACAGAAAAACAACGTGAAGTAGCGGCTTGTTGCTGCATTTTGTACGGTGAGTGGGATATCCGGAAGCCCAAATCCTCTTCTTCTTCCCTAATTAATTATCTCTTTCCTTTAAATTCGGCAACGACCCCATCATTTTACTGGTATTATGGACGTACCTGGGCGGTAGATATCAAACATCAGGTGACCCACTTGATTTTTTGTTGGTATAGGATAAAAAAGGGCTATTGCCCTTTTATTTATTGGATTATTATCCTCCACGCCGTTTCCGTGCGGGTTGGTTGGTCGCTTTAGCTGACTTATCCAGCGGAGCATGTCACTCAACTGCACTCGTCACCCCGAGACACAAGATGTTAAAACCCATAATGCCCAATAATTTCACTGGCTTCAAAGTCCTTCAAACCGAAACACAACAGTGCTTACACACTGTTGCTTGGCGGCAGAAATAGACAAAGCGGTGGTACTAACCCAGACGGCCTCTCGCATACGAAGGACCTACCACCTTGTAATTAATATTTCGGGATCGATATTATCGGTCGCATTAATCGAGTGAACAAAATTGTCGTGAAATTATAGGATCTCTAGGTTTTGATAAGATCGTATGATTGATATCATTGATATTATGACTGAGTAAAACAAACGTCAATACAATTTCAATATTACATTCAAAAGGAATATGTGGATGTAAAGTCGTCTAGACTGCAGACTGAGGCACGGCAATCAGCACGAAGTACATGAAAACCGCATCAAAATAATCGTAACACTGCTTGAATTGCGACACACGTAGTAAGTGCGTGCCAGTTTTAAATTACTCTATGTTATAAACATAAGTGTCATTTTTTGGATTAAAACATGACTGTCTCGGTGCCTTTTGAGTGGTAGAGCCACGATGTAGACAGTTTTGTGTACAGCATGAATGGGCTGGCTGGACCGGGTCGTTACCACTGTCTCATAGAAAACCGACGTAAAGTAGCGGCTTGCTGCTGCCTTTCGTACGGTGAGTGAGATATCCGGAGGCCAAATCCTCTCCCCTTCCGAATCCGTAATTATCCCTTTCCTTTAAGGTCGGCAACGCGCCATGATTTTTCTGGTGGTGGGCGTACATGGGCCGTGGAGATCACTTACCATCAGGTGACCCATTTTCTCGTTTACCGGCCTATACTATTTAAAAAAAACACGTAGTTGTACTGCGCTCGCGGTACGACTGCTATGCTGAGGTCTCGGGCTCTATCTCCGGGTCGGGTAAAAGTGATATTAGGATTTTCTATCACGAAATGGTCAGTATCAGTTTGGAGTCTGGAATTATGTCCGGTATGGAGATAGGTTCGTCCCCTAGCACATCATGGAACGGAGATACGCTCGGCAAAATGGTTAACTGGTTACACCCCTGCCTACCTCTTCGTGGATTACAGGCGTGAGTGCTTACGTATAAAACGTGACGCCAGTATATTTTCAGAAAAAATTTTAGGCCATCTTTCCGTTGATTGCGAACGTCGAGTGTGCTCTAATTACAGATAAGCCTCCCTGACATAATTTCCTGCCTTTTAATTGCGTCTATAATTGAAAAGTTGTAACATCTTTTGAATCAAAGTTTAAAGATATAAGAAATTCTTTTGTACATTTTACAATTCGTCGAATCGTAATTATAAAAACGGAATGGGAATGCTAAAACAGGAATAATCATGTTTGTCTAGAATAATAGGAATATTGGTTGATAGCCGGATAGACACACCCAAACCAGGGCGTACGATAACTGTTTACTGGTACTGCTAAACTCTTTTATTTTATATTATGATAGAATTTTATAAAAATACTAATTATCCCTCGCGGTTTCACCCGCACGCATGTAACTGCTCCACTCAGTGTAACTTAGAAATATTTCGGCTTTTCTGTACTATAATATGTATTATACATATAAACGTTTCTCATGAATCAGTCTGTCTATTGCTGAAAATTGCATTAAAATCCATTGAATAGTTTAAAAGATCTAAGCGAACAGACAGCGGAAGCGACTTAATTTTATACTATGTAAAGATTTTCCCAACACGGAACTGATTCTCAGAAATTGTATCTAATATCTTGAATAACAAGTTAAAGTCTTTTGCAAATTCCCGAGAATTTTGGGACTACTTCAGACACTTTAACTTCCTGTATTAAATTGAAGGCCTTTTTACCGTGTTTTTCCAGCGAAATACTTAAATATATATGTTTTTATGAATAAGTAAGAAATTATCTTTCAATTTGATGCCGGTTTATGTACCGGTAGGTAAATTATCTAGTATTTATTGTACCATCGAAATACAACTAACACTTAAAAACTTGGATTTTTATGGAACATTATTTTGCATTATTGTTACATTATTTGGCTATGTTTTAATACTGTTATAAAGTGAGTAAATTTTTATTTACATCGTCGTCACGTCGCAGTATGTCTCAAAGTAATTTACCACGTGGTAGATACCTCATATATATGCGAGAAGCCGTCTATGTTGGTACCTGCAATGTGTCTATTTCTGCCTCCAAGCAGCAGTATGTAAGCACTGTCGGTTTCGGTTTTAAGGACATTGAAGGCAACGAAATAACTGTACATTATGAGAATTGTTCCACTGTTTAAAGGCTTCATAATGCCCGGTAATTTCACTGGCTTCAATTTTGTATCAACTCAAGTAAAGCAGTTTTTACACATTGCCGGAAGGGACAACTGGCGGCAGAAACAGACAAAGCGGTGATATGGCTACCCAGATGCCCTTTCGCGTACGAGGGACCAAAAATCCAGCGACTTCGGTTATCGTTACTACTCACAGGCACCTCATAACAGTAACATGGAGCAACTCAACGTTAAATAAGACGCACAAACACAGCGGCTCCAGATGTTCCTAAACACATTCAGCTGTTTATCGTCGCAGCTTTTGATTAAGCTAAATTTGGAGCCGGTTTAATTGCGCTCTTCCATTTGGCTGATCTGTTTGTTTATACTCGGCTAATGGCGTTTCTGATGTAGAGACGTGCTAGCTTCCTCGCAAATTAGAAAATATTAATAGTCTTTGTATAATTAGAACTAAGTTCTCGGTTCTAAGGCTTATGATACATTTTTCGTTGCATTTTTTTTTAAATTATGGATTGTAACTGTTCCGTGGCGCAGTGGGCGAGAAACCGACTGTGTAAGAGGTGTAGTGATTTTCGCACTGAGACTAATGTTTGTGTAATCCACAAATATTTGTTTCGGGTCTAGGTGTATTTTTTCCCCAGAGGGGTTGATGTCAGGCAGCTGGTTTTAAAAATTACAAGGCAAGATGTTCTGTAATGTGTGTTAAAAAGCATGTTGCGTTGACCCCACTGCGACTGGGATCAAAGAAGAAGATGTACATTTATATATTAAAGAAATTAGCTTGTCATAAAAACGTATCTCAAAACGATAATAGTACAACTGATGTAAAATCGAAGATTTATACTTTTTATAAAAAAATTAAAACGACAAGACTGTAGAGAGATAAAATCGAAAACAATTATGCGTTTAGAAAAAAAGGCGATATCGCTAAAAATAATCTGTAACAACCGTAATTTTGTGAGCCGGTAACTGCGAAGAAGTACTTTTTTACGACTTGGCTGAACTCTTTTCTACTTTCTGTCTGGCGTTAATCCAGCTTATTGCCAGGGTCGGGCTTCCTATTTAGACGCTTCCACTTTGCCTGATCTTGAGCGAAATCTATAGTAGATCCATTGGTTCTCATTTCTCTCCGTAAATTTTACAAAATAATTGTAGAGCACTTTCCAAAATGTTAATTGTTGTGCATGTTTTTATTTGATGCAAGGTTTACTGTATAATTAATTCAATAATCTCAATCCCGTAATCTATACTTTTTATTTTAGTTTATATTTATTTTTATTATTTTATAATTATATATGTTTTTATTTGTTTAATGAATATATATTTTTTACGTTAATTTTATTAATATTATATGCCCATTGTAATGTTTACCTAATTTGTGCAACTGCAATTTTTGCACCTATAAAAGTTTTATAGATTGGTACCAGAAATTTATTGGTGTAAACAATTGTGGGCTTATTAAAAAAAAGCGTTAATCTAGCGCTTTTTGTGCTGTTGGCTGGATCGTTCCTCTGGATCTGGAAGACACTTGCCACCTAAGCGATATTTCTATTCGTTACGTATACAGTCAAGTCATGTAAAGTTGCACATTCACCACCACATCTTCATCACGATATGGTTAAACCAATGAAATAATCGTTCCAAATTTTCTGAGCAAATAATTCGTTAGTACTCTACGATCATAAATAAACAAATTAAATTTAAGCCGAATATACGCCCAATACTTAAATAAACGAATCAAAAACATTTATTCCGATCGTTTACAAAGTGTATCGATAGTTATTAACTTAGCAATTTAAATTAACTAATATTTGTCTCAAACCAGTTGACAGATGAAATCAAAACCCAATATATTTATTTAATCAGTGGGGTTTATTTTATTTGATTGTATAAGTACTCGTAGACAAACGAGTGAGCGCCTCGCCTAATGGTAAGCGGTCTCCGCCGCCCATTATCAGCAATACGCAAAAGGTTGGATGGTGGATGGTTACCAGAGCATATTGGCTAACGAACACCACACACGAGGTGAAAAATTAAACAAAGTGGCCAACCCTGAAGTCAATTAGTGCACATCCATTTCTTCAGGCCGGTATAATTCTGGCGACCGTCAAGAGATGCAACGTCTTTGACGATCAATATTACATTTTAATTCCCCTGTACTTATAAACTATCGGTATAAAACAAAAAAACTTAGTTGGAAGCAACATATGATAGACAGGGAGCCCTCGGGTAGCTGATCCACTTGACTACTATCAAGCTCATTTTCCGTGAGTAGCTTCGTTTCGATGAGACGACCAACTATTCCCTATGCGAAAATTCTCTATTGTGGTAGCTAACAGAGGTAGCAAGGATATAATATTTCGATTTGATGATACTCAAAAAATTATTATTTTATTTGTAAGACAATATGACAGTTAAATTATATAAATATTAACTAAGTAAAAACAAAAAAATCAGCTGGTTAGTAATCATACCTATTGGAAGGAGGGGCTTCCAATAGGTATCGATAACGAGGTCATAAGAATGATTACTAACCAGCTGATTTTTTTGTATTTACTTAGTTAATATTTATATAATTTAACTGTCATATTGTCCTACAAATAAAATAATAATATTTTGAGTATCATCAAATCGAAATATTCTATCCTTGCTACCTCTGTTAGCTACCACAATAGAGAATTTTCGCATAGGGAATAGTTGGTCGTCTCATCGAAACGAAGCTACTCACGGAAAAAGAGCTTGATAGTAGTCAAGTGGATCAGCTACCCGAGGGCTCCCTGTCCATGAATAGCTCGATCACCTGAAATTCAGTTGTCAATTTGGAAACGCAATTTCAGTTTGACAAAACGCTTTGCCTCGAAGTTTTACTCATGCGGTGCTTTAGAAAAGTGTCGGAACAGGAATTGTAAATTTTGTTTTGATCACACAGGTGAAAGTAATTTGCAAACGTGAGACCATAAATAGGAGACGCATATAGATAGGCTAATCATAAGTCCTCAGGTCTAAAATCCTGTTGAAGTGATTTAATCACGAGAAAGTAATACGTTGCGGGACTGTTTGAGACGGAATATTTGAACCTTTGGTAGTAGTGACTTGATTAGAACTTTTTACCGTAAGTGGGTCACCTGATAGTAAATGATCTCCACCGCCCATATACATCCATATTACTTGAACGATTGTGGACGAGTTTCTGAATTGAAAGGGACAATTAAGGGCTTGGGCACGGGAGGAGGATTTGGGCCTCGGGATTTCTCACTGACCATAAAAAGAGTAACTGCAAGCTGCTTCTTCACGTTGGTTTTCTGCAACACAGTGGTAAAAACTCGCTCGATCCGGCTCATTCATGCTGTAGTCAGTTTAGACTACAGCATGACTCTACTCTACAGTATGGCTTTACCACTTACCAAAATTTTTTTTTTTTCTATATGAACACTGATAACAAAGAATCTCTATTACTAGTGATAATAATAAGTGGAGCTTGCGAGGTCTAGAGATATTTTAATGGTCTGTCTCAGCCTGTGTGATGTAATTGACGTGAACTGAAAGGTTTGCTTAATGTATCTCCTCTGTATATTTTGTGTACATATTTAGAAAGAAAATTTTCATTTCAACTCATGCGGAACACAGCAAGTATTTCATGAAATTCCCATACATACGTAATAAAAATAAACCTAATATACGCATCGACTTGTTAAACAAACTTGTAAAAGAAAATTCGTGTGTATTCTTTGTGGGTGTTTATATAGAGTACCTCGTTTGTTTCCCATCTGTACTTCTTTGGTAAATATTCCATTCGAAGCGAGTAAGAATAATGTATTGTATAATATGGAAGCCACAATGTTCGAGATGGATTTCGGAATCCATGTTTTCAATATTATGAACAATGCTCTGTTTTCGCAGAATGCAAATTTATTATCAACTGACTAAGAATAATTAATTATGTATTAACGTGTATTATTGACCGCTTCCAATAGCTCAGTCTAGAAATCTTTGGGGGAAGCCTATGTTCAGCAATGGACGTCCTGTGGCTGATGATGATGATGATGTATTTTAAAACGAACGATAATAACGGGCCGCACAAAATAAGTTAACATATTTTTTTAGAATATTTCACGCACTGTTTTGTTTGAACTAACAAATACAATAACATTTCGTTCAAATAATAATTTAAATCGTATTTTTCCTACAACGTAGTATTCAGTCAATAAAAAAACAGCTGACGCGCGGAATCAACTGTACGGCGCGGCGTACGGTACGATTTCCCTCCTAATTATTGGAGCGGTGTAAAAGGTGCGGGTAATTCACCCCGACTTCAGCATAAGTGCGCTTTACATTGCGGGTTGACGTTTTCCGAAATGGCGAGTAAACAGCAAAGGAACAGCGTTTTCCGTTAATGTTAAGGTAGTGTTTTATTACCGTTTCGGCTTCGGAGCGGTGATGAAAACCGAATGGTTTATCACTACCGCCCGATTGGTTGCACAAGCAAGTATAAGTTTTTTGGCAGCACGACTTAATTGGATTGCAAACGAGCAAGTGCAACATAGTAAGTGATCTCCACCGCCCAGAAGCACCATGGATGCGTTATGATGGCGTATATATATATTTTTTTTTATCCTGGGTCGACAAAGTGACTACGCTACACCTGATGGTAAGCGTAGCGCAATCCAAGAGTAGTGTCGACCAACGATAAACAATGTGTCCATCGTAGGTCGGCAATATTATGCCGGCCTGCCAAAGGGCCAAGGGGGAGGGGAAGGAAAAAGGGATGGGAAAAGGGTTAGGATAAGGGGGCAAGCCCCCTGGGGAGAACCGGATATACACTGAACGTGAACCACACAAGGTGGGCCATTATGGCAGGTTTTAGCACCAGTGTATGGTGGTCGCTATCCGGTCGGATACAAGTATCCTCCCACCAGCAAATATATGCCATTACGAGGGCCGAAATCCTTTTGTTAAAGTTCTGCCTTTAACAAAAGAATGTGGGTTCTCGTAAATCTCACTGATCACATAAAACTCAATAGCAAGCTGCCTTAACTAACCCTTAAGTTGTAATAAAAATAATAATGTCAGCCCTGCATTATACAGTCTTACTGATAGGCAAGGGCCTCCTCTGTGAATGAAAGGGTTCAAGGTCTTATCCACCACGCTAACCTAATGTGGGTTGGCAGACATCATATACCTTTGAAGTTATCATGAAGAACTTCTCCGGTATACAGGATTCCTCGCGATGTTTCCTTCACCCTTAAAGCAATCGAAAACTAACGATGAATATACACTTACTTTAGAAAAGTCAGATGCCATGCTGTTGGGGCTAGTACCTCTCCCCGCTGAGATGGCGTTTGATTCTAGTGTGTAATATGATATTAAATTAATACTATCCTTTAAAACTTACAAAACTTAAACTGAAGTAGGCCCAATGCCAACTTCACCTGCATGTGATAACGGACGAGGCAATGGCGAAACTTGGTTCCGTTGCGGGTTGTGGGGTTCAGACGGCGGATCACACCACATAATGCCAATTCCATCGTCAAATTATGATGGGGAGGCGGCGCCTGGTGTTAAACCGGCAGAACCGGCCACACAGAAAGAAATATCAATTGATGAGTTATGTAGACACAGAGTGGGTGTAAACCTTTGATGTTCGCATTCTGACTCCGAATGATGAAAAAGTCGCATATTATACTTTACCAATATTCGATGTATTCGTATGATAGAATGTATATTGAATTTACATGAGATGTCAGCTGTGAACGACGTTCGTCTTTTACCAAATTGGTTTGTAATTTATTAAAGATATTATGTTTATGTGTAGATATATACATTTTAATATTCAAATATGTCTCTTTCTGTATTTATTTTTCTTCGTCACCTTTACAACTGCCATGTACGTCTCTGCATCACCCTAAGGTTGACTGCGAGATAATGCTTATAGCATTAAGTTCGCCTTTATACTCCATGTGTATGAAGTGTTAAATAATAAATAAATAATAATGTGTACACCTATCAGTAATATAATTCTTTAATACTGTATGTAAAACGTGTATTTACTCGTGTGTAAAATGATACATAAAATACTATCTTTTGCTCGCGCCTTCCCTCTAAAAGACTGTCATTTCATATTTTTGTGATAAAAAGTATCATATTATGTCACTACGCTGGTGGTACACATGGTACAAAACCTACCATAGTGACCCACACGCCTCATGTTGTTTGGGTTCCATGCCAGTATATATGCGGTTCTCTTGAGCAACTTGCGACATGACTTGATGATTGGTTGGGGCGGGTAAAGGGATACATACAGTCTTGTATCCCTGTGCCTGCATCGGTCATCCAACTTTCATGTCGCAGGCCCCTCAATTTGCTTTTTTCCGATTCGGAGTGCGAAAAACATTTATACAAGCGGGCATGATTCTGACCTAAACAATATAAACTAATATAATAATATTAACTCATTATTTCGTCAGTGGTCGCTGGTTTTGTTGGACTGCACGATGCTTACCAGGTGTAGTGCAGCCACTGTGCCGTGCTAGGAAAAATACAAGGTTGCATACTTTGTTTGTAATACCGATGAGACCCTGAGATCAACATCCTACTCTGTCAACTCAAAATCAGGTTTAAAATTATTTCAAATCCCCATTTACATTTTAGATGAGCATTTGTTTCACAACATAGGCGAGATTTTGATCGAAAACTCGAGTTACTGAGGCCGCATCATGAGATTCTCGCAGTCTAGCCTCGTATACGACAGTTTTGTGTTACATTCTCGCTTTTATCATGCACTTTATCTCTCCGCCTAAATGATAATTAATTCATAATTTATTTAATGGACGAGCTTTATTAAAAAACTTTTAACGTTAAAGGATTACTGTTAATAACTCAAATCTTCCTTATCATTACAAGAGGACTGGTATAAATCATTTTTACGAGTTAAGGGCAGGAGTTAAAATTTAAGAAGGCGCGTTTATGACGAGATAACGTAGCTTCAACCCGGCATGCAGTGTAAATCAGCCTAATTAAGGACTCTCAGATTATTAAAAACATTTTAAACGAGAAAAGATTAGGTTTTTGTGAGCCAGTGCTAAAAAGGAGAATTTAAGAGGCGTAAGTAAGATTTAATTTCATCTTTTTGTGTGAAAATAATTTGAATTAATTATTTTTAGGGTTATTATTTATGTTTCACAATGTCTGTGTGTATTTTATCTCAATTACAATGTAATGATTTCTTGCGTTTACGCGAATATTACCCATGTTTCAATGAATTACAATGTACCAGATAACGCATTAAGTTTAAATGCTTGTTTTACCACCTCACCACCATGCTACATCTCTATAAATAAAAATGAAATGCTGATTGATAATGACGTCACTTGAGACCGGCTTAGATGATTGTGATTTTTTTTTAATGTTTATAATATGAGTAAGGTTTTTATGGTAAATATATTGGAAGAGTTGTCTTGGAAATTTTAAATTCGTGAAAACTTGTGTTTATCCATGTGATTTTTGTAGTTCACGAGTTGAACAATTCTTTTTTGTTTTGGTCATTATGGTTATGGAAAGTTTTTCGATAAAATTAGTTTAACAATATCAATTAAACTGAAAATAAACAATTGAATAAATTTTCCACATTATTTACCTACTTGGGAACATTGGAACACCTAGAACGATTGATCATCATAGAATTAGTGATGTACCAACGTTTCGCCGAGCTTATTTCTGCGTCATAGTGATCAAGTGGCCATAGGTGGCAGCCTACCGCCATACCAGGCATAAATCTCAAACCGGGCAACTTAGGTGTGATAAAACGCGATCCATACAAGGTGTGTGCGTCACTATGGTAGGTTTTAACACCATGTTTGCCAGATGCACACAAAGCCAATAAAACTCGACATGTCGGTACTACAAACGTAATTCATTAACACCATATCCACGTAGACAGTATTGCTTTTTCCTAAATTAAAGAGCACGGAACAGTCGTTGTTAGGTGAAAATTCGGGTGCCGCAGTAAAACATCGCGTAAAAACCCACGTAAACTTCTATGTGTTTCACATTTGGCTCAATGGCCTAGGGCATTCGTGATCACCTATAAACGCGGTGGGAATGTTCATTTTAATTATATGTACTGGCTTTCACCTCATTTCGAATTTCGCGGAATTGTTGTAAAAGCGTAATGTGTGTTTATATGTGTGAACAAAACAAAATGGCGGTTACAATGGTGTCTCCATTTGTGACACTTCGCCGTACTGAGAGGTGTGATTATGACAAACACGCATGAATAACCCCCGTTTTCATAAACGTTACTATGAGGCCTCATAGTGAGCGCGAACGCATAATCATGATTTCCTTAAATTTCATTGGTTATTTTTTGACGCTAAATAAGAACAGACCAATAATTTTAACAGAATTCGATACTTGGCAAAGAACTTACTTAAGTATTCTTTGTGAATAGCTCTCAAGTCACGGAGGGAGAGGGCTCGTAAGATTTCACCGTCAAATATTATTTATGTTTGTTTTCATTTTTGTTTTAAAGCACGGCAAAATTACAGAGTGCATGACATCCGTCCACATTGCTGTAAAAGTACGTACTATAGTGACGCCTTTTGGTGTGGCAAAGTCACGGAAGTATAGACGCACTTTTAGATGTACTGATTCTCTCAAGGAAGCTTTCAATTGGACACGATTTTTTTATATAAATTAGGTGATAATATAGGGGGCATTAAATGAACTATCATCTGAACAAATTTTATGATCTTAGCTTTAGTAGTTTTTGATTAATCGTGATTAATCAGTGAGTGAGTGGTATTTCGCTTATATGGTTGCTCTGCTTACCACTTTGGAGATATAGGCATGAGCTTATGTATATTTACAAGAAATATGTTGTTGATACAACACACAATCCGGGTGATCTATTTAAGTTTCATTACAAACAATAGATAACATTGTATGCTTCTGTTTGTATGTGCTAATGGCTCTATTGCGCATGCGTGCGTGTGTTTAGCCAACGAGTAGTATACAGTTTACATGAACTACTTTAAAAATATAACTTAGTAACAAACCAAATTTATAAACTCACAAACATCCAATCCCGTTCAATTTGTTCACATTAGGTAAGGAAAACTTGAACTGTACGTTCCAAGTGTCGTGTCATTTGAAGATTCAACGTGCTCTACTTTCATCAAATCTCACGGAATCACGACAGCACTTGGGTTTTTTTATATATTTTTTATGGTTACTAAAAGATATGACAGTTCTTTGTGTGGCGCTTGTATGAATAAAATTATAAGAATGAAAAATGTTTTATGTGAAAATTTTAATTCTATGTTTATTGAAATGGGTGTTGTGGTCTCTTTATTAATAGGTACATCCATTTTCATACAGAAAATAACATAAAATACAGTCGACTCGTTTCGAAGACTTTTCAGCCTTCGTGGTCACGGGGTGGACTGAGGTGTAGGTTGTCCCAAAATGTTAATGTTACATTATCTACAAATTAAATAAAATTAAAATTATAGTTAAATTGAAGGTAGATTTAAAACAAAATAATACGCCTGCTCTAATGGAAAAACCGTGATCGGAAGGCTGATCCTGGCATTAAGCCGGGACAGAGCTATGTAGAAAGAAAAATGCGTTTTTAAAAACAGTAGACTGTTGGACACAGTAAATGTTTTCGAGTTCAAACTGCACTCAGACTAAGCACTTAGTAACTTGGAAACTCCTTCGACAAGTGTAAATACGTGATACGAAGTTGGATTGTTTGACACTAGACAAAAAGCTCATCGCCTGATCTCTTGGAAAAGTCGACGAACTATCAAAAAACATTCTCAGACGTTACGCTAGATTTTATCTGGCTGTGCTTAATCTGTCTTGTATCAAATCGAGCCATTTTTCTTAGAGAGAAAACAAAGGCTAGAAATGAAAAGCGATTTTATCCCACACAGTTAAGATTCATTTTCCAATGTGAGTGAATTTGCTTTGTGATGTAAGTACATTGGATTTAGGGCGTTAAGAGTATGGTTTAAGATTCAATTTGTGTTGTAGTGGTGTAAAGTTTCAATAAGCCCGCGCAGTGCATCACATGCAATTCGCCACGGTGACATTTGTCTCATTTGACAGAACTTATTGAAAAATAACCTTTCAGCGTTTTTTCTTTACATTTTATACAACATTTTTGAAATATTTTACTTGAATTTTAATAAAAAATGATATTTGTTTGTGCCACGACTGACAATTTCATGAGTTTAAATGTTTTCTGCTTATTTGTTTTAAAGAAAAAACCTTTAGGATTTTGGTCACATAATAACGTCTTTACAGCCTCGTAAGTCAAGTGGAAGCCAATTTACACTTACTCCGTATTCATAAACGTTACTATGAGGCCTCATAGTGAGCGCGAACGTATAGTGACGATTTCTCTTAACATCATTTGTAGTTTTTGGCGTTAATCACGGACACAGAATTTGACACTTGAAAAAGAGCTTATGTAAGAGTTGAATGTTGATTACCGGCATAAGACACCGTCTGACAAAATGTCTTTCTGATTTCGATGTAAAACATCAAACATGACTTGCCCGGTATTGAAATTTATACTGGTATTGAAATAAGCGCGGTAAACAGCAGATCTAGTTGTATATCTGCCTACCTCTTCAGGGATACAGGTGAGCTTATGTTATAATTTTTACGAGACTGTAATGCACTGTGCATAATGGAAGTTATATACCTATAGTTACCAACACAACAGCCTCAGAGCCGAAACACGTAGTCATCAAAACAAGCGTGATGTATGAGACAACACAATCAGGCTGCTAATAAGATCACGCTCCATTCCCTATCCCCATTCCCATTCCCTATGAAGTCTCATAATACACGGTCTCTGTGTTTCAGCAAGACGGTTATAATTCAATGTATAACACACACATTTTGCCGAACATTCCGTCCCAGGATAGCAAGCCTATTTCTATACCGGGCACAAATTCCAGACTCCGGGCTGATACTACGAATTTTGTATTAGAAAAACCCAATAATACTTTTATCCGACCCGGGGTTCGATCCTGAGACCTTAGCGCAGCAGTGGTACCTCGTACGCAATACAATTGCGCTAACGAGACAGAATAAAGAGTTCAAAAAAAATATTCAAATAAAGTCTTATTTTCAGGATGGTTATTATTGTCGTGTAACATGCAAAATTTGCTTCTTTGAATCCGCCATATACCTATAAAATTTAATAATCCGTATTAATAATAATCCGCTTAAATATCCATATCATATGGAATTAACACTATCCCGCAGAGATACGTGGCATTCAAAACTTTGTCACGAAAGGAGTACAGTGTTGAATGCAGGCGGTTCATACAAGTTTCCTCCATAAATCATACGTGGTGACGTATCATGTATTCATACGGTAAGTGGACGTGCAGCTGTGACAACCGGTAATCGCTCGTTGATAGCTCACACTGAAAACTTGCAGTATTATGTGCCGACGCTTATCCGACTGTTGCATCAGTGAATGATGGCTAGTTAATAGCTCGTTTATAATACTAGCCTTTGCTCGGTGTCGGTGAAGAAGAAGAATGATGAGGAAACCGGCTTATTTCATACAAATTTTGAAACTGTGTAAGGTTGCTAAATACGCTTGCTGGCTTGCGGAGCTACAGCTTCGTGGTCTCCTCCATCTCGGCTCGAACTAAAAAGTTCGTTAAATCTTACTTCTGCCGGATCATTAAGCTGTGGAATAGTCTGCCGGCACACGTGTTCCATCCTTCCTGCAATATCCTCCTATAGGGTCGTTTAAACGGAATGTGAAGAGGCAGTTAGGCAAGCCGGTATGATCTTGCTAACCTACGATAGACACATTGTTTGTCGTTGGTCGACACTGTAGGCGATAGAAGTAAATGAAAGCAATCGTATCGTTCTGAGAAACCGTGCGCACGCGAACAAACCGAGGAATATGGCGGAACTCAATACAAGACCAGGTAGTGTCGCCGTCTGGTGGCATAATTGTCGGAAATCGTTTTGTAAGCGAGCGTTTGGTTTTTCCTTTAACTGTTTTATGCATATCAAGTTAACATAATGTATAATTTTGTGTAAATATTTTTAAAAAGTGTAGTGCGTCGCTTACAGACACTATTTCTGAATTTCGCTACACTTAACATCAGAGGCCCTACTCCCAAATGGAAGTTCCGAATGTTCGGACCCGACCGATACTCGACCGAAGTTTAGCATATTAACCTACTACGAAATAAGTTCGGAATCGCGCAATTCGGTCGGAGTCATAGACAAGCTTCGGATGAGTTGTTGAATGAATGACGCGGGGTGCTAGTGTACTCCCACTCATAAATTGACTATCGATAGTTTAAAGTTAGTGTTTTAAAATATTTTATTCACTGAATTACCGAGTAATTATATTTTTTAATTAAACAACATTTACTTATTTATTCAATTTACAAATTTTAATTAAGAATAGTGGATTATAACTCGAGATTTTAAGATTTACACAAAATAAAAGCAGAATCAACGAATGCCTTTGCCAAAATTACCAACCACATAAAAAAGTGATGTAGGTAAACAAATTATACAGCGTTCGACATGTTCCGTGAATTCTCAAAAAAGAGGATAAAAAACAAAAATTCTCACGAACTTTAGACTGCGGTACTTATGTGAGCGATAAGAAAGTAGGTGGTTAATCTTGTATTTTATGATTTGTGCTGATTAAGTACTGAAGTTTCAAGTGGACGTTGCAATATAATTCCGCCGTGAAACGTAAACAAAAACAAACTAATAGGAACTTATTATATTAAGACAAAAACGTCTGTGTTATACTTATAAAGTGCTCTGCAAGTTTATGATGTTGAGAGTTATGGAAGTGAGACTTATTTTAGAAGAAACATTCGTCAAGCAAACATGTCTTCACCGACACCGGATCAAATTGAAGCTCTGCTCAATTACCTAATGGAGCACCGTGATTTAGCTCGAGGAGTGTTAAGAAGTGCGGAGGGTCGTGTACGTTCCCATCAAATGTGGGAAAATATTAGCACTACGCTGAATGCCATGGGCGGGTGTATAAAAACTACAAAGCAGTGGCAAAAGGTATGTAAATTTTCAATTTTATAAATATTGAGATAATTGATGGGCTAGATCATAACGGCTAAAGTAAAATGAAGATTACACATATGTAGTGGTTTTATAATGTGCTATTCCAAACAGGATATTAGAAAAAAAGCATATTGATTTAGTTACTTAGAGCTTACTTTGGTCATTATAAATGATTGTTTTATAATATATTTAACCTCGTAAATTATAGAAGTGAGTGTATAGTTAATTATTTTCCCGATTGTAATATGCATGTAGTAATTGTAGGTATACCTGTCTTAATAATATCTAGCCATTATAAATCAAATATGAGATGAGATATTATGGTTAGCTTCATATTATGAAAAACAAATTGGCTAGAATTAATTTAACATTTTATTATTAATTCTAGGTATGGACAGACAAAAAATATTTAACTAAGAAAGCAGCAGCGGCTGCACGAAGGTCAGCATCAACTACTGGTGGTGGGCCATCCACAGCACCGCAGCTGTCTCATTGGGAATCAATAGTGATTTCTATAATGGGAGACGGATTTGGTGAACCGCAGACTACAGCAAGGGTGCCTCAACATTAGTGTTGAGGTTAAAGCACTTTATTACTTTATTTTTTACTACTTTAGTTGTCAGTTAAATTTGACATTCAATGTGTTAATCATACTTATTTTTTTTAGGAAGTTCAAGGGACACAATCTGGGGAATCTGAAACAAATAAGCATGAAGGAGACCTCCCTCAAAATTATGGTATGTACGACATAGAACAAATATTTTATCTTATGTTTTTATTCATATGCATATACATTCATTATTGTATTTCTAATCCAATTGGAAGATTGCAAATGTTGATGAATGAAGGTTGTAATACAACTCGCTTTAGCTTGCAAGAAATTAATCTTTGTTTATTACTAGTTCAAAAACTGTACTTTTGATTAACTTCTTAAGATTAATTTGTGGTGAGATTTTCCATAACTTTTTAATTCCACTGTCCATAAATTGAAATTCAACATATTTCTCATAGTCATCAGTTGTCATCTAATCATGTCATCATACAGTCCTTTATTTTCTGAAACTTTATTTTCAAAATCTTTCCAGAAAATTAATACTATCTAAATTACTTTCCAGGAGAAGAGCCACAGCCCAATGAGCCAGAGAGCCAGCCAGACCTGCCACAGAGCCAGAGAGTCAGCCAGATCTGCCAAGATGCCCCAGTTCCCCATACTCGTCGTGACCAAACAACACGTAAGTTTGTAAACATTATCGTAACTTTAATAAAGTATGTTCTAAATAATGTTGCTAATTGATAATCTAAGATTTTTTATATTATCACGAATTTATTGTAGATTATATTAAAATATGTAATTTTTATCCTTTTGTAGGTGCACAAAGGCCAAGAACATTTCGGCGACTCATCCAAGAAGATGGGTCAGTGCGGGAAAGATTATTTAGATATGAAAATACAAGAAATGAGGAACTTGCGGGCATAAAGATGGCAATATCAGAGCACTGTAGGCTAATGCGTCAATTAATTGAAAAAAGGAATGAGGAACTGACAGGCCTCAGGACAGATTTTCAAGAATTAATTGGGCTGATGCGGCAAATAATACAACCAGTAAGAAATGATTGATTAAAGATTTAATATAACTATTGACTACCTCACTGACACAGTTGTAATTCGTACGCGATAAGCCTACCGTGCTGAGGTCACGGGTTTGATCCTCGGGTCGGGTAAAGTGATGTCTTTAGTCAAATCAATCATTTCTTGCTAATTGTTGTTTACTTTATAGTTTTTTTTTATAAATATGTTTCTTTATGTTAATTTTTACGGGAATATCACCGCCATTAAATTCTATGTTTTTGTTACAAACTTACACTTAAATTATTTCAGCTACGTTAGTAATAAAATTAGGCATTCTTACTTAAATTGTTTTTATTTTACAAATAATACAAACATATTTTTATTTATTTATTTTTATTTTTTCACATATTATTTGTATATGAGAAGAAAGAAAAATATCTTTATTATTGGAGCAATACAGAGGTACAATAAAAGTAAATGTTACAAAAAACTTAAATAGAAAATAAATTAACTTGCTCCAACAGGATCCCTCATTCAGCTACTTGCTGCAGTACGGTCTTAGCATTGCTACAGCGCTGATTTTCAATGAGGGGACCAAGTAACGTGCGGAAGCCAAGTCGGTAATACAATATTTAAAAATTAAAAACACTATAAATCTATCTATAAAATATATATTTTAAACACAAATAGTGTAATTATGAACTAGAATTCAGAAAATGATATACTAAATTCTAGCTAATAATTGCACCAACCTGTCCCTTTCCCTTTGTCCCCTCCTCAGTGCTTCTGTGGACGAAGAGGTGGGATAATGTGTGACCGGCTGACTAGTGCCTTGGCGGGCGCTTTCTTCCTGGAGGTCATCTGGTAACAACGGCGTATCACTCATGCCAGCCCTAACGCACATATTATGTAAAACACAGCACAGGCTAAGATTATTTTGCCTGCTGTTTCTGGTTGGTAGTGAAGCTCTCTTGCTGCCAAGAGACATCTCCATCGACCCTTTAGTATACCAAATGTACGTTCTATGGTGGAACGGGCACGTTTATGTACAACATTATACCGGCTCTCTGGACTGTCCTCTTCAACATTGGGTATTGGTGTCATTAAATACTCTCGAAGAGGATATCCTGAATCACCTGTTAAAGTAATATTATAATTGGTAAATTTCAAATATAATAATTATTAATTGCCTTAATGATTAATTCATTAACATTTGTCTTTACCTAAAAGATAAGTTGTTTCCATCTGGAGTGTTTCCAGATGGCGTTTGATCTCACTCTGAGACCAAACAAATGCATCATGCGTCGCTCCACCATAACCGGCATCCACGTTCAGGATGACACAATCTGAGTCACATATCTGAAAATAGAATAAAAAAACTGTATAAAAAAATAAATACATGTAATGGCAAGTATCTATTAATACTTTAGTTAACTTGCTATTTGGGCGTTAATGTAATGGAAATGTTTCCTATTAAAAAACCGCTCCTCCTGCTGACTAGGCCTTACAATGGCAATATGGGTGCAATCAATACACCCAACCACACCCGGTATATTATATTTGTCATAAAACCTACAAGAAAAAGGATCAATGAATTGAATAATCAATTAAATAAATAACGCATTCAAAAACCTTGCAACTTACCTATTCTTGATGGCATTTCTTTCGACTGCATTTTGAGGAAATTGTATATCGTCGATGAAGTACCAATACCTCCGAACTGACAATTTAGTCCAAAATTACTTTTTTATTTCAATAGACGAAAACATAAACCACATCCCTTAGTAACTAATAAAAAGGTAATGTATTGGAAACTATTTACTATCAATAGTTGATCAAAATAAATAAAACCTTATTTTAAACAGTTTTTGTAAAATAAAACGTTATTTTAAACAGTCTGGTGTAAAATTAGATTCTCAACACTTAGGAGGTATTGGTACTTCATCGACGATATATTTTTGAAGAATGTTACGGGTGTTGATGGCTGATGTAACCTCGCGTAAACATCTGGAGACAGTTTGCTGGGCCATCGGGGCGTCGGTGTTTTGTCCCAGAGAACCTTGATAGCTGCCACGAGCATAAAAGTTTAAGGCAACCAAGACCTGCAATTTTATAAATTAATATTATTCACGACACGATTACTTAATCCTGCTAAAGTTGTCCTGTATGAACGACAAGTTAAAGCTATAGTCAGCAATTACACGAAGGTTATATATACCTTTGTAGTGGGTTCAATTCCACGACGATTACGCTTTCTGGGTAACAGTGGTACTATTTCCTGGCACAGCTCCTCAAAAAGTGTCCGACTGAGTCTATAATTGGCTATAAACTCAACGTCGGGTACTACGTTGGTACTAAAAGAATCACGAAGGCGTCTGTGATTTCTTTTACGCTCCAAACGCTCTTCCAAAAGTGCTTCCTCCGCTAAATACAACATTTTTCTACAATTGTAAAAGTAAATATAAATTTTTCCACTTCAAACTTAAGTATAAATTAAATCTGTTGCACTAATCTTATAAAAATGTATACTTACGATAGTCACACGATAACTATTTTGCTGTCGTAAATTTTGACGTAAAATTACGATGAAACACTTGTCAATTTCAAATTATCGGTCGGATGAAATGCGTTCGGAGTAGCGTTAACGATAGAATAGCTGTCAAATAAAGTTCGGTCGGACCGAATGACAAGCCCGATCTGACCGACCGACCGAACGAAGTTGGTAGTAAGAAACGTCCGAACTTTCGGCCGATACATCGTTTTTCGTGATTTGGGAGTAGGCCCCCAGGTGTAGCGTATTCACTTTGCGAGCCAGGATAAAAAAAAGTTAACTGCATTAGGCAGGCGGCGAAATCTATCATTAATAGAAAAGCCCCTACTCTCTACTAGATTGGCACTGCTATTGAATGCTTTCAATTGCACTGTTTATTTCAGCATAAGATCAAAAAGCTGATCCACAACAGCAACAATATAGACTTTAAAACCAAGTTTTCTCAATAAATAATGTTATATACGTGATATTCACGGTAGAATGGCGACAGGGAGGTGAGAGGGCATCTGTGCCACGGAAATCGCGTGTCGATCGCTGTTGCATCTTGCGACGTGTGTATCGAGTACTGAGATGCAGGTTGGCTCAGTATGGCATTTGTACGTCTTTAAGCAACTCCAAAAAGGAGGTAATTATTGAAATTGGGTCCGGTATCGGAAATTCATCCACTGAGGATGCAAATATAGGTAGGTAATAGGTTTTATTTAGTTAAATTCATTACATTGAATTAGGTTAAATTCCATTTTTTTTTATCATAAATGAAACATTCTCCATGTACGATTATGGAAAATAGAACCTGAAATTATTGCTTTAATTTGGCGAATTAATTACGATAAGAGCAGGTCGCTCACCTGCTCATAAACAGTAACAATATCAACCAGAACTTTGTATTTTACAGTTTTTTAAGTAAAACACAGTCCGACAAACAAGAAACTGGGTCCCCTGATGGTAAGACACCCCCTCTATCACCAAGAGAATCATGGATGCGTTGCTGACCTTATAGGAAACACTGAAGAGGCAATTTTGAAGAAGAAGCTCTTCAGTATTGCCAGAGATGCCATATAAGCAATATATCCCCCAAACAATTCTCGAAAATGGATATGGAACGCTGTATTAGCATCGATCTATCATCACAGACACGATTATTTGTGCCAATAAGCCTGATATTGTGGTAATAGATCGATTAGCTCGCCGAGCAACGCTTGTCGATGACACCATTCCGCATGCCGATAATCTCATTAAAGCTGCAAAAGGCAAAATGTGCAAATATTTAGACCTGGCACACGATGCTACTGTCATGTGGTATGTGGACTCGACAATCATTGTCCCGATAGTCGTTACTGCTAATGGGTTGATACCAAAGAACCTCGACCAACACCTCTAAAGGATTTCAATTGGTCGTTATGTTAAAGACCAGATTCTGAAGGCGACGTTATTAGACACCCATTATGTTCCTCACTCTGAGGTCCTAACCGCCAGTAGCTTGGGCCCTAGGCCTCGCCACTGGAGGGTATTTTTAAATGTCTTTTTTATATTTAAAAATGCAAAAAGTGGGTAGTACTAGGGACTGACGGGCCCCCAACACCAAAACCCGAAACAAATATTTATGGACCACACAAACATTTATCACGGGCGAGATCGAACTCGGTGCCTCTGGTTTCACAGCTGGCTACTCACCTACGACACCACGGAGGCTGTATTATAATGAAATAGAATTAATTTAATCTTCTGCATATTATAATATTATTCAGTGACTACGTCGCAAATAATATCAAAGAGAAAATGAAATAGAAATGTAATTTGTAAAACAATTGTAATAATACGTTCTAAACCATCATCTGTAAGAGCTTTCAATTTGTTCAGTTAAACAGAAACAACAAAATTGACGTAGAAAAGAGCAAAAATAGAAATTCAATACCAAATAAAGGTCTTACTTTTTATGACAGACTTTTTTTGTAACAGAGGACGATAAACGACCAGGATACCTGATGGTTAGTGACGTCCAATCATTTTGTGTGCGGTACATTGAAATAATTGTAAAAAAATAGAAGAAAAGGTAAGAAGAATAATAAGAAGTCAAGATATTCGATTCTTTTGATATTGAAGGCGCGCCTAATGCAATTTAATTAGGTCCTTAATACTGTAATGCGTGAAAAAATGCAATCGAGTATACCGTGGTGCCATCAATAAAGATTAAATTTAACAACAGTGGTTACACAGTACACTCAGTTGACTGGTGGCAGAAATAGGCAAAGCAATGGTACCGACCCAGACAGCCTCTCGCACACGAGGGACCTACGGTGGTAGGTTCTAAATATTAAAATACAGAAATTTCGGGGGCTTTCGGGGGGCGATAAAATAATTAATTCTCAATGTGGCAGAAGACGAAATAAGTTTGAGAGCCTAAGCTCTAAAACAGCACAAAACGTTAGATTAAAAACATGCATTACTGATTCTACGTTAAAGTTTCACAAACGGCTTTGTAGCAAGTCTCGTCGGCAATACGTGAGCTGCAAAACGATGCTACTTGACACGGCAAAACGATCAGTTACATAGAGTATGTATATCGCCTTTTCATACTAATATCTTTTTTATCCGAGCACGGTAAAGCGACTCCATTACACTTGATAGTAAGCGTAGTGCAATCCATAAAATTAGCGACCACCGACAAACAATGAGTTTATCGTTGGTCACTAGAGTCATGCCGGCCTATACAAATGCTTCTTCACTCTTCAGAGAGGGCAGAAGCAAATCGAGGGGCCTGCGACAGGACAGGCGGATGACCGATAGAGAAACAGTAATACATCCGCCCCGTACCAACCATTAAGTCATGTCGCAAGCCCCTCGGGAGAACCGAATATCTTCCCTCTTGGGGGTGTGTATTTATACAGGCCGGCATGATTCTGGTGACCACGGATAAACTCATTATTTGTCGGTGCTTCTTTTTGGACTGCATTACGTTTACCATCAGATGTAGTGCAGTCAATACCCTGTGCTCGATCAAAAAAAAGACCTGGGATTTAAACAAAAGACCGGTGAAGTCAGTTTTTTCAGCCTATGAACGCTACCACTAAAAATGAGGTTAAAAATAACCAACAATTCCTAGGTAAGAATATATAGCGTACACAGAGGATATTCGCTACCTCTAATCCATTATGTTTTGTTGACAAATGAGGGTGATTCTCTTAGAAGTGAGTTATTGTTGTTTGACCGCGTTTGTGTTGATCGAGGTAGTTTCATAACGTTCTAGGCCGTACGAAGATGATACGGGGATTTTTATTGATTAATACGAGTACATACACACACATACATACGTAGGCTCACGCCGTTATCCCCGAACGGTTAGGCAGATGTGCAACTGGTGCTCCCGTATTTTGTCTAGCTTGTGGACGACCACTAGCACATCATGGGACATAAGCACAACGTATACGACGACAATTAATAGACGCTTGTGCGTATCGCCATATCTGTGTAATTTTTTGAGTCAAAAACTTAGACACAAATTATTATTGCCCAACCTAAGTTGAACTCGCTTTACGCTGCCACTAAAATAATGAGGCGATGCTCTACAAATAAGTTGACCCTGAAACGCGACTTGCCTGAGTAAGCCACTAAGCAGGTTTGTTACTATGTGTACGGTGGTAGATATCCAATCGAGTACTAAACTATCAGGTACACTACCACAACTTAAAACTTCTATAAATTACAGACATTATTCAAAATTTAATATCGCAACATAAAATCCATTTAATGTGTTTCGAAAGCCATTTAGTTTAATTACCAGAACTTTCCCAAACTCGCTTAAAAACCCGAATTGAAACCACCCCTATTTTATTCAAGAGAGATACTTAAAAACTACAATTAAGTACTGAAAGATAAAATAATACTGCTCTTTAATAAAAATAAATCTATTAACTAAGAACTCTTTAATTCCAAAATCCAGAGTTAAATTAAAATTATATTATTTTAAATTGTTTGAAGTTATATAGACCGAAGCTTAGTCTTTATTATTGAAATGAAATTAAAAACTACAAAAAAAGACTGATAACCTGAAACACGGTGCGTTTGTAGTTATCTATGGAGGATTGTCCCATATAGGGAAAATGGTGTTCTTCGTCATCAGATCTTAAACAATTTTATATGCGGCCACCCTCAAAATAAATCTTAATAAAGACAAAAAGACATTTTCAACATTAATCCACATTTGGCGAGGATGTAGCAACGAATTTGACAACTCTTTGAATTTTATTTATTTATCACAAAATATAGGTACGTGCAACTTATGCACTATGACCAATATGTTATATTAACCTTTTTTTGAAGTCGGTTAAAAATTGAAAATTTTACCACGGTTAGCGAAGATGCCACAATTTTCAAATAATTTAAGCAAACGTTGTAATTGTCGAGTCCCCATTTTTTTCGGCTAATTCCATTATTTAACGCGATTAAAAGCTTTCTTAGCTTTTATTCATTAGTATAAAGAAAGAGATTAATTAACACTGTTTTTCATGGTGTTTAATTATTATTGGGGCAATTAGGTTTTTGATTTCGCACGAATAGTAATTAATGTAATTGTTATTTTAATGTTTGCTTTTGAGCTTTTGACTGAACATATTGGATTATAATATTTTTTGAAAGGACTGTTTATGCTAAAGCAATTAAATGTTTTTTTTTTCAAATCATTAATTCAGGATATGTAAATGAATATTCTCAAAAAAGTGAAAAGATGGGATGTTTTTTTTTAAGTTTAGCTAACTGATATACTCATACATTGAACTTAGCAATTGCAATTAATCAGTTGTTAATTAATCTTATTTAAAATAAAACGTAAATGTATGTAAATATAGCAGCAAGCCACCTGTCAAGCCGGGCCACTTATGCTGTGGATAGTGTAGACAAAAATGTTTACAGCGTGGCTCTATCACTCGCAGTTTCTGCAGATTTCGTAAGTCCTTGCTTACAGACGCTTTAAGTATGTACTTAATTATTGCCAGTCTGATAAACGCGTTCTAAATAATTTTATTTAAAATCTTGAAACCTTATAACTCTGTTTCAATGTAACTAACTATAAACAAGTTTAAGTAATAAACAACGCATAGTCTTTCACTTAGCGGTAATTAATTACCAGATAATTGTCGAAAGTTAGACCTCTTTATTTAATGTAGTAATTAAATTAGCATGCGCTTGTAGTGTTCATTAATTTGCTTCAGTACAGACGCCTTAACGATGCACTTCATTAGTTTATTTGTTTCAAATCTGCTGATACTGTAGCCTTTAATTGGCTAATGGATATTGCTATACTCAAAATTACAATGATAACAGAGACGAGTAAACTAGCATGCGGGTCACCTAATGGTAAGTGATCTCTGAAACATTTGCCTAGGAGCGGAAATCGAACCCACGGCCTCTATATTTATATGCCTCTATAAATGACTCAATTCAGGGCCTGTCTTATTTAAAGAAAGTCACGGCTCAAGGCTTCGTCACTAACCCAGTTCGGTTATATCAATTTATAGTACACGGAATTGAATAACATCCGCGAAAACTTCACTTTGCTAGCTTGTTGCAGTTGACACCTTAATTGTGCCCCTCGGCTTCCTTTATTACCATATCGTGTAACGATAATGCTCATTAGTTCCCATTACAATGCCCGCTCTGAATGCGCCAGTACATGTTTATTGCTACATAGTCAGCAACGTAACCGCACTAGGGCAAAAGTATCACAGCGAATAATGCCAGCGTTTTACCACGTCGGAACGCGCCGACACTTCCAGCGTGATAATTATAAAAGCTTTCAGGAGTTTATTCCGACGTGTTAACTTGAGTTAGTGTTTATAACAGTTTCTTTTATGAATTGTTAAATGCACTTAATTTATACTTGAAAGTCGGAAGTTAAAAATATTTTATTGTTTAACTTGTGTGTACATGTTTATATAATAATTTTAACCTGCAGTTATTCATCTACACTATTTAGTGTTGAATTAACATAATAAAAATTAATAAATAATACTTACTATTCAATGTTTTAAATTTGACTTTATCGGTAAGTATATATTTAAAGACCAAGGGTAAGAAAAATGTCAGCCTTCGTGGCGCAGTGGGCGTGTAGCCGGCTTTGAAGCGAGAGGCCCGAGTGGGTTCGATTCCCGCACCGAGAAAAAATATATTTTTGTGATCCACAAGTGTTTGTTTCGGAAATGGGTGTTTGTCCCCAGAGGAGTTGACATCAGGCAGGCAGCCGGTCGTAAAACTACAAGCCAAATCTTTCTGTAACATGTGCTGTATGTTGCGCCGACCCCAATGCGAGTGGTATTAAGGCAGGTGGACCCTGAGAAAGGCGGGGTGAGAATGCCAGATTTTTATAGCCAAATAAACATAGGCAAAAAGAACAAGTTATTAGCATTTCAAGTTGAAGAAATAAAAATAAATCAAATTCATTTAATCTCCATAATTTATATTTAATCGGACGCGTCATTAATTTCCAAATTTTTAATCAGTATTATACCTACAATAGAATAATCCCAACTTAAAACCCTTACCGAGCCTGTATATCCCGTTTTAGTTGACCTAACATCTTATAATCGTAATCACATAAATCTGATAAAATACACGCCGGTTACATAATCTTCGGTCTAAGACACTAATACACTTAGCCAGACGTAGCCATGGGTATTATGGTACAACACGATCTCGGCCGGCTCAATTAGCGCCGGTATTACCGACCAGCCGTGCACTGAATTACCCTGAGGATTATGGTTACTAACAGGCTCGGCAACGGCATACACTTCTGATGCCAAATGTGTAAAATTGGGTAATAATTTTATTTTATTTTTTTATTTTATTTTATTTTATTTTATTTGGGAAACAAACAGTACAATGACAAATATAACAATAATGAAAGCGATACCAATACTCAAACCAGTAAAGTTTCCACACACAGATACACAAAACACCGCAATATAAAATTAAATTAAAAGCAAAACAAGTAAGTAGTAAGTAACATTAAAAAATTATACAACATTAAAACTAAATACAGTCTACTATTCCTTTTTTAAATTCTAAGAAGGAGCCTACAAATGGGTCCACATGTGAAAACCTTCCATTATACTCATTACAGACTCTACAGATGAATGTGTTTAGAGCATAGTTAGTTCTCACATGGGGCAAATTAAACAAGATTTTTTTAGAATTACGTGTACGTAAATTTGGACATCTGAACCTTAAACAGCTTAACAGATATGATGAATCAATATTGTTTCTTAATAATTTAAACAAAAATAATTGATCTCTCAGAGTTCGACGATCAACTAATGGTCTCATAACGGGGGGAGTAGAAACATTTGATGTATGCCTTTTATAATTAAGATGTTTAACAAATTTCCGTTGAATTTTTTCTATAGCATCAATGTGTACCTTATATTTGGGATTCCAGATCACAGAGCCATATTCCAAAACAGATCGTACAAATGAGTTATATAAAAGAATGCGAGTGGAGTCACATTTAAAGTCTTTACATATTCTTAGGACGAAACCAAGCATACGGTAGCCTTTAGCAGTTATAAATTTCAGGTGATAATTGAATGAAAGTTTATTGTCTAGGTGTATTCCCAGGTCTCTCGGGTCAATTTATCGGTGTAAGCCTGAAATATAGACTGATTGGGGATCGCATGTACAATTTCAATTAATTGCACTCCACAATGTTGATTAACAAATTTAAAGCCGACTCAAATATTTAAATCATTTGTTAAAAATAAACGTAACGAATATTGAGCCGTTGCTCTATCTATCAATATTGATATTTAAATTGTAATAGCGACTCGAAAGTGGTTGTTCTTATTTTTAACTTTTTTGAATCGATTTTGTTTTTGTTAAAAAGTTTGTTTTTACAATTTTTACTTAATGAAATAATCATCAAAAACTTCATATTGAAATTGACGTGGGATCAACTTCTTGTTCTAGTCAAAAAAGAAAAATTTGAATTACCAAGTTACGAAAGTGTATATAATTAGCTTTTTTTATTAATAAGATAAGCAAGCGGTGCGCCTGATGGTAAGCGGTCACCGCTGGTCATGAACATCGGCAACGCCATCATCAGCTGCTGCCTTCTGTTGAAGGATTTATTAATTCATTAGTTAGTTTACTTTTCTATAACGGTGAAGGAAAACTTCGTAGTGAATCCTGAGATTACACTCTAAGAATTTTGAAGATATGTTTAGTCTAGTAAGCCGACGTGATGGACTAAAGCCTAAACCCTCTCATACTATACAGAGTCCATATTATTATTCCATAATAAATTTAAGCAAACCGAGTAACCCCAGTAGATTCTTTGCCCCATGTTAAATAAAAATATAAAAACCGTCTCACATTATATTATCATTACTTCCCCGTTTGAAATGAATATTATTACATCATGATTTTCAAAGAACCAAAGTTACTTTACGTATATACGGAAGCGCGTTTCCTAACAACATTGTGTTAAGCCACAATATGATTAAGTAAGACTCAAGATGAAACCATCCCACACACGTTCATTTCATTTGTGATATCCGTTACGAGATTAGAGAGGCTTTGTGCTAAGATCATCCCTTTTTCCAGTGAAAAATATTGTTATTATCATTATAGGGAGTAAAGATGTTGAATTGACAGCCTCCGTGGCGCAGCGGGCGAGTAGCCGGCTGTGAAGCGAGAGGCCGCGGGTTCTATGCCCGCACTGAGGCAAATAGTTGTGTGATCCACAAATATTGGGTGTTGTGAGACCGAAAGTCTCTCGTAGTTCGTCGTAACATCGACATCGAACGTACATCGTATGTTACTGTGGACTACTCAGGACTATGTGTGTGACTGTTGGGTGTATTTATTATTGCAACACATTTAACTTTTAGCGTATCCTTACCCAACGGGTGCTAAGTGAAGTGGCGCTTCCCATCAGGCGAGCGACCTGTCCGTTTCGTCATTCAGGCAAATAAAGAAACAGAAGCGAGTACGTTGGTATGCTAGAAGAATACTTTAACAATTTATTTGTGTCCATAGATAATCACGAATCACTTAAACGTACTGTTATACTGCGAACAAAATTAAACTGGATTAATTGAATTGTGTAAATGTCTAAACGTTCGTAAAGTTTTCGCGAAATAACTCAGCGGAAATTTTTAATAAGAACGATAAATCTACGTATTTTTCTTTACAGATTATGAAGACAGATTATTCCTCTGAGCCATTTCAGGTCAGTGATTTTTTATCTGTAATATAATTTATGTCTCGTTGGCAGGGACAACGACTTTATGTACCTAAAACCCAAATATATCGCCCTAAAAGAATAATATGGCATAAATAGAAGATTTACCCCATTAACTTAAAGGTATATTATTAAAATAAATAAAAGTAAAGTAAATAAATTATAATTACAGATATGAATACGGACCTCAACATACATGCTTATTTGGTACCACCGACAGTTGATGCTTTACGTTTGTACTATAAGGTTAATTAATCAGATTTAAGTAAATAAATAAATACACTCAACAATCACACACATTTAATTTGCGAGATATCCGGTACATTCCCTGAAAATAAACTTCTAAACGAACAAGTTTTATAATTATAAAACTAGAACTACTCACACCGCAGCACCGCACCGATTCTATCAAACCCAATCGAATAGAAAATCGCTTTGATACGAAAGGGGTAGAAGTGATCATTTCCCCGAAAAGCTTTCACACAAGCCTTTTTAAACCTTTCGCAGCATAAAATGTAATTAAAATCGGATAACCGTCGCTGCGCATTGCACCAATTTGGAACAAATGGTTACTCTGGTGTCGATAGCGGTCGCACATTGTCGAATTTTAAATGGGGTAGTCGTGAACAGCACATATTCATCGTTCACATTACGGTTGCTGCATTTTTTTACTGGAATTTAAAATACAGTTAAAAGCCTTTATAAAAATTAAAATACGAATTCGTGTGGATGTGATTACTTTTTGATGATATTTGCAAATGTTTTTGTTATTTTTATTAGTAAACTAGATTTTACTCTCGATTCCGTCCGCGTAAATATCTTTTCCCATGACAAAATCTATGTCAGGCCTATCTATTTGCTAAATTTTATCCAAATCGATGCATCAGTTAAAGCGAGATTGAATAACTAACATCTATACGTACAAATATTGTTACTGACATCAAATTTTTTACATTTATAATAGTAGTTATGTGATAGGATTTCAAATTATCTTTACAGGTATGCAATATGTCAATTATTCAAATTAGTTTGTTTGTGCGTCATCTCATAGATACTCGTAAGCGCACAACAACGTAATTGCATTAGTGTTCTGGTATTCGGCTATGAATTTATTATGTTGGACCGCTCTGTATTACCAATAATCACAATTTGCATTCACCATATTGTAATAGTGCAGGTGTTGACCGAGTTTCAATGGAATGTTACCACTAATACGTGAACTAATAACGTTCCGAGCAGGTAATCATCGAATTAGTTGAATTAGTCGTACACATTAGTATTAACTAGGGAATATTTGAAGATAATTATCTGAATATTTGAGTGGTAGAGATATGTAGATATGATACGCTGTAGATAGTTTTGTCTACAGCCTGAATGGGCCGGATCGACTGTGTCGTTACAACTGTCTCACAGAAAACCGACGTAAAGTACCGGCTTGCTACTACGTTTCGTACGATGAGTGAGATATCCGAAGGTCAACCTCCCCCCCCCCCTTCCTTCCCAATCCTTTAAGTATCCCTTTAAGGTCGGCGCCAATGATTCTTCTAGTATTGTAGGCGTACATGGGCGGTTAAGATTACTTACCATCAGATGACTCACTTGCTAGTTTATCGATATACGCCATAAAAACAAGTTTTAATACGATTAAGATAGCCTTCTTTCTACCTGACTTTATCTCGGCTTAGTGACATGGTCCTCTACCGTCCTACTTATTGTTAGATGTTTACATTTCACTCGGTTCCACGCATCCTGCGTAATGAGAACATATCTTTCGGCAAACTGTCAAAACTGTTGCTTCTGTTTATGGACAGGCGTGGCGCTTACCATCAGATGCCGTGCTCGACTCGTCATTCAATTAAATAAAAAAATATATAAAACTAACGAGAAATTATGTATCCGTATGTATTTGTTACTAAAACAATCAGAACTCATCACTATCGTATCGCTACATTACCCGTTACTTTGACTTAATCGAGCACTAGCATGAAGTATTGCATCGAGTCGAGTCGCGTACGGTATGACTTCGTACGTACTTTGTAGAAAAGCTTTCCATATTTGAACTTTACTCTATTTTTAACTTTTCTCATCTTTTTTTTACTACTTTATCGTTGGGTACATAGAATGTATTTATTATAGCCTGTGTTGAAGCGCTCTTTAATATTTTTGCCATTCCACTAACGATGTATTATTATCTACAGTCCGCGGAGTCAACAAACATATATCAGCAAAATGGGCAATAGAAGCGCAAAAAAACTACTCAATATCATACATAATTAATCATATTAATATCGCAATATTTTTCCTCTTAAAACATTATATGTATAAGAAAACGTAGTGCTTCGCACTTACTATGTTACTTGTATAATCTGTTCACGAGTTTTGGATATTCAACCCGTGCATAACAATTAATATGTAAGGTTAATACTCGAAATTAATTAAGCAAGCTTCCATTCTATTATAGTATTATTATATTATTGTAGTTTGAGCCGTTATCCCAAGGTTCATTAGGGTAATTTCGTACACGAGTATAATTTGTATTAGGATTAATTTTTAGTTTGTGTTGTAGAATCAATCAATTGTACTTATTAAATTAGTTATATTTTAGTGTTCTGTCCTGTACTCCTTAAAGTATATAATAATAAATCATTGCAATCATTATTATTTTATATACAAGGTCCAACAGACTTCATATTGTCTTAAGCTAGTAGCTGGCTATCCAACGAGAGGCCGTGGGTTCGATCAAATGTGTGTGATCCAAATTTATATTTGTGGATTTATGTATGTTCCGAATCTGGGTATTGACTTCAAAAACGATATATGGAACGCTCTGTGGTTACAAATCTAGATCTCAAGATAGAATTAATAAAAGTGGTCACTATTTTAGTTTTCCCTGATATATTATAGCTCATTAGCTTCAAAATTGATATGGTAGTCGTGAATGAGTAATTTAAATACTTTCTGAGGAAAGGCATATTACGTAAAATAACATTTTTCGTTTCACCAAAGCTATTACGTAGGCGAAGTTGCGGGACAAAGCTAGTATAAAATATACCAATGCGAAATCACATAGTACTTCAAGAAATTCCTAAGAACGCGTATAAACAGTTCGCACAAAACGCTGAAGTTCAGTGGTTAAATGGTTTGAAGTACACTTGACAAGTGGGGTGCAATCTGCTCTTTCTCCCTTCCCCGCCCCCCTCCCACTCATCCGACCGGCTGACCGCGGTGCGGGCGGGAAATTGAAATATTTATCGGAACCCATTCGACCTCCAGCCATGCACATTTTCACGTAAACTTTGTTCTCGATGAGTTTTTCCACCGCCATGCGCATTTTACGATCTTTCAGTTAATCTTTATATTTATTGAAACTGTTTGAACAAAAATGAATATAGTGTGGTCAAGATAAAACAGTTCACTAGGGCAAAACATTCATACGAAAGAACATTCGTCATCTTTTCATGTACCTCGGCACATTTGTTTGACTTTTGCCTCAATAATCCGAGAAATGTTCTCCTACGACGCATGCGAGAAAATATTAAGATATTTTTAGAAATTAATAATAAATAAATACTCTCAACTGTAACACACATAGTCATCACTTTAGACTAAGATAATGGCCCGTATCAGGAACAACGACGAATTTACAATCCTATTACACCTAACACAATGGCGTGGATCACACAAACATGTACTGCGGTGCGGGGATCGCACCCTCTCCATTCACAGCCGGATATTCGCTCAAAGACACTGTCAAAGTAAAATGTCAAATGGCTGATGTCAACAAAATAGCGCCCTCATGTTATTTTCTATAGTGGCCAAGTCCAGTGGTACATATTAAGGCGATTCCGGCTCTTTCACCCGTGCCTCTTTGTAAACGTCCCAGATTACCCCATTTGTTCATTTCGTTGATGCCCGCCTGCCTATGCCTATCTTTGATAGAAGATCGTAAAGAAAAAGACACCGTCGTTTTATTGAATGGTGGTCGAATAGTTTCAATTTAGGTTAGGGACATCAAAATATATGTGGAAAATATATTATAAGATTCTTGCTAGTAGGAAACATAAACTTTATTTAGCTGTTTAATGGGCAATATTTTTCAATCGTCTAATATAAACATGCTTGGGCTATATTTAGGTACTAAAACAAATTTCTTTTTCTTTTTGATTACATAGACCGGCAAAAAAGCAAGTTGGTCACTTGGTGGTAAGTGATCTCTGCGGCCAATGTACGCCCACAATACTAGAAGAATCATAGGTGCGTTGCCGACCACAAAGAAAAAGAGTTAAATACTCTTATTTTTCCCAGGCATACCTAACACTACCTCAAAACAGTTTTTGGGTTACTTATACGACCAATACTTATACGATATTTTTTATCGAATGAGTAACATGTCAGCATTTGACTCGAAAATTTGGAAAACACTGAATTATAAACAGTAGAGCCTTTGCGTTACTCTAGCATTATTATTCTCGCTCACGCACTTCATTTAGTTTATAGAGATGTGATCGATCTTATGGTCGAAATAAATATGATTAAAATTATCACGCAATTTTAAGATATCTAGATTTTGATGAGATTCGGTACATACACAATCACTGTCAGGTGTATGTAACGACCCTTAAACATGACCACACTTTTCATGTTGTATACCCCAACCATCCTTTAAAATACAGCAAATTGTTTAACATGCCCTCTGGTTACACGGAGCATGAGTACTCGCCGACTCAGTAATAAAGCGTACGGAACACCGCAGAGTACTCGACGCGGGAAATAATAACCGTACGCGACACGATCCGCCAATTATCACTCACGATCTACCCTACCATCTCACAAACTTCTACAGTATACTCAGAATTAATTATTCGTACCGGTGTATATAATCCATATATGATATTAGAGTATAGCTTATAATAATATACCTTCACCAATAATTTCGATCGAATAATTTCGAAACAAATAAATAACAAAAAACTAAACTTTTATTAATATTTTATTCGGTATTCCAAATGTAATCCTTTGCAACGCGCTGATTGGTGTACGAATAATGGAAGGAGGAAACATGGCAGTTGGACAGAAACTCAATGGCAAAATGTATTGTTAACGGATGAAACTGAAATAAACAGAATTGGCTCCGACGGGAAATTGTATCTGTGGCGTCCTGCAAAGCAACTATTTTATACCAAGTACCTATATTATGTACGAAAAAGTACATTTATAGCATGGGGGAGTTAACATTAAATTTTATAGCTGTTTCTCCGGTCATGATATCGGGTATATTAGAAAAATAAATATAAATTAAATGAATATTAAATATAAGGACTTGCAAAGCGCCGCAGGGGGCCCACCGGAACCAGCAAAATTTTGAAAGTGGTCTATGAGAAAAAAAAGTCTGGGAACCTCTGCTGTAGTGCGAATACATGATATGTGGATCGCAATCCAGGATAAGCCAGTGTATAAGCGGTTCTCCCGAGGGGCTTGCGACATGACTTGATGGTAGTTTAGGGCGGATATATGGGTACATCTTTGTATCCCTGTTCCTGCATCGGTCATCCACCTGTCCTGTCGCTGGCCCCTCGATTTACTTCTCATCTGTTTGGAGTGTGAAGAAGAATTTATACAGACCGGCATGATTCTGGTGACCACCGATAAACTCATTGTATGTTGGTGGTTACTGGTTTTTCTGGACTGCACTGCGCTTACCATTTGTGTGCATTCACTTTGCCGTGCCCGGATATAAAATAATAATACTATTTAGAACTGAACATTTCAGCTAGCTACTTATTACGGTATATAAGACAGAGCCGTTTAAATATAGGACTAACAGACGGCGTAGGGTTTAAAATATGGTTCCGTTGGGACCAGTTAGTTATGAAACCCTAAAAACTTAATCAAATTATTACATGTGGAAATATTTATAACTGTCCCAAAAATACCTGATATTTTACCCGACTATATAGTGGCTACCATAGGCATAGTGAAAACCCGCACTCGTCACTCTCTCAGGCGAGTCGCGTGCAGGAATCAGCCGTGTATATCCAGAAACTTCATTCTGCTGACCGTCGTAAGACCCAATGTCTTTTGATGGACGATATTATATTCGGCCTGCATTGTACTTAATATCAGGTCCAATGTAGTAACTTTATTTTTATTTGATTGAATGACGAGACGAGCAAGGCGCTCGCCTAATGGTAAACGCCACGCCTGCCCATAAACAGAAGCAACACCACACAGAACTTTGAATTACAAAGCATTGCATGGCACTGAACTGCGCTTTTCACCCCGAGACATAAGATGTTAAGTCTCATAAGGCCCAGTAATGTCACTGGCTTCAATGTCCTTTAACCTGAAACACAACAGTGCTTACACACTGTCACTTGACGGCAGAAATAGACAAAGCGGTGGTACCAATCCAGACGGAATACGAGGGACCTACCACATTGTAAACTTTGCCGTACCATGACTAAAAGAATGGTGCCTCAATGCCTGATCTTTACGGACTCATTTTCGTTTGTTAGTTACATAACCTTAACAAATTGCAAGGCTTCTAGCGCTGTAGATACCCTAAATTTTTCGCTTCTATTTTTCCTCAAGAGGAAATGAGGCGTGTTGGCCACTACAAAAAGCGGGGTTCAAAATATTTTCCTAACCTTAAATGATTAACTTCCGAAGACCATCAACGTCATTTATTTCCATAATTTGAGTCACCGTTCGCTGAATAATAAACATCCATAAATCAGAGGCTGTTATTTCAGAAAAATGAGCGTCCCGTTATCCCCTGTTTTGGTCGAAGAGTTTTATGTATGCGATAAAATTGCTTTGTGGAGTAGCCTTATTTCAAGATGCGATTTAGGCCGGCCAGTGTCTGAATTCTGTATTATACTTATCGCGTATAAGTCACGCGTAAACCGTGTCAATCTTATAATAAAAATAGACTAAAAATACTTAAAAATTGAATTAAGCAAATTTGAGTTGGTGCTATTAGAGTAGGTACAATGGTACATAGAACCGACAAAATTTTGGTTAATTTAATTATCAGTTTTTTACCTTAGATGGTAAGCACAAAGTTTTTGCTAGTTTTATTGAAATATTTACCAAATCGGTACATAAATGTCGAAGTTTTAGACTTTCATCTCCAATGACACCTCTTCAGGGATCGAAAATTTAATTAAACTTCCTTTAGAGAATGCTCTAATGTACTACTTACACACTACAAAAATATTTAGGTCAGACAGATAGACTGACAGACGGCATAGGCTCTTAAATAGAGTTATGTTGGTACACTTTGGGTACAAGACCCTAAAACATATTATCACTCTACTCATTTTGACATGACATCATAAAATAAACTGTCAAATGTTATTAATAAAAGAGCCTGCATGGTCAATTGCGGTACGATGGTAGTTGATTTTTTTGTACCCGAGTGAATAGCGACCACCGTATGATGAAAAATCAGTCATAGTGGCTCGTTAAGGTGAGTCGCGTTCCAGGATCAGCCAGTGTATATCCATTAACTTCAGGCTGGCATAATTCTGTCCATCGAAGGACGCAATGTCTCTTGATGGTAGACATTAACTTTATACTGCACTGTACTTACCTTCATGTTCAATGTATTCACTTTGCCGTGCCAGGATTAAAAAAAGATTCCATGATCATAATTTACCGTACCCTGTTATCCATTTCTAGCTTCAAATCCACGTGAATTGAGATACGACATTGAGGCCAATGTGAATTCATTTTGAGGATTGATTTACATCCGACGGCTTATCTACACGTTCATCTTCAGGACCTCGAGGGCTGACTGGCACAATTCTTTATGATATACCGTCCTCAGAATTTATTAAATAAATACATTTACATAAATATAATACAATATTTACTTTAGCTTTTACCCAGTACTTTGGCTACGTTTTAACTTTCCATTAAACCGAAATTATTTGGGATATCGGAATAGTTAGATGGCTTCCGTGTCGTAGCGGGCGAGACCACTACGAAACCAGGCCGTGGGTTCGGTTCCCGCACGGAAACAAATATTTGTGTGATCCACAAATGTACGTTTCAGGTCTGGGGGATGTGGCCGCAAGTCCCTCGTAGTTCCTGATAGCCACGATACAGGTTAACCTAGTGTGGGATCAGGACTATGTGTATTACTGTTGGACGGGGTGTATTACTAAAATATAGTAATAACTTTAATACAATAAGGGCAGCGTACGATGATATTTAAGAAATATGCAATGCGCATAAAAATCCGTAACTATTGACAAGTGCCTGTGAAAGTACGATTGCCTTACTTTATTGTTGTAAGAACCATAAAGACGTTACTACTGGAGTTGTGTCTAAATTACAGTATTACAACACTATTCATTCAAACGCCATCGTACGGTGCCAATAATGATAAGATAGATGAAAGGATAGCAGCGGTGCCAATAATATAAAGATAGGTGAAAGGAGTAGCAGATACTAATGCTAATTAATAGCGAATTAACAGTAAGCTTTTTGATTTAGGCCAGAGTTCAGTTATATATAAAACAAGCCGAAAGGACTAACTTTATAAGTCACAATAAAATATTCAAGTCCTTTGTTAAGGCATGTTACGTATTTTATTATGCGACAAAATAATTTAAAACTTGTTATGTTACATTTTACATTTGAATTTTTCACTCACAAAAAACAGAAATGGCATTTACACATATTATATTAAAACACCGGACATTGGTCTACAGTTTTACCCTATACAGGGTTATTTTTAAAACACCAGCAACCTCGCAGGGGTAGATTCCTAAGGTTATAAGCTACTACTTTTGTTCTACGACTTTTGATAATTTGTTAGATTTTATTTTCATACAAAAATAAGTATTCATTTAATTTCCGTCTTGATTGTTACAACGCGCATCGCACTTTACGTAAACAAATACACGAAGCGTGGGGAACCCGACTAGCTCCTTTGAAGGTCAACGCGCCGCTCAGCTGAGCTGTGGCTGAGCGGCGCCTTTGAGTCGCGCGCGCACGCCGCATACTACGAAGAAAAATACGACACAACAAAAACTTGTAAAATCATTTTTTTTTAAATATATTGAGTTATATCCAAACTCGTAGAACAAAAGTTGTTCCGTATGGGGACAGCTATCTACCCCTGCGAGGTTGCTGGTGTTTTAAAAATAACCTTGTATAATTGCCACAAATCGGATAAGTTAGTTATAATTTGTGTAATATCCGTCCCTCTATTTGTTCAAGGTCTATCTAAGTATCTATCTAAGTATCTAAGTTAGCAGAAAGCGGTCACTATGAAACCGAATGACCTAACTTCACACATTCACTTTTATGATAATGTTCATGTAAACAAACCTGTTGAAATATTTTTCGCATAATGGATACGTATGTACTGTAAACAATGACTTATTGAATTGACCTAAGGTTTTTTGGTCGGTCTTAAACTTATAAATAGCAATGTAGACATTTGTCTACAGGATTACGCCAGTTACTACCTCGCACCGCAGTCTCACAAAGAACTGACGTAAAGTGGTTTCATAAGTGAGTGAGATTTTCCGAGGCTTTCCCAATCCAATTAACAAAATAAATTTATTGTGTAAAGTTAATAACACACTCATGATTCTTCTGGCATTATGGGTGTCCATGGACTGTTGACATTAATTAATTATCATCAGGTTACCACATACTCTATTACAGCTTCTGCTATAAAAATATAACGATCTCATATACAATCTGACTTAAAATTTCAGTTTGGCTGTGTATATCGTGCTATCAGGAAGACTGTTGGAGATCCGAAAAATCTCCAAGCCCCTATTCAAATTCAAGAGAAATTTAATACACCTAAGATTCTGATTAGACAATTTAAAATACTTTTAAAGTAGGAACTTGATAATACTGCATAATAATCCCATTTCATATTGCTAACTTAAAGCTTCCTAAAAGCAGTGGTATTTTACAAAATTGAAAGTACTTCTGGAAACCGATTTAAATAATGAATATTTTAACCACTTATGTAGATCTGATAATAAAATGCTAATATTAAATTGTATGAAACCATGCTTCCATCGCTTGCCGGACTTATAGTAAGCCATCCATAAACAGAAGCAACGCCACTCAGAACAGCATTAAAATCAAAATACTACATGAAATGCAGTGTAAAATGTACCAAGAAATAACACGTTAACTCTCACAATGCCTAGTGATAAGGGAAATTGCCGACATCTTTAATATTTTTTTTCATGACAAAGTGACTACACTAAACTGAACTTGATGGTATGTACAGTGCTGTCTAAATAAAATGTCAACCAAAATAATGCCGGCTTGAAGTTACGGTATATGCACCGGCTGACCCCGGAAAGCGACTCGCCTGAACGAGGCAATATGGTACATTTTTCATTATGTGTATAGTACATTTTTCATCATGTGTATATCCAGTCGGGTACAAAACTGATCAGGCATCCCACTATCTGTTCTCGTATCTCGATCCTAAGATACAAAGTTTAATTTCATTATTAAAATTAATGTTCGGTGGGCAGTGATCGATGGACGCGAACGCGCCCTCCCAAACACTCGTGATTAACGTGTTGTTTACATCGCCAACGCGTTACATCGAGTTTTATTGTTAGGCGATAAACAAACGATCTGTTGAAAGCAATCGATGGATGTGCGGCTGTTTCAAAATAACGTTGAATGTAGTAATTTTTTAAAGTTGTACACATGTAAACAATGCGACTCGTGTTGTGACGTCAGGCGTGATCTAACAGGTTGTCTGATTTATAACGTGGAAATATTAAGGTGGTGCTACATGTTAAGTGATTTTGCAAGCGTACACAAAAGAAATCAGGTTCAGAGGTTTGGCTTACGTTAACTTACAAGCGCTTGCGATGTATTAAACCTGGTTTAGGTACTTCTGTATACAAATTAAAGCTTGCATGAAGCTTTTCCACACTTACTACACGTTTAATTGTAGTTTGAATCGTCTCCAGAATAAAAAAGCCAAGCTTGAAACACCCAAACAAACAAAATTACTCCCTAGCGTGTGGAGCTGGCTTTATTTATCAGAACTGTACGTGATTTATTTGATCCGCTTTAAATATAACGTGCTAACATCTAAGTCGACGGTTCGTAGCAAATCATAGAATACTTAAAGCGTAACGTTATAACCTCGTACATATAGTTACTTTATGTGAGAGGCCGCCTGGGTTATCACCGCTTTGTTTATTTCTGCCAGCCAGCAACAGTGTGTTAATAATCTTGTTTATCATTATATAGGATTGAAGCCAGTAAAATTACTGATCATTATGAGACTCCACATCTTATGTGTCGGGGCGAGAAGTGCAATAGAGTTCCAGCCAGTTCGTAATAATTCAAAGTTCTGTGTTGTGTTCTTACTTCTATTTATGTGCAGGCTTGGGTGCTTATCATCAGGCGACAAAAGTATTGACAGCCTGCGTGGCGTAGGCCGAGGCTATAAAAAAACTCGTCGGTTACTTTCACCCAGTCTGACCTAGGGAAAATATTATTTGGAAATTCAAATGTAATTCTCCACTGTCCTAGTTCTGTCCAACATTGCGTCGACTCCAACACATTAAACACATATTAAGGATTTGTCTTTTTCGCAAGCCGTCGGTGCGTAACGTTTGATGTATAGCGCAGAGCTGATATTTGATTTCGAGTTTATTGCTTTTTTATTGTGACTAAAAATGTATTAGATTACATCCTTTTTAAACCCAGACAAGCAAAGGGATTTTAAGTTCAAACCCGTCAACCCGTTTGTATGTTTGTGGATGTGTCTGTGTTTGGAGAACTGTAACGCCTAAGCTAATCGATAAATTCGAATGTGGTATTTGTTTGAAAGCTGCTTTAATTAAAAAAGGTCTTAGATATGTTTGTAAAAAAATATATTCAGCCATTTTTTTAACATAGGCTGGCAATCCAGTAAGTGGATTACCTGATGGTAAGTAATCTGCACCGCCTATGTACGGCCATAATACCAAAACTTTAAAGGAAAAGGATAATTAAGAGATTGGAAAGAAAGGGGGATTTGAGTCTCCGGATATCTCACTCACTGTACGAAACGCAGCAATGAGCCGATACTTTACATCAGTTTTCTGTAAGACAGTGGTAACAAACCTGTCGAGACAGCCTATTCATGCTTTAAACAAAACAAAAGATACGTAATAAAATTGTTGTAGGAACTTACGTCGAGGCTGTTTATTTTTATTTATTGTGGCTAAGAGCGCAACTAGTAGTGCTGGCGCGATGCGGTGCAGATCAACTCACATTACAGCCCCCAGTTGCCAAAAAATGCACATGAAACCCGACTTACCAGTTAAATAGAGCTACACTGCCCTGGTGAACAGTTTAAATGTTTTCAGATAGTTTTGTACATATACAGGGTTAATTTTAAAACACCAGCAACCTCGCAGGACCAGATAGCTGAGCTCATACGGAACAACTTTTGTTCTACGAGTTTGGATATAACTCAATATATTTAAAAAAAATGATTTTACAAGTTTTTGTTGTGTCGTGTTTTTCTTCGTAGAATGCGGCGCGGTGCGGCGTGAGCGCACGACATCAAAGCGGCGCTCAGCTGCTCGAGCGTTGACCTTCAAAGCCGCTAGCCCGGTTCCCCACGCTTCGCGTATTTGTTTACGTAATCTGCGATGCGCGTTGTTAATATTCAAGACGGAAATTAAATGAATACTTATTTTTGTATGAAAATAAAATCTAACAAATTATCAAAAGTCGTAGAACAAAAGTAGTAGCTTATAACCTTAGGAATCTACCCCTGCGAGGTTGCTGGTGTTTTAAAAATAACCCTGTATACATACATACGCACTCACGCCTGTAATCCCCAAAGGGGGTAGGCAGAGGTGTTAACTAGTACAAACACATTTTGCCGAGCGTATTTCCGTCCCATGATGTGATAGGGGGCGAGCCTATCGCCACACCGCTCAATTACAGACTCCGGGCTGATACTGATTGTATCGTGATAGAAAAACCCAATAACACTTTACTCGATACAGGGATCGAATCTAAGACCTCAGTTCAGAAGTTACACCGCGTAAGCAATACATAGATATTTTTTTCCGTACCAAATCAGCGCCACAGCGACACAAACTCAACCATACGTTTCCATAAATGACTAGAACATCTTTTAAAACGGTACAATTATCTGTAAATAGTTTTATCTGCAGCATGAATGAACCGGCTCAACCAGGTTGGTAACCTAGGTAAAGAAAATGTACGTAAGCTACTTTGCTGTAAGGTATCATATGCATACTGAGAGTGTTGGAGGTCCAGGTCCCTTGAATTACATCCCTCCTTCTACTAAATATTAGACACCAACAATGTTCTCTTTTAACATATAACATAAGGGATAGGCAGAGGTACAACTAGTGCTACACCCACGTTTCGTCGAGCTTATTTCCATTCCATGATGTGATAGAATTGGAGTCACAAATGCCAATGTGTGATTTATTTTGATAGCAAACATAAATACAAGTGATAACCCGACCTGAGAATTGAACCCAGCTCACGATATCTTAGACTATGTGGCCACCATTAAACTCGTGAGGCAATTTCTTACTAAAATACGGATGGTACAAAATGTCGGCTCCATTTTAGTAAAGAGTAATCCAAGACGAAGTAAAGCCGCGCGAGGTGTGGCGAGGGAACGAAGACTATCATACACGTGACAGTCCATTACCAAGATTGTATTTTATTTTCAGCACCTCTACCGTACCCTGTTGTCTCTGTCAATACACGAGTGAATGTGAAAATAATATTAATAATTCATTCTGTATTTACCATACCACCTAGTACTTTTCTAGCTCATTCGTGCGCTTATTTTAAACACTATTTTTGTCGTTATAAACAACACGGTAAGCTTTTTTCTCTTTATTAATTTACCAACGTTTGTATACATTGATTCATTGACATAACAAAAACTATTACAGGAATACAGCATTCTTCAATACCTGGTGGTAATGAAAACAGTGTACTTGTTATTAAACATTATGATTTCTACTAAAATTAATAATAATAATATTTTATTAATAAAGATTAAATTAAGTATTTGTACAAACATGAGTGCATACACACATTAGTATGGAAGACTTTAATAATGAGATCATGAGTCAGGATGGTTATATTTAGCCATGTTCTTTTTTAAAAACGAACTGCGTTGAGAGAGAGTTGAGAGTTTGGTGAGTTAATATCGAAGTGACTAAGTAGTTTGTTAGTTCACACAACTCCTGGATTGCGCTACACTTACAATCAAGTGTTGCAAAGTCATTTTGCCGAGCTGGGTTAAAAATAGTTTACTACGAAAAATTACTTTCTGCGCGACTTTAAATCGGGTGTATAGAGCTCAGCCCTAATTTTACATCTGCGTATCCGTTCAGGAATAAAGGCGTAAGTTTATAAATGTATAGTTATTATTCTTTAGGCGAACGTTATTTTTGGCTGTTAAACGAAGGGCCTATTTGAACCCGCACAGAATTTTTTTTCTGTGATGCACAAATATTTGTTTCAGGCCTGGGTGTTGTGAGACCGTAAGGCCTCCCGTAGTTCCTGATATGACACAAAACTCGTAACTTACAGTGGGTAAGAGCTATGTGACTGTTAGGTATATTATATATTTATTATAAAATACACTTAAAAAGAAGCGTGATATCCACACGATATCTATTGTATACATTACATGCAGGAAGCTGTGAGTAAAAGTCAGAATTTGCAGTAAATTATTTTTGCAGAATAATGTTAAGACACAAGTCCATCAAGCGGGACGTTTATGAATCATATTTTTATGTGAAAACGCAAATATTTATGTTCTCAATGAATTCACGTTATTTTGAGACACCATCACGTGTTTCAGAGCGTTTAGTACACACTCTTTTCTTTAATGATAAATTATAAAGAGCAGAGTCGGGCGCTAAGACCGTTTTTACCGATTTAAAAATAAAAATAATAAGAAATTCTCACTTTAAGTTTTTTTTTATAGCATAGGCCGGCACACGAGCAAGTGTGTCACCTGATGGTAAGTTATCTCCACCGCCCATGTACGCCCACCAACAGAAGAATCATGGGCACGTTGCCGACCTTAATTTTTTTAAATTGACCTTAAATTTGGCCTTCCGGATATCACTCACCGTACGAAACGCAGCAGCAAGCCGCCACTTTACGACGGTTTTCTGTGAGACAGTGGTAACGACCCGGCCGAGCCAGCCCATTGATGCTGTAGACAAAACTGTCTGCAGCGTGGCTCTACCACTCAAAACTCACTTTAAGTAGCTTGTGACTTAAGCGCCTTAACTGTTTTTTTGTTACTTGCCGCCAAAAAAGACTGAGACACTGTACATTATCGGCCAATACACGAGCCTTGTCAGGATCTCGTTTTCCTCTTATATTATTTACGAAGTTACCGGTATTAAATGCTTAAAACAAAGTTTTAGAATTGTACACTGGAACATACAGAAACCTTTAAACTGATCGTCAATAACTTAAAATACCCTGACTTTCTTTTTATTTAATTGAATGACGAGACGAGCAAGTCGCTCGCCTGATGGTAACTGCTATGCTTGCCCATGAACAGAGGCAACACCAAACAGAACTTTGAATTATAAAGCACTGCATGCCACTGAACTGCGCTCGTTACCCCGAAACGTAACATGATGAGACTTATCTCATGATGCCCAGTAATTTCACTGCTTCCATTGAAGCCAGTGAATTACCTCCAAAACAAAACACAACGGTGCTTACACAAATAAGAAAAACATCTGTAACCCTCTTTTGACTTCATTACTTCATTGCTGCGCTTCGAATTATGGCATATGGTTACTGTATTGAAACCGCGTAATTTTGGATTATTTTAATGTCTAATGAATATGGCGTGGATGTATCAAGTTTAAAAAGAATTAAAGCAGTGTTTCCCAACCTTTTTTTAGGCCATGCCCCACCTTAACATATTTTTGTTAAATTTGTCACCGATACCTAGCATTGCATTTAAATAACCCAAAGCGAAAGGCTTAAAGTCGTATCGAGTCCATTTTTAAATCCCCCCCTTAACTATCAAACTGCCCCCCTGTGGAGCGTGGGCCCCACGTTGGGAAACACTGAATTAAAGCCTTTTTCCTGATGTTATAAGGGCCATGTTGTAACACTCACTTCATCACGCCAAAATGTTCCGCGTAAATGCAACGTGTCCGCATCGCTGAATCAGATAATTAACTACAATTACAATGTACATCGGACTGATTGCCAATTTACAATTATGTAATTTGATTCTGTAGGAAGAGTATATAATCGATGAATTTGATGACTATTGCAAATTTTGACGATGTCTTTATTTAAGTATAAATACTTAAATCACTATTTTAGATAGGAATTAAAGAACTATATCGAATAATAATAAAAAAATGCAACCAGTATAAAGTACTTTTTGAATTAACAATAAATATACCCAACAGTCATACATATAGCCCTGACCCCACACTAGGTTAAACCTGTAACATCGGTATCAGGAACTAGGAGGAAATTGCGGTTTGTGGATCATATAAACATTTGTCGGAGTGTGGGAATCGTACCCGTGGCCTCTCGCTTCATAGTCGGCTACGATCACCATTAATTGCTTTTATAATAGCTGTATAATACTGCTTAGAATTAAACCAAACTAAATACACAACCACGGAAAGGTCATCTCAGCATGCAAAACAGATACGTAGATACGTAGCTCTTCATGCTGTTTACTTTTGTCGGATCGTCACATTTTGATTTCGGCATTTATAGGTAGTATCAAACTAGTAGTAGTAAATGTAGTTGCAAGTGTACCTCACTAAAGGTTTATTTAAAGGCGAAATTGGCCATAATTTCTATGCCCGTGTGATGATTTCAGTGAATTTCTTCAATATTTCTAAAACAATTTCTGATCAATGTTTACAAAGTGCTACATTCCATTCTTCCCACATCGCGTACTACGTGTAGATATGTATCAATACGTTTGTTCGTTTGTATTGAACGCAAATAGCGTATGACGTCAGCTGTCATGGAAAAATGTTTGACCTTACGCGTGTCGCAGTCAGACCGTCTCGGGTTCCATACTACGAGTAACAACCGCCACTTTATACAGAAAGTTGAATTCATTACAAGGTGGTAGGTCCCTCGTATGCGAGAGGCCGTCTGGGTTGGTACCACTGGTTTGTCTAATTCAGCCGCCATGTAATAGTGTGTAAGCACTGTTGTGTTTCGGTTTGAAGAACCTTGAAGCCAGTGAAACTACTGGGCATTATGAGACTTAATATCTTATGTCTCGGGGTGACGAGCGCAGTTCAGTGCCATGCAGTGCTTTGTAATTCAAAGTTCTGTGTAGTAGGTACTGCTTCTGTTTATGGACAGGTCCACCCCACGTTGCGATACAGAGCAACCCTATTACAATACCCATCAAATTATGTGTAAACATTTCCAATCGTAAACTCATTAAAATTAACCCACTTAAGAATTGAACCAGACTTTCACAATTACACTACCATAGCCTACACTACCACTACACAAATGAAACGACATAGTTGTCTGTGTTTAATTTAAATACTGTTTTCGGCAAAGACTTTCATAAAGGTTTCATTTCACTTCTGTTTGAAGTGACACGCGGCGAAATAAAAAAGCCGTCATTTGTACAGACATCTTTGAACTGTCGCGTTTACACTGAGATCATTATATTTTTAGTCATCCATCAGACATTCAAAAGGTCACATTCTCGCGGCTTCTTTGCCTCTACACGTGCCTAGATTTTTTTTTATAATACAAGTAAGTTGAACGCAGATGGCCGTAATTGAATATTCGTTAAGTCGGCCAATGTAGAAAATAAATTGTCACATACAATTCTAGGCCACGGATGATAACACAATCCTTAAAAGCACCTGACAATCGATGGGTGACCGCTTAGTGGTGTTTTTACTGAGCGTCTCCGTGCTTCGGGTGGCAGGTAAAAATTCGGTCCCGGTCTTATCAACAGATAGCAGTTGTTAAGCCAAGTCAGAGGCCTTTGGTGGGCTTGACATAGATATAAGATAGATCGACACTATCAGGTATATTGAAGACAGATAATAATAAGTATAACATCTACGACAAATAACACATTATAAATACACCACGCTACTACAGAGAGGAAAGCCCTCTGCCGCCCGACGACGAGGTATCAATATACCAACAGTAGAGTGTTATCCGTGTGTGTTTATATAGTGTTCACATATGTATGTACACTGACTGTACAAGAGGTATTGCACGCCAGATAGAAACACTGCAAACGCGAATCACCACAGTAATATATTGTTTACATTACTTTACATTGTTTACAATAGTTGCTGAGATTTTACAATATTTGCAATGGAGTATAACATACTATCGTCTCGGAGGAGCTTGTTAGTATTTATGAAACTAAATTTAATATAAGCAAAAGTTAGAAAACATGTAATTAATGTATTTGTTACCGAATTAAGTAGAGTTTAATAAACAAACGAGTGCACATGTTTGCACAGGTTAATTGGCCACAGACTAATTATAAACGTTATTTCAGTTAATTGTAAAACATGCTAAAATTAAGACAAAGGATAGTTTGAATTGAAAATAATTTTGGCCGCGGCTTGACCTGTGATATGGTCCGGAGTCCCTGGGCCAGCTGATCCACTTGATTACTATCAAGCTAATTTTCCGTGAGTAGCTTCGTTTCGATGAGAAGCCCAACAATTCCCTATGCGAAAATTCTCTATTGTGGTAGCTAACAGAGGTAGCAAGGATAGAATATTTCGATTTGATGATACTCAAAAATTTATTATTTTATTTGTAGGACAATAGGACTGTTAAATTATATGCATATTAACTAAGTAAAAACAAAAAAATCAGCTGGTTAGTAATCATACCTATTGGAAGGAGGATTGGAAGGAGGGCTTCCAATAGGCATCGATAACGAGGTCATAAAAAATGATTTGAATGAGCTGATTTTTTTGTTTTTACTTAGTTAATATTCATATAATTTAACAGTCATATTGTCCTACAAATAAAATAATAAATTTTTGAGTATCATCAAATCGAAATATTCTATCCTTGCTACCTCTGTTAGCTAGCACAATAGAGAATTTTCGCATAGGGAATTGTTGGGCGTCTCATCGAAACGAAGCTACTCACGGAAAATTAGCTTGATAGTAATCAAGTGGATCAGCTGGCCGAGGGACTCCGGACCAATAGTCTTCTCAAAGTTTAAAATATTCTCGTATAAAAATAGAAATCGGTTCAGCGACTTCGATCCCCGCACCGAGACAAATGTTTGTGTGATCCACAAATATTTGTTTCGGGGTCTGGGTGTTGTTAAACCGAAAGTCTCTCGTAGTTCCTGATACCCACGACACAAGACTCGTATCTCACTGTGGGGTCAGGACTATGTATGTGGGTGTAGGGAGTATTTATTTATTTACTTAACCTTGAAAACGTTTAACCATTTTTTTGCCTAGGCCGGCGCATAAATTTGTGGTTTCCCTGTAGATAAGTTACCTTCGCATTAATAATGATTATATTAAGTGAACATTATTTAAATTATCAGTTTATAGGTGATTATTAATATTGATAGCCACCGCCCATAATACCCACAATACCAGAGACACCATATTAAGCAATATTAAGCATAGCAGAGTAATGTTATTGATATAAAACCGTACAAGGCGACGCTAATTTAAATTTAATATCATTTTAATAGGTAACACATGTTATGTCATTAATTCTACCCTTTGGGAGAAGGAGCGATAAAAATATGCAAAAACGAACCATAATTACAATGACACGTAAAGAGTTTGGAATTAAAAACAAAACACGCGACGAAGGCAAGAATATTAATGCGTGACGCCCTCGTAATTACGGGGATTCGTCTACTAAGCTAAAATACTATTTTCTTGTCCGTAATTAATAACCAGAGTACATTAACCATGAGCTGAGTAATTATTAATATAATACAAGCACAGTTATATCCCCAAAGGGATAGGCAGATGTGACACTAGAGTTGGTTTACCAAGTTATTATAGCGATGATAGCGAGCATGCCTGTTACCATTAACAATTTCATTAACTGTAGAAGCACCAATTGAAAATTTCTGATATTATTTCAATCGTAATTACGATTAAAGGTAATAAATAGCACGAGATCCGGCAGTAGAATCTCTACGTTCATGACGTAGATGCTCAAGCTCAAATTTCTACATTCATTTTGAATAGGACAATACATTGATAATAGGGTGCCAGTCAAAAAGTGCCCGCATATTTTTTTTTTTTTTTTTAATATAATTACATTTCGGGAAAAAAATTCGTTCATGGTGTAGTTAAATAAAGCATTGTTCCTATTACACAGCTATGTATGTAGAGAATTCAAAAAACCATAGTTGCCGTACAAAAAAGTATTAACTGTTTACACCTGGCTGCCAAGTAGTTGCGGCCGAGTAGCAACGGCACCCATGGTTTTTTGAATTCTCTACATACATAGCTGTGTAATAGGAACAATGCTTTATTTAACTACACCATGAACGATTTTTTTTCCCGAAATGTAATTATATTAAAAAAAAAAAAAATTATGCGGGCACTTTTTGACTGGCACCCTATTATCAATGTATTGTCCTATTCAAAATGAATGTAGAAATTTGAGCTTGAGCATCTACGTCATGAACGTAGAGATTCTACTGCCGGATCTTAGGCTATAAGGCTAGTGCAGCTAAAATCTTTTAAAAACGTGATGTGCGAGCTACAAAGCGATAGAGGACTCTACAGATAAAAGAAGTAGATAAAAACGATTCAAAAACGCATCGTGCAAGCTACAAAGCGATAGAACACTCCACAGATAATGAAAAAAGTAGCTAAAAAGATTTTAAAACGCATTGTGCGAGCTATAAACCGATAGAACACTCAACAAACAATAGAAAAAAAGTAGCTAAAAAAGATTCAAAAACGCATCGTGCGAACTACAAAGCGATAGAAGACTGCACAGATGATAGACAAAAATAGTATAACACATTCCTGTGGGATGGAAAGCGATCTACCAAACACACATCAGCAAAAAATACTCATCAATATTCGTCAGTAAGCCGTAAACGTTAGCCGAAAACCGTCAGCTCACCGTCCAACTATTAATCTCATTACTGCGTCCATGTTAATAAGAGATTATTTTATGCCTATATCCTTCTTATTGTGGTAGCCTACTTTGCAGGAGAAACTGGTGAGGTTCAGGATCAAATCCCGCAAAGTCATACTTTGTGTTCGAGTTTTAAATATATAACACATATTTCCTATCATTGTTGTCTATACATATAGTTATTTAGAATTATTTATTTTTAGTTTTAGTGATTACTATTCGTTGTTTATAAGATTTAAATTTTTATATTTTTGTTGTGCTGGCATTGTGTTCGCACGTCACACAGACTTCTCATTAAAAATCTGCGCTGAAGTACAGCTAAGGCTGTATTTCAGCATAAAGCTGAATGGGAAGTCTTGTTATTTTGGTCTAGCATAATACTGGTATGATGTGTGTAAAACTATTTTGTGTCTAGTCCAATAATAAAAAAAAACTTTTAACACATAATGTAAACACACAATCACATATGGATGCTTTTGATTAGAATTTGTGACCGATGTGGCGATAGGTTTTTTTGTATAGTATAGGACTTCAAACCAACAAGCGAGTCACCGGATAGTAAGTGATCTCCACCGCCCATGTACACCCACAATATGTGAAGAATTATAGGCGCGTTGCCGAACTTAACGGAGAGGGATAATTAAGGGATTGTACTTGTTGCATATCTGCCTACATCATCAGAGGATACAGGAGTGAGCGTATATTGGATACTTTACTGAGAGCTCTATCATAGCTTTCTATAACTCAATTCTGTTTATCAACGTTGTATTTATCCGACTAGAATTTACTTTCGTTTAATTATAGTTCATTTAGTATTCCTTGTGGTACATAGGCGTTTCATTGTTATAACCAGTATAATTTGCCCTCGTTTGTGTTAAATATCTTTGTTGGCGAGAGAGCGGCAAAGCGGCAAAATACGCATAATTAAACGAAAACGTACAATGCCGCACATTTTCATAAACAAACTAGCGTTAAATCATTCATACATAAATAATGTATGGTTAATATTCATGGGTTTCTGGTGGTATTTATGAGTCTGTGATGAAACCTATCGTTGTTCCAGGTTTGTTGGTATGCTCTTTGTTAACCCCTGATAAAAAAGAAGGGGGTCTGTGTCTCTGATCAGTCGGTTATAACTTTTTTTGTTCTGTCACGGCAAAATGACTGGATTTGGTGTTCAGTCCAAATATTAGGTCCTTACATATGAAATTGGCGTTTTTCGTACTGGCCACTTTAATCACAAATTTCTCCTCTTTGGTAAGGAATTCCAAATTCAAATTTGTACAGCTATAGACTCATGTATTTGTGCTTCGATGATCGTCATTAATTTGTTTTTTTTCTTTTGTTTTTTTCTGTTTGCGTCACTCATTTTACAAAATGGAAAACTTAAAATATCGCATTATTTACGAGTACGAGTTCCGCCGTGGCACTAGTGCTGCGGAAACAACTCGAAGGGTGAATGATGTGTATGGCGGTCGTGTTGCAAAAGAAAACACAGTTCGTTTTTGGTTCCAACGTTTTCGTTCTGGAAATTTCGACCTGCAGAACAAGCCCTGTGGACGGCCTGAGACTCAAGTTGATAATGAAGAGTTGAAGGCTATTGTGGAAGCGGATCCATCGCAAACCACGTCCGAGTTAGCTGCAGGCTGCGATGTTAGTGATAAAACTGTTTTAATTCACTTGAAGCAAATTGGGAAGATTAAAAAGCTTGAAAGGTGGGTACCTCACGAATTGACTGAAGCAAACCGGCAAACGCGCGTCAACTGCTGCGTTACATTACTAAACCGGCACAATAATGAAGGTATTTTAAACCGAATCATAACCTGTGATGAAAAATGGGTTCTTTACGATAATCGGAAGCGATCAGCGCAATGGTTGGATCCTGGCCAGCCAGCCAAATCCTGCCCCAAGCGAAAATTAACCCCAAAAAAGTTACTTGTAAGCGTTTGGTGGACTAGTGCCGGTATTGTTCATTACAGTTTTCTCAAATCTGGCCAGACTATTACGGCTGATGTCTATTGTCAGCAATTGCAAACCATGATGGAAAAGCTAGCGGCTAAACAACCTAGGCTGGTCAATCGCTCCACGCCACTGCTGCTTCACGACAACGCTAGACCACACACTGCGCAACAGACGGCTACTAAATTAGAAGAGCTTCAATTGGAAAGTCTAAGACATCCTCCGTACTCCCCGGACCTTTCTTTTTTTTTCGCGGGGAAAGCCGTTTATTGCTACCGCCCCACCGGGGGGAGGTGGAACGGTTATGTTGGGTTCTACCGACCTTACGACCCAGCCACCCGACCGCTGGGACGAGTCCCTAACACTATGTACAACCTATGCCGGTAACTACCAACTAAAACCCCGCGGTGACCATCTTCGGCGCATTAGGGACGGCCCCGGGTTTCCCGAGGCGAAAAAGCACCCCGACTTCAGCCAGAACCGCCCTTGCGCGGTGCCGCCTTGCGGCAGCCCTTCTCCAATTAGGGGGGGTCTCAGAAGCCCCCGCACACCGAAGGACGCCCTCGGCGTCAACGGCAGCATCGAGGCCAACCACCCGTGCTGCCGTCCATCCCGGGGGTCGCACGTACAAAAATACGTGTACAAAACCGTACTGAATGGGCGCTACGACAGCCCCCCGCTGCGCGCCCGCGACCCCCCGATGGCCCCTATTAGTCGCCTCTTACGACAGGCAGGGGATACCGTGGTGGAATTCTCCAAACGCCCCCGATCCACAGGGCGGGAGACGCCGGTCAGTCGTCACCCCGGCGCCTCCAACGTCTCCTCTGGCGGCGGGAGGGATCGCTGTGCTCACGATCCCTCTCGGCACTCTCCTTCTGCGAGATTACGGCCTCGCAGAAGTGGGCCACCGCGCGCCAGGACCTCTGGCTGTCGGACATGGCGGACACCACGGCCGGCAGCGAAAGGTCACCTCCGACGACTGCTACGAGAGCGCTGCGCTCTTCGTCCCAGGCTGGACATTCCTCTAAAGTGTGTTGGGCCGTGTCCTGCGGACAGTTGTCACAGTGGTGACACACGGCCGACTCCTCTGCGCCGACGATCTGACACAGGTACTGGCCGAAACACCCGTGGCCAGTGAGAACCTGTGTCAGCCGGAACGTCGCCGCGCCGTGGCGCCTTTGGTCAAAGACAGGGCGCATTGCCGCGACGGCCCTCAGACCCGCTGTCGGGTTCTCCAGCCTGAGACGCCACTCCTCCACGGCAGCTCTGCGTAGGGAGCCACGTTTGGCGTCCACCTCTGTCGGGGCCAGTCGCTGCCCGCGTCTGAACGCCTCCTCCCGCCAGTGAAATGTGGCGGAGAGGACCTTGGCGTCCAGATCCCACGGGTACTCCCCGGACCTTGCTCCAACAGATTACCATTTTTTTCGAAATTTGGATAACTTCTTGCAGGGGAAAAAATTCAACTCCGATGGGGCAGTCCAAATCGCCTTCAAAGATTTTATTGATTTCCGTCCGACTGGTTTTTTTAGTAAAGGGATCAATGAACTACCTATGAGATGGCAAAAGTGCATAGAAAATAATGGTTCATACTTTGATTAATTAAATATATTATATTAAAAAATATTCGACTTTTTGTTCCTCCCATACAAAACGCCAATTTCATATGTAAGGACCTAATATAATGTCAACCGTCAAGAGACATTGGGTCCGTCGATTGTCGGCAAAATTACGCCGACCTGAACTTATACATTGACAGTTGTTTTAATAATATTGCTAATGTCTAAGAAAAATCGAGTTGTTAATGTTGGGTTTATGTTAAATAGTATTCTGTAGCAGTGATGCCAACTTGGGGGTTTTCTCCCTAAATTTAGGGAGAAAAAATCTCGACAGGGAGTTTTTTAAGGGGAATAATTTTTTGGGGGTATTTTTAGGGATAAAATTTTAATTGTTTTTTTTTTTATTGTAGGTACTACTGCAATGTATGTTATGAATAAGAGACCTTTGTCCATGGTACTTGAAAAATTAAAAATAATCAGATATAAAATATCAATAAATATTCGTTTATTATTGACTTATTTTAAAAATATTGTATTATTATTTATTCCTGATAAAAACAAAGACCTGCAGCTGGTAAGTAAATGAAATAAAATATAAAATAATTGAATTTACATTTCATTGTTTGTAGGATTTAAAAATACAATTGTATTATTTAATATTACTGAATAACTATTCTAATTTATTTCATTATATTGAATATGATATACTTGTGTCACCGTCAGGGGGTTTTACTTTGAATTTAGTGGGTTTTGAAATTGCTTTAGGGGGAAAGTTTTCAAACAGTTGGCGACACTGTTCTGTAGGAGTATCCAATACCATCAGTAAGATACCTACATACCTGAGAAGTCATAAAAAATTCGAAGGTATGCGAAGTTCATCAATCCGCATTATGCAAGCGTGGTGAACTAATTCCTAAGGCCTAACCCCTCTTGTTTAGTGGAGGAGGCCCGTGTCCAGCAAAGGGAATGTTTATAACAGGGTTAGTATTATTATTATATGAGGGCGACTGAATGAGAGAAGTTAAGCCTTAGTCCACCACACTAGCCTAATGCGGGTTGGCAGACTTCACATACCTTCGAAATTCTTATGATTTCTCCGGTATGCCGGTTTCTCGTCGATGTTTCCTTTACCATTAAAGCAAGCGATAATCAACAATTAATATACACGTAACTTAGTAATGTCAGAGGTGCATGCTCTTGGGGCTGGTTTCGAACCTTCGACAGTCCGTATCACTCCCCGCTGAGTTATCACTGCTTACTCGCTCTCAGACAAACTAAATTTTATTTCATGTAAAATAAACATAAAATCTTGTATATAAACTGAGACGGTATAAAATATGCTATACATAATAATGTCCCTGTGGAACTCGACTTTAATCTACTGAGATTACATATGTTTGAAAAGTGAGTATGTTATGACGTGTTTATGATTTGCGGTGGGCATGGTAAGTTGCGTCGTGACGTCACGTCGTCGACCTGTAAGCTGCACTGCACGCCCTTTGAAGTAGTAACTGTCGTGGTAAAGAAATTTCTTGCATAAATGATGCGCAGCAGCGACAGCTCAGCGGGGAGCGGTATGGACTGTCGAGACGAAAGTCACAGGTTCGAAACCAGCCCCAAGAGCATACAATACTGACTTTTCTAAGTTACGTGTATATTAATTGTTAATTATCGCTTACTTTAACGGTGAAGGAAACATCGTGAGGAAACCTGCATACCTGAGAACTCGATAAGATTTTTCGATGGTATGTGAAATCCGCCAACCCGTATTAGGCCAGCGTGGTAAACTAAGGCCTAACCCCTTTCATTCAGTAGAGGAGGCCCGTGCCCAGCAGTGGGACGTATATAATACAGGGCTAGTACAAAATGATGAGGAATATCATTATATTATCCAGATAGATAAGCATGCGGCTTGCCTTATGGTTAGTGATGAGTTTAATTCGTTTTAACCAAAACGTTTGTTGTTAATACGTAGATAAGCATTACCCACTGTCCCGTTGGGTTGTGGGTACGGTCCATGTATATGTTTATTAAACTAGTACTTCGTGTACATAGACAATTAAAACTATGCGAGTCTCATTTGAGATTCAACGGTTCTTCAGGTTTATCCTGGACACTTGACAATGAAACATTTCTATTGGTTATAATTTTAATGTCTTGAAATTCAAAGTCCTGTTTGGTGTTACTACATTAATGGGTAGGCGTGGCGCCGAGCATTAGTCGAGCTAGTTACTGGTCATTTATTTCACCACGTCATAAAAAGATATGGATTCCCTTCATAATAATTACAATCACGACATAGACATCCGCAAACAATCGATCAGACCGGTCGCCAGATGTTCGCGCGCAATCCATCAACGTCGTCCAAGTCATTACAAATAAAAACACGATTGTTTCTATAGCATACATCATTTTACCACCGCCATAAATCCATGGTAAGTGCTATATGTGTTCTATTAACAAGATTTACGCGCATGTTTAGTTTACGCTATCTAAATTGATTCTGCGAGGTTTATAACAGTGCTTCGATGTTTGGGTTTTTACAATATATTAAAGTCTAGATTGGCGCATTAGCGGTAACAAGTTTGGAATTGAGTGAATAAACAATTTTCTGATAACTGAATAAAATAAATAATTTTCTGATTACACAACAGCTGTGATGAAATCGTAGTTATTAACAGGTTAATTTCAATTACATAAAAATGTGGTGAAAAACCGTTGGATTACCTTTTTTTATAATATACGCCGGCAAATAAGCAAGTGGTTCATTCTTTTTTATTTAATTTCGCCACGCCTGCCCATAAACAGAAGCAACACCACACAGAACCTTAAATTATAACGCACTGCATAGATATTAAGTCTCAATTTGCAGTAATTTCAACGGCTTCAATGTCCTTCAAACCGAAACACAAGTGAAAAAAAAAAAAAGTTCTTACACACTGTTGCTTGGTATACACATTTTAGCAAAAGTACTTAGTCAAATAATAATAAATAATTGTGTGTTGTGTACAAATTGTAAAATGTATGTGCACACAGAGCTTTTATTTAAACAAATACTATATGAAACTTTGCAGAAAATGTTAACTGAAGATTAAATCATTGACATTACAGAAGGCTTCATCAACATCATCCACAGGACGTCCACTGCTGAACATAGGCCTCGCCCAAAGATTTCCAGACCGACCTGTTGGAAGCGGCCTGCATCCAGCGACTTCCTGCGACCTCTATCAGGTCGTCTGTCCACCTTGTAGGTGGACGTCCAACACTGCGTTTGCCAGTACGTGGCCTCCATTCCAGAACCTTTCTGCCCCATCGGTTATCGGTTCTGCGAGCGATGTGGCCTGCCCACTGCCAGAAGGCTTACTGAATAAAAATTTGTCAACAATAAGATGGTCTTATATCGTGAATGCTCTGGAATATATAAATTTTTTCGCTAAATATCTACTCCGGGGGGAAGAGCTGTGGATACGTTGGACTCAGCGGTTACGACCTAGCGTTAAGTATAGGAGAGATGGAAAACATCCGAATGACCGCTAAGTTACAAGAATCCTACATCGGCAATGCTAACCAAAACCCCGCGGTGGACCTTTTTTGAAGATGACCTCATCCTCTACGGCAGTCTTGAGACCAACCACTCACGCTGCTGTTAATATCAAGCTGGAAAATATACCAAGCATTACGAAATTCCTTTTATACCCCATGCCTTAAAAATCAAGGAGTAATTTTCCCATTATATTACTTGAAATGTAAACTGACATAATTATGTCACTTATTTTTATAGTGCAACTGTGTGTAATTCTCTATTTAACTATTTATGGCCCACTTATTGCAATTACCCAAAAGCTTTATTATTTAAATTGCCAAAAAGCGAATAACTTCTATAATTAAATGACATAAACAAACGTTTCACCGTTAATTAACTAGTGTCACCGGTGGCAGGCCACCACGCGACGGTAATGGTTTCAATCCATTACTTGTATAATTTTACCGCACAAAAGTCACAAACATGAATTATTACAACTTATATACGAATATGTAATGGTCACCTTCGCATGCAATGGGACAATATAAATAATCGGATACCCTTTATAACAGAGATTTATAAAAAAACAACTGCAGTACGATTTGTATTACAGACATAAGAAAAAAGGTATTTTGGGTGCTGTATCCAAAATTTGCTCTTACCCTAGGCCAACATCATCTTATTTTTTTTTTTATTGAATGACTAGACGAGCAGGCTGGTGCTCGCCATAAACAGAAGCAACAACACACAGAACTTTGAATTACAAAGCACTGCATGGGACTGAACTGCGCTCGTCACCCCGAGACATAAGATGTTAAGTCTCATAATGCCCGGTAATTTTACTGGCTGCAATGTCCTTCAAACCTTGCTTACACACTTTTGCTTAGCGGCAGAAAGAGACAAAGCGGTGGTATCAATTTCTATCTGCCTATCCTAAATTTTCACACAATATGTGCTATTATGGCTCAGCCGGGAAACGAGCAAATCGGTAACTGTAAAGTGATCTCGACTGATATATACACCCACGATACCAGAAGAACCATGGATGCATAGTCAACCTTAAAGGAAAGGAATGGGTATTAGGTGGAGGAGACAGTGGTAACAGCCCGGTCAAGCCGGCCCATTCATGCTGTAGAAATAACTGTCTACAACGTGGCTCTGCTACTCATAGAAATCACCAACCACCACATTCATTTCAGTATAACTTATGAAAATTCTATAATTATGCGTCCATGTTTCCATGTTAGTAGCGAAAATGTTACGTATCAAGCCAGTTCTGTTTCAATAAGATGTAGTTTCTAATTAAAATTAATGAGCCAACATGTAGACATGACTTCACTCTGTTTTACGAAATTACGTACTGTTACAATATTTACCCGTAATATTTGGTATGTAATTATTGAAGTTAAATATATAATATATATCGTGATACTACAATTAGGAATTTAATGTGAGATGAGTTATAAAAAATAATAGGACACAAATAACATGATCACTTTAAACCAATTTACTCTATTCACAGAGAACAAACCCGAGTCAGGAGTAACCAATTGTAGGCTTTACTTTAACTGCACTTGTATACACGCTTAGTATGATTAACCACGACGGAATTACCACTACCGTAACGGTCAGCCAAGCAGAATGCTGGCTACTATAATAACGACTACGACTGGTACTAAGGTCCTTACTACGCGACGACTGAATGCGAACTGTCCCTGTCAAGTCGTGCGCCACTCTTTTATACATTATTTTAGGCGGATCTACCCGACGACAATTTTATAAACACCGTTCGCATAAATTAATAAAAATTTACATCTAACACGGCCTCTCCTGACACGTGCGCGTCCCGAGCACATTAGGTGTTTACAGAACGGACAATGAGTTTAGAAGAATACAATGCAAAAGATTCGTTTCTAGGCGGAGCCGTTATTCAATGCCACTCCGCACCACGCATGCCGTGCCGTATTCTTCATCAGAACCGCTGTCGTTTTACTTCTCAGCTTTCGTCTGCCTGCATGACGCACCCGACGAGCATCTTACACCTCCTGGGTAACAAAAATACACGGCAGAATCACATAGCTCATAGTCACACAACAAAACAGTTGTCTTGGGTGCGGGAATCGAACCCGCAGCCTGATGCATGTCCGCTACGTTACGGAGGTCGGCTGTCACCCGATACCATGGGTATAATCACATTTTATCTTAGGTGCGGGAATCGAACCCGCAGCCTGATGCCTATCCGCTATGTTGCGGATGCTGACCGTCATCTGGCACCATGGGTATAATCACATTTTATCTTAGGTGCGGGAATCGAACCCGCAGCCTGATGCCTATCTGCTTGTGTTGCGGAGGCTGACTGTTACCCGCCACCATGGCTATACCCATGTGACACTTTCTTATATTACAAAATTTCAGGAACATATTAGCTGCGCTTTATGCACCGCTTCGACCAATCCTGACTAATTGAAACAATCACTTTTGGGGTAGCCCTTGTGAAGGTTTCAAGTTTAAAAAGCTTAGTGTGAATCCTAGCTTGGGATTCGACATTACTTTTACTTTTAGAAACAAAACAAGCAAGAATTGGTTCACCATGGATACACATCAGTCCTTAGATGTCTTCAGCATGGTGTGCAGCGGGCTGCTGCCCGATGCTGGCAGACTGTTGCTGCCCGATGCTGGCAGACGGCTGCTGCCCGACGCTGGCAGACGGCTGCTGCCCGACGCTGGCAGACGGCTGCTGCCCGTCACAGGCAGACGGCTGCTGCCCGACGCTGGCAGACGGCTGCTGCCCGTCACAGGCAGACGGCTGCTGCCTGACGCTGGCAGACGGCTGCTGCGCGTTGCCAACAGACGGCTACTGCGCGTCGCGATAACCGGCGCCCAGCACTAGATGTACAAAGCGAGCTCCTCAAGCCGGCCTTAAACCTCGTATTTGCAACATAAAGAAAAACACACGGAGAAAAATGGTTATACAGGTTCGTGTGTGTCCGAAGCATAACTTCTTTATGAAGTAACAAACTATTACTATGGGCGCAAGCGTGCACTCAAGCGCCCACAGAAAAGGGTTTTGTGTAATTGATTAAACATCTAATGGCTTCGGACATAACACAAATAATCTCAGTGTATCGTGAATGACAGAATCCGGACTTCCGCCACTCCACACACACTGCCACATGACACACTATAGTAGCTGCAAAATTGCGAGCGCGCGTGTATGGGCTGATGCCATTAGTTAGCTGCCCGGAGGCAAGCGCACATCGCCTCAAAATACTCATCGTTGGGCGACTAACGCCATTGGTGGAGGACACACCTCATTGTTGGAGCTCATTGTGGGGGGACACACCCCATTGTTGGGGGACACACCCCATTGTTGGGGGACACACCCCATCGTTGGGGGACACACCCCATTGTTGGGGAACACACCCCATTGTTGGGGGACACACCCCATCGTTGGGGGACACACCCCATCGTTGGGGGACACACCCCATCGTTGGGGGACACACCCCATCGTTGGGGGACACACCCCATCGTTGGGGGACACACCCCATCGTTGGGGGACACACCCCATTGTTGAGGACACACCTCATCATGGCGCCATCCGCGCCAGAGGACACACCTCATGACTGACGACACACGCATCAGCCTATATCTGAAACAGAACTGCATGTTACTCACTCTCAAAGAAGAGAGCACAGGTTTCAGGACACCAATCTCCCTTCCATGGCACAAGGCACGCGATTATCATGAAAATAAGTTTTATAAAACTCTCCCCACACTAAAGTGTGCCAGACAGAAGCCTGATACATATTGGGGAATAAGTCTGCTAGGTCAGGGACCCGAAAGGCATTTCGTTAAAAGGTTGGACTGTTTCGAGTCCAGCAGTTCCGCATAATATGATGATGATGTGTGACATATCCTATAGCAGAATATGTCCACGGGGTATACGCCCTCAGTGAGTTCGCAAAACAAACATGGTCAGAATCCAAGGGCATCATAAGTCCTTCTCCAGGATATCAGGCAGCATTGCAGCCAGTGTTCAACCTCTTACGGTTACAGTAATTTGCAGTAAACGTCATTTGAACATCATCGTTCATATCTACAACAAAATAGCAAATCCCTTTTATTAGGCATTTAGCGCATGGTGGGTACACAGCATTGCTCTATAGAGAAATCCGTGTGTGTATAAGACCTGTAGGTACTGCAAATTACTTTTATACCAGATCTACTAAACAGGAACGGACTCACCAGATTCTCGTTATACTCAACACTCGTAAATGTATCCGATCACAGTCGTCTCGCAAAGCCGTTCTGTGAGCCGTACGGGTGAACCATCACACCGTTGGTACAGCGTTATGGTCCAAATGAGAGTGCCGGTGCCACATCAGTAGAACTCGTCCATTATAGTCCTAGATAAGTTCTGAGAAAAATTGGTACACAATTAATAACTTCGCAGGTATAGACACCACCATACCTTCCATTCCGTCTTTCGACTTGAACACAATATGTCAATCTCATTGGCGATTTGTGTTTTAACAAAAATCCAATAAGACTGGAACAGACTCTCTAAACCACCCGTAGACAGTCGCATTTCATCGCGTAATTACCAACACAAGTGCATTTAAAGTTCTAGCATTAACTATTAAGTAATGCCTTGAAAATTTAACTGTCAAGATGTCAAGAAGATGATGATAGGCTGCGGAGCCTATCCCACTTCTGAAATTAGGAATTTAATGTGAGATGAGTTATAAAAAATAATAGGACACAAATAACATGATCACTTTAAACCAATTTACTCTATTCACAGAGAACAAACCCGAGTCAGGAGTAACCAATTGTAGGCTTTACTTTAACTGCACTTGTATACACGCTTAGTATGATTAACCACGACGGAATTACCACTACCGTAACGGTCAGCCAAGCAGAATGCTGGCTACTATAATAACGACTACGACTGGTACTAAGGTCCTTACTACGCGACAACTGAATGCGAACTGTCCCTGTCAAGTCGTGCGCCACTCTTTTATACATTATTTTAGGCGGATCTACCCGATGACAATTTTATAAACACCGTTCGCATAAATTAATAAAAATTTACATCTAACACTACTATTATAAATGTGAAAGTTTGGATGTTAGTCAATCATGCCTTAACGGCTGAACGGTTTTGGATTGATTGGTGGTTTTTCAACCGACTCTAAATTATATTTTTAATATGTGTATGGGCTGGGGTGGTGTTTACCACCAGGCGAATGACCTGCTCGCCTCGTCAATCTAGCAAAAAAAACTTTACCTAGGTATATTTTTCCATGTTATTACTGTTTATTGTGACAAATATTCAAACAGAAGTGCGATTTGTACATCCATGCTTCCCTTATCTTATTTATGTCTAATGTCTATTAGTGATGTGGTGTACAGCTGTATGTACAAACATACCATCGAATCTATCAAATATAGTGGAGATAGATAATAATATGACATCTACGGGTCTAATAAAATCTTATAATAACACTCGCCACTACGGAGAGGCCAGTTCTCTGCCGCCCGACGAGGTATCAATATATCATTAACCGAGTGTTGTCCGTGTGTGTATAAATTTAGTTCACATATGCGCATTGGGCTGGTTATAGGGGATGTATCGAAGACCCGTAGATCTAATACGAGTTATACCTAAATACGTTCATAGTTTTCGAATTTGTATAAAATTACTATTGACGAAGTTTCAAAACTGGTAATTCATACTGTAATAAGGAAACAATCGATCGAAAACTAATTTTGTGTTCGAATAATGTGATACATAACCAATCATACTAGCAATTTTAATTCATCAGAGTTCTCACTGGTGGCTACTGCTACTTGATGGATGGAGAGTAAACAAAAACTGACATCGTTTTGGAAAACTATTAAAACTCGTACTAGGCCTTCAGATACAAAGATAGAAACACGGGACACCAAAAGCGGCTCCACACAGTTCGATTTTGGTTGATCAGGATCATGCGGTTCAGTATTAGTTGAACAACTGCTAAATCTCATGCAATATTAAGGCCATGCCCCCAGCAAAACGCCGCGCGATCGATGTTTTTAGAGGCTATCTAGTCATTACTTAAAATAAATATTGATTAAAAAATATATAATATATTTCTACAATCTGTCAGCTTTACTTTGTTCGATTCAAATTCATGTTAATGCTGATATATATTTTTAAATTGTCGTTATAAATGAACCATAAAAATAAGAAAAATGCAAAGATTCCGTGCGTCTCCTTTTAAAGTACAGAATGTTTTCAAATGAGATTAACATCACTAGATAGGCTATTTAATAACGAATATTTTGCCCGTTTTAAATTTTCGAAAAGACCGAAACCTGATTTTTTAAATCAATTATTCGCCAAATACGTGCATATTCTGCACGAAAACTCACACACCACGTACACGATTTAGTATGGCGCGAGTAAGTCAAGGTCGTTTGCTCACGGAAGGCCCTTAAACTTCGAAGCAGACTCAATTGAAATAACCAACAATAACCTACGGCTTTGTTGATTCAAGCCTCTTGTTGAAAGCGATTCGACTCGAACGTATTACGTAACGTGATAGGTGGCGCGCGTAACTATTTTTTGTCTTGAAGTACTTTATGATCATCATTTTTACTGCTTATCGAGAACGATAAAAAACACATTTGATTTTATTGTATAATCATATGAAGTTTTACTCTATGTTGACAAATTTAAAATATGTAGTATACGATAGCATTGAAAAAGGCATTTATATATAATATTGGCACTAAACTACAATAGGCTAATCTCCACAGTTGTGTGTGCCAAACAGGCCTATTGGTTTTAAAATGGCACAGTTCCAAGGTTCGAAAAAACCTAAAAGCTATTATTTATGACGACTACAAAACTAAGTACTGTAGCAAATATTTTACATAAAGCATGTTTTAGTTTCTGTGAAAAAGTTCGACTTGAAGCCTTATTATAAACTAGCTTTTGCTCGCGGCTCCGCCCGCGTGAACAGCATTTTCCGGGATAAAAATAGCCTGTAACCGTCTCCAGGGTCCCATCTATCCCTGTAGATAAATGCATCAAACCGGTTCAGTGATTTAGGCGTGAAAGCGTAACAAACAAACTCACTTTCGCATTAACTTTCACCCCCCTTTTCATCTCTTATTAACTAAAATTTCCAAAATTCCTGAAACACGTATTTATTTGTTTTACGTCAATAACCGAAATACAAAATTTTGTTTATGTAACTTTCAAAATGACGGACTTCCATACATATTATCATCCCCTATTTTGACCCCTTTGGGGTGGAATTTTCTAAAATCCTTTCTTAGTGGGTGCCTACATAACAAAATGAATATACAGTCCGAATTTCATGCTTGTATGCCTTGATAGTTTGCGCTCGGCGATGATGAATCAGTCAGTCAGTCAGGACATGTTATTTTATAAGTATAGATTATATTACTGAAAATTATTTAATTTGATAAACACATATCGACAGTGGAAAGGTAAAAATGCCAATAAGTGAACGTTACGGTAGAGCATTTTAAATTTATTTTTGTACTATAAAAAATCTTAATAATTATATTAGGAATAATGGAATAAAAATGGACAAGAAATATTAGGAAAAACATATTTCAACATATTCAACAAAATATAAGGTTTACTAAAAATTATACGAATTTTTATCGTAAAAAAACAACTCTAAAATTCCCTACCGTAAAGTTCACGTATCGGTCGTTTAGCATTTTTGCTTTTCCACTGTCGAATTATGCCTAAATTATAATATTTCTATATTATTCAAAAGGGTAGAGCTTCCTCAAGTTTTACCAAACGTATTTCCGATTAACGATAGCTCAGCGAAGATTGGTACGGACTGTCGAGACGAAAGTCGCAGGTTCGAAACCAGCCCCAAGAGCATACACCTCTGACTTTTCTAAGTCACGTGTATATTAATTGTTGATTATCGCTTGCTTTGACGGTGAAGGAAACATCGTGAGGAAACCTGCATACCTGAGAACTCGAAAGATTTTTCGAAGGTATGTGAAGTCTACCAACCCGCATTAGGCCAGCGTGGTGGACTAAGGCCTAACTCCTCTCACACAGTAGAGGAGGCCCGTGCCCAGCAGTGGGACAAAAAAAACTTAAATACTAGACTCACCACATTCTGCAATTTGAATTGATTCTGAATTTAGTCAAACAAATTCAGTATCTCCATTTTAACTTGTTGTGCGTTGGTTCCTTTTTGCTTAACTAGGTCCAATTAACGTTTTGATTTTTTATTTTGAATGTATTCCGGTATAAAGAGTCCTTGGTGGCGTAATCTCAAAATGAATGTTTTTTCGGCATAATTAATATCTTGTATTCCAATGTAGGCGCGACTCCACCACCTTTACTTCACTCTTATCGTAAAACATACATTCTAAACACATTCTGCTATGGATTTCCAGTCCTATAAACAGACCGCCTATAAACCCGTTCTACTTATTTGAGTAACGTGGAATGTACTCATTGTGTGGAACATAAATCTTCGTAGGGTTACCGCAGAGGTGAAAATTACTTTCATTGATTGAATTTCTTATAACGAAGCTGGATCTTTGTAAAAAGCAATTTTTGAAAATTCGATTTATTTTAAGGGGTCTAAGATAATCCGCGAAGGGGAAACTTTGAGATATGGGTCGCTTGGTACCGGTACAAAAGTCTAAGGATAAAAAGTGTTTGCAATATTTATAACTGAATCCGCCAATAAATTTCCGATGGAGCTAAAAAGGTCCCTAAATTTAAAGTAAACTTTTTTCAAGCCTACTGCCTCGGTACTGTACTGTTAATGCGCACGCGGTACGACTGTTGTACTAAGGTCTGTGGTTCGATCTCTAGGTTGGTAAAAATGCAATTGGGTTTCCTATCACGAAAAGATTAGTATTAGCCCAGAATCTGGAACAGTGCCTGGTATGGCGATAGGCGCTCGCCCTATCACATTAAAATAATATACGCTGGCGGTAGGATATTGATATTCACCCAAATAGCGACCACTGTACACATGGTGGTAAAACCTGCCATAGTAACCGACACACCTCGAGTGGATCGCGTTCCAGGGTCAGCCAGTGTATATCCGGTTCTCTCGAGGGACTTGCGACATGGTTTGATGGTTGATTGGGACGGGTATAGGGCTACATCCATGTGCCTGCGTCTGTCATCCGCCTATTCTGTCGCAGGTCCCTCGATTTGCTTCTTCCCTCTTGGGAATGTGAAGTTGCATTTATACAGGCCGGCATGATTCTAGTGACCACGTATAAGCTCATTTTTTGTCGGTGGTCGTTGTTTTTTTTTTAGACTGCACTACGTTTACTATCAGGTGTAGTACAGTCGCTTTACCAAGTTCAGGTAAAAAAACTCTAATTTGTAAGAAACAGACATCACTGCCAAGGGAAACTGAAATGTAGTACGTAAACAATAAGAAAATATATTGTTTGGCACTAAAATTGAGTCGGCTTCTCAAAAATGTATTCTTAACAGTTCCATTACTTACACGGGAGCACTTTGAATAACAATGAAGTACACTTATTGTGTGGTGACGGTTGCCAAGTACACAACATTGTTATTTACAGATATTTCCGATTCAATGTAGCACAATGACAGTAAAGGCATTTGACAGTCTCTCTATAGGAATACATCCTTGTATCCCTGTGCCTGCATCAGTCGTCGCCTGTCTTGTCACGGGCCCCTCAATTCGCTTCTTATCTCTTTAAAGTGCGAAGAAGCATTTATATAGGCCGACATGATTCTGGTGACCAGGGATAAACTCATTGTTTGTTGGTGGTCAATGTTTTTATGGGGCCGCACCGCGCTTACCATCAGGTGTAGTGCAGTCACTTTGGCGTGCCCGGAAAAAAAACTTTTAATCTTCCTTAATAAATATTTTTTATTTGCTTGAATGGCGTGACGTGCAGGTCGCTCGCCTGATGGTTAACGCCACGCCCGCCCATTTACAGAAGCAACACCACACAGAAATACAAAGCATTGCATGGTATTGGGCTGCGCTCGTCACCCCGAGACGTAACATATGAAGTCTCATTATTGTGAGACTTCATATGATATTATGATATTACTAGCTATTGCTAGTAATATCACTGGCTTCAATGTGCTTCAAACCGAAACACAACAGTGTTTATACACTGCTACTTGGCGGGAAAAATAGGACGAAGAAGTAAGGAAAGAAAGAAGCGTTGGGTTGGTAACCCAGGCAGCCTCTCACGTACGAAGGACCTTCCTTAGATAAAATATTATGTTTCTATTACATTATGGAAGACCTTCCCTAGATAAAGTACATTAAATTTGTATTAAATTATTATTAAGCGGGTATTTTCTATTCACTCGCAAATATTTCACATTCAGAATAAGGTAACACTGCTTACCAAATAAATTCGACGACAAATCCTGCGAGCGCAGACCACCTCTTTATAGCGATTGATATCTGAAACAAGAAGGGGATGTTTAAAAATAATAGTTTAATTGCTAAATTTATAAATTCCCAGAGGTGTTGATATCAGACAGATGGTTTTTTTATTTATCTTTAGGTTTTGTCGCTTAGCGAGCATATCGCCCAACAGTATATAAACAAAAATATACAAAGACTACTTAATTAATTCCAATTCAGCTAAATTTATCAGACATTGGATAAGCTAAAATACTAGGAAATAGTAACCAAAACATAATTATAATTGGATCATAAATATCACATTTCATTTCATTTCATTTACATGTCAATAATTTTTTAAACTAGATTATATTTTCATCGCCATTTCGTGGCTAGCCATAAGAAAAAATGTCGAAACAAACCCATAGGTTATTGCCTCTTTTAATGTCCAGACATTGATTTTACAGAATTATACAAATGTAATGTACAGGAATATATAATTTGTTAATTTATTTAAAATACAATTACATTGGAAATTAAATTGAGATGTGGGTGTACTAGGTACACCCACATTTCAATTATTCTGCCTACCCCTTCGAGGATTACACGCGTGAGTACGTAAATATTTTATTATAAAACTTGACTCAAATAATCATGCAAAAACGTACCATTAAATTCTCCTAAAATTGCTCTAACATTTTGTCTCAAGTACCACAGCCAACGTTTCAGTATCGACGCATAAAAAGTCGTAGAAGTCGGTCGAGTGTAGTTGGATGGCACTCCGAACCACTTGTTCCACTAACTTGTACATTCTCCTATCCGTAATTTATTCAGGCTGTATATTTGGACAAGTCATGCATAATTTTGTGACCCTTATGGTTATAATGATGCAAAATATTTTCAAGTTTATAATTTTTTTTAGCTCCGTGGTGAAACTATCTAGCTGTAAAACTAGCAGCCGCAAATTCGATTCTTGTCCCAAGACAAATGTTTGTGTGATCCACAAGCATTAATTGGTTCGGATTTTTGTTGTAGTCCATTATTTACAGACAATTTTTTTTTGTAGCAGATGCCGACAAAAGAACAAGTGGGTTACCTAAAATGGTATGTGATATCCACTGCTCATGAACATCCACAATACCTAAGCAATCATATATGCGTTAGCGTCTTTAAATGAAAAGGGACAATTTGGAAATGGGAAAGAGGGATTTGGGCCTCCGGATATCTCACTACACCATAGGAAACGTAGCAGCAAGCTGTTAATTTACGTCAATTTTCTGTGAGTGACAACAACCCGGTCGAGCCGGCCCAGTCATGCTGTAGACAAAAGTGTCTACAGCGTGGCTCTACCACCCTTATTATATCAGTTCAGACAAAACGTAAAAATCCTCGCGCAGTTGATGCTATTAATGAACAGGTATAAAAATATTTTTTTATGAGAGTGGGGGCAACAGAGTAAACGGGTGACCTGATGCTAAGTGATCACCGCCATCCATGGGCACCTCAATACTACACGAATTGACTTAGTGTTGCCCGCCTTTGAAGAAAGAATAGGCTATTTTCGAAGGTTCTCAAGTTGTGTGGATTTAGAAACACCGACGTTGTAATCAAATTTACTATCAGCGATATAACAATATAAATTAATATAATAAATAAGAGAAACGATTATGCCACGCCACGGCTTCTAGAACACGTGCCTAATATAATAAGCGGTTAAAGTAATTCGCGACGCACACACACAAACAGTTTATGTTGTAGGTATTTCATTCACATTGAACGCACCCGCTTATGGTTTACGGAGATAACAATACGTTTGTGTTTGGAGGATAAACAAAGAAACGAGGAAGTGAATCTTATCAACAACACAAATGTTAGCCTTCTCTTGGGTCGGAGCATACACTATACATTCCTTTAACACGGGAATGTCTATAGGGCTATAAATATAAACCCGCAACGTAGCAACGAAGTTCGGAACATAATTAAGGCTGCCAGAACCAGAGTCACCTAACTGGATTTTGATGAATTTGTATTTTCGTCAATTTAAGAATGTTAATCTATAAGACCGGACCGGCCTAAAATTGGTACCATCATCTTGGCATAGATGGCAGTACAAGTCCATTTCGGCCGTGGTTTAAATTGACAAAAATACAAAGTGGTCAAAAGTTATCAAAATGCAGTTAGGCCACTCTGGTTCTAGCAGCCTCAATTATGGTAAGTATTCATTTACTGCGACAAATTAAGTACTTTTTGCTGTTGGTAGGATTCATATCCGCCCGGATAGCGACCACCGTACACATGGTGTTAAAACCTGTCATCGTGTTCCAAACACTTTGTTTGGATCGCGTTCCAGGATCAGCTGGTGTATATACGGTTCTCCCGAGGGGCTGGCGACATGGCTTGATAGTTGGTTGGAGCGGACTACCAGCCAAGAAAGAGAATGTTTTTGCATATAACAATCATATGTATAACAATCTAACGTATAAGAGTGTTTCTTTAAGATTTGTAAAGCACCGTTGTAGGTAGTTTTGTCTACAGCATAAATGGACCTCGACCTGGTCGTTACCACTATCTCACGGTTTCGTACGGTGAATGAGATATCCGGAGGCGCAAAGCACCCTCCCTTTCCTAATTCCTTAATTATCTCTACCCTTTAAGGTCGGAGCCTATGATGATTCTTCAAGTATTGTATTGTAGGCGTACATGTGGTGGTGTGGTGCGTACGGGCGGTGGAGATCACTTAATATCAGATGACCAACTTGCTCGTTTGCCGGTCTATTAAAAAAATATTATGTATTAAAACATTCCTGAAAGTATGTAGGTTACGTGAATAAAGCAATCATGAAAATCTTTATATATATAATTCTTCTGTGAGTGTGTATGTTCCTGAACTTCTCTTAAACGACTGGACCGATTTTGATGAAATTTTTTGTGTGTGTTCAAGGGGATCTGAGAATGGTTTAGATTCACAATTTTGTCCGCTGGACAATGTTTTTTTAATTAATTTTTAATTTATTAGTAGTTGTTGATTTTGGAATGTTTTAGTATAAACCGGATGGTTGTCGTTGCGAAGCTTGCCGTGATGACGGGTCGTATAGCGTCTAGACTGGACAGGGACAGGACAGGGACAGGACAGTGAGACAGGACAGTGAGACAGGACAGTGAGACAGGACAGTGAGACAGGACAGTGAGACAGGACAGTGAGACAGGACAGTGAGACAGGACAGTGAGACAGGACAGTGAGACAGGACAGCGAGACAGGACAGTGAGACAGGACAGTGAGACAGGACAGTGAAACAGGATAGAGAGACAGGACAGTGAGACAGGACAGTGAGACAGGACAGTGAGACAGGACAGTGAGACAGGACAGTGAGACAGGACAGTGAGACAGGACAGTGAGACAGGACAGTGAGACAGGACAGTGAGACAGGACAGTGAGACAGGACAGTGAGACAGGACAGTGAAACAGGACAGAGAGACATGACAGAGAGACATGACAGAGAGACAGGACAGTGAGACAGGACAGTGAGACAGGACAGTGAGACAGGACAGTGAGACAGGACAGTGAGACAGGACAGTGAGACAGGACAGTGAGACAGGACAGTGAGATAGGACAGTGAGACAGGACAGTGAGACAGGACAGTGAGACAGGACAGTGAGACAGGACAGTGAGACAGGACAGTGAGACAGGACAGTGAGACCGGACAGTGAGACAGGACAGTGAGACAGGACAGTGAGACAGGACAGTGAGACAGGACCGTGAGACAGGACATTGAGACAGGACAGTGAGACAGGACAGTGAGACAGGCCAGTGAGACAGGATAGTGAGACAGGACAGTGAGACAGGACAGTGAGACAGGACAGTGAGACAGGACAGAGAGACAGGACAGTGAGACAGGACAGTGAGACAGGACCGTGAGACAGGACATTGAGACAGGACAGTGAGACAGGACAGTGAGACAGGCCAGTGAGACAGGATAGTGAGACAGGACAGTGAGACAGGACAGTGAGACAGGACAGTGAGACAGGACAGAGAGACATGACAGAGAGACAGGACAGTGAGAGAGGACAGTGAGACAGGACAGTGAGACAGGACAGTGAGACAGGACAGTGAGACAGGCCAGTGAGACAGGATAGTGAGACAGGACAGTGAGACAGGACAGTGAGACAGGACAGAGAGACATGACAGAGAGACAGGACAGTGAGACAGGACAGTGAGACAGGACAGGACAGGGACAGGAGGCGGGACGGGGACAGGACGGGGACGGGACGCGGACAGGACGGGGACAGGACGGGGACGGGACGGGGACAGGACTGTCCAACCGGAGGGAGGTGGGAGACGACCTGACTTAGGTCGTCGAAGTCAATTAAATGTGCGACGGGCTACCTCATGTGCAATGGCGCAGTACCTCACTTAATTGCATTTAATGTAAATAAAACATTTGTATTAAGTTTTGACCACATTTTACACAAATATATTATGTAGGTGATACGAAGTTCACCGGGTCATCTAGTATATAAATAAAATTTTGAGAAAATTGCAATCAAACTTACGAGTACATACATATAGACGACAGAACCTCCTTAATCGTTAATAAATATTCATCAAAGAAAGGCAACCAAAACGAGTAGTTTAAGATTAAAGTTTCACAGTAATGAATACTGGAATAAATTTTGAAGTTTAAGCGTCTATCAGGCACGATTTGATCTACTTACCGCGGCTTTTCATCTCATACGCATTTTTTTTTACAAAACTAACTCTTCTATTTAGATCACATAATATAATTAAATTAATAGGTGTATAAGATGTGGTTTTTATATGTAATAATAGGTGTTAAGTTAAGCCAATCTCATCCATTAGCCAACATAATTCATATAAACTGCAGACTGCCTCGGTGGCACAGTTTTATTGGGTACACGGTACGACTGCTGTGCTAAGGTCTCGGGTTCGATCCCTGGGTCGGGTAAAGTGATATTGGGTTTTCTATCAAAACATGCTCAGTATCAGCCCGGAGGCTAAAATTGTACCCGTTATCGCGATAGGCTCACTCTTTATCACATCATGGGACGGAGATATGCTCGGCGAAATATGGGCGTACTGGTTACACCCCTGTCTACCCCTTCGGGGAGAATAAGCGTAGGTGCGTATGTATGTATTATAAAGAAAAATGTACATAGTATTACAATATAGATTCGGGATTGGTTCAGACAGAAAATATATTGTAATTTGTTAGTTTGCCAAAACAATTTGGCTTAAGGACCTAATTTAACAAATTATATCGAAACGTAATACGCAGAATCGTATTGTTTAATATTAATGTCGTTTGTAATGGAATACGGCTTATTGTCTCTTTGTTTTGACATAATTTATTGTTTCTGGCCTACTTCAGTTATAAATCGAATATAGATCGGAGTCTTGAATAGCTACGACAAAAATTATCCCAACGGTATTTGACTGATTTTTTAAAAACTATATTATATAATCACTATTTATTTTTTAAATCTTACATGTCATATAGATGAAAATTTATAGTGCAATCCGTTTGTTTGACATAAACTATCTGCGAATCCACCATATATATTAATATATGTAAGAGAAAACTAAATGAAAAATGAAATTATAACACTGTAAGATGAGTTAAGGCGAAAGATTAATTTAATAATTTTTATTAATCTTTTTGAGCTTATTATTGAGGCTACAGAACCCGTAGAGACATCTATATTTCGAACAGAGTTGGCTAGATAAGGCTTTATAATTATAAAATACTAGCTTTTGCTTGCGGCTCCGCCCGTGTGATCTGCTTTTTCCGGGATAAAAAGTAGCCTATGTCTTACTCTGATGTATCCGCTATATTATTGTAAAGTTTCATTAAAATCCATTTAGTAGTTTTTACATGAAAGAGTAACAAACATCCATCCATACTTACAAACTCTCATCCCCTATTTTATCCCCTTGGGGGTAGAATTTATCAAAATCCTTTCTTAGCGGATGCCTACGTCATAACATCTACCTGCATGCCAAATTTCAGCCCGATCCGTCCAGTGGTTTGGGCTGTGCGTTGATAGATCACTATGTCAGTCAGTCAGTCAGTCACCTTTGAGTTTTATATATTTAGATTTATTTAAATTAATAATCTTCAAGAATTACACGAACCCATATTTTTAATATATATACCCCTTTACGATTTGTATGTGTGTAAAATGTAAGTGAATCTAGTGACGTCGATTCAGTCACATGTGAACACATTGAGCTTTTGTATAAAACTCATCCGATGATCGGCCGCATCAGTCTTGTCGTCGTATGAAGAGCTCCTAAAGATCGGGTACTGTCCCGTTATTACCAAGTCATTTTATAAAGGAAATTAGGGACTCAATGCTTCGGAAACAAGATTTGTTTACGAAAATCTTCTTGGTGAGTATTTAAAGTGAGTAATTTGCCATAGCAGCGACAACTCAGCCGGGATACGGACTGTTGAGACGAAAGTCGCAGGTTCGAAACCAGCCCCTAGACAATACACCTCTGACTTTTCTAAGTTACGTGTGTATTAATTGTGAATTAATATACACGACGTGATAGCGAGCGAACCTATCGCCATACTGGACATTTTGTAAAAGGAAAACGTAATATCACTTTTATCCGACTCGGGGATCGACTCCGAGACATCAGCACAGCAGTCGTATTACAACTGCGCTACCAAGGCAGGCCTCTAACACTCTAGGACAAGACAACTACACGCCAAATAAACATTGCACTTTTCAAAATTAACAAGTGTTTTAAACATTAATATTATAATGATTTCTTACGTTTACGCGTTACTCATTGAAATAAAACGAATTTAAACGGATTTTATCGCGGTTTTTTATTTTATTTTGGTCCCGACGTTTCGATAGCTTTTCAGCCGTCGTGGTCACGGGACTCCCTTGTGACCCCGATTTCAATCATTAATAATACGTTAACACTAATGACGAATCAAAACGATAAACAAACGGCATTTCCCTTCAAGTTATTTGAGTTTTTTTGTACCCCAATAACAATATATAATTAAATGTAATACAATGCAATACTGGGACGCTCATAAATTTATTTATCCTTCGAGTATTGTTGCAAATTATAATCATCAATAATTTATAAGACGTCGACAATTTTCCATAATTAGTAGTTAAAATGTATCTGAAAGGAAACCTCTACTAAAGCAATTAAAGTGGATACAATTATCTAGCGTGAATTAGCAGCGAGTCATCGTATTGCAAATTGGCTAGCGTGTTGGCTGCCGGCCCGATGCTCTGTGACACCAGGGTTGCAATTTCACACGTCTAAAATATTTTAATAACTTTTCTATTTTTACGTCCACAGTTACATGATAAATGTCGTGATCCAATAATATAATACAAGTATGACGATTGACGTGCCAGTTTATATAGTCATGTTTGATACGTGGAAATAATGCATGTTTTAACTGCAGTAACAAGAGGGGAGTTATTTAACCTCTTTATATGCTGTGTGTATGAGCGTATGTCTGTCGTATAGTATCACCTAAATGAGTAACTGATTTGAATAACATTTTTTTGAAATAACATTTATTTGAATAACATTTATTTGAGATATTTTATTTTTATGCCACCAAGCAACAGTGTGTAAGCATTGTTGTTATCAGTTTAAAGGACATTGAAGTCATTACTGAGCATTATGAGACTTAACATCTTGGGGGGCGACGAGTGCAATGCAGTACTTTATAATTTAAAGTTCTGTGCGGTGTTGCTTCTGTTTATGGGCAGGCGTGGCGCTTACCATCAGGCGATCGACTTACTCGTCTCATTATTACGTCGGTTTTCTGTGAGACAGTGGTAACAACAAAAGTGTCTACAGCGTAGCTCTACCAAATTAAAAAATCTAAAGAAAATCTTGGAGTATATCCTATCCACACACAAAAATATTCATTAAATTCTGTTCTGTTACCTGTCAGCCCTACGCAGCTGGCTGAGAGCAGTGGCACGACGTTGCCAGAACAACAACATTAGCGCTTAATGCATGCACTCCCATTGCGCTGGACTCGTTACACGCGGCCACGTTAAACGAACCGCGTAACGTGCGGACACGTGAAATTATACTGCCTCGAGTGAAGGTGGTAAATGTTTCCACTTTACGGGTTGCGTTCAGTATTTGAGTGTCATAATATTTGATCACTACACATAAAATCTAATACTAAAAGGAACGCAATACGTAGTAGAGGTATATTATAGTGATAGAGCTACATACATATAAAGATTAATGAGCAGGCTCTACCGGGTCGTTACCACCGTCGAACAGAAAACCGATGTAAAGTAGCGGCGTGCTGCTGCATTCCGTACGATGAGTGAGATATCTGGAGGCCCAAATCCCTTCTCCTACCCAATCCCTTAATTATCCCTTCCCTTTAATGTCGGCAGCGCGCCTATGATTCTTCTAGTATTGCAGACGTACATGGGCGGTGGAGATAACCTACCATCAGGTGACCTATTTGCTCGTTTTCTCTATGCTATACAAAGCATGTAAGACTAATAATGACTAAATTATTTCAGGCGTTTGTACATTTATCGCATAAAGGTTGATTAATATTGAACATAGTTTTAGATAAATCGATTACGATCTCCAAACTTGTACAATATTACTTTATCATAGTCGCTAACTCGGCCCGTGATCCATTACGTGGCCAATAGCATAACTTTGGAACAATTAAATTATTAATACATGGCCAATTCCGTACCTAACTCATTATCGAACAAAGTTATATCATTTGAATTGTTTTTGTTCCTCGAAATTTATTACTGAGTAAACTTCTGACTTCATCATTTATTCCATTGAATTACGTACTAAATATCAAAACCTTGATATCAATTAGAAAATAAAATCTGGTGTTTCTTTGTAGCTAATAGATTTTCTTCAAGCATATCTTAGAACTAATTTGAATAACTTAGCATTGAAAGAATCTCATCGAAGTTGGTGAACCCAGTTAACAGACAAGATAGTCTTGAAAATTTATAAGTTTTGTTTATTTTCCCCGGTATGAAAATGTCTCCAGAAGAGTCGAAAAGCGCTTGAGAAAGGATCTCGAAACAAAAATTTAAATTACTTCGTAATGTTATAATAATAACTGATGCGTATCGAAAACAAGAATTTCTCAAGCTTTAGAAAAGAGCAAAACTATTCCACAACCGTAGATCATACACGTCTAGATACCGTATAATTTCATTCATAATCTATCTTGCTGAACTTAGATTAGATTGCATTAGTTTTCCTCCCGTAAAAACTCGCTGTGACTGGTGCTGATCGACTGACGAGCCAACAGTCTAGTTCTAGCTGAAGTTTGATAACAGAGCTCTATGAAGATTGACAAACCCGTCATTGCTAATCAAAATCAAACGATGTTGATTAAAGCAATGTCCTAATCTAACCGCAATTGAATCATGTACACCACACGGCCATGATATCTGTCTTGTCAGTGAGTCCAAAGAATTCATATTTCGGGTTCAGAGCACAATTATGTCACAGGGAGTAATTTTCTCGATCTATATTTCACAACGCACCACTCGCACTACCTGATATATACGTGCGAATTAAAATATAAGACTATCTAAACATATTATTTGATATACAAAAAGTTTTATAAATTTTAATTTATATTTTAGAGAATATTGCAAAATTATGTAAAGTTATACACACGTATGTGCTTGTGTGTGTGTTACTTGTGTTATCACCAAAGGGAGAGGTGCAACTAGTTCAACCAAGGTTATTTCCGTCCTATGATCTGACAGAGGTGAGTCAATCGGCTACTGGGCACAAATTGCCATTGTCATAGCCCAACCTCGGAATTCAAGCCAGGACCTCACGCTTTTCAGAGTCAGCACGCCGACACTAGACCAATAAGATGACATAAGCTATTACCCGCCATCAGGGGCTTTATTATACTTCAATTTTTCGCCCGGAATTGTCTATCTAGGCATGTATAAAACCAATCCACAAAAGCAATCAGATAACAATTATATTACGATATCAATCACAACTGTATTCCTCTACTTCCTGATGAGACACTTAGCGACATTCCGGTTTGGACAGATTAGCCTCATCCCTACCGGATTATTGAGGGATAATAACAAGGTTTATCGGCTGGGGAGGGTAGAATCGCATTAACACTAATCTTAAAGAAAAACAGACTCTATGACAGTGTGATAGAGTCAATATTAGCAATGCATTATTGCGAATAGTTTTTTGCTGATCAAGTTATGCGCATGTGTTAAAGAAGTCTACTATGATATGGAGTTGATAAGATATAATGGTATTAGGATTTTCTTCGGTCGGTCTTTTCGCCTTGTTGTTGGGATTTTTTTATATAAGAGGATAAATAGAAATTAATTCTACCTACGAACAAACTGTTGTCTGTCCACTGTCCACTGTTGGACGTAAGCTTCTCCAAGTGAGCGCCAATCATTCCGGTATTGGGCAGCCAGCATTGGTAAATAATAATGAAGGTTAATAATAATTAAGTACCATGTTTCGATTAAACTATTTTTTATTAAACTATACAAAATTCTACTTCTTACATTTCAAATATTCCACTGTATATTTCTGGTGTAAAAAAAAAACAAATAAAAGGTCGGAAAAAATTATTTCAGGGCTAAATCTTCTCATTCGTAAATGAGGGCCGTGTCCAGCAGTGAGACAGTGTTAACACAGGGCTCATGTCATGTTGGTGAATTTCATTTCAGGCAGAAAAAGATTCCAAACAAAAGCCGTAAATATAACATCTATTTTCATCATGTAATTGGGTGTATGTTTACCATTGTAGTCAACAGGTTGCCACGTTGAAACCTTGCAGAGTCGATGGCTGATAACGTTACGCTCATTTAACTATAATGCTGAAACTGTTCAACAACTGTTAGTAACACGTAATGTGTAGTTGGGCACTTTATTACATCGATTTATGTAATTTTATTATTTAGAGCCGCACTTCAAGCTGAAGTAGTTTTCAAGGTGGTGGTCCCTCGTATGCGAGAGGCTGTCTAGGTTGGTACAACCGCTTTGTCTATTTCTGCCGCTAAGCAGCTGTGCTAACTGCAACTGCACTAAGGTACACGGTTTGGAGGACATTGAAGCCAGTGAAAGTGGTGACGAGTGCGGTTCAGTGCCATGCGGTGTTTTATAATTCAAAATTTCTGTGTGGTGCTGCTTCTGTTTATGGACAGGCGTGGCGTTTACCATCAGGCGAGCGCCTTGTTCATATGCTCTAGCAACTCTTTGCTTGTGTTTTGATTTAAAAAGCAGTAGCCACAATTAAAAGCTAGTAATATTAAAACCAATAAGCTGGTTTCACTATATTAAAACACCAGTAAGAAAATATAATTTTCACTCCAAAATGTGTACCAATTTTCCAGTCTACAGAGCATTTCGGTTATCACTTATAAAGTTATTTCGAACAGATTAGTTAACCAACTAGTTAAATTATTCTACTATTATCCAATTGAATAATTTGTTCAACCATTTGTGTAACTTTGGATACGTGACGAAAGTTCGAACAAATTTCGACCTATCTATGATTTCGTAATTGCTCGTGAAAAGTTGTATTTTTTTTATAACATAGGCCGGGAAACGAGCAAGTGGCTCACCTGATGGTACGTGATCTCCACCACCCATGTACGCCTACAGTATCAGAAGAATCATGGGCGCGTTGCAGATGTTAAAGGAAAGGGATAATTATGTATTAGTATTTAAGGTATGTAATGTTGACATTTTTAATATTTTTAAGAAAAATATTAATTTTAAATTTGTTAATTTTTATATGTGAATGCGAGTGCCATTTATGTCGGGTATACTCAGGGCTATTTCCTAAAAAGCCAGTCCAGGAATTCCTGTATATTATACTCGCACAATTCTGGAAATCAATGTTAGGACATTAAAATAGGCCATAATCCATGAGACTGTTTCGGCATTTCTTCTCATGGCTAGACATGAAATGCCGATAAAAGATAAAAATAAAAATGTAATCTAGAATAAAAAAATATAGACATGTAAAAGTGATACTTATGATCCAGTTTACAGAATAAATGATTTGAATATGGATTGGGATTTAGGCTTCCGGATATCTCACTCACCGTACGAAATGCAGCAGCAAGCCGATACTTTACGTGGGTTTTGTATTGTGGATGTTCATGGACCGTGGAGGTCACTTACCCTTAGGTGACCCACCTCCTCGATCGCCGACCTCTATATCAAACAGGGGCTGAATTAAATAAAAAAAAAATATTTAATAAAAAAAATTACTATACACAATTTGTTTTCAAGTCAGCTGAATCAAAATTTTGAGACGACGTTGTTTGATTAAACAATTTATGAGTCGTGTTTAAACTAGCAATTCGAAGTCAAACACTATCAATAACTAGCCCGTATGTCGATATCTTATAATTAAAGCAGTCTAGACGAGTCGCGACGTCATGATACCGTTTTAAACTTATAAGTGATAGAACTTTCAATTACAAAGCAATGCGTGGCACTGATCTACGCGCTTCACACCGAGACATAAGTTGTTGTGTCTCAAAACGCAATCATTTAACTGGATTATATTTTTTTCAAACCAGCTAAGCAAATACCAGCGCTTACACACAATCACTTGAAGATAGAATGTGAATAAAAAGGTATTACCTACCTCGACCTCTCATTTTTTTTTTATTCGGGTACGGCAAAGTGACTGCACTTCACCTGATGGTAAGCGTAGTGCAGTCCAAAAAATCAGACAAACATTGTGTTTATCTTTTTTATATGTGTTCATGTCCAAGCCCCTTTGGGAGAACCGGATATATACTGGCTGATCCTGGAACGTGATCCACAGAAGATGTGTTGGCCACTATAGCAGGCTTTAACACCATGTGTACGGTGGTCGCTATCACGGCGAATATGAATATCCTACCACCGGAAAAATATCGTATATACATACCTCGCATACGAGGGGCACATTTCGCCAAGCTTATTTCTGTCCCTTGGTGTGACTGATCATTCTATTCGACTAACATTCAAAGCACTTGTCTGACCCTCAAAATACTCTCTAGTTTATTTGACTTTAAAAAATAAACTAAATAAAAAATGTATCAGAAAGAATCGAGATGGAATTTCGCAAGATTCGTGAACTTTTAATTGATTCAAAAGTTTTCAACTTAGATCATTAATATTAGTCAAATGTTCATTAAAAGTGTTTTGTAACAATTAACAAGTTGTGATTTTGAAGTTTTAATACTAAAGGTATATATATAAAGGCCAGCAAACGAGTAAGTATTATCCGATGGTAATTGATTAACACCGCCTTTGAACTGCTGTAGTGCTATAGAAATCGCAAGTGCGTTGCCGACCTTAAGGGGAAAGAATAAGTATTAGGTGGGGTGGTTATTTTGCACCTTTCGAAATCTCACTGACCATAAGGTCAGTTTATAAGAACGGCAACATCAACTTCTACTTCACTGTGGTTTTTTTTTAAATCCGTGTTAAACCCCGGTCGAGCTGCCCCATTATTTTTTTTACGAAATTGAACAAATGAAGATTTTTTGCTCCGTTTAAAAGTTGCAAACGTTTTTGTAATTGCTGTCCCGGTTTTGAACAGCTTGGTTATATTTTTTTTTTATATATCATAGACCGGTCATCGAGCAAGTGGGTCACCTGAAGGTAAGTGATCTCCATCGCCCATATACGCACAGAATACTAGAAGAATCATATGCACGATTGGGAAGGGGAGGGAGATTTGGGCTGCGTATGGGATATCTCGTACACCATACGAATACGTAATGTAGAAAAGCCAGCGGTACATGTTCTTAAGTCTGGTTTTGAACCTGCGCCTTTCGACTCCATAATTCGTACCACACTCCGCTGAGCTATCGCTGCAGTCTCAAAATACCTTAAATAATATTCAAATATAAATCTGAAAGATAAACAACCGATACGATAGCGATCGCGTTTTAATAAGTCGATTTACTTTGCCGAACCTCCCGACGGAAGGACGGGAAACGATGTGAAGTCTCAGCTCTTAATCTTCTTATTTGATTGGAATAACGGAGCCGTAAAACCCACTGTATAAACTGATATAAATAGAAACAAACAAGTATTCCCGATTGCTAATAAACTCACTAAATGAGTCGTAAATGTACGGCAGTTTCTTATTACGAACATTAATCTATCTACATAACATTATCTGTTTATATATTATCACATACACACATTATATGATATGATATAACTCACGCCTATATCCCTGACGAGTAAGGCAGAGATGCAACTAGCGCTGCACCACGTTTCACCGAGCTTACGTCCCATGATGTGACGGTGATTATCCTACATCGGGCATACATTTTTATCACGGCAACTTAGGTCCATGAGCGATGGTAACCGCTTACCATCAGTCGGGCCGCTTGCTCGTCTGCCTATCAATATAATAGAAAAAGAACTCATGTGTGACTTAAAACGATCCTGACGCTAACTCGGAACAAGGCCAGGAATAAAAAAAAACAGTAATGACTTTATCATTCACAGTCCACAGGCAAACAATATACTTTGAAAATTCCGCCTGTATTTACACGGAACAGGAAAAATTAACGCAATTATTATGGTACGGGTTCTCAGTGAAAGAGCCACGTTTAATTAATTCTGTCAATAGAAATTCGCACGCGAAGAGTGGAGCTGTCGTAATTCGAGGTTTCTATAAAGACTGGTTTTGAGCGATATGACGTAGTGACGGACATTTTCAATTATATTCGAGCACATTCTTGATTTAAAAGTGGTTGTAATCAGGCCGACAATCATAGCTTGTCGTAACCGGAAGCGTTGATTGTTTCAAACCTTCAGTGACATAAAAGTTGACCACAAACATTATATTATCATTATTTAAAAGTTGTTTATTCTTTCAGATTTAGAGTATAATATTCTTAAAATAAATTTAACTATTAAGCCCCATTTATATGGTAAGAGATGATCGCTTAACTATGAGGAGAATTTAACAGAAATAGATGCGGCCTGGGTAGTTGATAATTTTTTGACATTTTTATCCTATCACTATCGAGTTACTTTATTTTTATTAGCGTTAATGACATGAAAAGCAGGTCGCTCGCACGGTAATAAGCGCCACGCCTGCCCATAAACAGAAGCAACACCACACAGACTTTTGAATTATAAACCAATGCAAACTAGACTGTATTCGTCACCCTCAGACATAAGACGTTGTCATTTCGATGGCTTCAATATTTTTCAAACATAAATACAATAATGCTTACAGATTTCTGATTGGCGAATAGGAAAATCTGACTGAGACAGTACCGACCCAGACAGCGTCGCACATTTTACTACCATCTATCTCTTTTACTGATTTAAACCTACAATAGTGCTGTCAGCTCTACTGTTCTTTTTTGATTAAGTATCAGCTTGGGTAATCACAACAGAGCTCAAAAAAGGAGGTATGCGAATCTTTTCACCATAATCAAAGACGATTAGGAGGAAAATAATCCATACCTATTCCAAATTTACTCCAAGAAACTAAGACAGTTTACCAAAACAGACTGAACAATGTACAATATTGTGTCAACGAACTTCCCCGAACCGCTGAGAAGTTTCCTTAAACGCAGATAATTTGAGCCCCACGGGGGGCCCTTAATGTTTTCATGGGTTGTTAATCGCTCATAATTCTTTCTAACCACCAAAGTTTCAAACTGCCAGATTACAACTTTCTGTTGCTGGTACGAGTATGCTCCTGAATTAATATAGGCTCTTTACTATATTAATTTATTTGGTCTTTTATTCATTAATTTAGTGGTATCTGTGAATACCTATAGTGTTATCGACTCATTGTGCCAGTGGTAGTGTAGTTATTGGAAAACCGGTGAGGTCCTGGGTTCGAAAGCCAAGTCGGTAAGTTTTCAATTGTAAAAATCGTACGTCGCGTGGGTTGCCTGATATCAACTTTTGTGCTTGGTATTGCGATAAACACGCCATCTTTTATTTAACTTTTATTTACGATTGGTCAGAGCGGTTATTTCCGACTCTCATGAACTAAAACCCAACGATTTTCCTATTTTTTTTTACCGAGGCAGTGGGTTTGCGGATGGTGAGCTGAGTTAAAATTTCCCGTTCGCGCTCCGGCGCTTTCGACATGACTGATTCGCAGAAGGCGGCTATCTCGTTGCACTACCTCTCTCTCTTGACTATGACCTTAACCATATTCTCTAATGATAAGATAAACTTATTACTTACGACATCATGGGACGGAAATGAAAAAGTCTTAATAATACTAGCAATCAGCTGCTAAACAGCAACTAGTTATTTTTAAAAATTCTTGCAAGTGCCCTATCACGCAAGACACGCTGTATTAATATATGTGTGAAAAGAAGGAAGTAGATAATAAGTGGCCTTACTAGGGTGCTCATGACTGGGCATAGTCGAAGCGTCTAAGTGGGAAGGTGGATCCTGGCACCTAGAAATATGAAATGAAGTATATATTAAAATGAGGATTGTTACAAAGGTAACAACACCGATGGTGAAACAAAATAATGTGACTCCAAATAAGATAGAAATAGAACAAAGTAAACAGTTATTTATTTGGCTTACAAATTATTTCCGTGGAAAAAACAAGAGATATAAATGTTATATAATGGACATTTAATTCAGTTATATCTTTTGTCGGATAAAAATATAAATCATAACACTGTTATCTAAGTTTCTGCGCGTGGAAACGACAGTTGTAAGTTGGATATTGTTGTTACGTACTGCTTTCATTTAGCTATAACATTTTACTAGAAAAGTGATCACAAACAAAACCAAAACGAAGATAAACTTGAGAGAAGATGTTATGGAACACGTAGATGAAAACATACACCTAGGACTAGTAACAAAAGCATGAAAGACTAGTTCAGGTTCACAGACAACAAACGTGATATAGCAGTTGAGCTGTGACATTTCGTTTGGTCTCTAAGATTATTGGTGCCCAAAAAATGTCATCCCTATTCCTTTCCTTTAACGTCAGCTACTCACTCACAATTCCTCTCGTATTATGTAGGTGTTCGTGATGTCTAGGGAATACTTATAATAAAGTAGTCCACTTGCCTGATATATGGATTTATGCTATCCAAAAAATCTTTGCAAGGTCTCCCACAATAAGCTCCAGGTATACAGTGAATATTCCAATACTCATCGGCACTTCTTTCATTAGGAGTTTTTCGTAGAAAACATAGGAAATGTGCTTCAAACGCATTCAGTTTCCGTCGTAATAGAACTATATGCTTGATAGTTGGCACAATTACCCCTCCGCCAGTCAACATAGACTTATTCCATATTGAAGCGGTGCAAACACTGCGAGGTTTAATTAACGTTTTACTGCCACTTTGCCAAAGCGAACTGATCCTTATATACTCACTTGTAAGGATGAGATATTTTTTCTATATTTGGGAATATTGCTTCCCCTCGCCTCGGGGTAATCGGTATAAATAGGCGCTACAACACTCAAAACTTGGACTTACAAAGTATTGCTTGGAACATGGTCATTAGATGAGTCTCATAATGCCCAGTCACTTCACTGGAATCAATAACCTTCAAACCCATAAACAATAATGCTTAGATATATAGAACTTTTACATACATAATACTGCATGGCATAAGCATAAGCATTGCGTTTAGCATCCTTAGTCATAAAATGTTAAGTCTCATGTAATTTCATTAGCATCATCATTGCAAATAGTATTATCCTACTAATATTATAAACGCGAATGTTTGTAAGTATGGATGGATGGATGCATGTTTGTTACTCTTTCACGTAAAAACTACTGAATGGATTTTAATGAAACTTTACAATAATATAGCTTATACACCAGAAAAGGACATAGGCTACTATGTTTTACAAAAATCAACCCCTGAAGGGTTTAAAAAAGGGGATGAAAGTTTGTATGCAAAATCTAAACCGCTGAATCGATTTCAATAAATTTTGGCATAAATATAGTTGATAACCCAGGGTTAGACATAGGGTATTTATTTCTTTAAATTTCAACCCCTAAATGGCCCAAATAGGGGATGAAAGTTTGTATGAAAACTTTTTGATGGCGAAACGAAGTTCGCGAGCACAGCTAGTACTTAAACACTACTGTTTGGTGGAAGAAATAAACGGTGGATGGACCCTCGCTTAGGAGAGGACTCCCACAAAGTATGACATAGTAGCACCAGATTACTTTTTTATAGCATACGCTGGCGAACAAGCAATCACCTTGTGGTGAGAGATCTCTACTGCCCATGTGCGGACATAGTACTAGAAGGATAATGGGCGCGTTGCTGACCTTAATTTAAAGGGATAAATAAGGGATTGGGGAGGGTATTGGGTATCTATATATCTTACTCACCGGACAAAACGCAGCAACAAGCTGCTACATAAAGCCGGTTTTCTGTGAGGCAGTGGTAACGGCCCGGTCGAGCCGGCCCATTAATGATCATGATGGAGACAAAACTGTCTACAGCGTGGTTCTATCACTCAAAAAACTAAAAACTCAACTCCCATGCTTAAATAATTTTCATTCAAACATCCAGTAGGATAGTCAGAGCGTAGGCGTAAACACGTCAAGCATTAGAAGTATCAGAGAAGGCCTTTAACATTTATGAGGGTACATCGCTGGAGGGAATCAGAAGAACTCCTTTACAGGAGGAGGATGGATTACTGTTTTTGTAACCTCCCACGCGCTGAGAGAGATCCAGCTTCTAAACCTTTAAATAGGGAACCATATCAGCCTATAAATGTAATTTTTGGTACGAGTAGGCGTCATCGATTTTGTGTGGGTGTAAAACAATGCTTATTAAAGCAAAAGTAAACTGAAAAAATACTTATTTTGACGGAATAGGTAGAATTGCTACTAGTGTAACCACGTATGACGTAATATAGTATTCCATGACGTAATAGGGGGCTGACTCGGTGGCTATATTGGGAACACATTTTGACTCGTAATACCATATATAATTCCTGCGTTCTGTGATGCCATATGTATTTATATTCTATTACATTATTTTGTTGTAATGAAGTCCACATTCCTCTTCTTTCTAGCTTTTTTTTTCAGTCTGTATGGAAACAAATAAATTAAAGATAAAAAGCCTTGAAATGGTAAATTGCGAACGGGGGCCCTTAGTCGAAAGTATTTTTGCTGGTTGTTATTTATATAAGACGTTCAATTAAATATGTATTAAAAACGAGTTCGGAGATTAAAACGTAATAGAATAAAACATAGCAAAAGCTTCAAGGATTTTTTAAATGGAGTAATGCTTGATACGTACATTAATAAATAACGTTAAATTCAGAATAGCATATTTGTTTTAAATGAAATTTTTCACTCGCTTGCCAAAATTTAAGTATTTCCCTGTGTGTATTTATTTTTCCCGCTTTGTCTATATCTGCCGCCAAGCAGCAATTTATTAATATCTTGTCTCGGACTGACGAGCGCAGTCCAATGCCATGTAGTGCTTTGTGATACAAGTGTATGTATGGTGTTGCTTCTGTTAATGGGCAGGCGTGGTGCTTACCATCAAGCGAGCTAACTACTCGTCTAGCCATTGCAGTAAATAAAACCTATACCTTCATTAGTAAAGTACTCATAATTTTAAGTTAGTCTTATTAATGACTAGCTTTTGCTCGCGGCTCCGCCCACGTGATCAAATAAACAAACAAACAATCAAACTCTACAGCTTTATAATATTAGTATAGATTTGATTTTGATTTGACAACGGAAGCCTTCAAATAATATTATTTTGGTAGCTTAGCAACGGAAGCCTTCAAATATGAATAATTTTCCCCGTTTTTGCAACATTTTTCACTGATGCTTCGCTTCTAATGGTCGCAGCGTAATGTTATATATCCTAAAGCCTTCCTCGATAAATGGACTATCCAACACAAAAAGAATTTTTTTATTCGAACCAGTAATTCCTGAGATTAGCGCGTTCAAACAAACAAACAAACAAACAAACAAACAAACAATCAAACAATCAAACTCTACAGCTTTATTATTAGTATAGATAAATGTTCTGTACTTGATCTGTCATAAGCGCTTTCTTAGCCTACATGATTAATAAAGATTTTGTTTATGATTTGAAAGTTACTTGAGCCAATTTAGCTCGAATAGCAATATATTTGTTACATAATTAATTTTGTCTTAGAATGTCGTTAAGTCATTCTTGTACTCACGATTGCGAAAACCGTGCTAAAATTATAAACCGCTTAGCGCCGAAACACGTGTATTCACAGAGCATAAATTCATTTCGCTTTAGAATTACACCCAATTCCTTCATTACGAATCACTCACGAATTCATTCCCAAATCACGTAACTGTGTCTTAACACACCAAAATACAGATATTTTCCATTTCTCTCATCTTCATTTCACTTTACCGGAGTGTGGATGCCTATTATGTTTAATTAAAAATTCTTTGAGCGTGTAATGAGTGAGCAAAACACGAATAACATTGTTTGTGCGAGCAGACATAATGACCGGTGCCTCATTCACGGAAATAATTGGATTGTGGGATGGAAATATCGTTCTGTAACCGCGTATGCAACGTCCCAGATTCGTATACAAAGGATAAGGATAAGATTTTATCTTTCTTTTATAGCTATAATGGGAACGTACTTAGGTTGAGAGACGTGTGGTCCTGGATTCAGTTCTTGGTCTGGAAATCACAATTGAAATTTGTTACCGATATGGCGATAGGTTCGCCTCCTATTACATCATAGGGCGGGAATAAGCTCAGTAACAGTAACGTAACTATGCACTAGTAACACCTCTGCCTAGCCCTAAGGGGATAAGTCAACGCATGTTATGCTTTTGCTTTATTCCATCATTTTTAACTCGCAATAAAAAGAGACATGTTATAAATTTAACCCCTTTGACTGTCTGTGTGTGAAGCCGGCAAACGTGCACGTAGGTCACCTGATGGTAGTAAGTGATCTTCACCGCCCATGAACATTCACAATACCCAGGAAATCATGGATGGGTTGCCAGCCTTAAAGAAAAGGGGTAATTAAGGGATTTGGAAAGGGAGCAGCCAGCTTACGTCGATTATTATCTGTGAGACAGTGGTAAAAACCTAAATAAATAAATTTAAAAATAGGATATATAAAGATATACTTACTTGAAACTTTGTACAAAATTATTGAAACATAAAAAAGTTTTTTATAATTTCAACCGATATGGGCAGAAAGGGAGCACAAAAGTTTGTATGTAACGGAGCGGCGAATGAAAACTAATATTTGTATAATAACACAAAAACTTAGAATTTGACTAAAACAATTTCCCCTCGTCAGTTAATTACCGTGTAGACATCAACATCGGGATATCTGGCAGCGTCACGCACAATTTGACACAAAAACGCACGTCACGGCGCGCTAATCGCTTACCAAACGTAAAATTCCTTTACATTTTTTACACGAAAATTAATTAACATAATGAACAGTTAATTACCTTCATAAAACTACTTAGGTATTTGTAGAATATAGACTTTTTATAAGTAATGATTACGAGATTCGTCTTTTAAGGATTGGATTGCGACCACCCTACACATGGTGAATAACCCACCATAGAGGAACTTTAAGACGTATCGCGATCCAGGGGCTGCCAGTGCATATCCAGCATAATTCTGCCGATCGTCGAGACGCAATGTCTCTTGATATTTGGACTGTACTATAAATAACTTTAGACCCAGTGAAGTCACTTTGTCATGCCTGGTTAAAAAAACTTGGTTTAAAATTAGTTTTAATAATAACAATGATATAATAAAACTAGCCCTGTATTATACACCTCCCACTGCTAGGTACGGGCCTCCTCTACTGAATGACAGGAGTTAGGACTTAGTCCACCATGCTGGTCTAATGCGGGCTGGCAGACTTCACATACCTTCGAAAAATCTTATCGGGTTCTCAGGTATGCAGGTTTCCTCATGATGTTTTCTTCACCGTTAAAGCAAGCCATACGTAACTTAGAAAAGTCAGAGGTGCATGCTCTTGGGCTGGTTTCAAACCTGCAACTTTCGTCTCGACAGTCCGCACCACTCCCCACTGAGCTAGCGCTTGCTTTAGAAAACGTGTAGTAAATAAATAAAAAATAAATCTTACATTGTGGTTCTTTTTCAGGTTATAAATGTATGTGGGTTTAAAAAATCCTTATTAACACTTGCTGCCTCCTTGCCACAAGTTTAGAAACAAAATGTTGAACATAAAATTTTAAAAATTCCGGTTAAAATACCGGGGACAGACAGTAAGATTCCCTAAAATAAATCGAATTCAGAGCCGTTTCCATGACTACGACCGGCGTTCATCGCCTGTTTGGCTTCACTCAGGCAGTTTATTCATTGTATATTATAGCTGATACTTATACCAGGGTGGAGGACCTGCTCTGCCTTTACGTATAGGAAGGTTCTCATTCAGTAGCCAGTGCCCATCAGTGGGACTTATTATACAGGGTTGGTATTATTATCATTTAAACATAAAAGTTTGAATAAACCTGTATTTCACATACTATATCTGGTACTGATCAGCTTTAAAATGTCCCCATATTTTTCCAAATTCACTTTAATTGCTACAAAGCTATATCACAAATACACATAATAGCGTCAAATGAAATCCATTCGCCAGATTCATTCTAAAAAACCCCACGCAGCCTTCCGCTTGTAAAACGAAATACAAAAGCACGTAATGACGGCTGTTGGAAAGTTTTAATTGGCTTAACCTTGCCTCAACCCTAAAGGGCGAAGGGGGAGCAAAAGTCCTTTCCCCACATTATGACAATGCTTTCAGGCACTTTGACTTTTGGATTTTTTCGCAATAACGAAAAACTAGCCCTGTCGCTTTTTTATCCGAGCACGGTAAAGTGACTGCACTACATACACCTGATGGTAAGCGTAGTGCAGTCCAAAAAACTAGAGACCACCGACAAATAATGAGTTCATCGGTGGTCACCAGAATCATGCCGGCCTGTATAAATGCTTTCTTTTCCTCTTCGGAGAGGGAAGAAGCAAATCGAGGGGCCTACGGCAGGATAGGCGGATGACCGATGCAAGCACAGGGATACAAGGATGTACCGCTATACCCGCCCCAACCAACCATCAAGTTATGACACAAACGTCTCGGGAGAAGGTGTTTGGGTCACCACGGCACGTTTTAACACCGTATGTTCGGTGGTCGCTATCCGGGCATATGAACGCGCACTCTAGTAAGTTGCTACAACTGTTTGCATTGCGAATGAACAGGTATTAGGCGTCTAAAGATGTGGTCGATACCCCTCGGTGTCAATTTCAGCTAAAACTAAATATGAACGTGACCTTCGCCTGGGGATAGGCTATCCATTACAAGATATATTGCTCAGAAAACGATAATTTGATATCTTTAATCGATAATACCACGTTTTACTAGTCACCAATTTTTATTAAATATTACAAATACGAAAAGCCATTGATACGCCTGACATTTAGATTAACAAAAGAAAAACACGTTTAGAGGCTAATATTTTTTTAATTGTGCAAGTTTTTTTGTAGCTTGAATAACGAGGCGAGCAAGTGGTTTGCCTGATAGTAAGCGCCACGCCTACCCATTAACAGAACACCATATAGAACTTTGCATGATAAAGCACTGCAAGGCACTGCACAGCGCTCCTTACCCCGAGATATAAGATGTGAAGTTCCAGTAATTTTACTGCTGCTTCAATGTCCTTTAAACCGAACAGGGCTAACAAACTGCTGGATGGCAACAGAAATAGACAAAGCAATTCAGAAGGCCTATCGCATATGAGGTATCTATCTATTTATCTATTTATCAGCTTGTAAAAATACACCTTATATGTCGGCGATACGACTTCTACAAGTGATCATATTATAAGATATTTTTTTTATTAGTTGATCGTTTACTATTAAAATAATTAGTTATAAATTTTATGTGTTCGCCTAGTTAACAAACCTTTTCGGAAATAATCAATCAAATAACATTCCTATATATTAATTGAAATGCGTGAGCGAGAATAACAATGCTGGAGTGAGACCAAAGAACATTTACTGCTGTTCAAAGTGTCAAGAACATCTTCGTTTTACTCATTCGATAAAAAGAGAATGCTTCGTTTATGTCCTAGCATTGCAATCGGACGAGTGCTATGGGAGCGGGTGGAATACTTATGTCGTACACTATATGTTGCTGAAATGTGACCACTCCTATCTGTAATACGTTGCATAATTATAACTAGATTATCATTAATGTAATCACAAAAAAATCTGCAAAGTTATAAATAGTACAGTACAGAAATCTGTACAAAATATTTTCTCGGAACAACTATTACATTAAGATAATCTAATAGATAAATCAATCCAGTTTCCAGATACATCACGGTAATTGAAAAAATCTATTGCGAAAAATCCTTCAGTTCAAGCTAATCTAATAAATTAGCATTAGGGATAAAGGTAGGACTCCCGCGAGCCTTTCTAGTACCATTCGGAATCTGTAATGGTATAAATGGACTGGACAGGGTACTATTGTTTGGAGCTAATCTGACAAATTGTGTTTGCTAGACCAAGAAAAAAAATGCTGATCAGTGGGACCGTATTTAGACGGTGATGAATAATTAAATGATGAGTAATTAGCATGCTTTATAGCATAATGTGTAATGTAGATATAAAATCATGTGCATATGTATAACCGTGTGTCGATTTTTTTATACGAGCACGGCAAAATGTCTGCACTTCTATTATAAAGATATTCATATCCGACAACCGTACACATGATGTTAAAATTTAAATAAACGTTTCTTTCTTTCTTTCTAAAATGAATGCCATAGTGACCAACACATCTTGTGTGGATCGCGTTTCAGCATCAGCCAGTGTATATCCGGCTCTGCCGAGGGGCTTGCACCCTTTTCTTTTATCTTCCCTACCCTAAATCTCCCCTTCCTTCTCAAATCTCTTTACCCTGAGATGAGATACTGCAGTCCCCAGTATTCCATTAGCAGAGACCCCTATAATTCATCCCAAGAGTAAAATAAAACGTATAAGCGTATTAACTTTATATCACGTACAAATGTTTTTTTTAATACATTTATTACTAAAAATGATTCGACAAACACACAAGGACGAGGCTTACTCGCACTTTATCGTTTTTATCACATTTCGGTGCAAGTTTCGAGTCTTTTCTTGGTACCCAGCATCATATCGATTGGTGCGTTCTGCGAGTTGACGCGCGCTGCGTGTGGCGATTGCGTTGCCATGACGACGCGCTCCGCTCTATTTGCCCCCAACTTGATAACAATTAGAGATGCGCCGCGCAAAGGACGTCGAAACGTCGATGTTTTGAGTGTATTCGACTTTGTCGTAGTGAGGAATAGTTTGGTAATGGAAGATGTAAAATCTGGGATTACCTAGGATTTTGAACGAATATTGCCACATAGAAAAAAAGACTCATTTATTTATAATAAGAATTACGAAATCCAGATATACAGACAGATAGAGAATGATATCACCAGCCTCCAACCGCCTCTTAGACTTAGACCGCACATTACTTGTGAATACATTTTATATACACACAGATAATACTCTGCTATTGGTATATTGATACCTCGTCGGTCGGCAGTGAGCTGCCCTCTCCGTAGTGCCGAGTGTTATTATAAGATGTTATTTGTCGTAGATGTCATGCTTATTATTATCTACCTCCACTATACTTTTACAAGGTGGTTGTTCCCTCGTATGCGAGAGGACGTCTGGGTTGGTACCATCGCTTTGTCTATTTCTGCCGCCAAGCAACCGTGTGTAAGTACTGTAGTGTTTCGTTTTGAAGGACATTGAAGGCAGTGAAATTACTGGGCATTATGAGACTTAATATCTTATGTCTCGGGGTGACGAGCGCAGTTCAGTGCCATGCATTTATATTAAGGTTCTGTGTGGTGTTGCTTCTGTTTATGGGCAGGCATGGCGCTTACCATTAGGCGAGCGACGTGCTCGTCTCGTCATTAAATTAATAATAAAGAAATACTTGATAGTGTCGGTGGTGTGTTTGTACACACAATAACTGTACACCACACGGGCCCCGTAATATACATGTCCCTCTGCTTGGCACGTGCCTCCTTTTTATCCTAGAACGACAAAGTGGCAATATTGAACCTAATATGTACAGTGAGTTCAAATATCGAATGTCACAAGACATTGTGTCCCTCGACGACCCACAAAATTATGTCGGACCAAATATGTGTTTCCGGGACGCGACTCACTTGACTGAGCCACTATGGCGGCTTTTACGCCATGTGTATGGAATCGCTACCCAGTCGGGTACGAAAATAATTGGGTATCCTAGCTTTAGTAATGAGGGAAAAAAATATAAAATAATGAAATAACGCGTAAGATTTGTTGTGGTTTCGTGCACACTCGGCAAGGCAGACTTGCGGTCGACAACGCTATTGTTCTCGCAATTAAAAACCTTCTCACGTACTTGCTTTTTACCGCAACAATAAGAAAAATACTTCTACTAAATTACTTTTTAATAACGCAAAATTTTCGCTGCATATTAAAATTAAATGTTGTTATGAAGGTCGAAGAGAAATTAAACTTTGTGTTTACCGTTACAAACGTTTCATAATATATACTAGTTTTCGGCTCGCGGCTTTGCCCGCATTAGATATGATATTTCTACACCCCTTTCATTTTGCCGATTATTTAATAAGCGAGTGAAGCGAGAGGCCGCGGGTTCGATCCCTGCACCGAGACAAATGTTTGTGTGATCCACATTTGTTTCGGGGGCTGGGTGTCGTGAGACAAAAAGTCTCTCGTAGATCCTGATACTCACGTAAGACTCGTATCATACTGTGGAGTCAGGACTATGTGTGTGACTGTTGGGTGTATTTATTATTATTTATGTATATCGGAGTTTCATGAATACGGGTATATAATTGAATTGGCAAATAGAACGACTTATTGTAATATTGTTGGTACCTTCAATCATTTCGTTAACTGAAGTGGGGTTTATATTGTGTATCAGTTGATTGTATTACCGAATTAAGAAAACTCAATATAAGAAACGTCTTACCATTTGTAAAAGTAGTCTTAGCGTAACCAAGTCTGAAGGATGTCTAATCAAGGTCTGAATGGTGGAATTATAGCAAATCTGGGCTGTTTAATTATAGCGGTGATCTTAAGCAAGTTTAAAAAACATATCGTATCTCGAATCGTATCAATATTTTTTCTGCAATACATAGATATTTTTGACGATATATGGATGAATCGATATTTTTCATTAATTTTGAAATCATATCTAATACAATATTTTTTTAAAAAGGATGTAGACCAAAAATTTTAGATACTAAAAAAAGTCATCCAAAAAGTTGATAAATAGATGTTTCTTTTTCGATATAACAAAATCCATAGTGATACTTTTAAAAAATATGAAACCTTTTTCGTCGGTGCGGGTATCAACCTACAGTCTCTCACCCAATGCGTCACAGAGGCTATCGGAATAAAGATGATTACTGTATACGATTTAAAACCCATTTATATGTTTATATGGTAGAGTAATATGTAGTACATTTCGTAGAGCATGAATTAGTTCGTAAAATGGCGGACGCATAAGATACATATTAACATTCCGTAGAATGGGACTCTATGGGGTTAAAGACATTTGTTATGGGAGAATTTGTAGCACATTATAGCTAAAATGCAATGTATTTTTCAGGGAATTGCTATGTAATGGCAAATTTTATGGCTTAAAGTACAATGTGATCAAACTTAGGGTATAGAGGACGCTTCAAATAAAATTAGTTGTATTCATGAAATTAAAGATTTTAAAATAAAAGCCAAACTAAGATCATTTGTTGAAACTGGTCGAGAGTCGTGAGCGTCAGAATGGTCCAAAAAAAGCTAGTGATACAGTTTGAGACACGAAAAGTTTTAATATGTGTTTTAATAATTATTATCTAATATAAAACTATTTGTGCCTCATTATAGTGGGAGATAACCAATAAAAGTGATCATCAGTTGTACTGGCGTCAGGATAGCAGGACCACAACAGTTATAAATGTTGGAAAAGATTTAGTATTGTGATAAGAGTTGTGAATACTTCCGCATATTCTCCCTTCCTCATCACTTCCTTTTGGGGTTGATAATGCATCCATGATTCTTCTAGTATTGTAGGTGTTTATGGGCGGTAGAGACCATTTACCACCAACTGACCCAGTTGCTCGTTTGTCGTTCTAGGCTATAAAAATAATAAAACCTAATTGCTATTCTTACATACGTTTATAACAGCATATCATTTAAATTCACGTTTTAAAGTTTCAAGGCTGTCAAAATCAAAGTTCTGTTCGTTGAATGTTGGTATGATCAGCCTTTGAGAAAACGGGTGTAATTCTGCTTAGAGAGTTGTGACAAACACGCCCACATATACATCAGTTATTCAGGCATAATTCCACGAATTACCTTTATATTTTATTAGCGTTTATATAATGTCCTTTTGACATCAAAACAAATAATCAATTCGTAAAGATATTGCTTCTAAAAATACAAACTCTGTGAGCTCTATTATCATTTCTCAGAAAATATTTTTATTACTGTGTATTACGTGTTTGAGCAAGTGAATGATATTATTAGTTATTTTTTTATTCAAATAAGTAATTTACAAACATTCCAATATATATGTTTACGACTTCATTTATAGTCTACTTCATATAAAACGAAAGTAAACATACAATACTGCTTCGTATTCTTTCTTGTTTCGTCATTGAATGGTATAAAAACATATATTTTGTGCTTTGTCCTCTCAAAACAGATTAAGAATAAACTTTTAAAACATTTATGCATAGCCTGCGTCGGTGGCACAGTGTATTGCGTACGCGATACAACTGCTGTGCTGATGTCTCAGATTCGATCCCCGAGTCGGGTAAAGTGATATTGGGTTTTTGTATCACGAAATAGTATCAGCCCGGAGTCGGGAATTGTGCCCAGTGTGGCGATAGGCTCCACCCTATCACATCATGGGACGGAGAATAGCTTGGCGAAATGTGGGTGTACTGATTACACCTCTGCTTACGCCTTCGGGGATTACAGGTGTGAGTGCGAATTTATGTATTTATGGCTAGGCGATAGATAAATTTAAATAGAATGTTTCATAAATATAAGTAACTAGCTCTGTAAAACACACACATACACATATATACTCAATTTTGAATAAAGTTATTTTTTTAATATTAATGTTAATCTGGAATATAAATTGTCATCGCTGAATATGGAAGTGGGCGTTAATGTCTGCAAAACAGTCCCTATCTGACACAGGTATTATCGAACATGAATATAATTTATGTGTTCTATTATTCCAAAATAAAAAAAGAAAAAGACTTTAGTCCAATTTATCGTAGTACTAGTATAGTACATACGAAAATGTTTATCCAAGTGATCGGACAATACTAAACTAAAGCATGGACCGAGTAAGAGCGCTGGACACTCGACTCAGTTACGAGAACACTAATGGAATTAAGTAACAATCGCTTTCAGAGCAATGTATACCGTATATTCGATTGATTAAAATGCATTTTACGAACAATCTGAAACGTTCATTGATATGGGGTACCATAAAGGCACATTTTCTCACAACAGGAGACAGCGACGCAAAATAACACCGACACATATTATGTATCTTTAAATAAAACTAATTTTAACGGATTTTATCGCTGTTTTTTATTTTAATTTTGGTCCCGACGTTTCGAAAGCTTTTCAGCATTCTTGGTCACACCTCAGTCCACCCCGCGACCGCGATAAAATCCGTTTAAATTAGTTTAATTTCAATGTTTAACATTCGCGTAAACGTAAGAAATCATCACATGCATCTTAAAAAGAAAGAAGAAGCCATTGAAATTAATGGGTATTATGAGACTTAACATCGTATCGGGATAATTCAGTATCATAGAGTACTTTGATACTCAAAGTAATGTATGGTATTGCTTCTGTTCGTGGGGAGGTGTTACCATCAGGCGAGCGAACTGTTTTTTTGTCATTCTGTTTCTATAAACAAAAATACAATACGTTTGTTGATAAAATATTGTAGATTACTTTAGGAGTGCTTTAATCTCGGACAAGTGCAGTTCGAGACAAAAAACTCACACGACTGATTTCCTAACCTGAGGACCGAACCCAACACTTCAACGTTATCACACTCGAAGTACGCGGCTACTGGATCACTGAGATGACTAGAGCATTATTAAATTATGGTCTAATTCATTCCAAGACTACAATAAGTCACAGCTACCAGCGAATGGTCTGTACATAGCTCGGTAGAATAGAGGTTTAATTTATTCAGAACAAGCCAGCAATTTGTAACCGTGCGAGGAATTTCATTCAGAGCCGCCCGATTTGATAAAGATTACGCGTCAGTGACAAAAGGAAAGCGGGTCAAGGAAACAAGGTACGAGGAAAAAACTGTCGGTGACAATTGAGTTGTAATTCACATTGCTGTTTATTTTTTCTATTATTTATTATAATAGTATCTGGTACTTGGTATGACTAAAATTATTATGATTTCAATAACCAGTAGTATACAAGTTTCAATGGTTTTTTTTATAATTGAATGACGAGACGAGCAAGTCACTCGCCTGATGCTAAGCGCCACGGCTGCTCATAAACAAAGCACCACACATAACTTTGAAATACTAAGCACTGCATGGCACTGAACTGAGCTCGTCACCCCGAGATATAAGGTGTTAAGTTTCATAATGCCCAGTAATTTCAATGGCTTCAATGTCCTTCAAATCGAAACACATCAGTGCTTACACACTGTAGCTTGGGTTGGTGGCTAATAGTTGCACGCATGTACCAAGAAATATTAACAGAGATGATTTAAATTAATAAAGATTAATTAGATGATAACGTATAAGCATAATTAAATAGCGACCACCGCACTCATAGTGAAAAACCCGCTAAAGTGGCACGCTCATGCGAGTCGCTTTCCGAGATCAGTCAATGCATATCCAGTAAATTCAGGCTGGTATAATTCTGCGTACATTATGTTTGGACTGCACTGTACTTTATACAGGCCCAGTCTAAATACTTTGCCGTGTCGCGATAAAAAAAAATAGTAGAACCGCGGCAGCTTATCTCTTAGCCCTGTTAATATTACATTTATTCGTGCTCATAAAATGTGCACCGACCTCCGCGCTTGCACTGCATCCATCTCCGTCATATGAACACTCGCCTTACACTAGGGCATTTGCTATACCAGCCTTTCCCAATCCTTTTTTATTAGCGATAATGACAAGACGAGCAGTTCGCTCGCTTCATGGTAAGCATCACGACTGTCCATAAACAGAAAAATCACCAATATTTTTCGATGCATTACAATGGACTGCGCTCGTAGTAAGACATAAAGTCTCATAGCATTCGAACACAACAGTGTTGTGTTGTGAACAGAAGTCGCTGCTTGGCGACAGAAATAGACAAAGCGTTGGTTTTTATCCCGACGATCCCTCGCATACGACGAACCTACCACATTTTTATTTTTTTAAGATCTGTCGCTTGACACCTTACTTTTTAACCGAACTACAAAAAAAGAGGAGGTTCTCAATTCGACGAGTTTTCTCATTCGATAGAGTTTAGCTGCGATGTGGTCCCATATAAATTTGGTTAAAATCTGATGATGAGTACAGAGTCAAGAAATTAAACTCCTATTAAATTAAATTACGGATAACAGCTCAGTCCTCGCGATTGTGTTGCTGAATTTGAATTTACATACCGTAGCTGTACTTTGAAAAATAAAATAAGTTTTAACAAAACTTAAAAACCGACCAATACCAACCGTATCAATAAACGATGAGTTAAATTATTGTCGTCGTTTTGTATTTTTTTTTAAGGATACTCTTTTCATAAATGTTAATATTCCTGTCAATTTTTTCAGTTTTACATGTATTGTAATACTAGCTTTGGCTCGCGGCTCCGCCCGCGTGATCTGCTTTTTCCGGGATAAAAAGTAGCCTACTTATGTCTTATTCTGATGTATAAGCTATATTATTGTAGAGTTCCATTAAAATCCATTCAGTAGTTTTTACGTGGAAGAGTAACAAACATCCATCCATACTTACAAAGTTTCGCGTTTATAATGTTAGTAGGATTACTTAAGTAGTAATTTAAAGTTTCCGTAACTCGCCCTAAACTACTAGCCAAATCTTTCTGTAACATTTGTTAAAAGGCATGTTGCCCCGACTCCAGAGCGAGTGGGCCATGGGGACATGGGCAAAGAGTATTAATGTTTTATTACTTCTCGACATCGAAATCATTTTCATTGAGACTTAAATACCTGCCGCGCCCTGGGATTGAAGACCACTGGTTCGGCTCAACTTTCTCAGAATGTGGAACTACTCTATTACCAATAGTTATATCTATTGGGAATAGTTAGTAACTAACACGAACTACCTCATAACTTAGTTTTGTGCCAATTATCCACATCGTATTTTATTCCCATATCTGAGCGAACTGTGTTTATCTTTATTAAACTATATTCTCCACTCACAGCGATAGACAGAGATATATTTTGACAGCCTCCGTGGCGCAGCGGATGAGTAGCCAGCTGTGAAGCGAGAGACCGCCGGTTCGATCCCCGCACCGAGGAGTAGTTTTTTGTAGAACTTTTTAAGGTGTACAATACTGTAGTATATATTATTACAACATCATTTTGATCTATCTCGTAGGGTTCAGCCAGCGTTTGCAATGTAAGCGCAAAAAAAGGTTTATTTATGACATCACATTAGAAACCTCTAAAATTATCAGTGTTTCTTTTCTATATTATGCATGTATTATACATATAAACCCTCCTCTGGAATCACTCTATCTATTAAAAAACCACATCAACATCCGTTGCGTAGCTTTAAAGATCTATTACATATATAGGGACAGACAGACAGCGGGGACTTTGTTTTATACTATTTATTGATGTTTACGCAGTGCATCTGACCCAACTCCTAGGTTATCATCCGAAATGGAAATATTCTCAACTTAAGACTTGATACATACAAATAGTACTCCGGCTGCTTCTGACAAGATTTGGCGGACTCTAAACAGAATCGCATCGAACGCAGTACGTAAGCAATCTTGGGAAATAAGCACCCTGCATTTTATATCACCAAAGACCGACCCAACATTTTATCTCAAAAAAACAGCCTTAACGCGTTAGTTGTGAAGTGTTAAGCTTAATAATTTTTGGGTCACTTTAGCCCACTTCTCCTTCGAGTGCGCGCCAAATTCGAGAACACTTGGAGAGTAATTCCCAAGACAGGATCCTCTACTTGTACAATTAATTCTAACCGGATAGTTAAGGGTTCCGGCTTGTTTAATATTACGCCGTGTAAGTGGAGAAATAAATAGCTATAAATTGTTATTCTATCTTTTTTTTTTAGCATAAGCCGGCATACGAGCAAATTGGTCTTGGAGAATGGGGTGGGGAGGGGTATTTAGGCCTCCGGATATCTCACTCACCGTACGAAACGCAGCGGCAAGCCGTTACTTTACACCCATTCTTGCTGTAGACAAAACCGTCTACAGCTTGACTCTACCACTCAAAACATAACGTTATGGCCGAAAACCCCAGCTCCTTCCCAACACCTTATATAGGTTGACTACGCGACGATGATTCTTCTAGTATTGTGGGCGTTCATAGGCGGCGGAGATTACTTACCATCAGGTGACCCACTTGATCGTTTGCCGACCTATGCTTGCCTTCTGGAACGTTATATAAGTTGTTTAGTGATGATACGTACAATAAGGCATTTTTAGTCGATTAAAGAAAGAGGAGGCTCGCAACTATCCTAATTTTCTTTTATTTCTAAACCACCCAAATATTGAGGCGAACAAAAAATAATATATTCAAGCCGGTCGCCATTTTCGAGTTTTTGCGAGACTAACGTACGGGAATTAATTTTATTGATTGATTGATGATTATTTTACGTTTGAAAGAGTCCTTTCGTGGTGGTCTATAAATATGGTTAAGATTTGATAATAGACTACAAGGGAATAAAAAAAAACTTTTCTACGGCAAAAAGCAATTATTATTTTTATTATGTTACCTTATAATTTTCATATGTTCGGCTGAAGCCTTACTGCGGTGTTGTCGAGTGCAGACTAAAGGCCTGTTTTACTATGCTACGCGAGCGAGACAGAGTCAGGCGATAGTAACTCATCAGTTTTGTGTAGAGTTATGTGGAAAACGTCGCGCGTCGAGGTGGCCTATCTCGGTCGCACCTCAAAAAGTACCCATACTATTGCATACAACGCGGCCTCGCTAACGTTGCGAGTCGCGGTTTGTTGTCTCTGTCGCGCTCTTCAAAACAAACCCTTAATCAGATTATGCGTCCCCAAGGCCTTTCGCAAAATCTCATACTTCTTCTTGGAACTCATAGTATATACCTACATCATGTACTTAGTTGACAGGCCAGTGTGTAATTATGACAGAACTCAACAAAAATTATTAAAATAAAATTTATTAATATTTCAATTTCTTTCAAAAAGCAATATATTTTAACTAGGCGCTATTTTATTGTATTTGCCTCACAAATATGGACTACAAAAAGGCCAATAAAAATGATTAGATGTTTTATATCGAAGGTAATTTAATAAAGTTTTTACTCTGAATGAAATATTGGAAGATTCAACATTGTGAAGCAATATTTATTGCTTGCAACTAAAAAATAGTTTTTAATTTAAAAATATATTTTGAACAGACGCTAAGATATAGAATTAGGGCTGTCTTTCGGCATTCATCGTCATATCATTTCGATATTGCTTCGGGCATTTTTTGATTACGTTGCAATTCGTTCATGTTTTCATTACTTTTCTCTAGCCTAAGCTAATCTGAATATTGCTGTCAATAATATTTTTATTGAGAGTGAAAATATTTTTTTATCTGTGTTGATACAGTTTAAAAATCCTAACATAATAATCGCCTCATTGGTATAGTATGTATTACAGCAGATTCACACGGCTCAATTTTTATTGATTAACTGTTAAATCACATAGCAAACACTGTTTGCATTGATGCAATGCCTATCCCAATTTAAATACTGGGCTGAGCTTATGTAAATATATATCGGAGTTTATTTCACTGTGTATTAGATTTCCTTTTCATGTTCTAATAATTAAAGTCTCTGTTTCGTATACGTTTAAAGACGCTCATTACATTACCCATACGAGTATCTTTCCTGTTTCAAAAACTGTATTTGATTACAATACAAATTATGTGCTCCGATGTAATTCCGCCGTAATTAAAACATACATTATATAATATAATGAAACGTGATTAGTAAATGGTAGCTCTGTAGTAAGTATTGTCTACAGAAAGAAAAGACCAGCTTTACCACGGTGGTAAGTCTTCACTACCCAGATTGTATTTTTATTAGCCCTGTATTATATTCTACCCCATTGCTAAGCATGGGCCTTTGCAATGAGAGGGGGAGGTTTTTTTCCATTACCCGGGCCTAATGCGGGCTGGGGGATTTCACACCCTTTCGAAATTCTTATGGAGAATTATCTAGTATACAGATTATTTTATGATATTTCTCATCATCATTACAGCAAGTCATAAGGACAATGAATCCTAATCCCTAGTACTGTTATAAATATGAAAGGTTGGATATTTGTGAGTTTGTTAATTTGGATACTGGTTAGTAATTCACGTCTTAACGGCTGAACGCTTTTGGATAAAAGCACACAGTTACACCTACACCTGAATTAAAGCATTGGCTGGGAAACGTCGTTTATTTTTTTTTTTTTTTATAGTATAGGCCGGCAAACGAGCAAGTGGGTCACCTGATGGTAAGTGATCTCCACCGCCCATGTACGCCCACCACCAGAAGAGTCATGGGCGCGTTGCCGACCTTAAAGGAAAGGGATAATTAGGGATTGGGAAGGGGAGGGGATTTAGGCTTCCGGTTATCTCACTCACCGTACGAAACGCAGCAGCAAGCCGCTACTTTACGTCGGTTTTCTGTGAGACAGTGGTAACGATCCGGACGAGCCAGCCCATTCATGCTGTAGACAAAACTGTCTACAGCGTGGCTCTACCACTCAAAAAATTATGGAGGCAGAGCTGTGAGCAAAATCTACGCAGTGGATTGGTATCCAATCAGTGACCTTATTTCGTCTCATTACATTCTCCGCTAGACTATCGCCCCTTACGCTATAAAGAATAGTGTGGCAAACAAAATTAATATTTCACACATAAATAAATAAAGTGAAACCAGATATGTGGCAACCATGAATAAGAAAATTCCAATTATATCTACGTATCGCTTCGCAGAACTTGAGGAAAATTAATATCTGATACTCGTGACAATTACAGGAAAATGATGAAAATGTTTTGAAAGGAAAAACAAGTTTTCCGGTTCTAATAATAAAGTTTAATTACACAGTACAGGAACAGTCAGTATTATTCTTTTTTTTCTACATAAGGAAGGCCACTTTTTGTTTCAAGCTGTGTGACGAAAGGAGGATAATGCTTTGTTTGCTAATATATTTAAAACAATATTTATAAGTGGCAGAGACTAGAATTTTCAGTGTTAAGTACAGCTATGGTATGTTAATTCCAACACAATAACACAATCACGACGACTAACTGTTGTCCGTCGAAGCGTAATTTTTTTACTTCATACTCCACAATCAGATATTAACCAAATCAATATAGGATCTCACCGTAGTCATTATGAGATAGGGGGCGATGATATCGCCATACCGGTCACAATTCCAGCCTCCGGGCTGATATTGAGCATTTCGTGATACCCGTTTACCCGACCCGGGGATCGAAGCCGAGAACTCAGCACAGCAGCATACCGCGTACAAGTGCGCCACCAAAGCAGTCAATATATATTTAAAAAAATTAAAGCAAGTTAAATTACTTTTAACCAATAAAGCCACTGCCACTACACAACAGCTGGTTTGCAAACAGTGGTGCAACTGAGTTACTACTTCAACGAAACTATGTATCAAAACAACGATAAATCTACTGTGGCTGTTGTCTTGGTGGGCTGTGAAAAACGCGTGTAATTACAAGTTGGCCCAACAACATCCATACTTGCCAACTCAACAGGAAACTTATGTTAAATTGGATTTATCGTTACATCATTAATTCATGGCTAACTTCTCGTATTCTAGTCGCTGCGGAGGTTCATCGTAATTCGTGAGGTCCTTGGTTAGTTTGGCGATTTATTTAGGGTCGGTAAGCCAATCGCCTCATAGGTAGTATCGCCTAGTACATAGGCTTTGAAACTGTGAGATCTTGGGTTATATTCGGTCGGTCGGAGATATTCTTGAGAAATGCCAAATTAAGAGAGATTCTGAACATGACTTTGACATCCATTTACAAATAATGTAATGAGTGTGAAGGAAGCCAAATACGTGTGCAAGCGTAGCAAAATAAAAACACAAGATGTTAATTCTCATAATTCCCAGTAATTTAAATGGCTTCAATGTCCTTCATCACCAAATTACAATAGTCCTTATACACAGTTGCTTGGTGACAGAAATAATCTCATTTCAGATAATCATATTTACAGTACGAATGGGCCGACTTGATCGGGTTTTTACCACTGTCTCACAAAAAACTGACGTTTCATACGGAGAGTGAATATCCGGAGACCCAAATCCCCCTCGTTTTCCTATTTTTATGATTTATAAAATAACCGATACCGTAATTTATGAAGGTTTTTGGTCCCTGTTACCAACCTCTATGGGAAACAGGCGTGAACTGATATTGAAACGAAACCTTGATACACTGCAATCCTATCTTATTACATCTTATTGCTTTTCGTGCACTTCTGTGACATATCTTGTACGTAAACCTTTCCTTTTTTCCCTTTTTTAGTAATTAATTATAATTATTATAATGACAAAAAAAACAATACAAAGAAACAAACTTCAAGCAATAATAAAAGTATTTAGAAACTATTTGGAAGGCATTACGCAGCTAATGATCGTAGATATTAAGATTGAAATCAGTAAATTGGCGCCTGGCAGTACCATTATATGTTAAACACTTTCTGATAAGGCCCTCGACACACTGAGAAACTAGACTATGATATAACGGTTAAAAATCTTTGACATCAATTGGACAATTATTCATCATAATATATCACATCAATATATTTCACCAACGATTTTCCAAAAAACTATGGTATTAAAAATCAATTTAAATAATAAATTTAGTAAAACAAAATCAGTATCTCCATTCGAACTCGTTTGGTCATTTGTTTCCCGTAACTACGTCCAATTAAATTAATATACAGGGTTATTTTTAAAACACTGACAACCTCGCAGGAGTAGATTCCTAAGGTCATTTGCTACTACTTTTGTTCTACGACTTTTCATAATTTGTTAGATTTTATTCTCATACAAAAATAATTATGAATTTAATTTCCGTCTTGAAAGTTACCTACGCTCTGCGCGTATGGCAGATTACGTAATACACGCAGCGCGCGCGTCAGTTCAATGACCGGCCGCGCCGTATCGATCGATAATACCTACATCCAGCCGTCAGCTGACGTACGAACACAAACACTACACAACAAAAACTTGTAAAATCATTTTTTTTCTTATGTATTGAGTTATGTCCAAACTCGTAGAACAAAAGTTGTTCCTTATGGGGTCAGCTATATGGCCCTGCGAGGTTGTCAGTGTTTTAAAAATAACCCTGTATATATATATATATATAGGGTATAAATGGATAGTCAGATTTCTTCAAACATAGCTAAGAAGCATCCCGATTAATCCAGATAACAATCAAAATAAAAACAACAATCACGTGGGCACTAGTATGCAACAGAAAGGCACACCCTAACCCACTCGCGCATGTACACGTACATATACAAGCACATGTAAACGTACACGCATATATTTTTTATAGTATAGACCGGCAAACGAACAAATGGGTCACCTGATGGTAAGTGATTACCACCGCTTATGTACGCCTACAATACTGGAATAATCAAAATATAGCAAATTACGAACTATATATTTAAGCCAAGAGATTTAATTTAAGGGAAAATCACGAAGCTTGCGGACCAGCCAGCATGCGTGATTCTATTAAGCAACTATAAAGATGGGAGTATGTTGGTATAGAATGTCTTAAGACCTTTGGGTCGCCGTATGAATATTGACCATTTACAAATTGTTCGGATTTTTATTAGATGAGGCGAAGAGAACCTAACGTTAACAAATGAACATGTAAAGTGGCATATATAATGAGCTTATAGATTTCATTCGATTATCTACAAATAGGAATGCGGCATGTTAAATGCGTCATAGATTTAGGAGGAATCGTATCAACAATTCAGATAAAGGTAAATACTCGTCATAAACTGATAACGCAGTGATTATGAATGCCTGTATGCAGTTACAAATAAAAGATAGTAAATACATAAATACGCCCAACAATTACACAACCATGACCCCTTCTTATCGGGAACTTCGAGGGATTGAAGGTGCCACAACATCTAGAGCCAGAACAAATATTTGTGGACCATACAATCATTTAATTCAATGTGCGGACCGAACCTGCAGCCTCACACTACATAGCTGGCTATTCACCCACTACGCCCATAAAGGCTATCATCATCATCATCATCATCAGCCACAAGACGTCCACTGCTGAACATAGGCCTCCCCCAAAGATTTCCAGACCGACCTGTTGGAAGCGGCCTGCATCCAGCGACATCCTGCGACCTTTATCAGGTCGTCTGTCCACCTTGTAGGTAGACGTCCAACGCTGCGCTTGCCAGTACGTGGCCTCCATTCCAGAACCTTTCTGCCCCATCGGTTATCGGTTCTGCGAGCTATGTGGCCTGCCCACTGCCACTTCAGCCTGCTAATCCGCTGGGCTATGTCGGTGACTTTCGTTCTTCTACGGATCTCCTCATTTCTGATTTGATCACGTAGAGAAACACCGAGCATAGCTCTCTCCATAGCTCGCTGAGTGACTGTGAGCCGTCTTATACGGCCCATATTCAGAGGCCACGTCTCAGTGCCGTATGTCATCACTGGTAACACACATTGGTCGAAGACTTTGGTCTTCAGGCACTGAGGTATTTTGGACGAGAAGACCTTGCCAAGTTTCCCGAACGCTGCCCAGCCGAGCTGGATTCGACGATTGACCTCTCTCTCGAAGTTGGACCTGCCTAGTTGGACTACTTGTCCTAGATAGACATATTCGTCGACAACTTCGAGAGATGAGCTTCCAACAGTAATCGGGGTGGGCACAACATGGACATTCGACATGACCTTCGTCTTGTCCATGTTCATCCTGAGGCCCACCCGTTGAGAAACTCTGTTGAGGTCTTCGAGCATTGTACTCAGGTCTTCCAGCGATTCCGCAAGGACCACGATATCGTCGGCAAAGCGGAGGTGAGTCATGTACTCGCCATTTATGTTGATGCCGAATCCTTTCCAGTTCAAGACCTTGAAGGCATCTTCCAGCGCGGCAGTGAAGAGTTTAGGAGAAATAACATCTCCTTGTCTCACGCCTCTCTGTAGTGGAATAGCCTTCGTACTCTGTTCTTGTACTCGGACCGACATGGTGGCGTTGTTGTACAAGCACCTCAACACTTCGATATATTGATAGTCGATGCGGCACCGCTGGAGAGCCTGCAGCACCGCCCAGGTCTCGATCGAATCAAAGGCTTTCTCATAGTCCACAAACGCTAAGCAAAGTGGCAAGTTATACTCCTCGGTTTTCTGTATAACTTGCCGCAGCGTATGAATGTGGTCTATGGTACTATAACCTTTTCGGAAACAGGCTTGTTCGGGAGGCTGGAAGTCATCTAACTTGCGCTCGAGACGATTCGTGATAACTCTCGAAAACAACTTATACACATGGCTCAGGAGCGAGATGGGCCTGTAATTCTTCAACAAGGTATTGTCGCCTTTCTTGAAGAACAGTACCACCGCACTCCTGTTCCATGCCTCAGGCGTTACGCCCTCGAGCAGAACAGAATTAAAAAGTCTCTGAAGGACTTTTAGTACAATAAAGGCTATCACGTTAAAAAAAACTCTGAACAAATATTATCTATCAAGTAGTAGATGGATATCTGACTAAAACAATAGGTTCCAGTGCCGCACAGCAACGAACGTATGATCGATAAATATTTGACTGGTAATATGAAATTATACCAATGTTGTGTTCAAGACTATTTGTGGGAATTATACATTTAATTTTTTAGATTTACTAAGAAAAAATCTATCGATAAAATAACAATTCATTCCACTTAGTTTCAACATTTGATAAACTACCTATCGAATAGATTTTATATTTATCTGTGGGCTTTATAGCACCCAAACAAATGCCTGATTTAAATGAACTTTTAATTACTTGATAACTTGTTTAGTTATCGATGAGGCAGATTAGTCGTTAGAAACTTCAGTTTTGTTTTGATTAATGTTTAACGGTTTGATTATTAAATACACAAAATAAATAGGTCACATATTCCCACGTTATTGTTACGATTACATATGGTTTCAAACAACTCAGTCACTTGTTTTACTAATGGAGTTGTTAGAAGCCACGTGTCCGATGTTATCAAATATAACAGCTTCAAGAGCCGCCGTCAGCGCTCTGTACTCGATGCTCTAAAGCTCCACAAACATCGCTGTAAAATAATATTTTTCTAGTCGGATAGTATTTGAAGGTATAAATACCAAATTTTTTAATTTAAAAATTTCATATAACTTTTTCAATTTTTCTACCCATAATAACCTTATTCCTATTATTACTGACAAATAAAAAAATACCGATTTGGTTCAGCCGTTCTTAAGCGATGGCGTTAGCAAAGCACAGCGTTTCCTTTTTCATTATACACAAAAACTAAGAATACACATGCCACGTAGAAGCAGAACTGCATGTAAATTACGTGTATGAAAATAGCATTTATCAACTATTAAAGTTCATGTTATTTATCAAAAGTCATGGCTCCACCGACAGCGATAGCTCCGTATGTTTTGATTGCGACAGCAACAACTGAGTGTCGTGGGACAATAGACATGTACGTTTTAAAAAGAAAAAGGAGTATGCTTTTTTAACATTTGAATTACAATCGACAAATTGATCAAACGATATATTACATTGAATACTACACAATTGTGTTTAAAATAATACCCTTCGTGGTTCAGTACAGCAAATCATGTTTTACTGAATTTAAATCAGCACAACTTTGAAACGACCTCGCACAAAAAAGCTGTTTATTTTTTAACCTGGCATGGCAAAGTGAGTGAGAGACATTGTGTCCCTCGATGATCAACAGAATTATGCCGTCTTGGAGCTACTGGTTACACCCTGCTGATCCTGGAATGCAACTCGCCTAAACGAGCCTCTATAGCGGGCCATTCACCATGTTTACGGTGGTCGCTATCCAGTCAGGTATAAAGATATCAGGAACCCTCCATATTTGTGACCGTTCTCACAATAACTTACATACTTTTCTTAGGAAAAACAATCAATAAAAGTGAATGATCTTAAAACACTCACCGTATTCCAGGCCGTTGTATCTTCTGTAACAAAAATATTCAAAGAATTAGAAAATAATATTACTGTTCGCGAGTGTGTCGGACCGACCCGAGGACCGAATAAATACATACGCGATAGTGGATAATAGCTCTATCTACAGTCCGGGATAGATTTATTTTGTAAGGTTTAGTATACACTATTCACTAACGCTGCTTTAGTTGCGTGTGTATGTCGTCAATGGAAAGGCAAAAATAGTAAAGCGCCAATAAGTGAACCCTGCAGTAGAGCAGTGCAGTTTTTTTTTATAGCATAGGCCGGCAAACGAGCAAGTGAGTACCTGATGGTAAGTGATCTCTACCACCCATGTACGCCCACCACCAGAAGAATCATGGGCGCGTTGCCGACTTTAAAGGAAAGAGATAATTAGGGATTGGGAAGGGGAGGGGATTTGGGCTTCCGGATATCTCACTCACCGTACGAAACGCAGCAGCAAGCCGCTACTTTACGTCGGTTTTCTGTGAGACAGTGGTAACGACCCGGTCGAGCCGGCCCATTCATGCTGTAGTTTAACCGAGTTAATCGCACGACAAATGTGAAAATATCGCCCATTTAGAACGAGTTTCTCGTAAATATGTAAGAATATAACAATGAACTCTTACGAGATTTTTTCTCATAGCATTGGCCTGCAATCGAGCAATTGGGTCATCTAATGTTAAGTAAACTCCACCACTCAAGTACGCCCACAGTACAAAAAACGACATGGGTGCGACCTTAAAGGAAAGGATAATTAAGGGATTGGGAAGGGGAGGATTTAGGCCTCCAGCTATCTCACTTACGATAAGGATCGCAACAGCAAGCTGCTGCTTTACGTCGGTTTCTGTGAGTCAGTGGAAAGGACTTGGTCGTGGTCCATTCATACTGTAGACAAAACTGTCAGTGTAGATAGACAAAATAGCGTAGCTCTACCAATCTAAGGCTGCGGACTCGAAGTCAGCGGCAAGCGGCAGCGGCGCGGGAGCGGCGCGTTTCAATGCATAGATTTAAATGGACCTGGCCTCGAAAGCAGTGGTGCGGCGCGGGCGCGAGGAGCGACGTACGATTGGGGCGCGCCAGTCGAGCCGCACCTGCGCGTCTGCATTGACGTAGTGCTGTGTATTTTCAAAAATGCCCGCCGACGTGGTGGAGCAAATTATTTCAATTATTTTTTATATGGAACATCATATTCACATCAATTTCGTTCGCAAATAGATGCTTATTTCTCATAGTACAACACTACGCCGCTCTAGCGCCGCGCGATCTGCCCGCTGGCTTCGAGACCGGGTCTCCGCCGCTCCCGCGTCGCCGCCTCCGCCGCCCCGCACCCGTTGACTTCGAGCCCGCAGCCTAATAATGCGACAACGAGTGAACGAGATACAATATGTCCCGTTAAACCGCATTGTGTTCAATTGCATTATACTTACAGTCTCATTTTATATTTGTCATATAATAAATTATTCAACATTAAAGAGTTCTTAAGCTATACAATTTATTGTAACATAATATCTATACCAATTACATTGTTACAATATTAATTATTCTGACAAACCAATTAATAGAACCTTATAAATGTAGTTGCGAAAATCTTTACCAATTTAACGCTTTGTCACTATCCAATATAATATTAACAAAACAAATCTACTAGGCTTTAGGTTCTGATCAAATACCTCAGTTTGTATTGACTGGGCATATTGGTTAGAAGCAAACAATGGTTGCGTAAACCCTAAATCTGCCGAGCGTGGTGAGCTGGCACTTTGAGTTGTATTATTTCCTGGAATGGGTGAAGTTGGGAAAAGTGATGAGTCACGTGATGTAGAAGTTGCAGGATTGTTTGGCAGCAGTTTATATGAAATGGAGGTTTAACATGTGTTTTACCAATTTTGCGTGTTAAAAAGCTTTATAACGAAAGTTATTTTTTACAATTTAAAAAATTTAAAAATTATTTGTAGTCTACGGTAGATACCATTATCTACCGTAGTTTTCAAATCTACGTTGAAGCCATCTTTAACGTGCTCCTTACATACTGGATAACAATGAACGAACACACTCTATAAGGTGTCCACCAGTTTTCAAATGCCATTTAGGTTTGTAAATGAGATTTTTGATAAAACTCATTATATTCTACAAATTATTATTTTTTTCAACGAGATCATAAAGATGCTCTTTAAACTATGAAAATTATATAGAAATAGCTATGCAACTCCGCTTGTGTGAACGTCTTTTTACGAGATATAAACTAATCAAATCCATACAGCTGTTAAAGTGTTATTGTATAACAAATATCCGAATTCACAAACATCAAAACTTTCACATTAGTAGAACTAGAATTACTACTTACTCGTATAGGATGTAAGTTCGAGAAAACACCATGAAACTCAGAAGTGAGTTATTTTTAACTATGTGATAGAGTCCTAACACCACTTTAAATACAACAACCGAAATGTAGACTAACAAACCAATGTATTCAAATTTTAAGCTTGTTTGCTTCGCATCGACAATCCGCAACGTGTTATTAACATAATGTGTTGTTTACTATCGCACTAGCTGTTACACCCGACTTCACTTTACTACACTGTAGAGAATAGTCGTAGGATCGTCACAATCGAGGTCAGTCGGGTACTTTAGTTTAATTGAGTAATTTATACGAATGGGTGGCTATACGACATTGTCTAAATATTTATATCAGCGTTGGTTAGTAGAGATATGGTTGTGATTCAGTAGTACCACGCTCACTGAGCCAGCCTGTTCATCACGTATAAAAAACTATCTATGACATTATTCGAACAATGCAATATAATTAGACATGTTTTTTATAGCTCTTTCATGAATTTTATTATCGTGTAGGCGTTCCGCCATCCTTGAAACTACTTCTCAAAGAACATAAAAACTGGTAAGAGATATTTTAGTATAACTGTGTTTTGTGGCCTATAAATTGGTTCGGGCGATATCTTTTTAGGGATGTAACCGATTTGTTCCATCCTACGTTTATTCGCCAGACGAAAACGAGACAAGTACTTTGAACTCTTATCAGAGTCTGTAATGGCATCCGAAATCACTTAGCCTAATCCTTTTTCTCTCAAGGCGTCTACAAGAGGATTGGACACCGAAAATTTTAGTGAATAAAATACAGAGAGAGTAAAACTATCCTTATATTATAAATTGGAGATTGGATGTTTGTGAGTGCGGGTAATTATTAGTAAATCACGATAAGAGTGATAGGGCTACGCTGTAGACAGTTTTGTATATATAGGCAAGCGTGGTGCTTACCGTCAGGCGAGCGCCTTGCTCATCTCGTTAATCAATCAAATAAAAAAAATGTCTCAGCGTGACGAGCGCAGTTCCGTACCATGCAATGATTTGTAATTCAAAGTTCTGTGTGATGTTCCTTCTGTTTATGGGAGGCGTGGCGCTTACCGTCAGGCGAGCGCCTTGCTCGTCTTGTCATTCAATCAAATAAAAAAAAAAAACTTATCTGTCTACGTTAAACATTAACCCGTAATGAAATAATCTGGCACATGAATGTATACTATGTTTTATGTCAATACAATATCACTTTATCAAAAGCAAACAAAATTTATATTTTACAGAAAATCTCTTTGATATTTCATAACGATCACATATCTTGTTAATTATCCTCAAAAGGTTTACATTTAAGTATTTGTTATTTTTTATTAAAGCTACATGTAGTTGATGTCTCATTAACTTTATTACAAGTACTGATATAGCAAGACATAAAAACAATATCCAAGAGCGTACATTGCCAGTGGGACAGATTTCATAAACTAAAAAATAACGAAAGAAATCATTTATTTAATACAACAGTCAGAAGTATAACAATATAAAACATTATGAGTAATTATTTAATGGTCCTATAGCAAAAGGCTTGTACTTCGGTCTGTTGTGTTTCGGTTTGAAGGAAATTGAAGCCATTGAAATTACTGGGCATTATGAGACTTAACACCTTATGTCTCGGGGTGACGAGCGCAGTACAGTACCATGCAGTGCTCTGTAATTCAAAGTTATGTGTAGTGTTGTTTCTGTTTATGGCCAGGTTTGGCGCTTACCATTACGCGAGCGTTTAGCGTTGTGACCAACAGTTAACGAATTTACGCGTCGATATAGCAAGGTTACGGTTATGCGGAAACACAGCGATGGATGATATTTTCTTTGCCCGGACAAGGCGCTAATAAGAATATTCTTAAGAGAATATTCTTATTAGCCACGACGATGCGAAATTACACGAAATTCAGCTACGTTTGATTTATCCCTAGCCTAGCACATGAGTCAACAACTGTTGAAATAACCTCAGTATATCCTCAACGCAACTTAATTAATATAGCAGGCTTCATAAATTTCGTGTCTCGCGGCCTTGAACTGTATTTTTAAGTGAAACTTCTTTAGCCGCGTTAAACACTTTTTGGTAGGGGGTAAACTTGTGGTTACGCGTCAGCGACATCCTAATGTTAATTCAGACTATACACGTATAACACATCGTATATAGCTGACCGTGTGCTGTGCGCGTTAGACGTTACAGTCCGTCAGTCCGTCAGTCCGAGTCGAGTCGAGTCGAGTCAAGTCGAGTTGAGTGGAGTTGAGGGTGAGTACTACATAAATATACTTAAGCTATAAGTTTTCACTTCTATCAGCAGTCCCTATGACTGCCATTTTTTTTTGCTTGGCTTTTGCTCTACAGAAAGAAAGAATTATATTTGGAAAATTGCCGAGACCTCATCTTAATGGCGATCAATTATACTATGAATATCTAATTTTAGATTTCATTACAGCAAATATTTTTCCTTTTATATTCATGGGTTTTTCCCACGAATCTAATCTCAAATAACTTCCATTCAACTTTTCTAAATCAGTTTCCAAATTTCCAAAGGCTTCACATCAGACGAGTCTGTTTGATTAAATCTTCGAACACAATATTTTTATTAAAAAAGCTTTGTAGTTAGTATATTTAAAAAAATGAATTTTTTTAACTATGTCGCAAAATAAATAAGAGACAAAAATCGTACGAAAACTATTATTTTTTACTAAATATTTTTTTAAAATATTTTAATTGACACCAAAAATATTTCTGTTTGTTATCTATATGCGCAGGCAACTGTAACAAAATATTTTAATGAACAGAGCATGCTTTAAGGAATAATGTAATTAATTATTAGTTAAAAAATAGTCCCAGTACAAACTGAAGATGGTAAATGGAGTAGAAGAAATATAATCGAGGAGACAAACATCCACATATTTCGTTGGCTCGGCAATCCTGAAAAAATAGGAAATGATTGTGCGTTGCAACTTAAACTAAAACAAAATAAAACTTCACTTAAATAAAACTTTGGACTAGTAACAAAAAAAAATAAAGTATCATTAAAATAAATGCCAAAGTTCTAGTGTTTCTTACCCAATTTAACCCCTTAGCGGTAGAAATTCTGCTTAAAATTTAAATGGGAGCAATTTTGAGCTAATCCCTTTCAAATAATAAAAGAATAGTCAAAGTATGACCACTTCACGAAATGTTATACATACTAATTGTCATTAATTACCACCATAATTTAGAGAAAATAAAAAAATATTCATCGAATTAAATGTCTCGTCCGGGATTTTTTGTCGGTTAAAAAGAAATATAAGAAATGTGCGTTTGACATAATTTTAATAAAGAAAAGCTGGATGTTCATATTAAATGGGTGGTCGTGGTCAAAAGAGCCAATTACCTTAAAAGAAAATTAAACAGAGGGCGTAATTGGTTCGCAAATATACTTTTCATAACTATAAAACATACCAAATAAGACGGTTGGTAGGTTCAATAGATACTGGAATATTCTGGAATCAGATCACGTGGAATCCGCATGGTTTCTAAGAAAACAATTTCTACATTGTCACAGTGTATTGAGGTTCTAAGTTTTGAATTACCCTGACAAAGCAGTTTTCTTGATTTTTTTTTATATAACTGGTGGTGGGAGGATACTTGTATCCGACCGGATAGCGACCACCGTACACTGGTGCTAAAACCTGCCATAGTGGCCCACCTTGTGTGGGTCGCGTTCCAGGGTCAGCCAGTGTATATCCGGTTCTCCCTAGGGGGCTTGCCCCCTGATCCTAACCCTTTTCCCATCCCTTTTCCTTCCCCTCCTCCTTGGTCCTATGGCAGGCCGGCATGATCTTGCCGACCTACGATGGGAACATTGTTTATCGTTGGTCGACACTATTCTTGGGTTGCGCTACACTTACCATCAGGTGTAACGTAGTCACTTTGCCGAGCCAGGATAAAAAAAAACTTTGATTTGAGCGTGGCACGATTTACGCATCATGACTATGTGAGTTGAAATCTCATCTGCGCCAAAAATACGTGATTTTTTGTGCCTACAACTACAACAGAGTATATTTTGTTATAATTTACATTCCCTTCTCTTAACCCTCTATAAAAAGAGTTGTTATAATTTTGACCCCACTGTCTGGCGGTGTGTGTGTATGTTTATGGCATAGTACCTAAACAGATGGCCTAATATTAATGCGTTTTTTTATTTGATAGTTAAGGTACTCATAGCCAGTCGAACTTTCTCGTCGGTAGCACTAAGAAAAATTAATTGATATCGAGGGATTGACGCGTATGTTATTATAAATTAATACTAAAAACGGGGTCACAACTTACAATGTTTGCGTTTTTTTTTATAGCATAGGCCGGCAAACGCGCAAGTGGGTCACCTGATGGCAAGTGATCTCCACCGCCCATGTACGCCCACCACCAGAAGAATCATGGGCGCGTTGCCGACCTTAAAGGAAAGGGATAATTAGGGATTGGGAAGGGGAGGGGATTTGGGCTTCCGGTTATCTCACTCACCGTACGAAACGCAGCAGCAAGTCGCTACTTTACGTCGGTTTCTGTGAGACAGTGGTAACGACCCGGTTGAGCCAGCCCATTCATGCTGTAGACAAAACTGTCTACAGCGTGGCTCTACCACTCTAGATTGCGTGATTAGTTTCGTCTGATTTATATGTATGAAGGCGAGCTGTGTTAATTTTTATACTCTATCTATAAATATTCATATGTATTTAATAGGAGTTTGTTGCCGAAAGTTAGAATTACTTTATAAATTGGTGTATAATTAAAAGTCGTTATAACAATATTCTGGTAAGTCAAAGTAACTGGCTGAAAGTAACGTGACCTAAGATTAAATTAAAAAAAATATCTCATCTTCTGTTAGGTCGCTTAAACGAGCAGTTTTTTATTATTGCATATGCCGGCAAGCGAGTAAATCCCTGGTCCTGGGTCCCTGATGATAAATGATCTTCACCGCCTATATACGGCCACAATACCAGAAGAATCATAGGCGCGAAAGATGATTAAGTGAGTTCCGGCTGAAACCAGGGCACTTCTCGTCTCGTGCACACGGAATCATCCGAAATGCGCCGAAGAGAGTCATCACGAGATTTTTAGTTAGTAATATTTTTTGCCCGCGGCTCTGCTGCGTGAGCGGCCTTTTGCGGGATAAAAAGCCTATGTCCGAACACAGGTTATGTGCCAAATGTTATCGGAAACCGTTCAAGGCGTGAATGAGTAACAAACATCCAAATGCACAAACTCACAAAAATATAAATTGTCACATTTATAATATTAGTAAGATTACCGGTGTAGGGTGTGTACATAGTGTTAGGGACTCGGCCCAGCGATCATCCGGATGTTTACCAACCCCCGGGCGGCTTAACGTTAGGTCGCAACACCGGTAGAGCCTAACACAACCGTCCCGCCTCCCCGGGGCGGGATGGTAGTGATAAATCGCTTTTCCCTGCGACAAGCATACTGTACAGCTATGAAGATATAACTCATGGTATATGCCTTAAAACAATCGTGTGAAGATCCATCAGCGACTGTTGTTTACATACATACTCACGCCTGTAATCCCCAAAGGGGTAGGCAGAGGTGTAACCCGTATATCCACATTTTGCATAGCTTATTTCCGTCTTATGATGTAGCGAGCCTATCGCCACACCGGGATAGATTCTAATGGATCGGATTCGAAACCACGGGTTGATACTGAGTTTTTCATGATAGAAAATCTTAATATGACCTACCCGAACCGGGGATCGAACCCGAGACCTCAGAGCAGCAGTTACCGCGTTCTCAAAATAACTGCGGAACCGAGCTGTAAAGGGACCGCGATGCGTCGAAACGATCGCGTTCTTCTGCCTCAGTATTTTTTTGACATCCAACAATCACACACATAGTCCCCACATAGACTCCACACTAGGTTAAACCTATATCGTGGGTAACAGGACCTGTGTGGCACTTGCGATCCAAACTAAAAATACTATAAACACGTATATTAAGATCCCTAACTGGTGGAATTTATGGATGGAACTAGTTATGAACTTGGCAGTACAATATCAGGTTTTTTTCTAATGAGCATTTCTCTTAGCCTGGGAAATTTCCAGTGGCTTCGTAAAGGCCACGTAAAACCGTGGCAGATGATTTTAGAGGATACCATACGGATGGCCGATGTCGCGCGCGCTTCTGATATGCTCGCCAAGTGCTCGTAAAATTTTATGATCAGAGTAAAGTTCGTTAATGAAAGGCTAGTCGTAAAGAGCGCTGCCTAAACTATTAAAAGTATAATTATGCTTTATCGACCACTAAAAATAAAGGAAAACAAGGTTGGCGGCTGGGGCAGCTACCTGCCATCCGCTTAGTCTTTAGACACACTTTAGCCCAGTTAAGGTAGAGGTATTTTTTTAAATAAAATTTTGGCACGAAAGCCGCAAGTCACTCGCCTTACAGTAAGCGCCACTGCTCATCAATAGAAACAACACGTCACAGTACTTAGAAATACAGAGCACTGCATGGCACATATGATTTTTAGTCTCATAATGCCCTGTAAATTCATCGTTTTCCATGTCTTTCAGATCGAAACACGACCGTGCTTACATACTGCTTGGCGACAGAAATAGATAAAACAATGATGTGTAGGACATAGATGAGAAGAGAAGATAGAAGAAGAGAATAGAGAAATAATTAAGAAACTCTCCCTTGTTTAGATTTAGAAGGGTTTCTCGTATAACACATGCGTGAAGTTAGCAAAAGACTTGAGGAAACTATGTCACACGATTCTTTTTTCAAACTGTATGACGCGGCCTTGTAAACAAAAAAATTCTGTCGCGTCTGTTTCATGCGATATCTTACTTCTTACTGCTATAAATGTGAAAGTTTGGATTTTTGTGAGATTGTGCAATGTTCACCGGACCAATAACAAGCCCACTGTGTTTGTCTCGCTGAATCTTTTCACCTGTATTCCCCGGATAGGCAGAGCAATAACCAGTACCACCCACATGCGTCGAGCATTTTTCCGTCCCTTGATGTAGCGGGCGAGCCTATCCCAACTCCGGGCACAGTTTCAATCTCCGGGCTGACACCAACTATTTTGCGATAGGAAAACCCAATATTTTTTACCTGATCGAACCCTCAGCACAGCAGTCCCGCGTACGCATTGCAAATCCACCGAGGCAGCCTTAAAAACATTGTCATTCCGGAAAAATGTTAATTTGTAATAATACTTTTTCTATGTGTAGAACACACTTATTAGTACTCGTATATATGGACGCACAGAAGTAGAAAAACCAAACTCATTTCGTTTATCACAAGCGTTGTGACCTTTCTCGTGTACACCGCACGTGTTCTATTTACTGTTTGCAAAGAAAATAGAGGCGTGCCGCGGGAATCTTTCTGTGCCTTATATCAAATTTAAGAAGCAAACTTTTCAGATTAATGTCATTTTTAGCCGAGGAAAATCCAAGGAGTTTTCCAATTAGATTCGTATATATGTTTTTCTTTTGTATATTTATCCAAGCGTCTTCTTCTTTGAGTGCCATCTCCTATCGGAGGTCGGCGATCATACAGGCTATTTTAATTTTGGAAGCTGCTGCTCGGAACAATGATTTTGTGCTCATGTTGAACCATTGGCGAAGATTTTTAAGCCATGATATCCTCCTACGACCGGGCCTCCTCCTGCCCTTTATTTTCCCTTGAATGATTAGTTGGAGCATAGAGGACATTTGGCTGAGTTATCCAAGCATAACTCAGCCAAATGTCGAATGATTCGGATAATTCTTTTTTTAATCGTAAGAATATAACTAGCAAAATATAACTGACCGAGCCCATGCATGCTGTAGTAAAAACTGTGTACAGCATAGCTCTACCACTTAGAAACTATACGCGCCACGCCTGCCCATAAACAGAAGCAACACCACACAAACCTTTGAATAATAAAGAAGCATTGCATAGCACTGACCTGCGCTCGTCACCCCGCCCATAATGCCCAGTAATTTCACTGGCTTCAATGTCCTTCAAACCTAAACACAACAGTGCTTACACACAATGCGGTTCTCAACCCTTAGTGTCAATCCAGACGACCTCTCGCATACGAGTGACCTAGCACCTTGTAGTATTCATAATCATCATCATCATCAGCCACAAGACGTCCACTGCTGAACATAGGCCTCCCCCAAAGATTTCCAGACCGACCTGTTGGAAGCGGCCTGCATCCAGCGACATCCTGCGACCTTTATCAGGTAGGTAAAGGTAGGTTACCTTTACCTTTTCCACCTTGTAGTATTAATAGTACCCAATAAAGCAGAATAATTTTCTCTTGCACATAAGAATGACGATAGCAAACAATAGATAGGCTTTATCGCCGGACACAGGTCAGATACCGGATAACAATCAGTCGTATGACGGATAATCACGTCCGTAAAACCACGTGGCGACGTCTAGGGTTGTCAGGTGAAATGGGTTTAAGCGTTTTGAAGTGTCAAAGTCTAGACGAAGTTAAACGAAATGATTATAAAGTGGTGTTTTGTACACTGAGTGCATTTAGTGGAATGTGAAGATAAAATCTACTCATAAACAATGTTTTAGTAACAAAACGCTTTTTATAGCAAAGGTCGGCGAACTAACAATATAGTCACCTGGTGAATACCTACATTAACAAAAAACTCATCAGCGTTTTGGAGCTAAACAGAAAGGCATTGGGAAAGGGAATGGAGGTTGGAGGAAAATTAGGAGGGGAGATTTCGTCCTTCTATGAAACTTCCGTACGAAACGCAGCACCAAGCTGACTCTGAACGTGTTTTTTTTTGTGATATGGTGATGCTCGCATCATGAGACGTAATTTAGCTTCGCGGACCATTGGTGTATTAGTTGCACTTCTTTCTACACAAGCATAACGCTTTCATATTGATGTCGATCACACCGCAATTGTCCAATGAGATTCATTTTTAAAATTAAAATCTACATTCGCCTCTTTGACAACCCTATACGAATATCGAAGAACAATCTCATGGAAGCGAAATGGAGGAAGATTCATTATCGTTTCATACATGGAGGTGTTCATCAAATCACTCGGCACGTAGATTAATGGTTCCTTGCACGTATTCGTGACGTTTTGAGGCTTTTGTTTTTGTTACATATTAGACTTAGCTTCCGAGAATCATGGCTGCCACACGTACTTGACGCACTAATGTGGACAGGTGTTGTTACATGCGCCTTCATTTAAAACAAAAAAAAAACGACTATACTTAAATGACATATCACGTTGAAATGTTACAGGGCCTCAGAGCCGAGCGCTCCGTCACATTATTTCTTAACGTTTGACAACTTTCCACGCTTGAGAGTTCGTCACGCTCGTTTGTCACACCGCTCGCGCTCGGTGCAGGGAAATGTTACAAGTGAAGACGCAACTTTAGACTGCATCTTTATGATCTTTACTTTGTTTGGAGGACAACAACATTGCAATGGTAAGGTACTAAGTGGTATCCTAATAATTGTGTAAAATCTGTGACCAGTAATAAGTATGCATCGTGTATCTTTCTTTCTGCCTTGCGTTATCCCGGCTTAGTGCCAGGGTCCGCCTTCCTACTTAAACGCCTCCACTTCGCCCGATCTTGAGCATCCTCTATAGTGAGACCATTGGCTCTCATGTCTCCCTCCAATACGTCAAGCCAACGCTTTTTGGGCCGTCCACGGGATCGTACCCCCGGTACGATCTGGCTCAGGCACCTGCGACCGACGTACTCCTGTGGTTTCCTCAAAACATGGCCAAACCACCTTAAGCGACATTCTTGGAGTTTATCAGCCACGTCGCGGACACCAAGGCTGCCGCGGATGTACTCGTTACGAATACGATCTAATCGTGTAACATTGCACATCCACCGCAGCATCTTCATCTCCGCGATGTGGATTTCTCCGACATGGCGCTTAAGGGCCGGCCACGTCTCGCACCCAACAGGAGTACAGGCCGAATGATTGTTTTATAGATGAGACCTTTAAGTCTCATCGGCATCTTTCGGTCGCAAGTAACGCCTGTGAGCTCCCGCCACTTAGCCCAAGCGGCGCCAATACGGGCCTTAACGTCGAGGTCGATGTCACCGGACTCATGCAGTACAGACCCCAGGTATTTGAACTTGTCCGTTTTCACGGCAAGTTCACCCCCTATTCGGATACTATCCGGGTCTGCACTCCAGCAAGCCATGTACTCGGTCTTCGCCACATTCAGTTTCAGACCACCGTTTTCAAGCGTCCCCTTCCACAGGTTCACCCTTTGCTCTAGGCGCTGTTTGTCCTCATCTACCAGTGCGATGTCATCGGCATACATGAGCACCCATGGTGGCTGCTCCTGTATGTCCGCCGTCGTGACATCAAGCACCACACTAAATAGAAAAGGACTCAGCGCCGAGCCTTGGTGGACACCTACGGTAATTGGGAAGGGGTTGGTATCGCCAACAGCAGTCCGAACCAGAGACTCGGATCGGAGGTACATGTCCCCGATAATGTCAATATATGCCTCTGGCACACCCTTGACCCTCAACGCCCACCAGATCGCCCGCCGGGGCACACAGTCGAAGGCCTTCTGCAAATCTAAAAAGGCAAGATGCAGAGGCTTCTTCTTCGTCCTGTATGCCTCGGCAAGCGACCTAATCGCGAACACGGGGTCCATGGTGCCACTTCCTGGTGTGAAGCCATATTGACACTCGGAGACAGTACACTCTTGGCGGAGCCTAGATTCGAGGACGCGTTCGAAGAGCTTCATGGTGTGGCACGTGAGCTTAATGCCGCGGTAGTTCCCGCAGTCCTGAACACTGCCTTTACCCTTGTGTATGGGAGTTATATAACTCAAACGCCAAGGGTCAGGCATTTTTTTGGTGTTCAGGATGCGGTTGAACAAGTCGGCAAGAAGCTCCACACCATAGGAGCCCATCGCTTTCCACGCCTCGATAGGGATAGTATCAGGCCCCACCGCTTTCCGATTCTTCATGCGACGGAGACAAATATTGACTTCGTCAGGTGAGATCGGGGCAACTAGTCCTTGGTTCGGAGGCAACTCAGGGGGAGACACGTCTAAATGCTGGGTGTTCAGCAAGTTGTGGAAGTAAGAGCGCCATCTCTCCTTTACCGCGCTACCCTCACAGACCAAAACGCCCCGGGAGTCCCTGACACATCGACATTTGGTAATATCGAGTGTCGCTTTCTCCCGGGCCTTAGCGAGCCGGTATACGAGCTTTTGGCCCTCTGCGGTTTCTAGCTACTCATAAAGAGGCGCCAGATAACCGCTTCGGGCCTTAGCTACAGCTCGCTTCGCTGCATTTTTGGCCGTTCGGTACGCAGCGCGATCTTCCGGAGAGTTGGTCGCTTGCCACACTTTAAACCGCGCCTTTTTTTTTTGTATAGTATGCATCGTGTATAAACTTCTTTTTAATAAACTGTATTTTTTGGCATACTTATTGTGATATTTTATTCTGTTTTACTGTGTAGTTGTCGGATGAATAATTTTTCAGGACAGTACAGAGACATTGACGAGCACAATATGTGTGATTGTTTTGCATAGTTGTATGTTTTTATTGTTTACATTTTAGTTTTAATTTTATATGTCTCTGTACTTTTATTACTGTAATAATGCAGACAAACACTGTAATGTGTGCATTTTTATTTATATATCCTTTTTACATTGCATTATTACGGGTTTTTTATATTAAAAGATGTTGAGAATTATTTAGATGGGAAACATCTCTGAAAATAATATCAGAGGGACGAAAGTGGGGCATAGAGCCCCACAAAAAAAAATAAAAAAAGGTACTAAGTAGTGGGGACTTTGTATGTGGGTGTCAATCTGGGTACCACCGCTTTATTTATTTCACACAATCACTGCTATGTTCTGGTATGAAAAATATTGAAGCACGTGAAGTTACTGAACATTATGAGTCTTAACATTTTGCATACGCTGTATGAGTGCTGTCCTGAGGCCTCAGGTTCGATGCTGGATCCGATAAAATTGGGTTATTAGGATTTTCAATCACAAAATTCTCCGTATAAAACCGAAGTCTCAAATTGTGCCTGGTGTGGCGTGCCACGTATCACATCATGGGACGGAAATAAGCTCTGTAATGTAGATATACTGGTTATACCTCTTCCTAACCCTTCGGGAATTACAAGCGTGAGTGCGTATCTATGTATGTACGTATAGATAGATAAAGTAAATGTGGTTACATAATATTTTCTCCTATTTGTATTCAAACGACGGCATCGACTTACTCAGACTATCTTAAGATATATTTCTTCGCATAAAAAGCAGTGGAAATCAACGGGCGTGGCGAAGGAGATTGATGTGTGTGCAAGAACCAAAAGGATGTCAAAGAAAAGCGCCTTTCGAGGATTATACGAGGGGCGTGGCTCCAACAAAATATCGAGGCGTACCGCTGGGACCATGAAATTATTGTCGAAAAATAACTTTGACATAATGAAAGTATAATATTTTATTTTGGTTGTAGTTGTGTACTATTTTTGAGTCATAGACATAGGCTGTAGACATTTGGCTTTACACCCAAGAACGGATTAAATGAGTTGGTATAGACTTAGTTGATGGATGGGGCAGTGGCGTATACTACTTTTTATCCTGGAATAGTGACGGGAAAGACCATAAGCGAGCAATAAGCTATGTACTTGTACTCTCATACTGTACAGTATCATGTCTTGTAAATGTATTACAGTTAATTACGTAAGACAGCTCAGATTTACAGTTCACCAAACATGTCACTTACGCTTGCTAATGCATTAAACAGATCTAATTAAGTTGCTAGTAGTCAGACAGAGTCGTATTAACCACATTGGGCGGATCATAATCCGCCATAACACACAATACTATACATAATCTAAAATCTAGGCGTGCATCCTTGTATGCCTGTGCTTGCATAGGTCATTCGCCTGCCCTGTCGCAGGCCCCTCGGTTTTATTCTTCCCTCTTCGAAGTGTGAAGAAATATTTATACTGGCCGACATGCTTCTGGAGACCACCTATAAACACATTTTTTGTGGGTGGTCGCTGGTTTCTTTGACTGCACTGCGCTTACCATCACGCGTAGTACAGTCACATTGACGTGCTCGGATAAAAAAAATCTCACAGCTATTTCCAATCAGTGCCTATCTATCTTATCTTGTACGCTGCTTTTATTGTTTTTACTATCGAGTGTATAGGCGTATGGATAGCCAGATACCTTATATTACACAAACATTTTCTATATTTATTCATAAGCTCATAAACTTACGACAGCATCTACGTACAGAAAGTGGAAGCGAGTGAAGGAGAAAAATGGTAGAGCCACGCTGTAGACACTTGCCTACAACATGAATGAGCCAGCTTGACTGGGTTATTACCCTATGTCACAGAAAACTGACGGAAAGTATTAGTATAATTAGCTCGCCGTTGCTCGCCTTCTCAATTTCCATTATTTTCCCTTAAGGTCAGCAACGCATCTATGATTATTTTTTGTTGTAGGTGTTCATGAACGGCGGAGATTACTTACTTGGTTAATTGCTTTAAAAAAGGGGTGAGGAAATATGCATCTTATGCGTTCCCTATTCGCGAAGCTTGTTTTCGTATCATGCAGATAAAGGGGCGAATATATCGCGATTGTTGGCAATCCGACTACACCTAATGTACCTGATAGATACAAATAGTTCCAAAAATATAATTTACTAGCTTTTTCTCGCGGCTCCGCCCGCGTGATCTGCTTTTTCCGGGATAAAAAGTAGCCTATGTCTTATTCTGATGTATAAGCAATATTATTGTAAAGTTTCATTAAAATCCATTCAGTAGTTTTTAACTGAAAGGGTAACAAACATCCATCCCTCCATCCATACTTACAAACCTTCGCGTTTATAATATTGGTAGGATGTTTAAATTAACACCATTTTTTTACAGATTTCATGGCCTACTCGATCAAAGTTTACAGCTAGGCACGATGCCTGGAGAGTGGCCGCGACACAGACTAATGTCCACGGCGCGCTGAGTTTTTCCAAGCCGCTGGGGTTGCTAGAACGTAGTAGCGTTAGAAATGCTGTATAATGTGTATTGCTGAATGTAATACTTACTAATATACTTCATAGAAGAAAGTATACGAATGAGCGTGTCGGTTGCTAGCAAGTGATCCCCCACTACGCATAAACATACACAATGTCACATTTTGTGTGCTCTGATGAAGTAAAGGAGAGTTGAAAGACGAAAGGGTCCACTGGAGCTAAAGTAAATCATCAGATTACTAACTAAGTAATCTGATGTCGAGAGAAATCGAGCATGCGATACTAACCTATACAGAAAGGAATGAAAATTGGCGGGGCGATGGTCCTATTGAAACCTCACTTATCATACAAACCGAAACAGGAAACTGCCACCTTACGTCGGTTTTCCGTGAGATTTCGGCCAAGTCGGTATATTTAACGCCGTAAACAAAATTATTTACAGCGTGACATGACTGTGTTACATGATTTTTAAAATTCAGTACAGTTCGACAAACAAATACACGATTTTACTAGGTACACAATATAAGATGTAGTACTTATTCTTAAAATATGCGGAATACCTAAAGCTGGTTTAAGATCGCCAACGCGCCTATGTTTCTTCTAGTATCGTAAGCGTACATGGGCAGTAGAGATCACTTACCATTAGCACTTGCTCGTTTACCAGTCTATGCTATAAAAATCGCTGGCAACCCAGAGTTGTACGATTACCCAATCATGAGTTATGTGTACGTGCGGTGATTGATGCGGTCGATTTACCATCTCGTGTCGTTAACAGATTCTGTGCTGTTCCTCTAAATGGTTTGTTTATTAACAAGGTATACGCCGTGTATATACAACGCCGTAAATAATGTTACAAGCTATGTGATCTAAAAATACGAGTATTTTGTTAGTAATCTCGTTAATATTGTTAAATAGTAAACATAAGAAAACAATAATCGTTTTTCTTTCTAAAATTCTCTTTGTCGTATATTGAAGACAAAGAGAATTTTAATCTGACTAACACAACATGACATCGTCTTTATGAACCTCCTTAATTATTAGCATGTTAAATAAATATTCATATTATAAATGTACGCCTTTAATTTAAAATATGGAATTATTTATGGTAGCTCAGCGAGGATTAAGGCCTGCCGAGACGAAACTCGCGGTTTCGAAGAACAAGCCTAATCCATCATCCAACATCCACCTTTGACTTTTCTAAGTTACGTCTACATACATTGTGCATTATCTTGAAGAAACCTACACACCTGAGAAGTTCTCCATAATAATTTCTAAGACGTGTGAAGTCAGCCAACCGGCATTATGCCAGCGTGGTGGACTAGTGCCACCACCATTCATTCATACAGGAGGCCCATACCCAGCAGTAGAACATAACAACACAGGGCTGGTATTAGTATTAGTATTAACGTTACAATTTAAAAACAAAAAAGCATCTTATAGATTTGTTTATTTCATGACAATCATTTATTTCAGACAGTATATTTTGATATCTAATGTAACCTCAACATTTACATCAACTGTCATTGTACAATGAGACCTTATTTATTTATGTATTTCTAAACTTTAAAGTCATGCATTGATTGACAATAATTGAGGCGCATCGCGTGTTCCCAATATGTCTTACAACGATACTATCCACACGTTAGATTGTTAAATGTTGGACAACATGGTTCGTACAGGTACTAGTACGAATCTTGATGATTTTTTTTATCTGAACTAGTTCATTTCTATGTTTGATTGGCGGAATGAAAGAAGTCAGAGCGCCGACGCTCACTCGATTGGTTCATAAGTCGATGTTATAGTTTATTGGCCTCTCAACTTACATTACTATCCATCTGTGGACTTGACTTGTTGTTATTTATACCTGTATAGACAAAGAAGGATATCAGTTCATGAAAATGAACAGCAAGCGCTATTTCGATCGCGCCGCCCACCATCCGAATCCGCTCGTCCGACGAGCCTCAATATATACTCCCTTTGACCGTGCAAAGTGGAGACGTCCGCGTAGCGTCCTCACTGACCCTGACGATGCGATCACTCTGGCCATCCGAAGGAGAGAGGAATTCATGAAAAAACACTTTACACAACCGACATACCGTCCTCGCCGCCGAGGACCGCGCCGCGTTCCCCGCAACGCCCCCGACCCTAGTACCGGCCCGCGAGCCGATGTTAATGATGATTGATAATCATCAAGTAGAGTCCTAAAATATAGTCCCCTAAACCCCAATCGCAGATGTCTCTGCCCTCTCCGGTGACCGTCCTGAGCCGAGGTTCGTACCCCAAAGGGGGTGCCCTCAGCGGTGGTCACCTAGTCAAGGGCTGAGAGCGCCTGAAAGCGCTCGCCCGAAAGTCCGGTGAAGCTGTATACAGCCGACTCTCGTCAGGCTTACAGCAAGCGTCAACACAAAAAAAAAAAAAAAAAAAAAAAAAAAAAAAAAAAAAAAAAAAAGAAGGATATTGAACGATGTAATAATATGTGTACATTTATTGGTCCAATAATAAATATAATTTCCTGCTCTGTATGTTATAACAGTTCCACGCCATCACTCAACATTCTTTGCTACATGATTTGAGGAATATTGCGCGTTCATTGTTACCTAGTAAACACAGGGCTAAAGATGTTTCAGATATATGTATTCACTGTTAAATCAACACGTATTGGTCTGATTTCATTTATTTAATCCGGGCCTCGATGCTCTTCCATCGTCGATCAGCTTTCACTTATACAAATAATTCAACATCAAACGTCAAAGCAGATCGACATGACGTGAAGACTCCCCCATGCAAAATATAAATTAAATTGAATATTGTAGAAGAATTATTGTTCGTATATTACAATTGTTAGCTTGCAGTGCGGTTAAATGCTGACGATTTTGGAATATTTGAAATGGTTATACAGCTATAACATGCACTACTGGCTGATTTTTAACCGACTTCATGGTGGCTTTCGGCTAGTGGTAGGATATTCATATCCGCCCGGATAGCGACCATCATACACATGGTGTTAAACCCTGCCACACCTTGTGTGGATCGTGTTCCAGGACCAGCCAGTGTATGGTATGTAGTGCTCCTGAGGAGTTTGCAACACGACTTGATGGTTGGTTGGGCCGGGTATAGGGTACATCCTTGTATCCCTGTGGTTACATTGGTCATCCGCCTGTCCTCTTACAGGCCCCTCGAGTTGCTTCTTCCCTCTCCGAAGAGGGAAGAAGCATTTATACAGATCGGCATGACTGGTGACCACCGATAAACTTATTGTTTGTTGGTGGTCGACGGTTTTTCGGCCTGCACTACGTTTACCATCAAGTGTAGTCACTTTGCCGTGCTGGTATAAAAAAAGGTCATGCCATGGCCAACTGGTAAAAACCTTTGTAATTAATCAACCAGGATGATAGATATTTATGAGTGGTACAGCCACACTGTAGACAGTTGCTTACAGCATTATTGGGCCGGCTCAACCGGGTCATTACCACTGTCTCACAGAAAACCGACGTAAAGGTGCTCCGTTTCGTACGGTGAGTTAGATATCCGGAGGCCCAAATACCCCTCCCCTTCCCAATCCCTAATGATCCCTTTCCTTTAAGGTCTGCAACGCGCCCATAATTCTTCTGATATTGTGAGCATACCTGGGTGGTGGAGATCACTTACCATCAGGTGACCCACTTGCTGGTTTGCCGATCTCTGCTACAAAAAAAAAAAAGTAAGGCGCACTACAAATAGAACGCCACAAACCCGCGTATTCTCACACAATGGCCGCGGCCATTAGTTCACGTCGATAAATAATGGGAGGTGTTGAGAGAACGTCGGACGCATGGAAGTGTAAACGTGGAGCGCGTGATGCGCACCATGGCTGCTCGGTGTTGTGTGCTCGATGCTCGGTGCTCGGGTATTTGTGGCGCCGCGCCGGGTGTCTGCCTTGCCGTGTTTAGCTCATTTACGATTGTATATATTTTTTTTCAAGTGAATATCTTTAGCACCGTTGTGATTTGAAAATTCGATGAAACGAAAAAGCGACAGTAAAAAGAGGCAAACCTATTCATAAATAGGATCTAGCCTGCGAGAGAATGACATAGATTGCACGTATCACATTTTTTTGCGCCTGCGTACAACGAAGCCTTCGGAAAGTGTGTCATAAATAACAAGGTGTATCACGTACGTGTTTTATTTTTTGCATTCGCTAAATTCGTCGGTTAATTAATTATTCTGATTATTCACTTCTGCCGTGTGTGAATTGCACACACACTTTTTTTATATATTGACTGCCTCGGTGTCGCAGTTCTATTGCGCATGCGGAGCAACTGCTGTGCTGAGATGTCGGGTTTGAATGCCGGGTCCGGTAAAACTAATATAGCATTTTTCTATCACGAAATGCTTAGTATCAGTCCGAATCAATTGAATATTAAAAATACGTCCCAAGATTATTCAAGAGACCTTTTAGTGTTTCGATGGCCTATTATCACACAATTTTATCTCTGTATTGGTTCAATTCATCTGCCTTTACACTCATATTAAATAACTCGATAATAAGTCAGTCCAGCAGTATTGTCAATTCCACATAAAGCTATTTAGAATTACGCAGGCAATTGTTTCAAATGATAATAATCTGTATCGATAGAGAATATTCTCTATCGCATATGCCATAAAAGTCATAACATGTTTTAATTAACATTAACCGTCTTCAAAAAACAGGGTTTTAATTATATTATTTCTTTCTGCCTGTTTTTTTCGGGCTTTATATCAGGGTCCGCTTTCCTGACATGATTTGGCGTTGGATTTATATTATGTGGGTCGAACCACCGTCTGGCCCACACAGTCCGCAACGGGATACCAAGTTTCGCCATTGCCTCGTCCATTAATCAGTAGAGTGTGCCACGTGCGGGTGACATGGCTTTCGAACCGGCTTGAGGTCGATTGTTGAATTGTTCAATTCTAAAAATAATTGGAGAATCTCATCAACCTATATAATATTATTTAATGTGAAAGTTTGTTTGTTTGGATGTTTGTCCGTCAATCACGCTGAAACTACGAAACGGATTTTGATGAAATTTGGTTTACAGACAGGGTATGAGCTGACTTGGGTGATAGGATACTTTTTATCCCGATTGAATGCTCCCTTGGGATAGAACAGGAATCTTGATATTCATGAATCATACCGAAAATTGATTTTGTTGAAAATTGGTATAGAGACAGGGTAGATCACGCAGTCGGAGCCGCGAGGAAAAGCTAGTTTACAAAAATTTACAATAAGAGTAAGTTAGTAAGCTGCAATGGCTTTGCGGAAAGTAGAACGAACCACAGAAATGGTTACATATTCTATTTCATATGGCACGCATCTCTAACTTTTTGATATAACATGTCTTATTGTTAATTTTCCTTATAATGGTAAGACTGCCTTGGTGGCACAGTTTTATTGCGTGACCGTTCGGTCCGACTGCTGTATTGAGGTCTCAGGTTCGATCCTCTGGTGGAAAAGTGATATTGGGGTTTTCAATCACCAAATGAGTCCGCAGACTTGATTTTTTGCCGCGTATGGCGATAGGCTCGTCCCCTATCACATTATGGGACGGATTTAAGCTCGGTGAAATTTGGCTATACAACACAAGACAAAGAGTTAGTTCGTATTGTAAACCTGAGAGTTCTCCGTGAGAATTTTGAAAGCACGTGAACTCTTAATAAATCCTAATTAGGTTGTAGTGGAAGACGATATGCTAAACGCTTCTCATTCTCCTATCTTAATTCAGACACGCAGTCCTGCTGCTGGGAAAAAGCCTCTATTGCCTCTATAAAATTATAGTTTAATTAAATATAATCAAAACAACCAAATTGTCATATAATATTGTAAACAAGATGTTTAGAAACTAAATTAATTTTCATGACAAAATGAAACGTTTCTGAGTGAATATTGTAAAATTAAATTAATTTATATTAAGTTATATTACTTAATAATATTAATAATAGTAATACTACAATGAGCAAACGATTTTATTTTTAGAATAATTTGGAAAAGCTAGTAGTAAAGTAGAAATGGGGAGAAGCGGCGTGGCTGGCACGGAGCCGGCTCGGTGGATTGTATCTTTTTGATAATTTACAGCTATATCGCCGCGTTGGTATAGTAACAGAATACTTAGGCTGAATATTGTATTCAAATTCCGGGTCGGGTAATAACAAATAAGAACGTAGTTTAACGAAATATTCCAATCCACACCGTATCATGTAGGATTGAAGTTTAAAAGATGTTGCTTTGTTTATAACTAACTTTTAATTTCATAATTTGATATAATAACATATAATATTTTTTATGAACTTTCAAGCTAGACTCCAATAAATAAACATTATAATAATTGAGGCGCTCGCAATTACGGTGTTAACAACCTTCGGCGCGGTTAGTCAATGGGTTGCTAATTGCTTAGTGGTATTTTACCTGAGCGTCTCTATGCTTCGGAGGGCACGTACAAACCCGGCTGTTATCAACTGATAGCAATCGTTAAGCCTAGTCGGAGGCCTTTGACCTGAAAACATTGACATTTAGGTTGGCCACTAACCATGCGACATAGACATAGAATGTTATGCCTAAAATAACATCGTGTGGATTGGATCGTTTTCGTTAAACTGCAGATAACTTATATTTGAGTTTTCAATTCGAAACATTGCACACGCGTTGCCTGCAATTGGCATATTTTGTGCTCCGTATCTCGATAGGCTTATGTCCAATCATAGGACGAAAATAAACATGGTGATAAGGGAGTGCACTAGTTTCACCTTTGCCTACCCCTTTAGGGATAAATTCATGAGAAGTTCTGTTACTAAATATATTGTAAAAATAAAAATGTGAAACGAGAGGCCGAAGGTTCGATTCGACAAATATTTGTGTTATCTACAAAATATTTGCTTAGTATTTAAATTGATAAATATTTATGTATTTGGGTCTGGGTGTTTTCGCTCTAGAGGGGTTGATATTAGGCACTGGCTGGTCATAAAAACTACAATCCAAATCTTTTTGTAAATACGTGTATAATAGTACGTTGCGCCGACTCCACTGCGAGTGAAATAAGCACAGGTGGGAAAAAAACTGATTTAGTATAATTTGCCTAGTGTATTATATATAATGCTATGTTTTCTGTATGATTAAATAAGTCGATATGATTTCTGATACTTATCTTTATTTAATATTGTACATTCGCAATTAAATCAAGTCAATTGTCAAATCACATTCACATCATCAATAAACATTATTAAACTAATATTACATTCATTAATTAATGGCAATATTCTTAGCTTGCTTGCCAAAATTTTCCAAAATTGTGCTAACAATGCATAACTGTATGCACAGTTGATTCATATTACGTGTATATCTCCGAAGATTTAGGCAAACGGAATCAACGATCTATGATGTGCGTACTTTATTTCCGTCCTATGATGTGGTGAAGGGCGAGCTTATCACCATATCATGATTGATTCCGAAACTACTAAATAAAATCAGTTTAAATTATTGAATTTATTAAAACAAAATAAGTATCTCCATTTGAACTGGCTGTGGGTTGGTCCGTTTTTGCGTAACTAGGTCCATTTTATAACAGCAATTAATTGCAATTTGGGGTTTGATTTAGAAATAACTTACAACTGCTCCTAAAGCTAAGCATCGTTATAATATTACGATCCATGTATTAAACTGCCATTTCTGAGGATGGGCCTCCGTTATTGATGAGAAGGATAAGGCCTTATTCCATCACGTAGGTTTAAAATGATTAGTTAGACTTCACATACTTTCCAAATTCGTATCGTATAACTCTCGGGTGCAAGTTACATTACGATCTATTCCTAAAGCGAGCGATAATTAACAATGAATACACACGTTACTTCGAAAAATCAGTGGTGTGTGACCTAGGGATTGGTTGCAAACGATCGACCTCTATCTCACCTGTCCGTACCTCTCCCAGCTAGATAGTCACCACTTCCATACAGGCGCATGTCTGTCCATACTCACGCCAGTAATCCCTGAAGGGCTAGGTAGGGGTAGCAGCATTTGTAGCTAGTACACCCACATGTCGCCGAGCTTATTTCAATCCCGTGATGAGATAAGAGGTGAGCCTAACGCTATACCGGGCACGATTCCGGACTGATACTGGAGAAATTGTGATAGAAAAACCCAACATCACTAACCGTCGACCCAGGGATCGAAACCGAGACCCTAGCAGAGTAGTCGTACCGCATACGCAATACACTTACGCCACCGAGGCAGGCACTTGTAAAATATATAACACTAAGTCAGAATATTTTCCGAAAATCTGACTATTTTACTCATAAAACGGGGTTTTGTTGATGGCAATTTGTGCAATGTTAGGTCTACACAATGCGGACCTATCTCGCTAATATTAGAGAAGCCAATCACTTTATATCAAAACATAGACATTTCAATATTGCAACGTTGGAACCTGCCGTGATGTATCCCAACCACAATATACTCCAATCTGGTAGGTGTGACGTCAAAACTATTGTTTACGATCGCTTCTAGTTATAAACTGCTGGAATAGTGTACAATAACTAAAATTTTAATTGGCTTCAAAAATGGTACATCATGTTTACATGCTCGCTGACTAACGAACGCGACAAATTTTAATTAAAAGTTTAGATTTTTCAGATTTTTTTCATATCTTTACAGGCAACATAGACACATCGCCTCAATGCTCTAGTAGCAGTATACATAGGCCGAGGAACTGTGTGGTCGTGGGTTGAAATCCCAGTTCGGGAAATCAAAATTTATCTGACGTATCGTTTTGGAACATTTGACAACTTTTCACACTTGAAATTTTGTCACGCATTCATCACAGTAATTTCTCTCGGTGTGGCAAAATGTCACAAGTAGAGACTGAAATCAGAAACTGAAAGAAACTTTTGGTCCCCCAACTATAACACTCAGACCGGAGGGAAATATTCTTGGGACGAACAAACATTATGGCTATAAGAAACAGTAGTTATCGATTTTGTTGGAAATTTTCTATCACCTTTACCAGGGATTCCCAAAGGAATCGATATATTAACGAAAACCGCAAAGTTTTTAAATTGGTAATTATTTTGTATATAGGATTGAATGTGTAATAGAGTGATAGATAACTAACATGATTGAGTGAGCTTTGCATGGATAGGAATGAACGTAGCGCCGAGTGGGAGGGGAGTATGACAGTGGACGGCAGAAAAAGTATGGCCGTTGAACTGTGTAAAGAGTACGTGGCTTGCGAAACTATTTTATAAAATATCTTGTACTTAGTGTTAAAATACAGTTTACAGTACCGATTTAACCTGCCTTTTTATCTTCGAGCCCTACATGTATCAATAGGAGAAAAAAACTAGATATATGATTTTTAAAGTAATTTGGCTATGGGAGTCGAGTATAGATATTAGTTCATTTTGGAAAAGGGGTCTCTTGTCCAAAATAGTTTAGGAATCCCTGAACTAAATTTATAAAGTGGTCGTTAGCATTCCTATGCAAACTTAACGCGTGGACGGTGGATATGTGCTGGGTGTCAAATGTGCGGTAATTGACGGCGCCAGGGAGGCGTCGTGACTGCGCATCCCCTGTCTACACAGCGCGCTGTGGTTAGTAAAAATCGCCCCACTGTATATTCTGTCTATAGACTGTTTGATTGACCTATATGTTTGAATCCATTCATTATGAATTATGAGGTTACGGCCAAATAATGTGCTAATCAATTTTCCTTCTTATGAAAGATGGCAATCTGCTCACCTGTCGGTATGTAATCAGTAGTCATAACCACTCTCAAAATTAGAGGAAATGTGGCTTGTTTGATGATCTGAAATACATTAATATTTGGACCTCCAAAAATCCTCCACACAATGCTGGAAAATTTATTAGTAATCTGAGAAGCTGTAGTAACCTCATTAGTCAAACATACGCAACGGGCTATAAATGGGTGGGAAGGTATACAAAAATTAATTACTACGTAACCCACTGATACATTTTTGTACTGCTGAATATGTAATGCGTACACATCGAACAACCCGCCATAATAGCTTGCAAGCTGGCGAGTCGCGTTCCTTTATCAGCCAGTGTATATCCAATAACTTCAAAGCGGCATAACTCTGTCGGCCCACTTACTAAGTTGCTGGTGTTAGGATATTTATATCCAACCGGACAGCGACCACCGTACAAATGGTGTTAAAACCTGCCATAGTGGCCCACACACCTTGTGGAAATCGCGTTCCAGGGTCTTGCGTATTGACTTGATAGTTGGTTGGAGCGGGTATAGTAGTACATTCATGTATTCCTGTGGCTACATCGGTCATCCGCCTGTTCTATCGCAGGCCCTTCGATTTGCTTTTTCCCTCTCCGAAGAGGAAAGAAGCATTAATACAGGCCGGCATAATTTTGGTGCCCACCGATAAACTCGTTTGTCGATGGTCGCTAGCATTTAGGACTGCACTACGCTCATCATCAGGTATAGTGGAGTCACTTTGTCGTGCTCGGACAAAAAAAAGAGAATGTTGTATGTGACTATTTATAAAATTTATTGAGCGATTCAAAATAACATTTAAATATCTTGACGTCAGTGTTAGCTATTGCCTTCTGGTGATGTTTGCCTCCATCACAAGGGTTCACATTCAACAAAGTATAATAAAACGATGTGATGCTATACCATCTATTTTTAGAATAACCTTTTATGTATTCAGTAGAAGTATGTAAACGATACACATAATATCTGCAAACTAATTAAACTTAGTTTTTATTGGTTTTCAATACCGTTTATCATATTATTTTACGATTCACAACAGCTCAAACCTGAATGATATTAAAAATCGATGTCATAGTTCACCAATTTGACAGCCTCCGTTGTGCAAACAATTAGTCGGCTAAAAGAGAGGCCGTAACTGTCATCCTCGCACCGAGACAAATGTTTGTGTGATCAGCTAATATTAGTTTCATGTCTGGGTGTTAGAGGATCGAATTTCCCTTGTAGTTATTGATACAGACTCATATAAGAGTGGCTTCAGAACTATGTGTGCGACTGTTAAGTGTATTATATTTTATTTACTGCTCTCTTGAAATCTTTTCGTTGTGTTTCACCGACAGATATTCTCAAAGACTTTTGTCCCAATAAGGATTTTTTCGTATACATAGAATGTACATATATAAAATTTAATAGATATACCAAGATAACAAACACAAAGCGTAAAAGTACAAAGGCACGTGCCAGAAACACTGTCGAAGCAAAGTCTATTCAGAAAATTAAGGAAGTTGAAAAGTGAAGGACTCTTCTGGGACCGTATTCCGTAAGCAGTAGAGACTAAATTAGTTTACCCGGTTTGACAAAACGTAAACAACAAAGAATTTAAACTCGCGGTAATGGTTAAGTTCACAACACCTCGATCTGTAAAGACATTTTGGTGGAAAATTGTGCGATGAAATTAGATTAGAATTTTGTTTTACTTTCTCGTTATCGCTGGAAGTCGGTTATTTTGGAATAAATTCGTTAAATTTTTACGGATATTTGAGACTACATTTCGTAAGTATCGACGACTTTCGATAACTTGAATATATTTTATTTCCTCATTAAAACTTTGTTAAATATTGGGAAGGCTGTAAGGAAAAGGACGTGTTTGCTTCGAAAATTATATTTTCCTACCTAAAATGTGTATTCTAATATTAAATTTTCAAAAGAGGGTTTTATAAGCGAAATTCTTTGTATTTCGATGTGTGTGTGTATTTCTGTTTTATTAAAATCTGTTCATCCATTTTGAAATTATAGGTGTTTTCCTAATTAATGTCGGGGGTTGTAAACCGTTATTCTGCTTATACGATGACTATTATGTAACTTCTGATATAACCACTATCTATGAGATTTTAATATTTTATGCTTGCTATTGAACTCAAAAGGTCATAGCTCATTAGAGCCACCCGGCAGCCGACCAGCACCTCGTCCACCTCGTCGTTCGGCTTCAACTCGTTGTCGACAGGTGTTCCACGGGTGAACGACGCGTTGTTACTTGTGAACGTCGCGAGATCAACCAGTGAACCTCGCGTGGCCAACGAGTGAACGTCGCATGGTCAACGAGTGGACATCGCTTGGTCCACGAATTTTCGAGTAGTCTGTTACCATTAGCATTAGGTCTACACGTGTTCGTAATGTCAAACAATACAAACCATGAAATGGCTCTCATAGCTGTCAAGCCTGATAAAGAAGAAAATGAAAGACGCATCGCCAACGTGTCGTCCTCGCGTGATCATTCACGGGCAGCGCGCGGTCCACGCAAGGCAAGCGTGCGAGCAGCGAATTGCCACCGAGTGGTCTACCCGCCGTTCGCACGTGGCTAGCTTGCGAGCGAGGCAATCCGGTGACGATACGGCGTTGATGTAATGAGCGCGTATCCATAGAAATCCATATAAAGAATACTAACCGCTCGAGGCGAGGCGGTGCTGGTCGGGTGACTCTAATGAGCTATGACCCAAAATCCTATCTATAACACATAAGAAATCATTTTATGCCCAAGGTAAAGGACATATAAAGGGACTTATAAAGTATATAATAGGTTTCGTTGTGCATACATTATCAAGATATCGTAACACAAAAGAAAAATTTACGAATTTAAGAGAATTCCCATCTCGTGTTCGAGAAAAGTGCAAAGACACGTAATTCCCGGGCATTAGTAGAGATTTTCCTCATGTTCGGTGCCGGCTGTGTTCACGCAGTTCATATATTTGGTGCGGACCAACCTCCAATATGTCCGGGTTAATATTTGCCTGGACTCTGCTTATTACGCACAATTGCACAACGTTAGAGCGTTACTACTTCTTTTCACAAGAAGTAAAATATGAGCAACATTAACAATCAATTGTATTGCGTACGCGATAAGACTGATGAGGTCTAGGGTTCGATCGCCGGGTCGGGTATTGGATTTTTGGTATCATTCTGGTTTAAAGAACATTGGAGCAACATAGTGAAATTATTGGGTATTTATTATAAGGTTGTCTGAAAGAAATTGCCGTTTGCGATAAAACCACTCAATGCATTACCCTCACTGTATAATCAGGGATTGAAACGGGGAGAGGGATTTGGGCCTCGAGATATCTCACTCGCCGTACGAAAAGCAGCAGCAAGCCGCTACTTTCCGACGTTTTTCTGTGAGACAGTGGTAACAACCCGATCGAGCCGGCCCATTCATGCTGTAGACAAAACTGTCTACAGCTTCCCTTCAGAGGCGTCTCTAGCCTATGTAACGCCCGTGTGCAATCATTGCCCTAGCGCCCTCTAGTAACTACGTGAAACGGATCTTTTAAACAGACCATAAATACGGCCATTGGTTGGTTGTACAAGGGCATTCTATAACTGTACACTACAGTTGTTCTTTAATGGTATTGCCATCCTATAATATGCTAGGAGGCGAGTCTATCACCACATCAGAAAATTGTTATTGTTTCACCGCAAAATTCTGAGTTTTCCAATGGTTATTATTGTATAACTGACGTAGGGATCGAACCCAAGACCTCATGAGTGCCACTGGGCCAACACCACACTAGAAGTGTTTGAATTGTAGTCTATAAAAAAAATAAATGTTGATTATTACACTAACTTATTGTTTATAGCAGAAAGCGGCAATCGACCAAGTGGGTCACCTGATGGTAAGTGGTCTCCACCGCCTATGATCATCTACAATAAAAAAATAATGGCTACGTTGCCGACCTTAACAACTTTTGGTAACAGCACGGTCGAGCCGGCCCATTCGTACTATACACAAAACTGTCCACAGCATGGCTCTACCACTTTGGAAAGTTACTTAAAAGACAAAGCCGTTTTGAGACTAAAACTAGGAAATCCAATCGACTTGTTTCTACAATTAATACTTATTTACGAACCACATCGGCTTTATACTGACCTTTAATAGTAAACATTTCTGTGCAGAATATAACCTCAAGCCACTCTGATTCCGGAGTCTTTATGTTCACCGGTTTAAACTTAACTAGTAATTTCCATCGAACTGTACCGACGCACACAAGAAGTTTTAAACTTGCGGCTACAAGTTGAAGTTTAGTTTGTCACTTGCATTGATTTGTGTATTTACAGACGTAATACATAATAATAGTGTGTTACATCTTAAAGCAATCTTCCTCTCAAGTGTCCCTCTCATAGTTCTGAATTTTCACATTCTTCTTTCGCAATAATAATAATTCTAGGTCTGTTTTATATAAGTCCCGCTGCTAGGCATGGGCCTTCTCTACTGGATGAAGGGGGTAAAGTTTGGGCTGCTGGCCTAATGCGGGTGGCAAGCTTCACAAACCTTCGAAATTCTTAGGGAGAATATCTCAGCCTGGCAGATTTCCTCACGATGTTTCGTTCACCGTTAAAGCAAGCGATAATTAATAATGAATATACATATATCTTATTTCAAAGGTGCATGCTCGTGGAGCTCGCTTCGAACCTGGGACTTTCTTCTCGAATCTCCCCGATAAATTGGGACAGAGGCCGGCAAAGGAGCAAATGGAACTGTCACTTGATAATAACTGATCTGAGCATCCATGAGCATTCATAATACGAATTGCGTTGCCGATCTCAAAGGAGAGGGATAATTAAGGAATTGGGAAGGGTAGGGGGATTTGGGCCTCCAAAAATGGCACTCTCCAAACGAAACGCAACAACAAGCTCGTACTTAACATAACTTATTTAGATAAAAAAAAATCAGTGATTTTTCGCTTATATTTTTATAAAATTATCATAATTTGACATCCCTACAGTTGTCCTCGTAAATAACCGAGCATAGGGTTGGAAGGATTGTAATTTGCATAAAGTGGGAACCCTACGCAAGCGAACTTTACGACTACGCGCTTGATATCAAATATACGCGTCTATATGTACAAAAAAAAATATTATTTTAATGTAGGTTTTTATAATACCAATATTTATACATTCTACATATTTTAACATACCTGTAGTTGATGATAAGAGAACGATAGTCGCTAAAGAAGTTATTTTTACAAAATTTTATGTTTATTTTTTATTTGTAAATTTTAAAATATAGTTTAGTAAATGTTCTAGTAATTGTTTAAAATGAACTTTTCTCTGCTCTATTTATGTATGGTGAGTAAACTGTTATTTAAGCAGCAGTGTCAAGTAATTAACATCAAGCCCAAGTGCAGAACAGTTGGAACAAGGGTCCCCTGATGGTAAGTGATCTCCACCGCTCATGTAGGCACATATACCAAAAAAATCATGGCCGGGTTGCCGACCATAAAGAAAAGGGATGATTAGGGATTGGGAAGGGGACAGGATTTTGGCCTCCGGATATCTCACTCACCGTACGAAACGCAGCAACAAGCCGCTACTTTACGTCGGTTTTCTGTGAGATGGTGGTAACGACCCGGTTGAACCGACCCATTCATGCTGTAGACAAAACTGTCTACAGCGTAGCTCTATCACACGAAAAAATTTAGCCCGATCTCTTTACATTCCCGGGCCACGTATAGTAAAAGTTTCATTTCTATAAAGGGCGAACGGTGCTCATTTGTATGATTGGTGTTACTCATATTACGTGTGTAATACTGTATTACGTGTGTAATAGGTTTACGGAGCGCGAGTAATTAAGTTTGGAAACAGTGATGGATTACAATTGAGATTGGATTTCCTTGCGAACTTTGTATCTAAATCTGATGTATTGATAACTGAGTTGATGTTATATATTACTGGACGTATCAGACTCAATCATATACCAGGGAGATTATATTCATTGACTTTTTAACAGGCTGGCATACGACCAAGTGGGTCACCTGATGGTAAATGATCTCGGCCATCCTAAACACTCGCAGACCAGAAAAATCATGAATTCGTTTCTGAGCAAGGAAAGGAATACGGATTGGGAATGGAGGTGAGGATTTGGGCTTCCGGAAACCTCATTAAACCACCATACGAAACGCAACAACAAGCTGCAATTACTTGTCGATTTTCAGTGACACAAGCCCGGTCCAGTCGGCGTATTCGTGCTGTAGACAAAGTGTCTGCAGTATAGCTCTGCCACTTTTTTACAACATTTTCCTCGTTTTTAAATAAAAATTCGTATGATTAAAATTCTACATCTGGTAAAATTTATTCAAGGAATATACATACGCACTCACGCCTGTAATCCCTGTAGTGGTAGACAGAAGTATAACCCGTATACCCATCTTGGGATGGAAATAAGCTGGATGGAAATAAGCTGGATGGAAATATCGCCGGTATGGCAATAGGCTCATGCCTATCGCCATACCGGGCATAAATACCAGACTCCAGGCTGATACTGACCATTTCGTCATAGAAAACCCGATATCATTATTACTCGACCCGGGGATCTAACCCGCAACTTCAGCACAGCAGTTGTACTGCGTACATAATTCAATTGCGTCAACGCGGCAGTCAATTGAAAGAATATATCGTTAATAACACTCCATAAAAGTCGTACTTCATTTTAATCTCCAAGTAACAGTAATATAAGTTATGAATTCTGGGAACCTAATACCTCGTACCGTCTGAAACACTGTGAAAATATTACATACGCTAACAAGTGGCAAGCCGGAGGGGTGAGCCTCCCCTGGAAATGTGTCTAGACTTGCGCCGCGTCTGCCCTCACTCTCTACATTTGTTTCAAGTGAAATAAGTTAAAAAACTAGAGCTTCTTTTGTTTTGATTGTTGTTTCTTGTGAATTTAATCATACAGTGGATTTAATGGTTGGGTTTTGAAGGTTAATATTGTTTTTATTTGCTACTAACTTTTACACGCAACTTATGTGATTCGTGTCGGTATCATAGGAGACTGTGTCCTACATAATAAATAAATAAACCGATTTAATCACAGTCTTGGTCTATCTATGCGCCTAATTTTATTCAAATGGTCTAGTGCCTACTTTTTCGTGATGCTCGAAGATGCAAATATAAAGTTTTTAAATTTAAATGTGATTGTTTTTTTCCCATTAAGAAAAATAATTATATGAAACGTGCAGGTCGCTCGCTCAATGGTAAACCCCATAAACAGAAGCGACACCACACAGAACTTTGTACTATAAAGCACTGCATGACACTAGACTGAGGTCGTCAATCCGAGACATAAGTTAATGGTTAAAAATACAGTGTTAAAATTTCAGCCAAAATTAACGTATTTGATATCTTATCAGTCTGGTATTTTAATTATAAACTTCTGTAGTTCCAGTTTATCTATATCTATGTTAACATGTTATTACATACATTCTTGCATCAGTTAAGATGCATGTTGTTGTTTTACAATATTATAAGTAACAAAAGTGTCATTTTGAGTCCTGGTACATTTAGTTCGAGCCTCGTTGAGCAGACATAGATAACTAAAATAAACTCTGATTACGTTACCAAACCAACACCCGGTTACTTTTTAATTACACATGTACAGATAACGTGTTATCACTTCCCGCGTTGATAACTGCCTCCTGCCTCATATTACAACGCAAAAATACAATTATGCATAACTTAAGTTACTTACTATGTACTGCAAATTAGCTTCAAACTGCGGGAAACACAAACGACTTTACGCAAAAGTGTCCATAAACCACATTAATATTATGTCCACAGTACAGAAGAAACTTGTCACACGAATGCACTATCGTGCTAGTCGAGTAAAGTTTGTGAGGAGCAACCTGCAAAGTGCACACGTGCTATCGGAGCGAGCGCCGCGCGCTTACTGACTGTACTTCGTAGCGTTTGGTCCCGCCGTAGTCTGTACACCTTGAATAACTCGTAGCTCGTAGCGGGACCGTAGCGCACCGCCTACGGCATCTGTAGTCATGCCGATTTCACTAGTGTAATAAGCTATGACACGTGCCAAGGCCTATTTTAGCTTGAAATACTTATTTACAGCCGAGATTTTTTTTTATTATATAGGAAGATAAATTGTTCCGAAAGCTAAAAAGGAAACAAAAAAGCAATTGTGATTATGATAAGTGAAACCGAATCTACAACTCTAGGAAAGACAGGTGAGGTGCGGGGAAGGGTTTTGGGACCGCGGGATAACTTGGCTATCTTAGTAAGCATACAAAATACAACAGTAAAGCTCTTACTTCACAGCGGTTTACTGTGGGATAATGGAACAACTTCTGTCCTTTCATACCGTACACTGAAAACTTTCTGAAGCGCGACTCTACCACTTAAAGTGAACCACATAAGCGTGAAGTTTATTATTTGTTTTGTTATTATTTTTTAAATGTTTGTCAGTTATTGTTACACAAATCTTATGTAATTAACTTAATTAAACGAATATGGTATGTAAACAATCTATTAACGTAAACACAACATTTGATATTGAAGCCAGTGAAATTATTGGGTATTATGAAACTTAACATCTTATGTCTCGGGATGACGAGCGCAGTTCAATGCCATGCAGTGTTTTGTAATTCAAAGTTATGTGTGTTTTTGTTTCTGTTTATGGGCAGGCGTGACGCTTACCATCAGGCGAGCGCCTTGCTTGTCTCGTCATTTAAACAAAAAATAAAATAAAATTCTCAGAATCAAAATAACTCAGGTGTATATCAAGACACTAAACCGATGTAATACAATTGAAATGTTGAAAAACATGCAAAATGCAAAATCATATTAACTGACGGAAAACTGAAGCGGTCTAAATACAACTTTTATATATTTTTTATACATATGATATTTTACACAGAGTGGTCCAATTTTTATACTTTTTTTATTTAAAAGAGTACAGCTCAATGTTTCTCCCAATTTTTTTTTATCTGAGCACGGCAAAGTGACTGCACTACACCTGATGGTAAGAGCAATGCAGTCCAAAAAAAACAGCGACCACCGAAACAATGAGTTTATCGGTTGGCAGCAAAATCATGCCGGCCTGTGTAAATGTTTTTCACACTCCAAAGAGGGAAGAAGCAAAACGAGGGTCAGTCAGTCAGTTGATACAGCCGGAATCGAGTTTGAACGTTTGGAACGAACGAACTTTTACCGATTTTTACTAAAAAAAAACCGTCTAAAAGTCAAAAAGTCCAAAATAAAACCGACTAAAAAACAAAAAAATTAAAAATAACTTATTTATAGTCGGTTATCTTGACTAATAATTGACCATTGTGTAGTAGATAATATATGATAGTTAAGTAAATTTTTAAATACCTAGTTTGTATATTAAACACAAAATTATAATCTAGAGTAAATACTGAAGGTTAAATCAGTTTTAAAATTAAATTAAGATGTATCTGAATAACAGATAAGTTATTCATACTCTGTTTTGGCTCGCTCAGTAATTTATTAAGACGATATATTATACAGAAAGCTTATTCAAAAAAGTTTCATAGTGGCTTTTTATACTCTTTGTCTGCTCATCTCCGGCAGTCTGTGGCGGAAGTAAATAACTTTTGCCTCAGTGCCTAAACCAACAAAATAACTCTACTGAAATTATTCATCCGCTTTCAAACAAACAGCGCTCTATCAAATAGGAAACAATTTATGACTACTTTGGCTAAATATTTATTGTTGTTTAACAAAACTAAAAAGTCGACAAAAAGTAATATTTTTTGTAATAGTTTATATCGGTCTCTTTGGAGTTGGTACCTGTGTCGCTGTCGGTCAACTGAAATTGCATTTTGTTTTTCAGTTTTCAGTGTTAGATACAGCTATGGTATGTGAATTCCATCACAATAACACAATTGCAAAGAGTGAGGCGAGGAGTTTATTTTCATCATTTCATTTTCATCATTTCAGTTTCATTTTCATATAATCATCACTCCGTCATCAGATCATAACCAAATTTATATGGGATCTGAACTTTAAAAATTAAAGAACACGACTCGCCTGAAAGAGCCACTACTAGCGGGTTTTTCACCATGTGTACGGTGGTCGCTAGCCAGTGAGCTACAAAACTATAGCACATACCCCGAGGCCAGCGATTAATTTAATTTGAGTAAATAATCATTTCGAAAATTGATGGTAAAAATATGGCTCAACACTTTGAATTGAAATTATCTAGTTATTATATTTGTATTCATTAGTCTTCTACTCAATTGGCCACTGATTTCAGGAACCGGGAGGAATGAATACTGAAATAATATAATAACTACTATTCTGAAATAATACATCCATATTATTTTACGATCCTCTCTATCGGTTCCTAGAAATAAAATATGCTAGTAAAGGGTTCAGGATACAGTATAATGTTGTTTTCTTTCTATTAACAGTTGATTACTTATTATTATTTTATTATGCGCAATTTTGTGAATTAGGGGAAAAAGCGCCGAAAACTAATAAGTGTAATATTTTGTATACATTAATTAACATTGGATATTAAAACACAAATTATTTCATAGGTGGACCAACTTTAGCTCGCGGACAGTCTGTGTTGTCGTCATTTTTTATTTATCTCTCTTGTGCTGGCAAACAACACCCAGGTAAGCTACATGATTAAGTACATGATTAGTCTGTTTATATTTAACACCAAAAAATAACCAATGACGTTTAGAAAAATCGTCATTATGCATTCACGGACATAGTTTGTGTTGTCCACAAATATATGTTTCGGGTCTGGGTGTTGTACGACCGCAAGTCCCTCGCAGTTCCTACCCACGATAGAGGTTAGCCTAGTGTGGGGTAAGGATTATGTGTATGAATGTTGGGTGTATTTATTTATTTATAAAGTAAGACCTCACGGTTTCTCAGCTTATGTATAATGCTTGTTAATTATAAAGTGAACTTTTATGGAGCAACGATAAATTACACATCACTTTTACAAGGTGGTAGGCTCTTCATATGCGAGAGGCCATATGGGTTGGTAACAACGCTTTGTCTATTTCTCCCGCCAAGCAACAGCACTGTTGTGTTTCGGTTTGAAGGACATTGAAGCCAGCGAAACTACTAGTTATTATGAGACTTAACATCTAATGTATCGGGGTGACGAGCGCAGTTCAGTGCCATGCAGTGCTTTGTAATTCAAAGTTCTGTGTGATGTTTCTTCTGTTTATGGGCAGGCGTGGCGGTTCCCATCTGCGCCTTGCTCGTCTCGTCATTCAAACATATAAAAAAAACTTTAATAAGTGTTTATTTTCTCAAAATAATCAAATATATATTTTTTCACGGAACAGCGCGGTAGACTGTCGTGACACTCGCCTCTCAAACAGACTATCGACGGCAAAAAGGGCCAGAACAAAAAGTAATCGATGTAACTCTGCATAAATTGTCCGATGTTTCGCATTCTCTCTTAAACTGATGCATGGTTAATGCTAATAGATCATTTGGACATCTATATCATAATATAGAAGAATATAAAGTAACTCAAAGAGTTGAAAAAACGCAACGATCCGTCCGTGTCTCTGAATAAATCTTAAATCCAATTCAGTGACTAAACCAGTATTTACCTAATCTCTTTAGGTTTGAGTGACTCTCCTTAGCTTCCATTAGAGCTAATGAAAGAAATTTGAATTCTTCCCGGAGTAGCGTGAGATCAAAGGTTTGTGCTATTGAATTACCGACATTTTTCGGATACGCGCTTTACTTAGCGACGTGACGAAACGCGCCCGATTAATTTTCAGACAGTTTTACAGTTTTGCACAGCCGGGAAACAAGCAAGTGGATCACCTAATGGTAAGTGATCTCACACTCACGCACATTAACTCACACAATACCAGAAGAATCATGAACGTGTAGCCGACCTTAAATAAAAGGGATAATTAAGCGATTTTGGGCATCTGTTCTCTTGGATATCTCACTTACCGTACAAATTGCAACAGTAATATGGTACTTCACATCGGTCTTCTGTGATACAGTGGCAACAAAATGAAATTTTCCGGAATAAAACGTAGTCTATAGCCGTGTCTAAGGCCATCAAAATCGGTTCAGCGATTCAGGTATGAAAGCGATTACGCTCATTCAAACTCAAACAAACTCATTTTCGGAGTGGAAGAGCCACGCTATAGACAGTTTTGTCTACAGCATGAATGGGCTCGACCGGATCGTTATCACTGTCTGACAAAAAAACGACGTAAAGTAGCGACTTGCTCCTGTGTTTCGTACGGTGAGTGAAATATCTGGAGGCCCGAATCCCCCTCCCCTTCTCAATGCCTAATGCGCCCATGATTCTTCTGATATTGTGGGCGTACATGGCTGTTGGAGATCACTTACCATCAGGTGACCAACTCGCTCGTTTACCGGCTATGTTATAAAATATATATATTTTTGTCTTATTTTAAATAAGTACAAATATTTAATTATTCCTTTTGAGCTACACCTTAATGCCACCTTCAAGCGAAATAAATTAACGAAAATCTCCACGCGCAAGTAAATTAGGACAAGAATTATCTTGAAAGGTAAATGAAGAAGGAACTTTATCGTTCAACTCCTAATAGCATTATTAAAAAGGAAATTACTAAGAAAATGTGTGTATTTTACTTTCATATTTTTCTATGTTCGATTTGTAAAAAATAATGCCGACAAGGAAAACGAGATCAAATTATAATTGCTTTCTTTAATTTTATATCTCAAGGAGAGTTTTTTTATTAGATCCTAGAGAAAGCTAAGTTAAATTGATAAAATAATATGGCGGTACTCCTTGCGATGAACATGGTGGTGGCCTCGAGTCGTAGAGCCACGCTTTAGACTGTAGTTTTGTCTACAGCATGAATAGGCCGGCTATACCGGATCGTTACCTCTGTCTCACAAAAAACTAACGTAAAGTAGCGGCTTTCTAGAAGACTTAAGTCAATTTTATAGATCTTAACCTTAAGCCGACTTGCACAACGATCGTAAGTCGAGTTTAACCACTAGAAATGTTTGCATAATCAAATTTACATGCGATTTGACGTTTCTTAAACATGTTTAGTGCTTAAACATGATTTAGGATCGTTGTGCATATCGACCTCAGTCTATTTGTCAATACGTCAGTTTTGCGCCAACTACGTATGACGTAAATTATAACGGTCTCAAACGGTCGGGCCACGTACGGTCTCACAAAATATATGAAACACTCCAGGGAGTTGTTCAAGTTTCATAAATATAAAATATATACTTTATTATGCACAACGTACGAAATGCGGATGGACATAAACCACGCGAAATGGCTGCGATAACTCAACGAATAATTATAGAAACTCGACATTTATCTACCGATATATTATCTTTTAAATTTATTTTAATGGCGTATAGTAAATATTATTAAAAGCAGCAATCACACACGCCAAATTATTGTAATATCTACTACCATGTGTGCTTTCATAATTTAATAAGATAAATTTCAAACCTTTTAGATGTTAAAAACCGACAGCCTCCGTGGCGCGGTGGGCGAGTAGCTGACTGTGAAACGTGAGGCCGCGGGTTCGATCCCTGCACCGAGACAAATATTTGTCTGATCCACAAATATTTGTTTCGGATCTGGGTATTGTGAGACCTAGTCTCTCGTAGTTCCTGATACCCACGACACAAGAGTCGTATCTTACTGTGGAGTCAGTGCTATGTGTGTGACTGTTGGGTGTTTAAAAAAAATAAAAATAAAGTAATGAACAATATCTAAGTGGTAGGGACACGGCATGCGGTGCGGTTTGTGTGCAGCACGAAGGGCTTGGCTCTACCGGGTCGGTAACACTTTAGTGGAATACTCTGGGTATGTAACAGCTTTGTTATTGCGTTTCGTGAGGTTTCAGGAGGCCTAAATCTTTTTTTTTAAAGCTAAGTGACAGCACGCCACCTGAGGGTATGTGCAGTCCAGTCCAAGAATACCTGCGACCACCATCAAACAATGAGTTTATCGGTGGTTACCAAAATCATGCGGACCTGTATAAATGCTACTTCACACTCCGAAAAGGAAAGAAGTAAATCGAGGGGCCTGCGACAAAACAGGCGGTTGACCGATGCAGGCACAAGGATACAACGATGTGTCCCTATAACCTAGAACGGAACCAACCATCAAGTCATGTCGCAAGCCCCTCGGGAGAACCGCATATACACTGACTGATCCTGAAACGCGATCCACACAAGATGTGTGGGTTACTATGGCAGATTTTAACATCTGCGTGGTGGTCGCTATCCAGATGAATATGAATATCCTACCACCAGCAAACAAACTTAACATCGGTAACCCAATCACTCGTATTCCGACCTCTATGAAAAAAAAGTATAAAAACTACTTATACTTTCCTTATCGGTCGACCACGCTCAAATTCCTCATACATCTGTATTCTTGAATGCATCACTATTAGGTGACCCAATAGCTCGTTTACCGGGATTTTTTGCTATAATATGCGACTCCTACAGATAGATCGTAATCGAAAATAGAAGTGTCTGTACGCGACTACGAACGTGGCAATTTTAGATTAATATTTTTGCACCCAAAACATTCTAGCACATGCGTACAATTACCCGAGGAACCCCGAGCCTCCAGTGACAGCTGTCGAAAACAATTCGACGCACGTTTGACACTGAAGTTGTTATTCCGAATTCTATTCCAATTCGATATCAACTTCAGATTGCATTATATCCAATGTTTGTTAGATTCCGCGTTTGAACGTAATAAATTCAAGGACTTCAAATAAATATAACAATCGTCACTCAACAGACTGCCTCGGTGGCGCAGTTGTAATGCGTACGCGGTACGACTGCTGTGCTAAATTAAGTCTCGGATTTGATCCCCGAGTCGGGGAATAGTGATATTGGGCTTTTTATAACGAAATGCTTGGTATCAACCCGGAGATTGTAATTCTGACTGGTATGGCGATGGGCTCGCTCCCATCACATCATGGGACGGAAATAATTTCGGCGAAATGTACTGGATACATCTCTGCCACTGTTCAGGCGATTCTGGGTTCAGTCAGGGTACATCTAGTTACTACGATCCTGTATAGTTCTTCCGACCGGCGGGGGACGCGATGTCTTTTGATGATCAACATGATATTTGGACAGCACTGTACTTACCATCTGGTGTAGTCTAGTCATTTCGCAGTGCCAGGATAAAAGAAATCTCGCTGAAAACCGACGTAAAGTAGCAGTTTACTGCTGCGTTTCGTACAGTGAGTGAGATATCCGGAGGCCCAAATCCCCCTCCCCTTCCCAATCCTTAATTATCCCTTTCCTTTAAAGTCGATAACGCGCCCATGATTCTTCTGGTATTGTGGGCGTACATGGGTAGTGGAGATCACTCACCATCAGGTGACCCACTTGCTCGTATGCTGGTTTATGTTATAAAAAAAATCGAAACCCAATATCAAACGAGAAACTTTCGAAAGAAAATAGAATTTTAACATGATCCGCAAATTGGATTCTTCTTAAATTTTAATCCACAGTATAAATTATGTACATATTATCTTGGTGGGATCAGGACCATGTAATTGTTAGGAGTTCTGAGAAAATTCGTTATTTTTTTTAAATTATAATGATAATGTGTATCTTACACTACATAACATTGCTTTCAGAAGGAAAGCTTGTCCTTCTTTGTAAACCAATTTTCTTTACTTGGAATTCTTTATTGGGTAATACAATATCAGTAAATATTTTTGCGCTCCTCGCCCAACAAGATACGCTTCTGGTGCGTAGGAAGACTAATTTAATTTCAGTTAATTGTTCCTAGGAAATATTCTGGTCGGTGTAGTCGCACGGTAATTAGATTGGGAAATGGGTGCGGTCTTAGGTTCCAATCCCAGGTAAGATTTTTGTTGGAATTGTCGATTCTAAAATCACAAGTGAGTGACGCTACTATGTCATGGGTTGGTAATTTATTTATATCTTATATTTGTAATTTTTATGTATATATGTATTCATATGCGTAATTATTTAGTTAAATATTTCATTAGTATATTTACATTTTATTTATTTTATTATGCACCTGCCTCAGTTATGATCTCCACCACCCTAAGGTCGACTAGGTAAAAATGCCTTAGGCATTAAAGTCCGCCTGTATACCTTGTGTACAAAGTTTAATAAATAAATAAATAAAATAAGTTCAGGGAACCGGAGATGCATAAGTTGCATCTCTGTCTACCCATTTGGCGCATAGGTGATGATTCAAGCATGCAGACCTGCTCACTGTTTATATGGTTGAATCCGTGACTTTCAAGATGTTTGTGTCATTAAAAATATTTGTTTCGTGTCTGAGTGTTGGGGGACCGCAAGGTCCTCGGATTTCTGATACCTACGATATAATGATTTCTTACGTTTACGCGAATGTTACACATTGAAATAAAATCAATATAAACGGATTTTATCGCGGTTTTTTGTTTTAATTTTGGTCCCGACGCGACGTTTCGAAAGCTTTTCAGCCTTCGTGGTCACGGGGTTGACTGAGGTGTAGGTTATCCAGGAAAGTATAATAATATTACCATAATGCGGGACATAGTTCGGGACCAAAATTAAAATAAAAACCCTACGATATAAGTTTATTATACTGTAAGGTCAGGACTATGTGTGTGACTGTTGGGTGTATTTTATTTATATTTACCTAGTGCACTTACAAACTTTTAAAATGACAGGACATCATTTGCGAAACATTTGTTCCCAACCCCATATAATGTATTCGCTGCATCCTATGGCTTTCTGCTAACACGTGAAGCGAATGAGTTAGGGCGCGGCCACACTGTACAAATAGGTCGCGGTTTATTTTTTGCCTTGGGTAATCGCATAACATTATTTTTAACTCCGCGTTCAGAGAAGTATCCTAAAATGTTTGTTCCAGAAGCCGTAAAACAGGCAAGTAGATCACCTGATGGTAAGTAATCTTTACTCTCTTTCTCTCTCTTTTTATGAATGTAATTAAGTAAATTTAAAAAAAAATAGTGACTGCCTCGGTAGCGCAGTTGTATTGCGATTGCTGAGCTGAGGTCACGGGTTCGATCCCCGGGTCGGATAAAATGATATTGAGTTTTTGTATCACGAAATGCTCAGTATCAGCCCGGAGTCTGGAATTGTGCCCGGTATGGTGATAGGCTTGTCTCCTATCACAGCATGGGACGCATATTCGCTCGGCGAAATGTAGGTACATATACTGGTTACACCTCTGCCTATCCCTTCGGGAACTACAGGCGTGAATGCGTATATAATAAAAGTGATTTTTGGTTATACAATAAAGAGTTTTTGTATTGTGTTGTAATTATTTGTAAGTACGTTTTTCTCTGTAATTATGTAATTAAGTAGTAAATGTGACGACGAACGCTTACCACATTTTCCGTAAGTTAAATTATGTTATTATAAGTATCGATCTGTCACTTATAATTGAAGACTGCCTCCGTGGCGCTGTGAAAGGAGAGGCCGCGGGTTCGTTTGACGCACCGCGACAAATGTTTGTGTTATCCAGAAATATTTGTTTTGGGTCTGGGTGATTTCTCCCCAGAGGGTTTGACGTCAGGCAGGCAATAAAAACTACAAGCCAAATCTTTCTGTAACATGTGTTAAAAAAACATGTTGTGCCGACCACACTTTTTTTTAGACTTTGTTGATAATATTGTTCCATAAATTTGACTCGCTCTCCTCTAAACGAATAGATAGATAAATTTGAAAATATCGCACGCTTCATAAGGCCCGTGGTACCGCGTCCATTATAGGCAAACAATGAAACTACAAGCTACGGTATTGTACGTTTTATATATCCCATCCGTCGTCGCAGCCGCATTCGTGTCGCACTATAGTTCACTCGCTAGTGCAGCCGCGCCTTTTGTACTCATTGCGAGTGTGGATGAGTTATATAACGCGCGGGCTGCATGCCTGTTGCTCGCCGATACACACGATCGCCTGCCATGCACACTTATCATTTCATAGCAGAGACAGTAAACATAGCATTATGTGTTGCGACACGTACGTACGTGATACTTGTTTGTTAAAAATATCGGAAATACGTCTATTTCAAATTAAAAGAGCTTCAAACCGTCGCGCTCGTTGATCGAATTACGATTCCGCCGTCAAACGTGAGTACATAATATCATGACGCATGTACAGGCTGTAGGTATATGTGGTAGCGTATAGTTACTCCATTAAGAAAAGAAATATAACAAAAAATACGTTTTAATATAAATGGCTTGATTTTCATAAAACTCTGAAAAGGTGGTGTTATACTAGATACCTGTGTAATAATTGTAGTGTATTTAATTTTCAGATGGCCTCGATGGCGTAGCTGTATTGCATATACGGTACGACTTAACGCTGAGGTCTTGGGTTGAATCCGAGGGTCGGGTAAAAGCCATATTAGGTTTTTTATCAAGAATTTCTCAGTATTATCCTAGAGTCTGGAATTGTGCCCGATAACTTGGCAGTTTTTCTGTCGTTCCCCATAGATTGCCGGCTCCAAAAAATATTCTTCCACGTTCTAAAGGGCCAAAAGCTCGTATACCGGCTCGCTAAGGCCCGGGAGAAAGCGACACTCGATATTACCAAATGTCGATGTGTCAGGGACTCCCGGGGCGTTTTGGTCTGTGAGGGTAGCGCGGTAAAGGAGAGATGGCGCTCTTACTTCCACAACTTGCTGAACACCCAGCATTTAGACGTGTCTCCCCCTGAGTTGCCTCCGAACCAAGGACTAGTTGCCCCGATCTCACCTGACGAAGTCAATATTTGTCTTCGTCGCATGAAGAATCGGAAAGCGGTGGGGCCTGATACTATCCCTATCGAGGCGTGGAAAGCGATGGGCTCCTATGGTGTGGAGCTTCTTGCCGAGTTGTTCAACCGCATCCTGAACACCAAAAAAATGCCTGACCCTTGGAGGTTGAGTTTTATAACTCCCATATACAAGGGTAAAGGCAGTGTTCAGGACTGCGGGAACTACCGCGGCATTAAGCTCATGTGCCACACCATGAAGCTCTTCGAACGCGTCCTCGAATCTAGGCTCCGCCAAGAGTGTACTGTCTCCGAGTGTCAATATGGCTTCACACCAGGAAGTGGCACCATGGACCCTGTGTTCGTGATTAGATCGCTTGCCGAGGCATACAGGACGAAGAAGAAGCCTCTGCATCTTGCCTTTTTAGATTTGCAGAAGGCCTTCGACTGTATGCCCCGGCGGGTGATCTGGTGGGCGTTGAGGGTCAAGGGTGTGCCAGAGGCATATGTTGACATTATCGGGGACATGTACCTCCGATCCGAATCTCTGGTTCGGACTGCTGTTGGCGATACCAACCCCTTCCCAATTACCGTAGGTGTCCACCAAGGCTCGGCGCTGAGTCCTTTTCTATTTAGTGTGGTGCTTGATGTCACGACGGCGGACATACAGGAGCAGCCACCATGGGTGCTCATGTATGCCGATGACATCGCACTGGTAGATGAGAACAAACAGCGTCTAGAGCAAAGGGTGAACCTGTGGAAGGGGATGCTTGAAAACGGCGGTCTGAAACTAAATGTGGCGAAGACCGAGTACATGGCTTGCTGGAGTGCAGACCCGGATAGTATCCGAATAGGGGGTGAACTTGCCGTGAAAACGGACAAGTTCAAATACCTGGGGTCTGTACTGCATGAGTCCGGTGACATCGACCTCGACGTTAGGGCCCGTATTGGCGCTGCTTGGGCTAAGTGGCGGGAGCTCACAGGCGTTACTTGCGACCGAAAGATGCCGATGAGACTTAAAGGTCTCATCTACAAGACCATCATTCGGCCTGTACTCCTGTATGGGTGCGAGACGTGGCCGGCCCTTAAGCGCCATGTCGGAGAGATCCATGTCGCGGAGATGAAGATGCTGCGGTGGATGTGCAATGTTACACGATTAGATCGTATTCGTAACGAGTACATCCGCGGCAGCCTTGGTGTCCGCGACGTGGCTGATAAACTCCAAGAATGTCGCTTAAGGTGGTTTGGCCATGTTTTGAGGAAACCACAGGAGTACGTCGGTCGCAGGTGCCTGAGCCAGATCGTACCAGGGGTACGATCCCGTGGACGGCCCAAAAAGCGTTGGCTTGACGTATTGGAGGGAGACATGAGAGCCAATGGTCTCACTATAGAGGATGCTCAAGATCGGGCGAAGTGGAGGCGTTTAAGTAGGAAGGCGGACCCTGGCACTAAGCCGGGATAACGCAAGGCAGAAAGAAAGAAGAAGAAAGAAAGTTCCCCTTAATTTCATTTTCTTTCTTTGAATATCTGCAACGCCTTTCCTTGCAGCCAGCCAAGCAGCAGTGTGTAAGCCCATTGAAGCCAGTGAAATTAGTAGGCATTATGTCTTGGGGTGATAAGCGTTGTAGGCGAAACGGCCTCTTATATGTGTTTCCGCACACCAGCAGCGGAGCGTGCGCCCGCGCCCCTCCGATTACAGAGCGTATCGACGCCACGACATTAGTAAAACAATTGCAATACCGACGACGTCACGGGACGATGTCGCTCCAAATTCCGTGTATTTACTTAATTATATCGTAAAAGTGACTCAATATATCTCTTTTTGATGTGACTCGGACATTTTATTGTTGGTATTCAACACTACCCCGCGCCAATTCTGTTACAAGCGTAGTCTAGTGCCACGCAGTACTTTGTAATTCAAAGTTATGTCTGTTTATGGCCAGGCGTAGTCTACTACTACTACTACTATTACTATCACATCATGGGACGAAAATATGCTCGGTGAATCGCAGGTACAGCACTAGTTGCATATTTGGATATATAGATAATAAATCGTTAGAGGAAATTCTATATTTCAAACTCTAAGCGAATGAAGTACTTACTAGTAAATGTATTAATACTAGAGGCATATCATTATTCCGCTGTCGAGTTTTAGTATTTATCTTTTATTCTTGTCTAAACAAACATTATTTTTGCCACCTCAGTGGGCAGTCATCTAAACCAAAGAAGAGGGTGGCCAATCAAATCACCTCCCCTGGCTACGAGCCTGTTATGCAACGCTATTATATTTCACCTTCACTGTTAAATTGTATTTGAGTTGGTAATATCTCTTGAAATGTTTGAGACCTCGAATCAATACGTCTGGCCACTTATGACGAGCAATTAGTGTCGTCTCGTATATCTTAAATGTACACAAGTTAGTGTTTGGCAGACAGCTGAATTCAAGAAAACCATTAGATACTCTCATCATCTTCAACCATTAGGCATTCTCCATATTTATCATTCTCTGGCGTTATCCCAGCTTAGAACCGTTCAGGGTCCGTTTTCGTACTTTTTTTACACGGCAAAGTGACTACACTACAACTGATGGCAAGCGCAGTGCAGTCCAAAAAACCAGCGACCGCCGACAAACAATGGTCTTCATACGGATGATGCTCAAGCTCAGGCAAGGTGGAACATTTATTGGTGGTAGGATATTCATATCCACCCGGATAACGACCACCGTACATATTATGTTAAAACATGCCATCGTGACCCACACACTTTGTTTCGATCGCGTTCCAGGATCAGCCAGTGTATATCCGGTTTTTCCGAGGGACATGCGACATGACTAGGTGGTTCATTGGGGCGGGTATTCTTGTATGCCTGTGCCTGCATCGGTCATCCACCTTTCCTGTCGCAGGCCCCTCGATTTACTTCTTCCCTGTTCGAAGAGGGAAGAAGTACTTATACAGACCGGCATGATTCTGATGACCCCCGATAAACTCATTGTTTCTTGATAGTCGCTAGTTTTTTGGACTGCACTACGCTTACCATCAGGTGTATTGCACTCACTTTGCCGAGCTCGGATAGAAAAAAACAAAAAATACTGGTCACATTTCACCGAGTCATGTAGAAAAAATAGTATGTTTGTACTTTTGAGTTAGGATTTAGTTTATCACGCTGCCCTAATGCAGTTTAGTAGACTGCACGTACCATCTAAATTTCAATGGTGAATCCGTTATGCTGGTTTCCTCACGATGTTTTCCTGCACCTTATAAGCATAATAAGATTAACAACGCATATGAGACAGCATCTGTGGTGCAGCGGGCGAGTAGCTGACTGTGAAGCGAGAGTCCGCGAGTTCGATCCCCGCACCAAGACAAGCATTTGTGTGATTTACAAATATTTGTTTCGGGGTCTGGGTGTTGTGAGACCGAGAGTCTCCCTTAGTTCTTGATACCTACAACACAAGACTCTTATCTTACTGTGGGGTCCAGGACTATGTGCGTGACTGTTGGGTGTATTTATTTGTTTATACGTAACATTTCAAAATTTCAAGGTATTTCCTGAAGATTAGTTCCAAACCCGCGACTTCGCTCTTGACAGTCCTTACCACCTCTCGCTAGGTCATCGTGTTAATCAATAATAACTTCATACAATTTCATATGAAACAGCCTTGTCGCCATCGCCTCATTCACGATACGCGTCGCGTCTCCCTGTCTCAGCCATATACCTCAAAATAGGCTTCAACATTACGCCATTTTCTTCCACAATAAACCCCGATATAAGATTTCACCAATAGGTAGTAAAATGCTTTTCAATTAAAAATTATGAACAAGTAAAATGCAATATATTTATCATTAAACGTTATAGGAGGGTAATAAATTCCACCAACCCCAGCAATAATGTGAGAAAATAAAATACACCATGAACATTACGGTGAAAGAAGCCAATTGTTTCCCTCACAATAGACTACGTAACGGCTTTGTACTCGAATTGTTGTACAAATTATTACAGGGGTTCTACGGTAAATACACAATTAAATAGATTTTTTGCGTAAATTATTTGTTTTTTGAAGAAAAATACTGGAAGGTGAACACCGACACCGACACCGACACCACCGACATTATACCATCCCAACAGACTTGCGCTGTGTGGTTTCATGGTATAATTTTTATATTTTAGAAATTGTAATAAGGTTTAATATTATGGAAAGCTAATAGTAGTATTAATGTCCGTCGAACCGTAAGTAGTCCTATTTACGCTTTGACAAATAAAATAATGAGAAGGGCTATAGAGGCCTGGATCTCCCAGTACGTTACTCTCTCCTTTTACGTTAAAGCTGACTCTGAACTTTCCCCGGTGTCATAAAATACGTAAATCAACGTTTGGATTATCACACTTTTCTAAAGGCTCAGAAATATACAAATGCAATAAAATACCTATAACTACCTGTGTATAGTTCAAAATATTGTTACGGCAAGTCAAACGTCATGGAAAGGCACGGTGCGTCGGCCGTGATACTAACACGCGTCGACGTGACGCGTCACATCGCCCCTTTTATCACGTAACACGCTAATCCCGCGCGCGACCCTGCCAGCACGCACGCGGCGTTCTTTATAAAATATCACCACATTCATACGCGTCTCGTTTATTTGCTTGCCGCCTGTCTATTTTCATGAAATGTGCGACATTTCCGCGTGAAAAACGTAGATGACATTTCCTCACAGCTCTTAAGATAAGGTCACCGACTTGATCTATCACCTCATCCTAATTGAAAAGTTGGATAACAAAATTTATTGCATTGTCGTTAAATTAATTCCAAATTTAAACAGCATTATCAATGGTCATTGTAATGAAATAAATTCCGAATTCAAATAGTATTTCTAAAGGTATTTCTCAACTTGAAATGTTGTCAATTTCTGTGTATTTGCAACTTTAGAAAGTCACCAACTTTGTTTTCAGTTTTGTTCATATTGAATTAAAATAAGTCATTAACAACTTGTGGAATTTTTTTACAATTAAAGTGTTGATTAATTAGTTCGTCTAGATTGTTTTGTTTATAGTTGCAAAAAACAGTTGTTGTTCCTAGCTAAGCAGGCAGACGCACAGAGAAATAAAATGTCTTCAACACGCGGCTTCCATTGATTTTTTGTTTAGACAATTTCGTTAGAACCTACGTTATTTAATAGCTATGATAAATGTCAAGTTATTCATTGTTTTACTGGTGGTAGGTTATTCATATCTGTGCGAATAGCTACCACCATACACATGATGTTAACACCTGCCATAGTGGTCCACACGCCTTGTGTAAATCTCGTTCCAGGATTAGCCAGTGTATTTCTGGTTCTTCCGAGGGGCTTACGATATGACGTGATGATTGATAAAGATGTATATAGGGGTACATCCTTGTATCACTGTCATCCGCCTGTCCTGTCGCAGACGCCTCAATTTGCTTCTTACCTCTCCGAAGAGGGAAGAAGCATTTACACAGATCAGCATGACTCTGGTGACCACCGTCCTCAACTTTTTGGACTGTACTACGCTTACCATCAGGTGTAGTCATACAGTAATTTTGCCGTGCTCTAATAAGTTATCGTGTTATCGTTGCAAATATTAACTTAAATAAAACAACACAGACTTCAGTACTGTAAACTACCATCTTGCAAAAGAAATACTTTTCTGAGAAAAACATTACATGCATTTGTTCAAACATGATATTTTTCCTAACTTTGCGTTATGTTGATTGTGTCATCAGTCTGCAAGGAAGGAAGAGGGGGGAGTCGATATCAATCCCCAATGGCCCTTAATTGAGGAGCAGTGGTGCGTCAGACATCTCATTACTAAAACAGACCTTCCACGAAATACACCCACGATCTGCTCAAATTCGACCGTTTTCAATTTCACGATATAATTTGATATTTAAGATGTGAAACAGATAGTTCAGTTTAGGTTTTATTGGTTGGCACGTTGCTAAAAGAGAGCTATTTATTATTAAGCTGTATAAATTGAACTGCTAAATATTGGTACGAACTGACACCGTAAATATAAACAGTATTAAAATATGTATAACTATCCTTGAACGAAGAAATACCCTTACATATTCCCATGATAATATTACAAGATCTTGTTGGATGTTTTAATAAAGGTAGGAAAGTATATTTATGGTAAATTATTTTTACTTAGTCCATTATTGAAGTTTCCGTAGTTTTTATTTAGCAATAGCGTAAAAGTAGGTACTTTCTACAGGTTTCAACTGATCAAAATACGTAGCGAAGATAGGTGGGTACGCAGAACTCTTTTTACCTAGATGAATACAATTTTCGCGCTCATTATAGTTGTGCGAGTGTCAAGCTAAAGAACAAGGTTGCTAATAAATCTAACTCGTTTTTCTAAGGATCGTGTACGCGAAGATAGCGATACACCCGCTATGTATACAAGCACGTTATGAGATATGCGACTAAGATAATATGCGACCGCGACGCAATAAGACAGCGGCATTTTGTATGAAATTTTATAAGTGCGTTTTGAGGGATGCGCCCGAGACAAAATAACGCGCGACCGTTTCTATATAATTTCATCCAAGCAGGCCTGGTGATATCGCCTGACTCGCATTATATTTATAGCATAGATAGCCGGCTTGTCCATGCTGTAGACCAATGCTGTTGTCTACAGCGAGACTCTATAAAATGTGAAAAACATATTGCGGTCTCTATCTCAGTCACATAGCTCAAACCTATCTATACAAACACCTCACTGTCAAAATATGCCTACATTAACCATAAACAGCTCAACAAATTATCCAAAATGACCTTAAAGAGGTATCATTGAATCGTCCAGATTAATTCTACATTTATACAAATTGCAACTAAAATCCTTTTCAATCTAGACCGAAATCCATCTTATATTATTTCGGTCGATCAATTGTGTTAGCGATCAACCAAGTAATCCACTCATTTTGTGATTACTGTTCAATTGGAAAGCAATCAGAGGAAGAAAAGATAAGTATTTTAAGTTAATTGAAGGGTTTTTAAATAAATCGCACTAGACGTTGTTTATAATAGTGAAATTTCGTATTTTATTGTAATGTAACAATTCCAAGCTTTTTCTCTAATCTAGTTCTACTACTGGTCAAAGGTCACCACCAACCCCTTGCATTTTACCATAATCCGGCACCTATCGAGTGACAGTTCTAACCTATCTATTCAAATGTATGTTTGTTTTACTAGGTAGTTGTCCCCCGTATGCGAAATTTCGTCTGGGTAGGTAAAACTACTAATGACGCGTGATGAAGAGCGCAAGCGCCGTGCACTGCCATACAATACTTTATAATTCAAAGTCTTTTTGTAGTGTTGCTATAGCTTATGTGCTGGCACGCACTCACCCACGCCTGTAATCCCTGAAGGGTAAGCAGATATGTAATCCTTAAATCCACATTTCGCCGAGCTTATTTCTGTCCCATGTTATACGGCGCTGTTATAGGGCTGATACTGAATATTTCGTGATAGAAAAACCCAATATCACTTTTACCTGACCCGGGAATCGAATCCGAGACCTCAGCACAGTAGTCGTATCGCGTACACAATACAACTGCGCTACCGACTCTGTTGCTAGGCTGGTGTGATGCTAAAAGGCATGCGGGACGCTTGTTCATATTATTAATAAAGAAAATATAAAAAATAAGAATTGAAAGTGCTACATCTACAAAGTAACCTATTTCGTGGACAGGGGCTCCTAGCGTGCGTATATCTGTACAATGTAATAAGTCGCGACAGTACCAGATTGAGCAATCGCTTCGTCTCTATTGTAATTCATTTGTATAAAGTTTTTTGCAAAGTTTCAAACCGTTGCATATTGGACGAAGTACATCATTCATTCACTTTCGTTTAATAAATTCACAGTTATTTGGGTTTATTCATGGTATCTTTTTTATAAATTTTATATTTCTTGCTGATAATGCACAAATTCGTTGATATGTGTTTAAATGAAGTAATGCATTTAAGAGCAAGTAAGTAATTTTCTTTAGAAAATGATTTCTATAAGTTTATATTTATTTCATTGAATGACGAGACAGCCAAGTGCTCGCCTGATGGTAAGCGGCTTGCTTGCCCATAAACAGAAGTTTAGGTAATAAGTCCCTACAAGAAGCAACACCACACAGAACTTTGAATTACAAAGCACTGCATGGCACTGAATTGCGCTCGTCACCCCGAGACATAGGATGTTAAGCCTTATAATGCCCAATAATTTCACTGCCTTCAATGTCCTTCAAACCGAAAATCAACAGTGCTTACACACTGTTGCTTGGCGGCAGAAATAGACGGCGCGGTGGTACCAACCCAGACGGCCTCTCGCATACGAGGGACCTACCACCTTGAAAACCACCGATCTCTTTGGTGTCGGTGCAATTTTAGTTGACCAGTAGCGACAGCGACAGTGTTATTTTTTACGATTTAGCACAATTAAGTATCTGGGTCTCCGTGCGTCATCAGATATTTAAAAGAAAAATCTGTATATTCAAAATCAATATATATAAAACTCTTCCGTTACTGAGTGACTGACTGACTGACCGACGGACATCGCACAGCCGAAACTACTGAGCGTAGAAAGATGAAATTTGGTATGAAGGTTTCTCAGGGAGTGTAGGGGAGCACTATCTAATATAAAACTGCTCTATTGGATTATCATTCTCTAAACAAACAAATATTGCCGTACTGTGTGAATGTATGTAAAAATAGTACTATTAGCACGAGATCCGGCAGTAGAATCTCTACGGTCATGACGTAGATGCTCAAGCTCAAATTTCTACATTCATTTCGAATAGGACAATACATTGATCATAAGGTGCCAGTCAAAAAGTGCCCGCATATATATTTTTTTTAAATATAATTACATTTTGGGAAAAAAATTCGTTCATGGTGTAGTTAAATAAAACATTGTTCCTATTACACAGCTATGTATGTGGAGAATTCAAAAAACCATGGGTGCCGTTGCCTACTCGGCCGCAACTACTTGGCAGCCAGGTGTAAACAGGTAATCCTTTTTTGTACGGCAACTATGGTTTTTTGAATTCTCCACATACATAGCTGTGTAATAGGAACAATGTTTTATTTAACTACACCATGAACGAAATTTTTTCCCAAAATGTAATTATATTTAAAAAAAAAATATGCGGGCACTTTTTGACTGGCACCCTATGATCAATGTATTGTTCTATTCGAAATGAATGTAGAAATTTGAGCTTGAGCATCTACGTCATGAACGTAGAGATTCTACTGCCGGATCTTAGGCTATATCTGTTGTCACTTAGCAAATAAGGCGATGATTGAAGTGGAAATGAACTATGAATAAATGAACCACAGCGTCTATAAACACAGACGGCCATCTCTTATATAAAATTGAGTAGTTGTCTATTGATTGGTTTCTGTGGAAATTGGAAGCATGAATATTTCTGTTTGACAGGTCCAATTATCCCGTTGCTGGATTTCCCCGGGGTAGGGGCGCGTTCACGTTGCTGTACATGACATCATGACGATAACGAAAGTACTCATAAAATAACTATTGAATTATTTTTATATTTTCACTTAACATAATCTCACACCTCTATCAGAGAAGTAAGCAGAGGTGCAACTAGTAAACTCGTTTGTTGACCGTTACTGTAAAAAAACTCAATGCTCAAGGCATAAAACTTTTATGAGCCGATTTTAACGATTCTTTTGCTAAAATTATATTCTTTAATCTTAGCATGGTAAAGTATACACTACATTGTACCTGATGTAAGTACAAATAAGTAAAGTAGTAAGTAATTTAAGTAAAAAGCCGTCTCAATTTCGAATATCGAGAAATATTGCGTTGGTTGGCAGAATTATAATATGCTGGCTTGAAACTTGAAGCTTGAACTGGATATACACAGGTTGACCCCGAAACTAAAACATGCGTTCCTGGTCGCTATTTTGTGTTAAGCTTTTTAGTTTTTCTTGAGACAGTTTTATTTATAACACGCTTCTGTTATAACAAAGTTTTAATTATTGGTCCATTTTTTTATTACATCTACTTAATTGTGACCGCCAGTTTAGCCGATAGTTCCATCGGTGCTCGTCCGATGTTATTGATACGGTGTCTGTGTCTGTAGTTTGATAACACGCTATAAATCTATGGAGAAACGTGGCTAGACAAAACAAAAATATCGCTTAATTATATTTGGATTACATTATATCTTTTTGTATTTTCCCATAAACAAGAGTTATAATGAAGGTAATTGGTTGGAAAATAAAATTAAAAATTAAATTTCTAAACATGCGATTAAAAAACGCGCGTTTCAATTATAGAAATGTTTAGGTGATAGCATCTAACTATGGCTATATACAGCTATTAAAAATATCAAGCATTTCACCAATGACTTCAATATATACAAGTAGACAGGCTGAGCGGTACATAGGATTTGCGCCACTTGGTTCCGGTCAATTGACCATAACTTTATATTACTATCTCGCTCACCCTTAACTAAAACCAATATCCCGCTCTTTATGTAACAGCTGTCAAACTCTCGCATTATGTGATACAATTTTACTTCTAAACAGTTCGTCTAGTTGTATACATTGAAGTCTTTGCATTCCACGAATATATTATATTATTAAGGTTGTATATGGAAAAATACAGGAGTTCCAAGAACTATGCATTAAGTTAATTAACTCGGGAAATAGTTCATAAACATTCATAGCGGCGAGGTTGGCAGCTGTTTTGTGCGCGGGCTTGCACCATTCGGAGATATACCTCCTTGGAAATAATGTACCCGCAGAGACGAAGGATACTGTTTTAATGGATAAAACACGTAATTTTATTATATTGCTCTACTACATACTGCAGTTACTTATTTTTAAATAAGTAATAATCGTATCTTGGAAATTCATGACTAGATACGGCGTCGCTTGGAAATTCGGTTGACAAAAGCTAGTTCAGATTGGCGGGCTTGTGTGAAGTACGTTTACGTGTACGTTTTGAGATAGTTGACCGAGACTGGGAGTCCGCGACTTGTGCGTGTGAGTTTAAATTTACTAGTGGTAAAGCCACACTGTAGACAGTTTTATCCTACAGCCTGAACATATATAATAATGCATGGTTAACTAGTAAAAACATGACCATGATTTTTTATTCCCTTTTATTTGAATGCCATAAACTGTTGAAAAAATGAATACAAACTCAGAGCGGTTATATTTTAGTTTTACGTCCATGATTGTCCATCTAGACATGTTTAAAAAGCGTGAACGCTGTGTAAAACAAGAGGATTTCATTAATTAATATTGTACTTACTTATTCTACTTAGGTTTTAATAGATATTAATTATTCCGTAGTTTGGTGTTAAAGTATTCTTTTAAAAATATTTTCATGAAAAGAGAACAAGGGATATAACTAACACATGTGGATTTCTTTTAATATGTATAGTTATATGAAAAAAAAATATCGAGCCGACCGTCGAGGAACGCAATGTCTCTTGAAGCTCAACAAGAGTGTCATTAGACATTATAATTACTTTTATTAAGCCTGCATTTTTTTATAACTTTGAGTGACGAAACGAGCAAACCTATCGCCTAATGGTAATGTCACGCCTGCTGGTAAGCAAAAGCAACACCACACAAAACTTTCATTACAAAGCACTGTATGGCATTGGAGTGCGCTCGTTACTCTGACTCTAATTTTACTGGCTTCATTCAAACCAGTGTTTACAAGTGTAAAACAACAGTGTTTACAAATTGCTTGACGTCAGAAATAAATTATAAAGCATTGGTACCAACCCAGACGGCCTCTCGCATATGAGGAACCTACCAACTTGTAAAATCATGTATCAGCCCAATACTGGGCATATGGCTATAATGTCGACGTTAGAAATGACGTTAATCATTTAGACTCGACAGCTGGGATTACAAGATCACTTAAACACATACTACGTGATTAAAATAGGCTTTACAAATATACCTTATGATATTTTTTGCGTTTTATTGAAAAATATTTTGATATTGATTTTAAAAATAAACCTTTACTGAACTTTCCAATGTATGTACTTCATATGTATTTTAATGTGATCTTGAGAGAAATAAAGTTTTATATTCTTACTATTAACTTGAATAAAAAAAAATCTTTACAGCATCTAATTTGTAAATCAGCTTTCTGTTAGATTTCCCCTTCCCGAAAGTAAAAGACTCGGTCCGCATTGTGTTTAATTACTGTAAGATATTATGACCAATCAGCATTATAAAAATTAATGCAGCACATGTGCCATAAAAACGTTTGGAAGAAATCACACGTAGCAGGTTCACCGTAGCACTTGTCTACGCTCCGCAATGTCTACGTCGTAGGTGTGGTCATCTACCTCCCTACTGAAGACTTAACTGTAATGGAATTAAGTAAATGGTTGTTACCTCGGACTCTCGTATAAAAGATCCAAGTAATATCGCTGTGTTAAGTTTATTCAAGTTATACCTGAACAGGGTAAGGTAGGGGACACAAAATAATATTACACAGTTATAAACAACTTATTTTGTAGTTTGTAACATAGACAAAATGTTTATAAATCGCTTTATTGGTCTAGCGATAGCGTGCTTTAACTGAGAAACTGGTCCAGGGTACTGTTTCTTGATCCAACAATCACATTTTTTTATTAGATACATTTACGCCTTTTAACGAGCAAGTCGGTCCCCCCATGATAAGTGATCACCGCCCCTGTACGCCCACAATACCAGAAGAATCATAGACGCGTTGCCGACCTAAAAGGAAAGGGATAATTAAGGTTAATAAAAAAGGGTTGATTAGGAAGGGAGGGGGATTTAGGCCTCCGGATATCTCACTCACCGTACGAAATGCAGTAGCAAGCTGCGAAAAAATGTTTTTTTTTTATCCGATCACGGCAAAGTGACTGCACTATACCTGATGCAAGGATGGATCCTTATATCCGTCCCAACCAACCATCAAATCCAGTCGCAAGCCCCTCGAGAGAACCGGATACACACTGGCTGAACCTAGAACGCAATCCACACAAGATGTATGGGTCACTATGGTAGGATTTAACGCCATATGTACGGTGGTCGTTATCCAGGCGGATATGAATATTACCAGCGAAGTTCTTTTGTCTCTGTAAAGTATAGCTAAAGTAGATACTTCATGATAAGAATTCGAAACAAGCGTCGTCACTCGAGCGCATTGATTGCACGTCTGTATTTGTTTAGAACTAACAAAATATCTGCGATATGTTACCTTATCTAGTTAAGTTACCATGGATGAATAACACTGTATAACTAATCACTGAAATTACAAATATGAACACTGTTTCTCGTACCAAAATTTTGAGTTTATGTAATTTTGCAACTATTAAATAAATATTTTTGCATCTTCATGTAGGCGTAGAATATATTAAGGATCCCAGATTACGTCGTGGGCGTCAACTATAAAGAACGGATCCTTTGATACAGTAGACACCAAAAGGTCTGGCAGATTAGAATCTCAAAATAATCGCAACTGGGCCAGATTGTGACAGCCTCAGTGGCGCAGTCAGTGGGAGTCGGCTGTGGTACGAGAGGCCGCGGATTCGATCCCCGCACCGAGACAAATGTTTGTGTGATACACAAATATTGTTTTCGGGTCTGGGTATTGGAAGACAGTAAGTCTCTCGTAGTTCCTGATACCCACAACACAAGACTCATATCTTACTGTGGGTCAGAACTATGTGTGATTGTTGGATGTTATTTTTTTTTTTTTTGTTGGAGATGAAATAGTTAATTTTCCTATTATTAATTTTTTTTCAGACACTATGACTGATAGGCTGCGGCCTCTCCGTTGCTTATGCTCATTCACGATTTCGATGTATAAGACACTGGTAATGTTTCATGGGACCTTATGGTTGATCTACGGTACTCCTATATATGTTTAGCTTTTTGCAGTTTGGATCAATACGATTTAGGCTTCACTAACGTATCATTTGATACATCTGTAGTCCTGAACCCACATTAAGATACTTATAAATATAATATTATTGTGTGTATCAGGAACTATCAGGGCCTTTTTAGCCCACAGCGTCTGAAACAATTAATTTTAGATCCCCTATTTTTTTAATAGAGGGGGCAGCACAGAAAACGAGTCACCTGATAGTAATTATTTGTAATGCAATAAAAGAAAATGAAACCGCTCAGCTCGTGACGGTATCACTGGTGTTACGTTTATCGCTTGTAGTTAGTTAACATAATGCAAAAGGTGGATTAACTTCGCATTGATTAACATTTCTATTTGAAGATAGTGCAGAATAAAAACACCCCCTCCCCTGCACCCTCGTTCAATGTCCCCCTTTCTATACACCGCACTTTAAATTATAAAAATTTAATAATTATCAGCCCTTCTATACTGTCTCTTTCCACCTTTTGACTTTCGGTTCTGCAGTTCGTACCACACCCAGCTCATCTACCGCTTCTTTGAATTATTATAGCCCTGTATCGTCCCACTGCTGGGCACGAGCCACCTATACAAATGAGAGTGATTAAGCCACCACTACATTGGTCTTATGCGGGTTGGCAAACTTCAAAAACGTTCAAAACTTTTATGAAAACTCCTCAGGTATGTAGGTTCCTTACGATGTTTCCTTCACCATTAAAGCGAACGATAATTTACAATAAATACATAACTTTAAATAGTCAGAGTTGCTGTTGGAGCTGGTTGAAATAATGTCAGCCCGTTTATACTGTCCCTTTCAACCTGCGACTTGCGTGTCGGCAGTCTGTACCACTCCCCGCTGAGCTATCGCTGTTTTTTCAATTATAAGTACATATTAAACGATATTCATTTATTATTTTCCTTTGGCTTACGACATCACCCGTCTTTCCCATCATATTTCCCGAACAAAACGTAAACGATATATATGTCACTCTTTGCTGTTGGTCCATTGATGTGTGAAAGAAGACGACACCAATAACCACTTTCAATAAAGAGATGAGCACATCTTTTTAACTTGGAAGAGACAAGACTTCACAGTATATTATGTATTTAGTAAAAGAATAATAAGTCCTTTAACCAGTTGGGCTATGTAGAAGTGCAAATAGTGCACCCACGGATTTTTTTATTTAATTGAATGACGAGACGAGCAAAGTCGCTTGCTCGATGGCAAGCGCCACGCCTGCCCATAAACAGAAGCATCACCACACAGAACTTTGAATTATAAAGCACTGCATGGCACTGAATTGCGCTCGTCACCCCGAGACATAAGATGTTAAGTCTCATAATGCTTAATAATTTTACTGGCTTCAATGTCCTTCAAACTAAAACACAACCGTGCTTACACACTGTTCCTTCGTGGCAGAAATATACAAAGCGGTGGTACCAACCTAGACGACCTCTCGGATACGAGGGACCAGTAAATACAATATAGGTATTCTAATTACCCAGGACATCATCACAACAGGACATCATTTATAATCGAAAATACACACTAAATATAAACCACTTTTTAAAACAAAAATCTGCACAAAAAAGAACGTAGACATTTAACCATTACAGTGACAATTTAGAGGGCTGAGTTATTTCAACTTGCACCAGAATGTTCCAAAAGTACCCAGCTTTAAAATAAAGACCATTTTTCTCCAAGCCGCATAAAAGCTAGTTAACAGTACAGAGGTAATAACTCTCACCAGATGCAATGTTCTAAACAATAAGTTATTTTACAAAAGCACAAGCTATTTAAATGGCCGACATAAATACTGGCAAAAATGCAATTAGGAGAAGTTATCACTTAGTTAATGAGAAGAATACTAGAGTTGGTCGCGAGCCAGAAGCGCCGCTTGTCCAGCCAGCACTACGCTTCTGAATTAATTCGGTGGTACATATTTTAATGGATCCTCATATGTTTATTGCAGTGTATACTGTATAATTAGTATTTGAGTACATCAAACCTGTTTAATGACTTTTGAAGGTAGTCGGACAAACGGCCTAATAAATCGGAAAGAGGCCTAAGAAAGGCCGGCAATGTGATCATGATTCTTTTGTTATTGTAGATAGATGTTCATGGACAGTGGATATCACTCACGCAGGTGACTTGCTGACTTGTTTGCCAGCATCTGGTGTACCCACACAATTTCACATCCAACGTATTACAGAAAGTGACAACGTATTACAACGTATTGAGTGGTAGAGCCACGCTGTAGACAGTTTTGTCTACAGCATGAATGGGCTGGCTCGTCCGGATCGTTACCACTGTCTCACAGAAAACCGACGTAAAGTAGCGGCTTGCTGCTGCGTTTCGTACGGTGAGTGAGATAACCGGAAGCCCAAATCCCCTCCCCTTCCCAATCCCTTATTATCCCTTTCCTTTAAGGTCGGCAACGCGCCCATGACTCTTCTGGTGGTGGGCGTACATGGGCGGTGGAGATCACTTACCATCAGGTGACCCTCTTGCTCGATTGCTGGTCTATGCTATAAAAAAAAAAAAAAAAAGAAAGGTGCGGTTATATTTAAAGGTTATGTTACATACACTTGACAGTGAGTAGGTGACAGCATTTTATCAAAATTCATTCTAAAATTTCACGATAATTTTAATCACTCATTTATTGCAATCGAGAAGATCAATCACATCCTTATAAGTTATGTGAAAATGCGTGAGCGAGAACAACAATGATGCAGTGAGAAAAAAGTTCAGCTGTTTATTATTTAGTAATGTCCAAAGTTGCAAGTCGAATATCGACATGTTACTCGTTCGATAATAAAGGTAATGTTTTATTTATGTCTTAGCAATGCAATTGGAATTGGTACTTGGTGATTATTGTACATTTTACGTTGCTTAAAATTAACCACACTTTTCTGTAACATATTGAATAACATACATGTCACTTTTTGTCTCCCTGTCTCAGACGTGTAAAATAGACCTTAATTAACTGAGTTGAATTACATGATATTTAAATAAATTCATAAACTACATATAAACATAGTTTGACCAAATTTATTAGTTAATTTAAAGTAACAAACATTTCTTACTCTCACATATACATTGGTAGGTAGGTAAGGTGGCTAGCATTAATTCCAGCACAGACAAAGACTAACTCAAGCAAAGCCTATACATAATAAACAGGTGAGGGTGAAGGAGGGGGCGCGGCGCGCGGGGGACGCGTCGGAATTCTAAACACGGAGTTAGTTAACTCTACGACGCGACGAGACGGACGGCTACAGACCTCCACACAATATCATTAACTGAAGAACAAAGATTAAACACAAACAAAAATTGCAGCAAAAAGAAACGAGTGTGTCGGACATCTGATGGAAATGTTCTCAACACCTATGAACTGGGTAATTGTTAGTGTTTTTATAGCAGAGACCAGTAAATAACAAAAAAAATAGAAACTGATTAATCTTATACCAAAGGGTACTGAAGGCTAGATAAAGTGGAAGGAATGTTTAAAAATATGCAGCAGTGATAAATATTCAGTATCATTGTAAACAGATTTTGCTGGTGGTAGAATATTCATATCCGCCCGAATAGCAATCACCGTACACATGGTGTTTAAAGCTGCCATAATGACCCACCTTGTGTTCCAGATTCAGCTGGTGTATATCCGGTTCTCCCGAGGGGCTTGCAACTTGACTCCGTAGTTGGTTGGGTCGGGTATATCTTTGTATCCCTGTGTCTGTATCGTTCATCCGCCTGCCCTGTCGCGGGCCGCTCGATTTGCTTCTTCCCTCTTCGAAGTATGAAAATGTATTTACACAGGCCAGCATGATTCTGATGATCACCAATAAACTCATTGTTTGTCGGTAGTTGCTGGTTTTGACTGCACTACTCTTACCATAATATGTAGTGTAGGCATTGTATCGTGCTCGAATTAAAAGAAAGAAGAAAAAAGATATACCGAAAGCTGTCGATAAAGTACAACTTCTCGACTAACGTTTTAGATCGCACCATCAGATTTTGTTTTCGTTTCAGCATACTGCTGTAAATTTAATTTAGATAAAGTAAAATAACTGTTTCCCCACTGCATATTTAAAGATCGAATATTTTAACTACTGCATATCAAAAACCAATAAATTGAGAAACTTAGCTTGTTAGTGTATCTATACAGCTTATAATAATATAATAATATCATTTATTTCAACCAACATGGATCATAATATTTTTATGATCTTATGTTTATCTTCTTTTTATAGAATATGTAATAACACTGTCTACACTTCCCTCTGAAAGTTGCAGTAAAGAAGCGCCTGGTAATGATATCAAAACCTCTCGGGGACAATAAAAATAAGTCATTTTTATTTTCGTCCGCTGTCTGCCTGTTAGTTACTTCATTATACTAAAAAGACCGCATTAAATATATATTTTATTATAGCTTCTTACACGCTAATTACAATTTTATACACGTTAATGTTCCTCGGGAAATTAACTAAAATTGGGATGGTTGTTCTACTATACGTGTATTGGACGGTACAATGTGCTGCATGATTTTATGTAAGCCTTCTGTACAGCGCGGATGCTATACCCCGCGTTGCTAAGTGGCTCGCTGCGGCGCGGCGTGCCGTGCGATGTGCACTCTCACTAACAGTATTATTACCGCAATCTGAGCCTGGTGCGTAGAGCGTCCCATCGCGACCGCGTCGCCCGATACACTCGCGGATCAAAGTTTCTGCACTGTTGACATCGTTAAAACTTTACTAATTTATTCTACACTTAACTCTACACACTCAAGTCCAGTACGATAGTAGAAAAGTATTGTACAATTTCTGCAGGTTTCAGTTGAGCAAACTCTCTAATCAAAATTACGATGTTATTTTGTCAGTTATGGCTCGAACTTAGCCAGTTAGTTAAGAAAAATCATAATTTTACGTTAGTTATATAATTTAGTTTGTGGTTAAAGTGCTTTTCACACAACTTCTATTATACAACGGGTGATTATTTTGAGCAAAGTATGGCACAGTAGCTATTTAATCGGCGGTGGTTGTGTATATATAGTTTTTTGTATAAACACAACTGAATTAGTTTTCACAAATTGCGCTTGTTTTTTTTCTATTTTGTTTTACTGAATAGACGTCTGTATCATCAATAAACTTATCATATATTTACAAGCTATAGCTATACCTACCATTATAAATTGAAAAATAAAATAAGCGTAATCTAAAAAAGTGTTTTTAAGTCGAAATCCGATTTAAAAACACTAACTTAAAAAAATATATACTTTAACTTACCAATCAAAGGCACCGACACCGGCTCTAAAAAAAACTCTCCAAACAATTTGATAATTATATTATATGATATTTTGTCTTTTCAGTGTTACATTTAAGTCTATCTTTAAGTTTTGTTTTATCAGATTAGGTTATTGGTTATTATTTATAACTTACCGCCTTCCATGCAATATACATTACCTATAAAGTCGTTTAATAACTACCAAAATAAATAAACATATATATGTATGTAGTGTACAACGTGATTTTTTAAGGAATAATACTGATAGTATAACAATATAAGCCGCCTCTTAATATGCACTGAAGTGTATAATTTGAGTCTGAAACCGATGTCTGGAATTGATAACTAATCCGCAATAACAATAGGGTTCACTTCAACACTTATTTTTAAATTACGATACCGTTATTAGATTTTTTTTTATTGTTTTACAGCATGGATATTTATATTTTTAGCTATTTACTGAGCACAGGTCGTATATATTTGTCTTAAATTTTATAGACATTAGAATGCAATATTTAACATTTCAACCCACATCAAGAAATAATTGAGATATTGATTTTATTTTGCTAGATTAATTCGATATATGTAGGTATTATTCCGTATTATTGATTAAATTTATGAATTAAGGTGTAGTGTCACTTTGCCGTGCTCGGATAAAAAAAACTAATAGACGCCTGAAATATATCCCTGTATCGCTTTTGCTCGCGGCTCCGCCTACTATCTTCATCCGGGACAAAAAGAAGATAAAAAATGTGATACACGTGTGTCATTGTTTAAATAAGCAAAATTTATACCTACTCAATTTGCAGCTATATTTCGTTCATTAAGAGTAATAGGGCCACTTAGTAGACTATTTTATCTACAGCATAAATGGACTACCTCGACCGGGTCGTTACCACTGTCTCAAGAAATCCGATGTGTTTCGTGTGGTGAGTGACATATCCGTAGACTCCAAATCCCCATCCCCTACCCTATCCCTTAATTATCCGTTTCCTTTAAGGTCGGCAACTCACCCATGATTCTTCTAGTGTTATGGTCTTACATGGGCGGTGGAGATCACTTACTCGTTTGCCGGCATATGCTTTAAAATAAAAAGAAACATAAATATGTTAAATACAAAAATTTATTAATCAGTAATTGAGTGGTATTTCGCGTATAAATATTATTTATATAGACAGACAGATTACATGTATCTACTATAATACTTGTAGATGTAGTTCGTTATATCTCAGTTAATAATCTAGCGTCTAAATACACTCATATGAATCTCATAACGAGTAGAGTAGTTTCTCTGAAATAGCTATGAATGTAGTAGAACATAATAACTGTTTATTTTTGGATGAAATGAAAGTGTATTATAATACAAGACAAACTAACAGCTACAAGAGGTTTTATACGTCGTTTTATATACGTAGTTACAAGATTGAATATGGAGACGGTACCCCACGTCAATGACCTTGACGATTTGGGCCATAGCACAATATCTACTCACTTACCATCATGTGAACCACTTGCTCGTTTGCCGGTCTATGCTATAATATAAACTATATAGTTTGTAGCTTTTTTTAGTAAAATATAAAGGAAGATAAGTAACTGGTTATCTACGTACTGTAACGTTGTAGACAGTTGTGTCTAAAGCATGAATGCGTCGGCTCACAGAGAACCATCGTAAAGTAGCGGCTCACGCGGTAAGTGAGATATTCGGAAGCCCAAAACCACTTCGCTTTTTTCATCTCTGTCTTTTAAGGTGGGCAACGCGTTCGTGATTCTCCTAGGATTGTGGGCATACGTGGGCGGCGAAGGTAAATCACATACCATTAGATGACCCACTTGCTTTTTTTTTTTTTTTTTTTTTTTTTATTGCCTTAATAGGCAGACGAGCAAGCGGTCCCACCTGATGGTAAGCGGTTACCGCCGCTCATGGACATCGGCAATGCCAGGGGCACAGCCAAGCCGCTGCCTACCGTTGAAGGAATACTCTTTTTAAGCCTCGTTTAAAGAAGGACATGTCATAGCGCTCGGGAAACACCGAGGCAGGGAGTTCATTCCAGAGCTTACACGTGCGTGGTATAAATGAGCGCTGGAAACGTACGGTGCTAGATCGCATGGTTTCCAGGTAGTACGAATGAACTCTACTGCGGTGCCGGGTAGTGCGATGGTAAAATGGTGATGTTGGTACCATCTTAAACAGTTCCTCAGAGCACTCCCCGTGGAACAAACGATAGAATACGCAGAGAGAACCAAAGTCTCTCCGCGTTCCTAAAGGTTCCAAGTTATCCGTGAGACTGGGGTCCCCGACGAGTCGAATAGCCCGCCTTTGTAAGGAGTCAAGTGGGTCAAGCAGGTATTTGGGGGCTCCTGCCCAGAGATGAGAGCAGTACTCCACGTGGGGCCGTACTTGAGCTTTATAGAGCGCAAGTCTATGGCCCGGCGTGAAGTATCGTCTCGCTCTGTTCAGGATACCCAGCTTTTTGCCAGCCAATTTGGCTTTGTCCTCCAAATGACTCCTGTACTGGACTTTACTGGATATTTCGACGCCGAGGATCCCAATACTCTCGGAAACCCGGAGAGGTACTCCTTGGAACTGTGGCGCTATGACAAAAGGGTCCTTCTTTGCAGTGAACGCGCAAACTTGTGTCTTCATGGGGTTGAATTGAACCAAGTTCTTTTCCCCCCATTCCGAGGCCCGCCCCAGAGAGCTCTCGATTTCAGACACAAGTTGAGACCGTCTTTCCTCCACAGTACTCCGAGGAACATTCTGATGGCCGATGTATCGCGCGTCACTCGTACTGTCATCTGCATAGCAATGTATGCCGTCTATAGACAGCATATCATTGATATGCAAGATGAAGAGAGTCGGCGACAACACCGAGCCCTGTGGAACGCCAGCATTAACGGACAGAGTCTCGGAGCAACAGCCGTCTACGACGACTTTGATGCTCCGACCATCCAGGAAGCTAGCGATCCACTTGCAGAGTCCCTCGGGGATCCCGTAAGATGGTAACTTCGATAGAAGGGCTCTATGCCATACTCGATCGAACCCCTTCGCGATATCTAGGCCAACAGCCATAGCCTCACCCCTGCCCTCCAAAGCCTCAGCCCAGCGATGAGTGAGGAATACAAGAAGATCACCAGCTGACCGACCGTGACGGGAACCGTATTGTCGATCACTGATCAGCTGGTGCTCTTCAAGATAACGTAACAACTGGGCGTTGATTACTCGCTCGATGATTTTGGAGAGCAGGGATGTGACCGCTATCGGCCTATAATTTGAAGGGTCCGACCGGTCACCTTTTTTAGGGATCGGATGGACATGAGCTACCTTCCACGAGGTTGGGACCTTGTTGGTATAATAGGAAAGACGGTATAGGCGCGTGAGAACGGGGGTCAACTCAGGGGCGCACGTTTTAAGAACCACCGCGGGGATGCAGTCTGGTCCACTCGACTTACGAATGTCGAGAAGCCTCAATTCCCTCCTGACCGCACGCTGGTTTATGCGGATTTTGGGCAGGGAGAACTCGCACCGGGGGATGTTCGGCGGTGTGGCTCCTCGATCATCCAGAGTCGAGTTAGAGGCAAAGGATTGAGCCAAAAGATCAGCCTTTTCCTTTGCACTGTGGGCCAGACTGTCATCAGGCTTACGCAGTGGCGGGAGACTTGACCGGCAGAAGTTACCTTGGACAGCTTTGGCAAGCGACCAGAAAGCACGGCTTCCAGAGGGGTAGCTCTTCAGTCGCTCGCCAATTCTGCCAATGTGTTCCGCCTTGGCCTTGACTAAAGCCCTCTTGTTGAACCTAGAAGCAGCATTATATTTCCGCTTCTCCTCTTTGGCATTCGGATCTTGACGTTTTCTGGCGTCAACCCACGCCTCGTATGCGGACTGCTTTAGGCGCGCAGCTTCGGCGCAGGTATTATCATACCAGGGCCGGCTACGACGCCCGACGGGTATTTTGGTGTTGGGGATAAACATATCCATCCCCGAGAGCACCACGTCCCTAACAGAGTCCGCACAAACGTCAAGATCTTCCGAGGAGAAGCAGAGCTGCTTCCATGGGTAGGACGCAAAGAATTCGCGAAGTCCATCCCAATCTGCTGACCCATACCGCCAGACCCTGCGAGTCCCAGTGGCAGAAACGCGATCGCGATACATAGCAGGGGCTGTCGAACGGATCAGGCAGTGGTCAGATGACCCTAGAGGGGCGTCGACCACCACTCTGTATCCGTCAGGGTGTGTAGTCAGCAGAAGATCCAACAAGGAAGGCTCGTGGGTCTCAACATCAGGAACACGGGTGGGCTGCGTTACCAGTTGTGTGAGACCATAAGCCAAGGCCATTTCATAAACAGTCCGACCCGGGAGGTCGGTGGTCCGCGACCCCAGCCACTCAACGTGATGAGCATTGAAGTCGCCAAGGACCACCACCTCCGCGGATGGGAACTGTTCAAGAATTTGGTCAGTCCCCACTTGAACGTTCTTGCTTGTTTGCCGACGTATGCTATGAAAACAAAAGATAATATAAATGTAAAACAAACAGCTTGTACAAATCCACTGCTAATTGAAAAACACTGGCGACCCCGGAAGTGTCCCCGAGCGTGATACTCGTTGTCTAGATAGAGTCGTCGCAAGTAACTTACATAAGTAATGTACTTACATGTGTACATAAATATCTGTTGGGGCTTGTGGCTAACGTGGAGCTGTAGACGACGTGTCACGGTTTTTATATTGCACTGGAACTCTGTACTGTACGGTTGGAATGGCTGCACAGTTTATACCGATGTTTTTATAAATGTTTATTTTTCTTAAGCTACGAAAGCAGACAGGCTGACGCCCCACCTGATGGTAAGTAATTACTGTCTCCCATATACATTAGCAATGCCAGGGCACCTTTTAAAGTCTTTTTGAAATAGAACATGTCACAACGTTAAGGAAACACCGCAGAAGAAAGTTCACTCCAAAGTCTGATAGTGCAGAAATGACCTCTGGAAGGGCACTGTACTGGAGGTAGACATTTCCTGGTAAAATGGACGAATTTTCCTCCGGTGACGAATGGTCCGGTGGTAAAAAGGAGATGACGGGACCATCTCATCCAATTCCTCAAAGCAATCCCCATAGAACATACGATAGGGCACGCAGAAAGATCCAGTATCTCGCCGCACACCCAGGGGTTCCAGACCATCTGTTAAACTAGGGCTGTCTACAATTCTAACAGTCCGTCTCTGTAAGGAGTCAAATGGAAATAACGGGTATTTAGATGTCCCAGCCCAGAGATATGAGTGCTCCACGTGTTTACTCTTATCTCTCTCCTTCTTATCTCTCCCCTTCTTCTTTCTCTTTGTGCATGTGTCTATTTATTTATTATACATATACCAACAGAGCATATGTCTAACATTAATACAGAAAATTTTCAAATAACGGGTCTGACATGCACTCAGATAACAGATACGCATAACGTTAACAATTAATTAAGAATTACATTAAAAACTTAAATCAACAATGTCCAGGTCATTGAGCGAAAAAGGTCGCAATAGAATTAAAAATGGATACATAATATTAATTAAAATTTGATAAAAGATATCATCTGAACACATCAATTAGATGAATTGAGTTAAATTAAAATTTTAAATTTATGTTAATATTATATTACAATTTTAGGTGAACACAAGGTAGGTACAATTTTAAGTAACACTAGAAGCTATTCTATGTGAGTGTCTATGATTTCGTGTTCGGTTACAATTATGCGCTTGTTTTTCTCAAGGTTACCAAGTAACTTTGAAAAAAACGAAAAGCGATGACGATGAGCTCATTTAGAGTACCTATTATATTAGATTGTATCAACATTTTCTTAATTTTCTCAAGAGATCCAAAAAACTGGACAATGTTTGCATATTCTCATCAAAAATGCAGATTATTAGCGAATTACTTTTGTCGGAGTACTGTATAGACAATGGAAAGGTAAAATGGCTAAAGCGACAATACGTGATATTTACGGTAGAGCATTTTAAAATTGTTTTCGCACTATAAAAATTCATATTAGAAAAAAATATGTTTCAATAAAATATTAATTTTACTGAAATTTATTTACTAGATAAATTTATATCGTAAAAAACATTAAAACGCGCTACGCGTAAAGTTCACGTATTGATGCTTTAGTAATTTTGCCTTTCCACTGTTGACTTTTATTATAATGAACTAGCTTTTGCTCGCGGCTCCAGCCATGCGTCACTAATGCAGACTATGTCTTGGATTTGGATTATAACATAAGATATATAGTTTAAGTATTATTTTTATGTTAGTGTTAAGTATGCTGAAAAACCTAAATAAATAAATAAATCCACGGTATGGTCTATCTGAATGTCAAATGTTATCTAAATTAGTTCAACACGGGATTGATTAACAAATATCTGAACTCACAAACATCCAAACTATCTTATTTTTTTCATATTAGTAGGACGTAGGATAGAAGAAAATAGGATGCATGCGGGCGCGTAAGTTGAATTTGACAGATTTTTAATTTAGTATGATATCTATGATATCGTATTTGATCTACCGGGTCAGAACCCGCCCTTAGCAAGCATAAATGTAGCGCGGCGCGGGGGTGTGTGTCACCGACCTGAACTATGCCGGCGTGAGGCGCAGGACAAACATTGTTATAACGCGGCTCACACGTCACTAGTGATAACACGCTGTTTGTACTGAATATAACACACCGGTTCTCAACTACGGGAGCATTGCTCAAAAAAGAAATAAAGAAATTGTTACACCTAATTTTTAAATTGTAGATCCACGCTGTATACAGTTTTGTTTACAGCTCGAATCGGGTTATACCACTGTATTCGGGAAAACCGATATGAAGTAACAGCGTAATATTGCGTTTCGTATCTTCAGTGAAACATCCGGAGGGCCAAATCCCGTTCGACCTCCCAATCCCTTAATCATCTCTTTTCTATAAGATCCGCGACGGGTCCATGATTTTTCTAGTATTGTAAGCGTAAGTGGGCGGTGGAGATCTCTTACCATCAGGTGACTTACTTAATCGTTTGCCGCTGTATATTTGCTGCTATAAAAAAAACTTCCCAATACACTGCCAATTACTCGACCACTTCGAAGATCATAGTCTAAAATAGCTGTAGCATAAAGGTTGAGAATCTGTGCTACAAACGATATGCGTCGGTTCAATCAGATAGTTCAAATATTTTCTTTGTTTCTGATCACACAAATCCGATATTGTAGGTAAACAAAAATATGTGACATATATCCAAAAAAGCGGCTTGCTGAGGAACATAGGATACATGAACGTGAAACGCTAACTTATAAACCTAAACGAATTTTAAAGGCAGACTCCGGATAGTCGCGTCAAGCGTCAGACGTGAGTGTGAATGATAATCATAAACGTGTTAGCGGCCTTAAAGAAAAGAGATGATTAAGTGTTTGAGAAGAGAAGAATGATTTAAGAATACATTGTTACACAATACAAAATGCATTTTGCTATGTGAAGCATCGCCTGCGTATCAACATACGTCGTTTAGACATCGAACCCAGGACCTCGTCGGTTTTACAATACAGGCGCGCTGCCACTCACCCTATAAGGCCATCAGATGATAATAATATATTAATCGACAGTAATACCTCTATTATAATATGAAAAAATACCTGCATCAATAATCCAATTTCAATACATTAAAATGAGTTTCAAACGCAAAGTAATTGTGAAGTTTGATATGAAAAATTCAGACCAATTATTATGTAAAGCAGACAGTCGCTGGACGTCGCCGGTGCAATCAACTTGAAGCACAATAAATAGGAATGCACTCAGACAACTGACAATACGCTGAAGCTATGCGTTTTGTTCATCTTGGTATAGGATAAAAAATTACTCAAATAAAGAGACCATTATAATATTGCCGGTCTATGCTATAAAAATAGATCTTAATCTTCCAAATTATACGTAGCATCATGTTCAATTACATTGGCCTTAGGCAAGTAACTTAACCCTATACAAAGCTATCTGAGCCTTCGAAATATATAGTTATAACCCAAAATAATTGAAAGCAGGAATAGCAAATAATAATGCTACGTAAATTCGTATTGGTGAGTTTTGTATTTTATTTTTTATAGCAAGAGTCGGCAACATAGAATAAAGTGGTGGTTGCTGGATGGTCCCAGACGACTGGACTTCCGCGAAGCCGCAATTACACGGCTTCAAAGTGTAAAGGCGGGCTCCGTGGAGGAACAGTGGAAAGGGATACAGACAGCGATCACTGCAGTTGGTAAGTCGCAACTCGGTATCACTAAGGGAGGCCGAGTCCTAGACAGGGAGACGTGGTGGTGGAGCGATACGGTTCGGAACGCGACTCGGGAGAAAAAGGCGCGGTTTAAAGTGTGGCAAGCGACCAACTCTCCGGAAGATCGCGCTGCGTACCGAACGGCCAAAAATGCAGCGAAGCGAGCTGTAGCTAAGGCCCGAAACGATTATCTGGCGCCTCTTTATGAGAAGCTAGAAACCGCAGAGGGCCAAAAGCTCGTATACCGGCTCGCTAAGGCCCGGGAGAAAGCGACACTCGATATTACCAAATGTCGATGTGTCAGGGACTCCCGGGGCGTTTTGGTCTGTGAGGGTAGCGCGGTAAAGGAGAGATGGCGCTCTTACTTCCACAATTTGCTGAACACCCAGCATTTAGACGTGTCTCCCCCTGAGTTGCCTCCGAACCAAGGACTAGTTGCCCCGATCTCACCTGACGAAGTCAATACTTGTCTTCGTCGCATGAAGAATCGGAAAGCGGTGGGGCCTGATACTATCCCTATCGAGGCGTGGAAAGCGATGGGCTCCTATGGTGTGGAGCTTCTTGCCGAGTTGTTCAACCGCATCCTGAACACCAAAAAAATGCCTGACCCTTGGCGGTTGAGTTTTATAACTGCCATATACAAGGGTAAAGGCAGTGTTCAGGACTGCGGGAACTACCGCGGCATTAAGCTCATGTGCCGCACCATGAAGCTCTTCGAACGCGTCCTCGAATCTAGGCTCCGCCAAGAGTGTACTGTCTCCGAGTGTCAATATGGCTTCACACCAGGAAGTGGCACCATGGACCCCGTGTTCGCGATTAGGTCGCTTGCCGAGGCATACAGGACGAAGAAGAAGCCTCTGCATCTTGCCTTTTTAGATTTGCAGAAGGCCTTCGACTGTGTGCCCCGGCGGGCGATCTGGTGGGCGTTGAGGGTCAAGGGTGTGCCAGAGGCATATATTGACATTATCGGGGACATGTACCTCCGATCCGAATCTCTGGTTCGGACTGCTGTTGGCGATACCAACCCCTTCCCAATTACCGTAGGTGTCCACCAGGGCTCGGCGCTGAGTCCTTTTCTATTTAGTGTGGTGCTTGATGTCACGACGGCGGAAATACAAGAGCAGCCACCATGGGTGCTCATGTATGCCGATGACATCGCACTAATAGATGAGGACAAACAGCGCCTAGAGCAAAGAGTGAACTTGTGGAAGGGGACGCTTGAAAACGGTGGTCTGAAACTAAATGTGGCGAAGACCGAGTACATGGCTTGCTGGAGTGCAGACCCGGATAGTATCCGAATAGGGGGTGAACTTGCCGTGAAAACGGACAAGTTCAAATACCTGGGGTCTGTACTGCATGAGTCCGGTGACATCGACCTCGACGTTAGGGCCCGCATTGGCGCCGCTTGGGCTAAGTGGCGGGAGCTCACAGGCGTTACTTGCGACCGAAAGATGCCGATGAGACTTAAAGGTCTCATCTACAAAACAATCATTCGGCCTGTACTCCTGTATGGGTGCGAGACGTGGCCGGCCCTTAAGCGCCATGTTGGAGAGATCCATGTCGCGGAGATGAAGATGCTGCGGTGGATGTGCAATGTTACACGATTAGATCGTATTCGTAACGAGTACATCCGCGGCAGCCTTGGTGTCCGCGATGTGGCTGATAAACTCCAAGAATGTCGCTTAAGGTGGTTTGGCCATGTTTTGAGGAAACCACAGGAGTACGTCGGTCGCAAGTGCCTGAGCCAGATCGTACCGGGGGTACGATCCCGTGGACGGCCCAAAAAGCGTTGGCTTGACGTATTGGAGGAAGACATGAGAGCCAATGGTCTCACTATAGAGGATGCTCAAGATCGGGCGAAGTGGAGGCGTTTGAGTAGGAAGGCGGACCCTGGCACTAAGCCGGGATAACGCAAGGCAGAAAGAAAGAAAGAAGCAAGAGTCGGCAAGCGAGTAAGTGAGTCGCCAGGTGTCGTGTGTGTAGTCACCAGTCACCAGACGGACACATTATCTAAAGAATCTCAGAAATGAATCAAGAATGGGAAATGGAAAGGAATTTGGGTCCCACTGTATGTCACTTACCGTACGAAACACAACAGTAAGCTGTTACCTTATGTCCGTTTTCTGGAAGACAGTGGTAACAACTTTATCGATATAACCCATGCATGCTGTAGACGAAACTGTTTATAGAGTGGCTCTACCACTCAACACATATACCATAGTTATTTCGAGCAATTCGGCTCGGGTGGCTCAACCATTAGGATCTTTTAATATTTGGTAAACAGCTCACGGCAAACCTTCGAATCCGGCTTTTTGTTTTATGAACGATGAAGCGGAGACTGTATGCTTTTTATTTATTTTAGAGACAAGCAAAAGAGTAACAGGCTTAGATAACAATAAGTGATCTCCACCACCCAAAACACCCTTTATTCTAGAAGAATCAGATACGTTACTAACCCTGGGAAGAGTTTGGGAAGGAGAAGAGGATTAAGGATTAAATCTCACTGACCATACGAAACACAAAGATAAGGTGTCTCTTTTTTTAATTTTCTATGCTATAGTAGTACTGCTCGGACGAACCGGCCCATTCATACTGTAGACAAAACTATCAAAACTGCCTCTACCACAACAAAATACGAGATATCGAGCCCACCCGCATATGTGTACGTAAGTCTCTAGTTCCTTTGAGCCTTCAGTTTTTAACTATAATATACTCAATGTGTGTTAACAGATTATTACAAAAATATACCAACAGTGATTAATGACCTAAACCAGAGGTCGTCAAACCGTGGCCCATGCGTCGCTTGAGGACCGAATCGGGAGTTCACGAGCCTGGGTCGCAGAGCAACAAGAGAAGTATGGATCTACATATCGAATCTAGATAAGGGAGTGAGACAAGCCAATAGGACTGGTACAATATATTATTTCAAATCAATCATAAATAGATTTTGTATTTACCCTAAATAAAGTGTGGGGAGGGTAGGACTAGGGGTAGAGTACACTTTCTTGTCTCGGTTGACCCAAGACCAAAATGTTTGATGGTGAGTCCTGAGTTAATAAGTGAAACAACTGAAGGTATATTTTTCAAATTAAATTTGACAATTTATAATCCGCCATTCAGTCGGCGTGGGGTAAAACTACTAGCTAATTATTTCCGTTACATGTGTTAAAAAAACATATTTCGCAAACCCCACTGTGAGTGGAATAAAGGGAGAAGAAGAATTCAGTTGAACATACATATATGCTTTAAAGCATCTGTGAAGCCCATCAGGAGAAAACAGTACCGACCTGATAGTTTGGACGTTTGTTAGTCAGTCACGTCGTAACAGCTGTATGGATTTGAATAAAATTTAGCACAGAGATAAACCATGACTTGAATTAGAACATAGGCTATTTCTTTATTTTAGAAAATGGCATTAGACGGGTGGAGCAGCAAGCAAATGCTAGTGAACCATAAACAAACGAGAAATATTTAAATTTTGCAACGATCTAAACATAAAATGGATGCCAGCAATGCTACGGCTATAAACCATGGAATTTCTTCCATGCGTTATGTGCTTTTTATACGTAATTTGTATGTTATTTGGACAATACATTCATAACATTTTTATATCCTTTTTATTTTGTTTATGAAAAATATTCATCTCGACGGTTTCTGCATACGTCCTTTATTTATTTTATATTCCACTGGCTCTTGCTCGCGGATTCGCCTGCATAGCAGCCCTGTTTAGAAGGAAAATATTATTAAAATTTTAAGTACTATACATTCTCCTAGAAAACAGAACTGTATAGCAGGATATTTAGTGATCAGGTCCTTGTGAAAGTTATATCGGAAATCTGATGAAGCAAATTTTTTTTATATAAATGCATCACTAAAATCTTCAAAAATATAACCGATGTGCCAAAAATTACAATTTCAGGTCTCTTTGGAGTCTATTTAATTTCAGTTGACGGGCAGCGACACAGGCACCGACTCCAAAGATACCTGAAATTGTTATTTTTGACTTTTCAGTGTTTTTTTAGAGTCGATATTAACTTTTATTAATTCAAACTATATGACACGGCTTCGTAAAGTGAGATATCTGTTATATTCTAGTCTTCTCTTCTCGTAAACTCTCTCCATCCAAATGGGGCTAAAATAAGTAACAACTGGTGCTGATGGCGTGGCGATGTGTTGTGTCGTGGCTCACCCCATAACAACAGTATAATGCTGAGCTGGCCTCCTGTTATCGACACGACATGACATACAATTGTATACATATACAGTATGGTTTTCATTTTAGGTTAAATATTTTATGCGCATTGCATTATGCATACTACATGTCACATGATGGTGATAAACTTTAAACGGTTTACTCGCAGTTTTACCCGCTGGTCAATCAGAGCTTTAAGCTTCAATTACACGTAGAGTTTCGTCGACATACGCGAAAATATATCGAAGTCGCATCATACAATTCTCGCTTTCAAATTGCATGACGCTTATCCTAAATAAGATTTTTCTGTTATAGTCACGTCTCTGTCGTACAATAAACTCTCTCCATGTAAATAGAACTTAGGTCTTAAATACGTAAACCGTCTTCTATCTGGTATCAATCAATACACAATTATTAACCGAATTCGTTTTGATATACAAAGACACTCGAGCCGAATATCGTTTTACAAATCGATGTTTGACACTTGATAAATTAATTACTCGGGTACTCCCCCCCCCCCCCCCCTCTCCGCGTTCCCCACTTAATGCGCTCGTAAACTGTGCCTCCAAGGCCTGTTGTTTGTCAACACGTCTCCGGCAAAATTGTAATCAGAGAACTCCAGATTTAATTATAAGAACAAAAACATAAGATATTTAATCAATTTCAAAGTGTGTACGAACAAAAGCGCCGTTTCCACTCGAAAACCCTTTTATATATAACGTCGTCTATTTGTAACTTACTTTTAACCGACTTTAAAAAGGAAGGATTCCCAATTCGTCTGTATTATTTGTTGTATTTTGTAACATTCCCGCATAACTCCGACGGTGCTCTGTAAAGAAAAAGGGATTATTTGAAAACCAGATAACGCGCCGCAATTCGGGTTTCGAAAGCGGTTTTGTTAAACGTGACAAAAACGCGTGCGTGCTTGTTTTATTTGCGAAATTTAAGACATTAATTTTATGAAAATGAGGTTTCTGTTAGGACTTTTAAATCCTTCATCCGGTAAATCCAGGTGCGAGGGTACCACCGTATTCATAATATCCGTGTAAATCCCGATGATAAGGCTAACAAACGAGTGAGTGGGTCACCTGGATAAGTAATTATCAAAGATCATTGTGGGTGACAATGTCAGAAAAATGGCTGGATTTATTATAGAAATTGGTATTTTGTATATTTTTAACCAAATTCAAAAAGGAGGAAGTTCTTAATTCGGCGAATTTTTTTGTATCCTCCTGAAATTTCACCAACTCCAAAGAGGACAGAAATTGTTATTTTTGACTTTCAGTGTTCTTTTGAAGTCAGTTTTCAAAGTTTGTTAAAAAATCCGCTCTCTCATCGACCGTATTCAGAAAGGCAACAAGTTAATGTAACGAAAGTCAGTGAGACGAGAGAGATATCAGTAAGACAGTGGCTCCACCGCGGTCGGGCCGACGAAATATTAAACAGACAAAACTGTCGACTATATAATCCTGGATATGATAACGGTTATATATAAAGAAACAAATATACACTTCGAATTTAAACCTTCCTGTATTTTTTCCTTGGTTAATAATAATATGAATAACAAATAAATAACTCTACGACGGTAATATAAAATGTGTCTACTGGTTGTTAAAGCTGTTAACCTTGTAAGGTGAAGTGTTAGTAATAACTGAGTTAGCAGTTAGGAACATCAACCAATGTCAATTTGGAGTGTTTGCGCCTGTTCCATAAAAGAGGCTAAGGAGGAACGCAGGCGGTCGTAAATATCGTTCGTACCGAAATTGGCTAAAGTAGAACACAATAATAATATGCCCCTAACAGTAAAATAAATAATCTCTTTATATTACTTCTCAGAGGTGTTTTTTTTAATGTCGGAACGCCATATCTTCATCAAATATAATTATTCAAATAGCATTTTACTGCTTATGTTTGCCGCTATTGACGAAAAATAGACAAATGTTTTAAAATTATAGGTTTTGCCAAAAAAAGATGAAAATGAACAGTGCCATCTGTTGACAATGTAATCAACTAATTTGATGTATACTGTATTACTTAAATTTCTTCTTTATTATATGTATTACATAACTGACCGCTGTCGCGTCGGTGCGAAGTAGTAAATAATTAAATAATTATTTGATGTCAAATAGTCTATAGAATCGCCATGGTGCAGGGCGTGTAGCCAGCTGTGTAGCGAGAGGTTGCAGCTTCGATTCCTGCCTGCACTGAGACAAAATATGTTTGTGTGATCCACAAATATTTATTTCGAGTCTGGATGTATTTTCTCCCCAAATAAAGGCAGGTGTATTAAGAATAATTTATAAGCTAAAAAAATAATACATTAATTATTATTCTTTAACCGACTTCAAATAGGGGACATGTTCTGTGTCACGCAATATATCGCCAAACGCGGACTGAGTTTTATCTACAGCAGAATGGTCTGTCGCGATCGGGCACCGTCCCACAGAATGATATGTGAAAACTTTTACACGGCCTTCTCATACCTACATTTCTGTAACATTGCATTTAATTTTATGCTAGCTGTAAGTTTTCCGAATAAACTAAAATATAATAAAAATAAAACCAGCACGGCGTGAAGTGGAACTTGCATCGAATGTGTGTGGATGTTGCATTTAGTACAAAAAAAATATTAATTATTATTATTAATTAATTAATTAATTATAACAAGTGACATTTTTAAAAAGAAGAAGTCTATATCTTTTTTATTTCCTTTAAGATTGGCATCATATTTGAACACATCCATAATTTGCTTGATATTGTTCCTATTGGACTACATCGGTGGCACAGTTTTAACGCGTACGCCGTACAACTGCTGTGGTAAGGTTTCGAGTTCGATCCCCGGATCGCTTTAAAGTGTCATCGGGTTTTTCTAGCACGAAAAACTCAGTATCAGCCCGGAGTCTGGAATTGTGCCCTGAATGACGATAGGCTCACCTGCTATCACATCATGGAAAGGAAATAAGCTAGGCGAAATGTGTGTGTATCAGATACATCTCTGCCTAGCCCTTCGGGTATTACAGGCGTGGGTACGTACCTATGTAATGTGAGTATTTATGAACTGTGGAGATCACTTACCATCAGTGACCCACTTAATCTACTATAAAAAATCAATTAGAAGGTAAAATAGAACCATTCATTTTTGCTATACCAATTATTCAGGGATACTTAAAAAGTGTTCGTCTGCTATCGACGTAAAGGTGTCGGCTGGAGAGGCGTCCGGCGCCACATCCGTCACAGACGTCTCGCGCATAAATAATCCACTATTATCTATATAAATCACACGCTTGTCTAACAAAAGAGAATATCGTAAAATGACTACGCCAGACTTAAGTACAAGGCAGCGAGGAAGCGGGTCACTTGATTCTAAGAGATCATCGCCGCCTATAGACACACAGTTTCTTTATACTAGCCCACTTTACCAAAGGATTTTTGTTAATAACTTGAATGACAAAACGGGCAGGCCGCTGGCTTGATGTTAAACTCATAAGCAGAAGCAACACCACACAGAACTTTCAATTACAAAGCACTGCATGGAACAAGACTGCGTTCGCCACCTCGAAGCATAAGTTTTTAAGTCTCATAATGTCCAGTAATTTTGCTGGCTTTAATATCCTTAAAACTGTAACATTCTAGTGCTTACACACTGTTACTTGGCGGCAGAAATATATATAACGGTAGTACCAACCCAGACGACCTCTCGCGTACAAGGAACCTACCAGTTATTAGATATCATAAAGTTTATTTTGCAGGTAGGCCACGTAGGGTTTTTTTCACGTGATTAATAGAATGAATCATATTAAAACGTGTGCTTCGGAAATATCCACTGGTCTGAGAAAAAGTATCGAGAAATTCGGCCGTAGGTGTTTTGATCGTTATCGAACTTTGAGGGAAAAAAGGATGATTTTTGATGGAGAGAGTTGTTGCTCATCAACTGCAACCGTGTTTTCTTATATCCAATTTTTTTAACTTAATGTTCCAATTAAATCACTGCTGACTCTTACTTGCTGGTAGGTCCTTTGTATGTAAAAAGTCCTAAAGGCTGTCCTAAAGGCTGTCTGTAGGAACCATCCCTGCCTGCCTTGTTTATTTCTGTCGTGAAGAAACAACGTGTAACACCGCTGCTGCGAAGGATATTCAAACAAGTCATATTAGTGGGCATTGTGAAACCAACATCTTATTTATCCGGTTAGCGATCACAGTACATAGCCATACAGTACTTTGCAATTCAAAGTGTTCAATGGAGTTACTTCTGTTTAAGGATAGGTTTCAGTTATATAATAATGTACTCTGTGAGGATAGGGCTGGAATACTTATTATTTACTGACAGGTGAGTGAAATACTCAACTTGTCATTCATATGAATAAAGAAATCTCTTTGGGTAATGTTATTTAGTTAGTATAGATAAAGAAAGAAAAGAAAGACTTTTAAATTTACCAAAATCTGTCATTGATAAATCTAAATAGCGTTTAGCGCCATCTAGTAATGCGTATTGTAACTATACGGCGAACTGAATTGGTCAGAGCAAGGATCAGCTATGGTAGAGTCATACTAAGAAATATTTCCACACCCAATACATAGATGGCGCTATATGCATATAAGACAAAGATTTTATATTTATCTATTACGAAGTTTAGTTTTATTTTTAGTATAATTAATTCGTTTTGTACAATTGGCGCTTCAATTTATTTAAGTTAAATTAGATTTTCTTTAATTGTTATCACGTAAACTATGAACTACACTAGTATCGTAACCATCGATGTAGACTCTACAGTCTACACTCTAGAGTAGTCTAGAGAATGGTGTAGATTCAAGTAATCATAATAAGATTATTTTAATAAGCATGTTTTTTACAAAAACCGTTCGTTATCGGTGCGCTTGCGCGTGTGCATCGCCATGTGAGCATGTGAGTTGGTGCGTGATGTAATAGTGTAGAGTAAGTATTTTTCAATAGATCATGCGGATAGTTAAAAAAACATTTTAAAGTTACATACATTTTGGAATAAGAGTTTAGATAAATGGAATTAAATCCATATGATAATAACCATTGTTAAAATACTGGTCTATAGTAAAACACAGAGTGAAATTCATATGCATTCACTTGTATCCTCGAAGGGGTACGCAGAGGTGTTATCAGGTCATCCACAGTTCGCCGGGTTTATGATTTGATAGATAGTAAAATTGTCGTTATAATAAACACTAACTCAAATCTCTAGCAACTCCTGCGATTTTTTGAATCGATAAGTTATGATTTCCCAACTTGAGATTTAAACCCAATACATCAACGGTTTCTCACTCTCCAGATGGATGGCAGGCGGCCAGTCGTAAAATCTACAAGCCAAATCTGTCTGTAATACTGCGAGTGGGATTACGGCAGGTGGTAGAATAAGAAGATTTCACTTATTTATCAAGATCAAGATTTCATCCTTAACTACTGTGCCACTTGATGACTAGAACAATGAAGTGATTTATAGAGTATAGCGTTTGTTTACATTGTATGAATATTCTACTGAATCGTTTAAAAATACTCCAGATTTGTTGCGATCGCTAATGATGTGTATCACATCTAGTCAGAGCGATAGCGCTGGAGGGAGCGGGGAGGTGCGGCGCATGCGGCGGAGGGGGGGGGGGGGTGTTATCAGTCACCGTGTCACAGTTCAAGGGGCGCAGGCCGCGGTTATCGCGCGTTATCCGCCGAGTCCCGAGTGTCAACAGTACAATTATTATCTTCGCCTCTCGGTTATTGAGTGGCGAGGTGCTGGCCGCTGGGTGCCGGCACGTTGCGACACTAGCGCCACTTGTAACGCCACACGTTTCCTAACAACCAGCGTTTGTCAATCAACACGTGTCAGCCGCGCCGTCCTTCGACACAACTGTCTGCCGTTTTAATATTTCTTCACAATTCTTTTGTTTTAACACTCAAATATTTTAGTGTTTTGGCCAGTTTCCATAGTCCACAAAATATTTCCATTTTAAATATTGAAAATTAAACTCTACATTTCGGTCATGTTCCGGTAATATGACTACACCTAACCCAGACAAAGTTGTCTAAAAATATTGACCAATAAGTAAAGAGGATTTTAGTGGTTGGTTGATAAATTATACGCTGGTTCAGAAATCTACAAGAATGAATTCAACATTATTTTAACCCGAATGACCTCCACCGCCCATGCACATCCATAATATCAGATGGAAAAAGGAAAGGAAGAATTGTGGAATCAGGAAGGGGAAGGAGTAATTTGGCCACCGATAATCTTACTTACCGCATGAAGCACAACAATGAGCTGTTAGTCTACGTTAGTTTTCTGAGAGATAATGATAACACCCGGTCGAGCCAACTCATTCGTGCTGTAGAGAAAGTGTCTACCAAGAACAACATGACAAGTTATTTATCATGTATGTTATTTGATTATATATCTCGTCTGATGGTCAGTCATATGCTCATACAGCTTCACATCCATAAAAGTCTATATACCTGATGTAACAATAAAACAATCGTATACGTAGGTAGTATCTCAGGTAGGACAGTCACAATTTGCAATTTGAAAAATCACACATGAGTTCTAAATTGTTCCCAATCACATCATGCGTCAATAATAGCAGTTGCATCTGTACCTACCCCTCCGGTCTTAAAGGCGTGAGCTTATGTTATGTCATCTATCTTTAATCCCATTAAATATTTAAATAACTCTATTAACTTAAGAACTGCTTTCGTGTGAATGTCACATTATAGCGTTACAAATATGTAAATGTGATACAGTAGTTACTAGGGCAGTATAAGGTGGAAGGGCCACGCACCCATAGCTTAATGGTTCGTAATGGATCCGAGTTAGCAACAGGTATCGCCACTGGTTATGTTGACTAACAAGGTGGAGGTTATCAAACTTGATTAGGAGCTCCTATGTTAAATTGTCAACATTGTGTCCTATGTTAATGTGAATAGGCACTAGTGAAAACGGAATAAGTCGCTTATATCACGGGACTGCAAAATGACTGCACTGGACCTGATGTTAAGTATACTGCAGTCCAAATAATATCGTCCGTGAAGAGACATTGCGTCCGTGGATGGCCAGCAGAATTATGCCCCACCGAAGTAACTCGATATGTATATCGAGTAACAATGTAATGTATGTTATAATGTAATGTATGTTATTATGTATTATAGCGAGTTTTTAACCATGTGTACGGTGATCATTTACAGTTTTGTGCTCTACTTTGTTCTTTCTTCGTTGATTCTTTGATAACTACAACCGTAACAACATGGCTTTTTCAGTTACAATTAAAGATAGGTGAAACAACCCCTGCTAAGCAAAGAGATGTAGGTCTAGAGAAACAATCTAATACCTACTCCTATGTGGTCATCCAAACGACAATTGGTACAAATGTTATTATCATCTCTTAATGAATATAATGTAGAGCAATCATTGGACTAGATTTATCAATGATAAATAAATTAAATGTCAGTCTCCGGGCGGGTTATCTGTCTGCAAGTAATGTTTACAATGAATGTACCTAATTACTTGAGTTGGTCACCAGTCATCACAGCACTACGTGACCGCCTGCACAGTACACAGTGCAGTGCGACTACCTTGCATTCGACTTTTTGTCTTAACTCTTGATCTCGTACCTTCCTTCTGCATACGTTCCGGCTTACATCCTATATAACGTACCTCTCCGATGCTTCTGAAGAAAATAACTTTAGGTAGTTAAATATGGTGCTTGCAAACAAGCAAGTGGGATCACCATCACCCATCAATACCCACAATGTCAACCGTATTGTGGATGCCTTGCCGATCTTTAGAATAGAAGAAGAGATTTTTGGTCCAATCTAATCGAACCAAATGTTACATCGATTTTTGAGTGAGTGATAGTAGTAGGAACGAAGCACTAGGCCACATTTATTTCACAACATGGTTTTGGCACAAATAGTGAATTTTATGCATCGGTACGTGTATGTCGGTACATAATGTATTAAAATATGTATCGGATATAAGTCGTGAAATATGTACTACAACTTTTGCTCCAGGGTGGACGAATCTGTAGACAAAACCGGCTACTGCTTACTAAACCGTTACAACTCCCACTATGATTAAATTGTTTTAATTTCCAAGATCCTTATTCATTCGGACCTGTATGATAGAAAGATAGTTGATAGATATTATTATATTATTTATATGATAGTTCAGGTAAATCCTCCTTCCTATAATAGTAGGTTCTATAAGCGAAGTGTGAAGAGGTTGTTTGGCGGGCAGTATCATTCGAGCTATCAATGGGACACAATGTAGAATATTATATCATAGACAATGTATTTTTGCTGGATGACTATTGACTCTATACTTGAACTGCCGCTGCTTATTACTGTCACTACGTATAATGTATGTTATTAAGTACCACCCGTATAAAGTGCATGACGTAATAAATCAATATCATCTGGGCACTCGTCTTTGATTTCGGCACTTCCGCAGTCGGTAGCATCAAACTAAAGCTCCGACAGCGAATCTGATTTCCCATCGATCAAATCAGCAAGCACGGTCATTGCCATACTACAATAAAAAAAAAGAGTTTTTTGGACAGAGGATACTATTGTATTCAATATACTCGTAGATGGGCCTAGTGCTAGGTCGTTATATAATTTTTATTATAATTATACACATGCATACAAAAGCATACCTCTAAATTATCACTGGGGTGGGAAGAAATAATAATACAAACCCTGTGTTATACACCACGTCCCACTGTTGGGCACGGGCCTGCTATATTCAATGAGATGGGCTAAGCCTCAGTCCACTACGCTGGCCTAATGTAGATTGGCAGACTTCACATACCTACATACCTTTGGAACACACACCTTGTCTGGGGCACGATCCAGGATCAGTCGGTGTATATCCGATTCTCCCGAGGGGCTTGAGACAGGACTTGATGTTTGATTGGGACGAGAATAGAGATAGGTAGAGGGATCTTTGTATTCTAGTGCCTGCATCCGCCTGTCCTGTCGCTGGCCCCTCGATTTTCTTCTTCTCTCTTCAGAGTATGAAGCAGCATTTATACAGGCCGGCATGGTTCTAGTGACCACCGATAAACTCATTGTTTGTCGATGGTCGCTGGTTTTTTGGACTGCACTGCTCTTACCACCAGGTGTAGTGTAGGCACTTTGCCATGATCGGTTAAAAAAAACACATAGTGTTATTCCCGCACTGTCGTTTGAGGCCAGAACCTCAGCCCTCATGATGTTTTAGCATAGGAAGGCTAAAACATCATCACTAGAACACTAAGGCGATTTGTTTTATTTAATTGTGCTTTATACCAACATATGTATATTATGTTAACATTCAAATGTACAAAATTAGAATAAAATATTTTTATGAGATTTTTTCGACAATAAGGAATAGCATATATTACGCATTTAGAACAAATACTGCGTCTCTATTTTATGTTTGCATACTCGGCCTATAATTTAAAATGCTATTTAGAATATCCTTAAATTTATATTCAACAGATGGAATCAAAATTAGTTTATAAATAAGTTCCGTATTATTTTTATAAGTTGGTAGTGTTTACATCTAAATAATTGTTACATTTGCATAATATGTTTATATGTTTGTGACATTTCTATAAAATTTTAATGTAAACAGTTGTTGATGGACCCAATAAAAAAGACTTCTGGGGTTTTTCTCCGGTATGCAGATTTCCTCACCATGATTTCTCGACCATTAAAGCAAACGAATATTAATAATTAATATACCCGTAACTTAGAAGTCAGAGATGCATGCTCTTGGTTTGAATCTTTAATTTCCGTCTCGGCACTCCGTACCAATCCCCGCTGAGCTATCGCTGCTGTCTGACTATTATTTATGAACTTAGAAATGTAACTGAATTTGTAAAAATAGTAGTATGTATATTAAGAGCATGCTGCCTAAAATATTTCGTGCGTTAGCTCCGCCCATCCACCCCGCTACCCTCTGCATTAATACGTAACGCATCGTTTCGCGCGTCGCTTGAAGTTATGTAGTGGGCATAAAAACACGGAGACTTCTGTAATTATTTTTTTTAAATAATATATTTTGTTTTGTAAGATAAATGTTTTTTTGATATAATATAACAAAATTGTATCAGAGCTGTGTCTATACATTTGATATGTTTAAAAAGTAATGATAAACATATTCGATTACCGAAATATATAATTTCAATTATCTTGTCTATATGTTTGTGCGTGTATTGTACACGAAAACCCACTGAACGGGAATATGAACAGAATTTTCGCAGTTTGTATGCGTATTTCCAAACTTAGAATCTTTGATGCTTTTTTCACATTTTTTAACCAATGAAAAAACAGAGGAGGTATATATACAGACGAATTGCGAACATACAATATATTTGTTTATTATATGTTCACGCATAATTCCGCTAAATGTCGACTGGTTACAAAAACATACTCTAGTAGTTTCATGAAAGAAATTAATGTTATTTGCGCCTTTTGAGTTTAATTTTTATTTCTTTAAAATTTAAATGAAATATATTTTCGTTTGAACAAATGTGTGTATATAAAACAAAAAAATAAATGATTTTTCTTTAAAATAGACAATAGTTGAATTTTCTTTTGTTTTTAAAAAAATTACTGTACGTCGATGATACGTCTACCCATTAGAACGTGTATTCAAAAGGAAATAACGAAAAGTGCAAAAAAAAAGGAATAAATACTGTGTATTTATTAATTAGGATGATACTCATGTGTCTACAGAATGGTTTAAGGTCGAAATAAAACAACAAAATTTTACATCTTCACCTTATATTTTGTACCTCGTAAGGAATTTTTCATGATCAACATCAATCTGAAAGACATCATATATATTTTGTTATAATACAAAAAAAATATCGTAAATTAACAACATAACAGTAAGTTCCATACAATGTCAGTTGCATCAAGTAAGGGCTCTATATTGTCATCTTTGCTTTCATGGAACAAATATTATGAGAATTGTTCTCTTTGTCCTTCTTATGACATCGTATGGGAGGTTTATCCCCGAGAGTTGAAGGTGGCGAAATATGTGCACGATGAATAGTTATGTTTTCAGTGTTCTCGCTAGATTCAAGGTTTATCAAGTTTAGTCTGCAAAAACATCATCAACAATCATCATCATATAATCAAATAATATTTTTTAACATCACTAGAAGTTAGAGCTCAGAATCATCATCGTTTTCATCCTTACCCATTTATGTAACCAATTGAGGAAGTGGCTATTGGTAGGATATTCCTAACCGCTCGGATAGCGACAACCATACACACGGTGTAAGAACCTGTCATAGTGATCCCACATACCTTGTGTGGATCGCATTCCAGGATCAGCCAGTGTATAATCGGTTCTCCCGAGGAGTTTGCGACATGACTCGATGGTTGGTTGAGACGGGTATAGGGATACATCCTTGTATCCCTGTGCCTGCATCAGTCATCCGCCTAACCTGTCACAGGCTCTTCGATTTGCCTCTTCCGGAGTGTGCAGAAGCATTATTTTAGGCCGGCATGATTCTGGTGACCACCGATAATCTCGTTGTTCATCGATGGTCGCTGGAGTTTTTTGTCTACATTGCGCTTACCATCAGGTATAGCGCAGTCATTTTGTCATTTTGCCGTGCTAGGACAAAAAGTAGGTAAGCTGATGGTAAGTGATCTTTTTTTTTTATAGTATATATCGGCAAACGAGCAAGTGGGTCACCTGATGGTAAGTGATCTCCACCGCCCATGTATGCCCACAATATCAGAAGAATTATGGGCGCGTTGCCGACCTTAAAGGAAAGGGATAATTAGGGATTGGGAAGGGGAGGGATATTTAGGCCTCCGGATATCTCACTCACCGTACGAAACGCAGCAGCAAGTCGCTACTTTACGTCGGTTTTCTGTGAGACAGTGGTAATGACCCGGTTGAGCCGGCCCAATCATGCTGTAGACAAACTGTCTACAGCGTGGCTCTACCACTCATAGACCATACCATACATACATAAATCTCCACTCATTGGTGATTTATGTAAATAGATTAAATAATAATATAACAATGATTTATGTAATTATGTAAATAAATCATCAATGAGTGGAGATCACTTAAGTATGAATAACAGTCGAGCCGGCTTATTCAGACTGTAGATAAATCACAAAAGTGTCTACAGCATGGTTTACATAGCAAAATAATCGTCATTTTGTTTCTCCATGATAATAAAAAGAACATAGATAAGATTTAATGTAAATGATTACATACATAGTTAGTAGTTATTACCCATTATCATATAATAATGCCAATAAAATATGTAATACTTTGTTTTATTAGCATGAATAACGTTTTGCTAGCCTGATGGTAAGCGCCACATCTGACCATAAACAGACAATATTACACAGAACTTTAGATTACAACGCACTGCGTGATATTGGATTGCGATATTTACTCCGAGACACAAATTTTGCAGTCTCATAATGCCCAGTAATGTCGCTAGCTTCAAACCAAAACACAACAGTACTTACACACTGCTACATGGTGGGACAAATAAACGAAGCGGTGGTACCAACCTAGTTGGTCTCTCGCATACAAGGGACCGACCACCTAGTGAAGGAGAAGATAAAGTAAATATTACTTACAATATCAAGTTAGTAATTATACATGACGATTAGATGCATACTTGCTTATAATCTTATTATTAGTATAGTATAATATAATGTTAGAGTAACTCACTCTTCATGCATCACAAAAGTAGAAACTAAATCAAATATTTGCCGAGGCGACTCCACTGACTCTTTGTTCCGGATAACCATCATTCGATTTTCTTTATTTCTTTTTCTAAAAAAGACAGGGTAGACAAGTCATTATTATGATTATACACACTCACGACTGTAATCCCCGAAGGCGTAGTCAGAGATGTAACTAGTGCACCCATATTTCGCAAAGTGTATTTCCATCCCATGATGTGACAGCGGGCGATCCTATCGCCATACCGGGCACAATTCGGGACCGAACTCCGGACCGATACTGAGCATTCCATGGTAGAAAAACCCAATATCATTTGACCCGACCCGGGGATCGAACCCGAGACCTCAGCCTAGCAATCATACCGCGTACGAAATACAACTACGCGACCCAGGCATTATTATCTATGTAATAATGTAAATAGTTAAATTCTATTTTAGAAATAATATTATTAAATATTATACGTATAATAAATGTATAATAATACTTTTAATTTCAAAATGTACAAATAACATTCTAACAAAATACTTACGCTTTTGCTTCTCTCATAATCATTGCAAAGTTTTTGAAACGATTCACTTTCTTTCTTTTTTGCACATATTATTTATTGTCATTGTTTCCCATAGTTTGTCAATACTTATTATTTATAAGTATAATAAACTGATTCAATACTCGGGCAGAGCGTTCGGCATAAAATAATACATGTACTCTTTCCTTGAAGCACGGCGCTATACTAACGATAAATAGCTTTAATTATTAGTTACCGTGCAATATTCAATACACTATGAGAAATGACACAAGGTTGAATATTGCGCACATTGTCGAACGTTTAACAATGCACAGAATTAAATGACGTAAGTCGCAAATCTATTATAATTTTTATTATGAGTTTTAATTGATCTAGGTAATTTTTATCTTGGTCGCGGATAATAAACAATATTTACTAACTGTGAATATTTATTTTAGACATATAACTCAAGCCATTTATTAGAAACAGCAAAAATTCTACCAAAAATACATCGTTTTCGGAATAAAAATGTATCGAGGGAAAATAACACAATTGTGTAACTGTCTTATTAACGGAAAGAAATAGGACTGAAAAATCATATATTAAAGTTTTATATTCCTTGGATATATAATTGACGCAGTACGGTCATCGAAACTAACGTACAATTTAGGGAGCCTCCTCTTAAACACCTATTTAAAAAAATATATATTATACGATTTATTTAACTAAACAATTATAATAACAAATGTTAACGAAGTAATAAAAACTGTTTAAATCCAACGATGTCTCACCGTGTACTCGTGTACTCCATATCTAAAGATGAACTCTTGACCGTTGACTTACCGTCCAGTCTCCGAGCCAACCGCGATGTGATGCAAACGCTCTCGAATTTTCCATCGTTTGAAACAATCTGTGAACTAAATAAAACATAAGCGCCTGTTAATTATGCGCGCTATAGGCTATTTGTAAGTGGCGTCTAGTGACACGCTAAACATGCTAGTTACCTTTAATAGTAATACTAATACTAGCCCTGTATTATACACATCCTACAGCTGGGCAAGGGCCTCCTCTACTGAAGAGAGGGCTTAGGCCTTAGTTCACCACGCCGGCCTAATGCGGGTTGTTAGGCTTTAATTAAGGTTTAGTTTATTGTCAATAATAAAGCCTTTATTTGTTCCATTTGTTTAAATTTTTAGCCTGTACTTAAAATGTGTAATATCTGTAATGTATAGTATACGTCTAATTTGCTTTTACTAGTATAAGATACGATGGGGTTGACATGTATTATGGATAAAAACCCCAAAACAAATAAAGATTAAAAAGAAAAAAGCCTGTACTTTTGTTAGTTAGTTATGAAAACTTAAATCAAATTGTTAGCATAGTTAGCGATTAGGTTCTTGGCACATGTATATCCCTTCTTAGGTGAAGGCGTCCTTCAGCATCTTCCACTTTTTTCATTCATTCACCGTGTTCATCTAGTCCTTACCATGAAATGAATACATAAAGACAATTTACGTATGCGAGAGGCCGTCTGGGTTGGTACCACCGCTTTGTCTATTTCTACCGCCAAGCAACAGTGTGTAAGCACTGTTTTGTTTCTGTTTGAAGGACATTGAAGCCAGTGAAATTACTGGGAATTATGAGACTTAACATCTAATGTCTCAGGGCGACGAGCGCATTACAGTGCTATGCAGTGTTTCGTAATTCAAAGTTCTGTGTGGTGTTGCTTCTGTTTATGGGCAGGCGTGGCGCTTACCGTCAGGGGGGCGCTTGGCACCTCTCGTCATTCAATCAAGTACAAAAAGGTTCAAATGGAGATATTGATTAGGTTTCTTGATAGTAAGTAATCACCGCCCATGTATGCCCACAATACCAAACAAATTCTGAACATGTTACCGACCTTAAAGAATAGGAATAATTAACGGATTGGGAAGGAGCAGGAAATTTGGGCCTCCGAATATCTCACTCACCTTACGAAACGTAGCAGCAAGCCGCTACTTTATGTTGGTTTTCAGGTGCGACAGTGGTAACGAGCCGGGCCTTTTATGCTGTAGACAAAACTGTCTACAACGTGGCACTATCACTCAAAAATTCAATTGCTATAAAATGTTTTAAAATTCAATGCAATATTTTAATTAGCATAATAAGATGAGACTTAAAAACTACTTTCTTTCTTTCTGACGACACATTGAAAATGCTCTTTATACGTGCAACATTGTAAATACGACGGTATTAAGCGCACATTAAGCGACCAGCGACTCGTTCCCATGGGATAAGATAACTTGTATGCAGGTGCGCGGCGGCTAACGGTCGCCTGAAGTAATCTTGTTCTACGGCTATTCAACGCGGAATACTTGGCGGTTACTTAAAACCGATCAATAGTTAATTTAACAATTATGAATAACATAATCTCTCGCCTTTTCATATCCCAAAAAATATAGGAGGGCCAGGCAGAGATCCAATGGTGTGACGACAGCCTTTTCCTATATCTAGCACAAATTCCAAACCTGTGCAATGCTTTATTTTCAAAAAAACATTATTTCGATTATCTGAACCCAGGACCTCGTCGGGTTCATAGACTACACTGCAAATACTCAAGGTCGAGCACGGCGGTAGAAAATAAAATAGCTTTCACAGTACGAGCGTCCAATGGACAGATGTGAGTGAGAAGTGATAATCGTATTCTAGATGTCGAAAAGACTATTTGTAGATCCATTAATTCATTGATAACGGGTTTGTGTGGCGCGAGGCGAGGCGAGGCGGAGCTGAGGGCGAGGAGGGGGGGGTGTCATGTGTCGCATGCAGCACAACACAAGGCACAGCCGCGAGGCGTCGAGGCAAAGCTCGCGCGGCCCTGACCCGGCCGCCGCGCCGGCTCTCCTACGACCAAATATTTTAATTTAAACTACCTACTTACAGGCACGCACTCGTAATCGCACATGGGACAATAATGAACTATTAAATTATATGAGACATTAATTATGAAACATGTTGGCCTAAATTACATCACTCTATTATATTTTGGCTGAAAGATAAATGACATTTTGTTTTTGTTTCATTAAATATAACAATAGAAAATGTTATTAGTCATATGTTAAAAGATAGCCAAAATATTGTGTTGATTACACAATTTTCGCAAGTATTGTTGTATTTATTGTATTGTATTATTTATTTCAAATTTAATAAGTGGTAAACAGAGGTGTAACAAATAGTAACATCCACAGTCGGCTAAAGTTATTATCGTTTTGTGATGTGATAGATGCAAAGACTTACACATTTATGATTCGTCATATCTGAAATTCAAACACAAATTGTTATTACCCGACTATAGACTTAAACGCAACAATCACCGATTTCTCGGCCTTAAATATGCTTCCAATACGAGTACAACAATTAAACTATCTCATAGCTATGCATATTCTGAATTAAAAACTGTAATGTATTTATTTAATATTTGAAATTAGACCCCGATATTTTTACAGTAATTAATTTAGAAAAACATCAATTTACAAGACATAAACGATCACTATATGGAAAGCCAGAACAATAGAACCTTATAAAAGTATATTCTTCTTCTTAGTCGTTACACTCTTGGCAGAGTGGTCGTGGTCGTCACGTCAGGGTTTGTGGCTCGCTTGACAATCCTGCGCCACTCTTCTCTGATGGCTGCTAAAAGTATATAAACCTGTATAAAACATCTATACCCATATATTACAAAAACCAGTGTTACAGAAAGGTATAGTTAAATTTAAACAACATATACCGTACGATATTAATATTTCACCTTTCAATATACCAGTTCCGATTAATTGGCATTGCTAAGACATACAAATTTAATAAATAAGTCATTAAAATACTTCACTTTCTTTTTTTTTGACTAACATCTCAATATTCGCCTTACAACTTATGACAACACTAAATTTTAAACGGCTGATGCGAACGGAGATATTACTAGGCATTCAGAGGTAACTCAAATTAATTATAGTGATGTGATCGATTTAAATGAATGTGTGATTAAAATTATCGTGTGTTTTAGGATATCTAGATTATGATAAGATCTGGTACATAAAAAGTCAGTTTCAGGGCTATGTAACGACCCTTAATTATTTATCTCTAATATATCCTATAAATAGACATATTTCAAGTTCAAGTACAAAATAACTTTCCTCTTTATAATACCAGTGTTATTAAAATTCTCCATGCGTCGCATCTCGTATCGCTCACCATCTGACTACATATTACTGTGAGTGTATATAAACATATGTATATTGTACCTCAGTACAGACGCTGGCACAAACTTAATATATAATACATTTGCCATTTTTAAATCCCAATCGTTACAAAATCTCATTCTACATCGGCGCTTCGGAAATCATGGCTAAATAACAAAAATATTGTTCCGTGATAATGATAAACTATTAAATATCGGTTAAAATGTTAGACTAAATTCAAAAAAGACAAAAAAAAAATATATTGTAGAACTATAATAATTTCATTGATATTAGTTAAATTTGTCTGATATTACATACATGCATACGAACTCACGCCTGTAATCTCCGAAGGGGTAGATGTAATCAAAACACTCACATTTCGCCAAACTTATGTTCTTCCCATGATGTGATAGGGGGCAAGCCTATCACCATACCGGGCACAATTCCAAGCTCCGGATACAGAGTATTTCTCAATAGAGAAATTCAATGTTATTTTTACCCCACCCGGGGATCGAACCCAAGACCTCAGCATAGCGGTTGCACCGCGTACGCATTAGGTACAGCTGCGCCATCGAGACAGCGTCTTTTAATGATATTTGAAATAACGTCTTCATTAACTTTTAACTTTAACTAACTACTAACTTTAACTTTTAATTATTAATTGATTTATGAGAAAATAACATAGTAGTGTGTTTTTGACCCACGTCATAGTGTGGCGAACCGCCCCTGTACCCCTAGCAACCGGACCGGTCAGTGATAAAATTCAAGAGCCGCAGGACACTCGCACAAAACTTCTCCAAATCTATATTACATAATTCACATTAATTCGATACCATAAACAATTCCGGGCACAAAGCGAGCTTGTGCGTCCCCACAATGTGCAAACGATATCAACGTCTGCCGGGCCCCGGCCGGCAATATAATTATAGGCTCATGAAACAACAAATAATGTTACAGCTCTTCTAATCTTGAATGACGCCCTGCATCAAGCCTCACGACACTCTGTTTTGTGTGCAATACGATTCAATATTTAATAGTAGCACGCGTCGTTTTAGTTTATACAAAGTCTACATGTGTTTAGTGGACGTATAGTACGTCAAGGCGCAGCGACACTCGTCATCACAACTCGTCATCCCGTCGGCATGTGACACAGGAATAAAGATGTGACACATTGACCATCGCTCTATAAATAAACAGCGCATTAAGCATTGCAAGTCGCGTCGCCACCGCCTCGTTGCCGCCTCGTTGCCGCCTCGCCGTCGTCTCTCCGCCGCCTCTGTCACGCCGCAGTGTCGCGCGACTCGAATGCGTCACACACTACATGTGTACGCGATGTAATTATCCGTAACAACACCAAACACTTGACATCTGCACGCTGTTGCCAACCACTCCGTTTATTCAAATATTGCGATTAATTTATCGATTAAGAATATTTGCCGAGTTACGCATGCTCTACCTATTGAAAACTTCAAGAAAGTCTAGTACTAAATGTAATCGCTATTATTTATTTCCGTCTACTTTTCTTCCGATTTTAACCTTCTCCTAAATGCCTTCTCCCTCTTTTTCTTTACTGGAGATTAAGCTCTCCTTCATTATTTTCCGACCTTCCAAATAACTCCTATTCCTGTAGTCCTCGTCGTCGTGTTCTTGCCTGCTAGTCCGTGGTGTTTTTTATAATCCCGCATCGGTAATTATTTATTTATAAATTGGGATCTGCAGTGACAAATGTACATAAAAACCTGAATATGGAAACAAAGTATAATTAAACTAGTTTCATTCACGGGTAAAACTCCTCCAGTGTCAGTAAACCGCAAGTATAGTGGAGTAATAAAGCAAATATGTACAAAGAAATAATGATAATCAACCTATCATACTACAAAAAGTAGTCATTTGAGGATTTACATACCTATGCATTTACAAAAAGATAAAATCGAATTTAACTTAAAATTAAAACAAACATTACCATCATTTCATTAGGGCCGATTTATTCAGTGTTGGAATAAATCATCCAAATTTTAATTACCCGCTAAACAACCAATTTAAGAAGTACCAATAATATAACTTATGCTTCTCCGTATATATTGACGGCGTGATAATTTTGTTTATTTTTTCGTCTTATATTTTAACTAATAAATTACTCGGAGAATGTAAAGTCGGTCCTTAGTCTAATTAGTAGATAGACATATAGAATATCTTTATTCCACACTAAATAAAATCACTTAAAAATAGGGATCATACTCGTATAGTAAGGGTACAATAGGCGGTCTTATCGCAACCGGCGATTTCTTCCAGACAAACTTAATTATTAACTGAACTTTGTATCTAACTTATCAATTATCATAATAATCACTTTAAATTCCAACAAGATAAATAAAAAAATACGATTTTTAAAAAGCGGCACAGTATTCTATGTTCTGTAGTGTATGTATGAATGTAAATTTGTTATTAGACTTTCTCAAAAACTAACGAATCAATTTTGATTATTTTAGTGTATAATACATACAGTCATCATTCTTATGTAGTTAATAAGTTAGGTGCATAAACGTGCTCTTGTAGCGTCAATATTTTTTTATAAACATAAGATTCTTCTTTTATCCGAAGGTTCATTAAAAAGGTCAATTCGAAGTTTATTAAAAATTCATAATGACTCCCGTTGTCACCGTATAATATGTGGTTCGTGTAGCAGACTTCTACAACTATGTTGTCGAAAAGGATTCTCACTGTTTTATGACAGCACGTCTGCCTGACGCTAACTCCCATGGGACATGACGTAATTCCGAGCAAAGCCTTTTAATAAAACCCACACAAAGTGTACCCGACCTGAAAATCGAATCAAGAACGCATTAGCCTCAATCGTGCTATCACTAACCCAAGAAGGCGATAACAGAAATATGAATAATTTCAAACAGATAACAAACCTTAAACACAAGCGAATGAAGCCAAGATTGCATTCAGTTGTAACTACCACATATTAATAACTTTCAGATTACTCCAATGGCGGTATTAAACTAGTTAGCAGAAATATGTTAGGACAACAAAACAGTCGTCAGCGTAAAGTATCAATTAATTCATCAAATTAATGATGAATGACGGTAAAGCAAACATTCCGCTCGTGTTTGCGATCTTGTCATTGTGTGGCGGAGAGTGGGCGCGTGGCGCAGCGTGTGCGGGGCGCAGGGGGAGAGAGGAGGAAAGAGGGGGAGATGTTCGTATAATTTATCGGTTTGTTGACACGCCAAAGTTTACGCGACCATAGAAAAAACCTCTCATAAAGTTGAATATCACATACTGGTTCTTGGTGCAATTCCCGCCGCTCCGCGCGCCCAGCTCGCCGAACAAGTATCCATAGTATAGAAGATACGCAGATGATTACAGCCACGGTATTCTGCTACCGGAATTAATTCATAAGAAAATTACACGCTTGAGCAAACTCGGCTTTCGACATATTTTGATTTGAAGATTGTTTGTAAAGAACGTAAAACATTTATTGATATTTTATAGTTTAATTATGGCATAACAATATTATGTAAAAACGAATAAAATAATATTATTTTGAAATTATAGCATTATGACTATTATGTCCATTATTCCACCTGCTCTTATCCCATTTCTAGTGGGTCGACGCAATATGCTTTTTAACAAATGTTACAGAAATGACGTGAACCCCTCTTGGGAACAAACCCAGACCAGAAACAAATATTTTGTGGTTCACACAAAAAAATGTCTCGGTGCGGGAATCGAACCCGCGACCTCTCGCCCCCCGCGCTGTGCTAATCAAACTATTGATTTATAATGAACTAATACAAACCTGTTACATTAGATTTTGGACTTGAGTGAGTGACCGGAACCCGATGGAGTAGACACCGGGCATTCTTTACACGTTCGTACTAATTCGTAAAACCCGAACATTGCCGAAGCGCTTAATTTTTGACATCAGATTATGCTTTCTAAGGTCATATTATGTTTGTTGGGAACTTGATGCGCGTGTTTGAACAGAGTATTTTCCACAAATTAAATATATGCAGGCAATTATACAAAGATTTTTTCAGATTGTCGAATACCAACATAAAGTTTTGAGTAGTTCATGATACGTAGCCGTCTCCACAAACAAGTCGCGATAACGAAGCTTATCGAAGCTCCCTTTTAAAAACATACATCGCCTCCTTATCTGTCACCGCGAACAGAAATAGAGCATCCAATATTTATACATAATCATTGTAATCGGAAAATAACGAATGCTCCCGATAACTCTCGACCTCTCGTTGTCTGCACTCTGTCAGGCTGGAATGTGATTTATAATTAAGTAATTAAAGTTTATAATAGCTCGTGCAAGCAGTCGAGATGATAAGAGCTGGCCCCTGAACCGGGCGCGTTCTGGAAACGGTACTAGTATATCTCAAGAACGTCCTATCGGTGGCCGGGGTCGAAGCGACTCTCCTCCAATCTGTCGCAACTCGCAACACATACCTACTGGCTACTGCATAACAACACGTACCAACTACCAAATTAGGAATTAGAACTAGTTTTGTCTTGCGTTGAAATCTTTCTCCCACACAATCAGATTTCTATACATATCTTATATGTATATCAGCGGACATCGATTGTACTCCACGATGTACAGACTTTGATCCTTTCAGTTCATTTTTTGACTTGTATCTGTTATTTACCACGTCATGGAATATACTTATAGTGATAAAAGACTGGCGTTAATTTTCATATGTCTACTAGTATCACTACAAGTCGTCCAAAACCTAACTGCCGCACTCGGAAACGTCATTAAACTTTAATTGTCATTAATTTCTGAGAATTTGATTAATTTTACAGTGACAGTCTAGTACAAGATCCCGGGAAACATCTGTTTACCGGATGAAAATAATATTTTAGGGTATAAAATGTGTTGCTGAACACATACCAATAGGGTTGCCTAAAAAAATAAGGTCAATGTTCCCCGGGATCTTAGACCAGTCAGTTAATGCTATATTCTATATTCTGTTACTGAGTCACAGACTAACAGTCGAAACAGATTTTTTACGTGCCCTGCGAAGCACGGAGACGTTCAGTTGACATACCACTAAGCGGTCACCAATTCATTGACTGACCGCGCCAAAGGTTGCATTACTCGCTAATCGCAACTGGCTATGAGCGCCTCATAGCCTAAAACTAAAACAAGGCAAATCGCCTCCATCCACATGGGCAATCATTGTTATCCGTCAATGCGTTGCAAATATGTATATGTAAGGGAAGAAGAGAGAGAGTGAGAAACGAGTCAAACTTATAACACCCCCCTTTTTTGTCGGTGGTTAAAATCATCGTACTTCGCCGAGTTTCCTTTAAACCTTACACTGCCAGTTTTGTAAATCGTAAGTGAGGTTGTATCACTCTCTAAGAATATTTATGCGAATACTTTTGTTAATGCGTTTCGTATTGTGACAAATTTTTCAAGAAATCTCCAAATACTTAAAAGTCGAAATTGCACCCATGATCTCGAGTGGGTCGGGTGGCCGTGATCACTCTCCACATAATGGCTCATTAGCTCGTCTAAAAAATTCGACGAATTACGTACGTTTTTGAATGCGATTAAAAAACTTAATATTAATTTCTGATCATATTTTTCGACTTCCGCTGAAGTTTTTCAAACAAGAAATTGATTACATCGATGCCTGTGTGTCTCTCCGGCCACATACAAGCGACGTTGCTTCGTTAGTTCTATCGTATCTACCTTTAATTATGTACATGTCTAGATGGACAGTCGGGCGTAAATATATGAGCACTTATTATGGATTTTCCTTCATCTTTTATTTCTGCCTGGCGTTATCCCGGTTCAGTGCCGTGTGCGATGCAGAACCCCGATCCGCCTTTCTTTCTTAAGCTTCCTATGTAGTAAGACCATTGGTTCTTATCTTCCTCTTGATCGTCAAGCCAATGTTTTTCACGCCGGGAACGTACTCCAGGTACGAACTGGGACATTTGGCTCTTATATCTTCCCTTAAAGTTTATATCATCAAGACAGCACTTTGTAGGCTACCCAGGGAACTTAGATACAATATTGTCGTTCACTCTTTTAAAAAGTTTATCTGCCATGTCGCAGACACCAAGGCTGCCGCGGACGGACTCGTTACCCCAGTATTTGTATACGATACTATTACACAAACTTCTTAGTTTTAGGCAAATCATTGAGTAGTACTGGTATCTAGATGTGTATACGAAAGTTCCATCTACGAATATCTGGTTACACTGGTCGCGCAGGAGATCGTTATCGATATCACCTGTTTATTGCTCAGCGTATCTACAAACCGTGTATATTATAATATTTCCTATCAATATACTCGTTTGGCTGTTTATGGTGTTCCATTTGGTTTTTAATTGGAATTCCGGCGCCGTGAGATTCTCAGAACAGTCAAAAAGTAGCTTGTGGTCCGGCCCGCGGTACTGTCAGGCGGTGCTCAGTGTAGGCCTACCATCACTGTTACTGACGACGGACAATATTCTCAAAATCCTTGTGCAAATTAGTGGAATATAATATTTCCCTGTTAAGTGATTTAATACCGCGGCATTAAAACAGAATAAAGCTAGGTAGAAAGCAAAACTTGTAAATAATATTTGGAAATTGGACTGACTTAAATAAAATCGAGTATGCCTACCTCTTCCGGGATACAGGTGTGAGCTTATGATATTTGTTTTCAAATAAAGGCAACTTTTCAATGATGTTTTAATAAACGGGTATTAATCGCGTAGTATTTAAAGACATAAGGTTGGCTGTCAACCCGTGACCACGATTCATCGGCTGGTCGGTTGAAACGTCGGGAAAGAAATAAATAAATAGGAATAGGAAATAGATCAATACTCGTTTAAATAAAGTATGTGTACAAATTGCGAATAAGTTAAATCCGTAGAAACTATGATCCATAGTAGCCCTACCACCGGCCGGCACCAGGACATATTTAGGACGACATGATCGATGAAACTTTACCGAGTATTACGGACCAGCTCTGACCTTGTTATGGTACTTAATAACATTATTTTCGAAACCCGTAACAGGTTTATTTCACCTCATTTCAGAACATTATGCTAGTGGCACCGTACACATTTTGAAAAAACCGTCGCAGTGGATCGTCCCGCTGTAATCAGTGTTATGTCTAGAAACTATCCCGCCCACACCCGCCACTGTAACTCCTGTGCACCAGGATCAACAGTGGCACACATTTTTGTTGACACCAGGCAGTGAAGCTCGGCGAGTCTCTGGAAATACCTAAATGTGTTTATCCCGCAACGAAATTAATCAAATAGAAGGTTAGGGAGTTGGAAAGTTAATTGTCCACTTTCCTCCATAACAAAACGAGAAACAAAATAATGAACTACGGAGGTCTTCACCTCAGGCACAAAGACATTTACAACTGGAGGAGCCAGATATAAAGCACCACAGATGTCATTATTAAATTGGTCCTATCACGCGAGCAGTTAAACTTGAAGTGTTAGTGAAGTCGTTATGTCTAGTAAGGCAAGTAGACATAGTCAAAAAGAGTAGAACCATGGTGTCTACTACATAAATGTGCCGGCTCGACCAGGTTTTACCACTGTCTTGCCAAAAATCGTCGTCAAGTGGCAGGTCACTATTGAGTTTGACGTTGTGGTTGCGTGTGATTACCTGAGGCCCAATCGTCCGTCCCTCCGAATTCCCGTTCCTTCCAAGGCCGGCAACGTATTGCAATGATTCTTTTTATACTGTGGATGTTTTAGCAACTGATGGAAAATGTTCCCATTGACCGTGAACAACAGCTATTTTATTAAATAATAATTATACTTAACAGTCATAATATACAGGATCACAGGTCACGGGATGTCGAAACTATTATGTTAGAATTTGAACTTGGAAGGTCACGTGACCATCCAGACACGGACTTTAATACATACATGAGTAATGGATGTGAGTCGTACTATCTGTATGTTCACAATGAAGAAGGAAACTGCGGATATTTTTATAAATTACACATTTATTATTCATTGGATTTTACGCTATGTATGTACCTATAAAGTATGTGACAATACAAATGACCATTGATCGGTCTACATTACACGCATACAGTTAGAAATATTTATTAATCAAATAAAAATAGAACATTTTCCTTATAACTTTAGCATTATGTAACTATCGTTTCATTGATTTTATGTGAGAAGAATTTGAATAATTTGATTCTCAGGTTGATTAAGATTATGGTTTCTTTTATATACATATTATGTATTTTTTATTTAATTAGTATATGAATTCAATTAATATCAATTTTATTTGTGTATACATTTTAGAAATTAGTTTATTGAACACTCTTGACTGCCCATACAGATAGTGTTAAACCTGCATAGTAACCCACACACCTTGTGTAGATCGCGTTCCAGGATCAGCTAGTGTATATCTGATTCTCCTTAGGGGCTTAAGACATAACTTGATGGTTGGTTGAGACGGGTATAGGGGTACATCCTTCTGTCCCTGTGCCTGCATTGATCATACCGTTGTCCTGTCGCAGGCCCCTCGATTTGCTTCTTCAATCTTCGGTGTGCGAAGAAGCATTTATACCGGTCAGCATGATCCTAGTAACCAGCGATGACCTCATTGTTTTTCGATGGTCGCTATACCATCAGGTGTATTTGAGTCACTTTGCCTGGCTCGGATTAAAAAATAAATTGGTATCCTTACTTTCAGAAGATATAAGTTTCTTATAGTACGAATGAAGTGATCACAACTTTTGATACTTGCGTATGAATATATATTTTTTTTAATATGCAAACAGCCCTCGCTATCATCAGTATTTTATCTATAGACAGTGGTTTGTGGGTCAAATTGATTATATATCGTTAGCGATCGCGTAAAATGTTTATAACACAAAGACACAGATGTTCAATACGTAAAGAGCGAATTGTGACATAATATAAGGATAAAGTGTATGATCCAGACAGTGCATTTATAATAATTCGTTTTCTTATTAGTTTCTTATTTCGCTTGGTGTTTTTCCTACTGAGAGCTGCGTCACGGATGATGCACCTCATGCGTGGCGCAGCTCGTATGTACGTTTACACGACGTGTTTTGGTCAGTATAGAATAAGCGAACGAGTAAACGGTTAAGGAAAACATCATTAAAAAACTTGCAATCTTCAAAATTCTACAAAACCATTTTAAAGATTTGAAATGTCTTTTAATCAACTCTTGAAATAAGCGTAGTAGTCTAAACACTCTTTTTAGTATTGAAATAAAACTAATTTAAACGGATTTTATCGCGGTTTTTTATTAATTTTGATCCCGACCTTTCGAACGGTCACGGGGTGGACTCTTTTTAGTAGTGGAGGCATGTGCCCGTCAATGCTACTGTACAATGCAGACCTTGTTTTTTTTACTATTATGTATCCTTGAGTAGGATGTAATGATGAAAAAAAGAGCGAAGTAGTCGCTTTTGTTTGATGGATAACAATATCGAATTAATCTCCATTCGGCGTGATATCAAACACCTAGCCGTGTTATCAGTCAGCTTCGAAAATATGCGCCAAGAAATGTTCCGCTGTCATTAAAGGCAGTATGTCTTAATAGCCAGTGTTATTAGTACACGTATTGGCCAATGATGTATTCATTTAAAAACTTTGATAAGTCAACGTGGTGCACTATAGTTATATTGTATCACCGCGCCGTTTTGTCAACACCATGTTGGCTCACACAACTACTATTCTAGTCTTATTAATGTCAAATAACATCTTTGCTGTTGGGTTTCCTGTGGTCAGAGGGATTAATTAGAAGGAAAAATGTAATCAAATATTTCATTTTATACTCCAACTAAAAAACCAATGATCACATGCGCTGCATATGCCAATCAGGCCTTGAATTTTTAAACCTCCTTTATCTTTCTTTGAATAATGGCAACGATTTCTCTGATATTATGGGTGTTGATGGACCACGGTGATTACTTACTGTCAGATCCCTCACTGTCTCGTTTATTAGTTAAGCTATAAAATATAAAACACCAATGAAAATGAGCCGTTTGGGACAAGTACCACGCGCGCTTTACTTACACTGACAAAATAAATAATATAATGTTGATATAATTTACCTACAAGTTCCAAAGCATTATAGTGGCCCAGTTGGTCGTAAAGACAAACTGCTTGCATGAAGGTATCCGGAGTTGGTAAAGGGGGACGGGTGGGGGATCAGGGTGTGTGGTGGTGTGCCGTGCACTTGACCAAACATTTCGAGCGAGGCGGTAAGTAGATCTCGGTCAGCATAGTTTGCGCTCAAACAACACGCCCGCAACACCCTCCGTACTCGCGCTTTATTACACACACGTACAACGGTGACTTGTACCAATTTCACAAATAAAATTTATAACTGGTAAAGCTATGATGTAGTTCTGTGTACAGCTCGAATAGGCCGGCTCAATCGGGGTAGGTCTTGTTGTTGCATTTCGTACGGTGAGTGAGATTTCCGGACGCCCTTAATCTCTTAATTAGTCTATTTTTATGGGCTTTGGAGATCATTTACCTTCAGATAGCCAAACCCCCAATTGGTAGCTTCGGCTATGAAAAAAACGTCAAACTAGTGCGAGGCTTATTTTGTAACGTGTAAAAGTACCCCATCCTCGCTAGAGTGGGATAGTAGTAGGACGAAGGCTTGTCTCTCAGTTTTTATAATATTGTAATGTTTTTATAAAAAAAAACTACATTGTATTTTTTTTTTATATAAGTACACCCAACAGTCATACACATAGTCCTGACCCCACAATAGGTTAAACCTGTATCGGTGGTATCAGGAACTACGAGGGACTTGCGGTCCCACAACACCCAGACGCGAAACCAATATTTGTGGATCACACAAACATTTGTCTCGATGCGGGAATCGAATTCACGGTCTCTCGGTTCCTAGCCGGCTACTCACCCGCTGCGCCACGGAGGCTGTATCATTACCTAATCTCTAATTACCTGAACTCATCGCTTTCACAGCTGAAATACTCTGCCACTAAAACAATGGAACTATATTTTTATCTACATCATGCTGAAAAGACAACGCCCTTACTGAAGTGACAAGAGTTTATATTGTAGGTGTCATTTGAGAAGGGATTTATCGAAATTCAACCCCTCGAGGGAAGAAAGGAGTAAGCAAAGTTTGTATGGGAAATATTTTTGGCCAAAATCATTTCATGCTCGCGAAGCCACAAACAATACAAGCAAACTTGCTTAAAACCAACTAGTTTCAATGTAATTAAGTATATTAGCGGCGAGTAAGCACTGACTCCCCAAAGGAGTTAACAGCGCGTGGTGGCGCGCACTTGCTTCCGCACACACACACACACACACACATCTGCATACACACATAATTACACGTAAAGATATTTAGTTATGACTCTTGCATAGTTTTTGTGTGAATAAATTATTTAAAGTCCGTATTAACAGTCGTATTATGTAATAAAGTGGCCCGTGAGTCGAGCGCGTGTGATCCATTGTTCTGTAAGGCGGATAATTATTTAATACGAGGTAGTAATGTGGTGTGGCTGGACTTGTGGATGGATGACGTTAGACCTGTATACAGGCGAGATAAATGGGTGTGACTGCCTCCTCATCATCTCAGGTCGATTATTAGATGTAGGCCTCGCCAAGTGAATGCCAACTCACAATATCCTTTTTTGTGTTCAATGAGTAAAGCAAAATCAGAGTATTTCCGTACAAATATAGGCAACATTTTCCCGCGGTAAAAGAAGGAAATTGCCCCCATTCCCAAATATTATACTAAAAAAAAGCAAGCATGTCACTTGATAGTAATTGGTATAATGATAGTAGTTGGTATATGCTGAACTAGAACATTTTCGGTAACCTTTATTTTTAGCATGGGCCGAAAAACGAGCAAGTGGATCACCTGATGGTAAGTGATCTCCACCGCCCATGTACGCCCACAATATCAGAAGAATCTTGGGCACGACCGACCTTAAAGGAAAGGGCTAATTAAGGATTGAGAGGGGGATTTGGGCCGCCGGATATCTTACTCACCACACGAAAGGTGCCTCATAGTAGCTTTCTTTCTTTCTTTCTATTACCAGGTCAGCAATATGTTGACCTGCTCCCATTTGGTGCAAATTAACTGTGCACTCACGCCCGTAATCACCGAAAGGGTAAGCAGGGGTGTGAGCAGTACACCTATATTGCGTCGAGCGTATCTCCGTCCCATGATGTGATATGAGGCAAACCTATCGCCATACCGGGCACAATAGCAGACTCCGGGCTTTTTTCACTGTATCTTTTTTTAATTTCCAGAATAATGAGACGAGCAAGTCATTCGCCTGATAAGCACCACCTGCCTATAAACACAATCAATGTCCTTCAAACCTAAACACAAAATGCTGACAGATATAGACAAAGCGGTGGTACTAACCTAGACGGACTCTTTCTTGCAAACAAGGGACATACTTAGTGAACCAAATAATTGTTTTTTTTTTCTTTCTTTCTAGATCGCTGCATAACGTCTAGTACCTCGATCACCAGCTAAACAGGGTATTGTTACATTATTGGCATTTACAACGCGTCTGAACTCAACCTTATCTAATGCATCGAAAAAACGCACGACAATACAATAATTTTTTGTACAGCAAAAGTTCATTGAATTGCATGTAGGTGGCGAATGGCGCGTGGCTTTATATGTACCTCTTATTAGATTTTGAAGTCATTCATAAATGTGATCACCACGCCGCCGTGAGACATTGTGTAGCGTCGGCGCCAGGTGATGTTGCCAGACATGATTTCCTAAAAATCGGGAAGTTAATAAAAGTGTATATGTGGAATTCACACACGGCAGAAGTGAAATTTCAGAATTATTAAAATAAATTATTTAACCAACGAATTTTATTACGCAAATACAAAAAAATAAAACACGTAAATTATGCACCACATTATTTGTGACACAATTTCTGAAGCTACGTTGTACGCAGGCGCAGAGACACGTTATAGCATACTGGTAATCTATCTCATTCTCTCGCAGGCTAAATCCTATATATGAATATGTTTGTCTTTGTCGTGACGCATTTTCGTTTCATCGAGTTTTCACTTCAAAAAAGACTAGGACGTAAAGTAGAAAACTACTTTCGCCCCGCGCGTCGTATTGGTCCTAATGCCGGCTCACCTTTCTCGCACAAACCAACCGTCAACCTTATCTTTGCCGGTAGATCTTTTTACTAGCGCACCAATATTACCTACTTTGATAAAGTAATGATATATATGGCGTCCCACTCAATGTTAAAGATGGACTAATATTGATATTTTTCGGTATTACCTAAGATTAATAGATTCTTCAAGTAATATCATAATATTTAAACTTATATATGAATTGAAATAAAACTGATTTAAACGGATTTTATCGCGGTTTCACCACCCCGAATCCACCTCGTGGCCACGAAGGCTGAAAAGCTTTCGAAACGTCAATCAAACTCAATAAAAAACCGCGATAAAATCCGTTTAAATTAGTTTTATTTCAATGAGTAATATTCGCGTAAACATAAGAAATTAATATGTGAATATCATTAATAATATATTCTCGCTTGTATCACCGCTAAAAATTTTACGCGACCAATATTTAGCCGTGAATAATGAATATGGAATATTGGCGTATTCATATTAACCGGATTGCCGATGCATTGAATACTACTAATAAATAAGCGACCAATATTAATCGGCTGATATATGAATATATTGAATATTAGTTATGTCTTAACCAATACTGATATACTGGTTTCACCTCTATTCAATGTTCTAGTCAGACACTTACCGTCGCAAAACGAAACATCCCGCCAAAAGAAGAACATCTGGCAACACCAGAGCCAGCGGTCGCACGACACACTTGAATTACAAATGCTTCGCTCCCCGCTTCAGGTTCAATGCTAGTTTATAATATTCAACAAAAACTGTGCTTCAAACAACACATTAACGCCGTGTTCGTGTATTATTCAGAAACCTTGGCGCGTGTTGCTAGGCGAACGGTCGCCTCGTGCCTACGCTGCACACTGTCAGCTTGGCTTGACAATACCACCTGATAATGCAATAGCTTGAATTAACAAGTAAAGCTATAGATTATAATATTCATATAATAGTTTCAAAGGTAATGCATCATATAAATCAGAACGAAACACAGGTAGCTTTCTCTTAATTTCGGCGTATTTATAAAACTAATAATGTAGAAATCAATATGCACAAGGCAGAGCGTGGACTGTGGAATCAAACCGGTGTTACTCGTCTGACAACCGAATTCACGCACAGCCAGCGAGGTGCGCAAGTGTCGCAGAGTATCTCCGAGTGTCTGAGAGAGGATTAAAGTATCAGTGAGAGAGCGCGAGAGCGCCTGATCGTGTGAAGTGTGGCACGGAGTTGGAAATTATAAAGCATTCGACGGGCGGCGACTAAGTGAGTTGGCCACAGATAAGGAACTGTTGAATACATTGTGGCGTCGAAATTCGGACACAACGCGACGCGGAGGAAGAGTGTCGGTGCGGGACGGAGGGGTATTTAAATTTTATACGTTCTAGTATGTTAGTTTATATAACGCAAGCGCATAATGGAGAAACCGACCAGCCAGCCACCGCCATCGCACTGCTTCCAATGACTTTTCTCTAAAAAAAAACAAGTTCAGCATAAGAGACATTAACTTGAATGGTCTTAAAGACTTTAGGAACATCAAGCACCTCCTCACTATGCATTGTTATGCGATTGCATTCAGCCGACGCCACGTAAATTCTAGGTGACACTCAATAGCTACGCTTAATATAGATCTAATAAGTATTGACACGTATTTACAAGATGTTTACAGTACCTGTATTAGTTCAATATACGTTCAATACCAATTGTCAGAACCCAGCGACTCTCGCCGGCGTTAAACACCTCTGAAGGACAAAAGCATCTGAAGCTTGTTCAAACATACCACCTATAATCCCCGAAAGGGTAGGCAGAGGTGTAACCAGTACACCCACATTACGCCGAGCTTAATTCAGTCCTAGGATGTGAATAATACACCTAACACACATAGTCCACCCCACACTAGGTTACCCTGTATCGTAGGTATCAGGAACTACGAGGGACTTGTGGTCCCACAACACCTAGGCCCGAAACAAATATTTATGGACCACACAAACATTTGTCTCAGTGTGGGACTGTGTTACGGAGGCTGTTTGGTATTTGATAGAAAGAACAAAAAGTTTACATAATTGAATCAAGTTTACAATATAAAATATTAATTTACCTGACCACAAACTAAACTTTGAGAAATAACATTCGCTTTTATTCAACAAAAAAAACTAACCACTTTATAAGGTGTTATTACACGATGACTTGTGTGACGATTACTTTTATAAAAACTGCATGACGTAGTCCATTGCACAGTTAGAGGACAATCAGCTTGATGTAAAAGAATATGTGAAGCGGTGGATGACGAATATTATTTGTTTTTAAATGTGTTTGTAGTTATTGAAACTCAATACGAGATATTTAACACGTTCACACAGACAAGCTGCGTGTGAGAGCCATAATAGCTTAGTCGTTTCGGTGATTGAGTTCCATTCGCCGATACAACAATTTGTAGCAACTGTTTCAAACACTAATAACAATCGTTTCAAATAATAATAACTAAATAAATACACCCAACAATCACATACACATCGTAGTCCGTAACTACGAGGGACTTCACAAAATCCAAACTGGAAACAAATATTCGTGGATCATACAAACATTTGTCACGGTACGGGAATCGAACCCACGGCCTCATCGCAGCCGGCTGCCCACGGCGCCACAGAGGCTATCAAAACGAACAATGACACCGGTAATTGATGTCAAATTTTGCTTCCAACTACATAATCAGGCTAATGCATCAGATTCAATCAGTATACTTCCGGATGTATTAACCTAATAATTTAAATTCCAATTTAAATCGTTTATTTACTAACTAGGCCACCAAGAACACTTTTACACGTCCCGTTCTTCTACCGGTGCTTCGAATGTGCCTATCGCTCTAAGAAGAAGCATTATGAAACTCAACCGTATGTGTTTTAAACTGGCAGCATAGCAGATACTTGTAACTGGCATATATAGATAACTAAAACAATTACAAAAACGATAAATAAAAAAGAAGAACACAATAACATCAAAGATTTATTTTTATAGCGTAGACCGACAAACGAGCAAGTAGGTCACCTGATGGTAAGTGATCTCAACCGCGCAAGTACGCCCACAATACTAGAATAATCACAGGCACGTTGCCGACCTCAAAGGGAAGGGAGGAAGATTTGGGCCTCCGGATATCTCACTCAACGTACTAAACGCAGCAGAAAGCCCCTTCTTTACGTCGGTTTCCTGTGAGACAGTAGTAACAACCCGGTCCATTCATGCTATAGACAAAACTGTCTACAGCGTGGCTCTGCCACTAAATAATTCTAGCACCACTCGAGTACGCTTTGGGAGAGTACCTTCTCGTACATCATAACTTAATCCAACACAATAAAGCATTGTATCAAGAGATAAATATCTGCCCGAGGTGATGTGATGAGGTGCGGGATGGTGTGGAACATGACGCGCGTCATATTGCACTTTCAACCGGTATGGATGGAAAACATTCTAAAAGAGAAGTGCATCGTCATTACTAATCACATTGCATCCTGTTGATGCATTGTTGGTCGATATTATTTGATATCCAGTACCTATCGTTTGCCGTGCTAGGATAAAAATGTTCTGCTGCATGTTGAGTAACATATTGCGCGACATTATTGCCTAGTGGACCACGTGGCTCACACAACAGGCTCGTATCAATGTAGTCAAATATTTTAGTAATATCTTCCGACCACGTGGTTATTATAATTGAGGACTCGTCCGTGGCCAGTGATCCGTGGTGCACTCTCGCGACTCTCGGGTGTAAGTGTGTGTGCGTGTGGGTGACGTCACGTCATTAGTGCGCGCCACGTGGCCCCTCGCAAATGCTTCACATATAATTGTAATTACCGCTCACTAAGTACTCATAATTAGCTAATGTGACCGTAAACACGACACTGTGCTAGTGTCGATCTAGGTGAGTTTAGAATAATAAGCACATTCTTGGTAACGCGGCGCGGCGGGAGGGGGGGAGATATGCACTTGCACTTTTGTTAGCGAATGCCGCTTCACGACACACTGTGGTTATTCAGTTAAACGCTTGATATAAGCTCCTGTCCTAGCAGAGGTGCGGAGTCTACGCTGTAGGCAATTGTGTTTACGAGTATAGCATGAATGTATCAGCTTGTCGTGTTCACGTGTATCATTATTATATGGAAATAACTGTGGAGAACTAGTTGCATCTCTATCTACTTTTACTTTTATTAGTATATGGTATGCCTATATTATGTTTGTGATCAGAAACAAAGCAGCATATGTCAAATGTATCGATCTATTTTAGAAACAAAACATAGTTCAGGTTCCCCTTGTCGTGTGTACATTGCATTGGCGACCACCCCAGCCCACCGCGCGACTCGTAAAACACCTCCGTATTGATTATAAAGGTTGCGTTTAATTAGATGAGCACGCACACGATGCAACGTGTACGAACCTTTCCCTTTCATTCATTTCTTATTTATATATTTTTCTATTTACACTTTTATATTATCTTGGAAGACCAGTATGAAGGGGCAGTTAGCTATTGTTTTTTGTACGGTGAGTGCGTTTTCCGGAGTCCCAGTGAGCGAGTTCCGGAGTGTTAAGTAAGTAAGTTAAGTATATACAGTTGAAATATATACCGGCAAGAGACGTTACGTCCCCTCGACGGTCACCAGAATTATAGCCTGAAATACTGGATAGCCTCAGTGGCGCAGTGGGCGAGTAGCCGGCTGCGAAGCGAGATGCCGTGGGTTTGATTCCCACACCGAAACAAATGTTTGTGTGATCCACAAAATAAATATTTTTATCGGGTCTGGGTGTTGTGAGATCTCAAGTACCTTTTAGTTTCTGATACCCACAATACAAGTTAACCTAGTGTCGGGTCAGGATTATGTGTGTGATTCTTGGGTGTATCTAGTTATTTATTATTACTATTTATTATACACATTGACCACGGGACGACTCACTGGAACGAGCTACCATAGCGGGTTTTGCTACTATATGGTTGTGATGGTAATATGTAACAGGTACCTTCCCACTAATTGCTATTTCAATGGCATGCAGTTCACACAGTCTGATGTCGCGGTATCCGTGTGATCACTTTGTAATGGGCCATAACGCTCAAGGAGCGACTCTGCCCACGCTCTTGTGGGAAAGGCAGATATTATTCAACGGCGACCCTGCTGACACAATGTGCCGGGGATATCAGATCAGTCAAAACTTTTCAGTTGCCTTTGCTAATAAGGTCATGTTAAACAATCTTTCTGACATTTGGTGAGTGGTCGACTGTGATACGAGACCGTGGGTTCGATAACATTTGTATTACTCACTAATATGGAGAAAGAACCTAAACGAGACGAGTTTCTCGGCGGTCGCCAGAATTATGACGGCTAGAAATGATATCCGGCTGACGCCGAAATCAGCCACTATAGATTTAGTTTTGAACTGACTTCAAAAAAAGTGGGAGGTGCTCAAGTCGGCGCGTATTATTTTTTTCACATGTGTACCGTACACATTCACTATACATTTGTGTTGAACATTGCATTAATCAATAATATGTATTTGGTGTTGGTGACCACACGGTGCAGAGGTGTGGGCCGTCACTCACGCGACTCATAACAAGTGACAATAAGGTGAGTGTCGCCGGGCCCGTGACGTGCCGACTCCCGGCCAGGGCGCGGCTCCACCACCTCCCACCCCTCCTCCCTCCCACCGCTCCCACCGCTCCCCCCGCCCCACCTGTGGCGCGCGGCGCGGGACCTGTGGCGTCCACACCTTCACTCAACTGCTCTTTACCTTTCATTATACACATATCTTGATTCACGAAGGTGACAAATGGAGCAACATTTTGCCGCAACCCATTATCGGCTAGCAATTTCCCCGTATGTGAATAAATAACACCCATCAGACAGACATATACCCCGGATGCTATAGTAAGATACAATTATCTTATGTAACGGGTATCAGGAACTTCCAGGTACTTTCAGTCCCACAACAGAAACAATGTGTGGTTCACACAAATATTTATCTCGGAGCGGGAATCGAACCTGCCGACTCTGGTGTCACAGCCGGTGACTCGCCTGCTACGCCACACAGGCTGTCGATTTCCTATATAAGTACCTCTATTCCAATTTGCACGAACCCAAACATAGCCAGTATGAGGGTAGTAATACGATAATTTCGAACGCCAACCGGGCAAACCATAACCGACCTAACTTGATCTTACCTTGGCACCCGCGCCTCGGCAATCTTCGAGATTTACGTACAAATATCCGTACAGGAAACCTTATACAGTAAAATATGTACCAAGTAATAAGATTTTAAATCAAAGTGTCAGTTTTTAGATAAGAAATATATATATAGAGAATTGCCCTTAGCTGAACTATATAATCAAAGTTCTGCCCAAACTTCCATATCGCAAACGGATTCAGAAATGTTCTGCAAACTCCCCTAATGGCTGGCTGCCTTTCTGAGAACTGATATGGCTGACCTCTGACTGTCGCTGCGTGATAATATCGATAATGCAAACATTCCGACCACGACACCGCGACTCGATCACGCGCTACTACATAACACTGCATGTTCCACTTCAAGAGTAATTATGATTAACCTTTTTACAGACTCACCACTCACGCCTGTAATCAGAGTAGGCAGAGGTGTAACCAGTACACCCACATTTCGCCCAGCGTATCTCCGTTCCATGATGTCATAGGGGGCGAGCCCATACCGGGCACAATTCCAAACTCCGGGCGGATTCTAAGCGTTTCATGGTAGAAAAACCCAACATCACTTCTACCCGACCCGGGGATCGCACCCGAGACCTCAGCATAGCAGACGTACTGCGTTCGCAATACAACTACGCCAGCGAAATAGGGCTGGTATTATAATAAAATGATTAGCAAGTCAAAAGGGTTTGATGGTAATTGTAATAATTGCATTGTAAAGCAGGATGAACTATGAACTATGACGTGTTTGGATCAATGTGCGGTCATCACATCAGCAGGCGAGGCGCGAGGCACGAGGTGAGGGCGCGCCGCCGCCGCCTCGTAACAAACGGGCCACGCTCACACCAGCCCTGCCTCGCGCCTCGCCCCTTCTGTTTACACGTGAAAAAACGCTCGAGCTTCAACTGCGCCCTTTTATCTTTATCATAATGATTCTTTATGGGCCGATCGCATTTTATTTACTATTATACCATTCGTTTTCTAAATGTGCTTGTAATAAAAGATATTTTACACAGAGCTGTCACTTTGAAAGGCTCACGAAGGTGGTTCATTATAATAATTATGAAATGAAGAGTAATGTTGTTTTGAATATGGCTATTGTCTTCTTAGTTCAATTTCATCATATATGAATTATGAACTGGATATTTTCTGAAAAAGCGATAGCCTGATGGTAAGCGATCACCGACACTCACAGACATCGACAAGTTTGTTTCTCTCATATCATTACAACGTTGCGTACGGGATATGTAAGCGAGAGAGTTTTATTTATTGCATAGGCCGGAAAACGAGCCACTTGGTCGCCTGATGGTAAGTGATCTCCACCACCCATGTGCGCCCACAATACCAGAAGAATCATGGACACGTTACCGACCTTAAAGGGAAGGGATTATTAGGGATTGGGAAGGGGAGGGGGATTAGGACCTCCGGATATCTCACTTACCGTACGAAACGCATCAGCAAGCCTCTACTGTACGTCGGTTTTCTGTGAGACAAGGTAACGACCCGGTCGAGCCGGCCCATTCATGCAGTAGACAAAACTGTCTACAAAATGGCTCTACCACTCTTACTCTACAGAAGATTAGACGCTGTATACAGGATGAATAAAAGCTACAGTTACTACGATTAGGAATGCCTGACGAATTGACTGTGAAGACTCCGCCCGAGAGATCCTTTCCGCTATACTTCAAAGTAAGAAGTAGCCTATTTTACTGCCTTGGACAGAAACTATCTCTATGCAAATAATCATGTCAATATGTGAAGGAAATCCCACCAACAAAACCATTTTCATTTCGTCAGACGGATAGACAACAATGTGACCCTATAAAGGTTACGTTTTCCTTTTGAGATACGGCACTCTAAGAAAATAATATTTTATAAAATCTTCACCAAAAAATGGATTACTACAAGTATATGTCCGCGGACGGCCTACAACACTCTGGCTTATCGTATTATATCCGTTCCCTACATTACATTTTGACATATCTTCCATACAAGAAGTGTCATAAATTTACTGCCAGTAAGCAAAGAAGAAAAATATAGAGAAGGCCATTAAAGAACGACGTGAGTGCCGGTTGCCAATACGACGTAGGACGCTCAAAATCGGGAAGGTTACGCTCACGACCCGTGCCGATGTATATAACATAATGCAAGGAATATTTCGAAGCGCAACACTAGCTCGTGGCGCTGACGACACCTCGCGCTAACCTATACACATTTACATAGAATGTGTAATGCGACAATGTGGTGGCGAGCGGAGGAGCGGAGGGGCAGGGGGGCAGGGGGGGTGTCCCGATCACACCGCGCCCTCGCTACTTATCATATTGTCTTTGGACTGACAAACACGGGTATTATATACTCAGTATTGTACGTTATAAGAAAAAAAAAACATATGGTAAGTGATCCATGAACATTCTATCTGACCAAGCCTCGATATGTTACAATTGGGATTAGAGAGGGGGAGTTGAGTAATCTCACTCAACGTACGAAGCCTAACAGCAAGCTGCACATTGAGGATGGTTCTCTGTAAAACAGTGACACTACCCCGGTCGAGCCGGACCATTCATACTGCCAAGGAAATTGTCCACAGCGTCGCTCTACCATCTATAAAGGAAAACTAAGGATAATTATTTTTTCGTAATGAGCGTCTGATGGCAAGCGCAACATCTGCCCATAAATAGAAAGAACACTCCCCAGAACTTTCAACTAAAAGCACTGCATGACACTGGACTGCGTTCGTCACCCCGAGACATAATTTGTTAAATCTCCTGATTCCCAGTAAATTCACTGGCTTCACTGTCCATCAAACCGAAACACAACAGTGTTGACACACAGCTGCTAGGCGGCCGAAGTAGACAAAGTGGTGTTACCAATCCAGACGGCCTCTCGCATACAAAGTACCAACCACCTTGTAAAAGTTAGGTCGGTATAATTCAGACGACGACGAAACGCAACGCTCCAACATCTAGTGGATCGAGTTTATAAGGATTGCACACTTAGTCGTACACTGCCGCACTGTGCTTCTATTAGGGAATATATCTAGACGATCTAGAATATTAAACTGTAATATTTAAAGACTAATAATTGTAATTGATTGTATTCTATTTTATGCCTTTTATTAAATGAAAATAAAATAAAAGTGTAAAGTATACCAGCCCTGTTACAAATATTTATCTGCATTACAAATCACTCCTTTGTTATGACCTGTCAATCACACCAATACAATAGAGATAATTGAAAGGCAGATATTTGCTTACATTTGTGGTACAAGCTTGGCGAGTATATCTTACTTAGTCACTTTGCGGAGGATAAAAACCGTTTCCGAGTGATACACGCGATGCACAACATGACTCGTTTAGTCTGCAGCTGGAAGATGTAATTCAAACATTTTAATTACGTGTGGCCTCATTAGTCTCACATACTTAGAACGTCGGACAATCACCATTTGTGTTTGAATTCATTATTTCGAAAAAAACATAGATTATATATTCTACTAGCTTTTGCTTGCGGCTCCGCCCGCGTGATCTGCTTTTTCCGGGATAAAAAGTAGCCTATGTCTTATTCTGATGTATAAGCTATATTATTGTAAAGTTTCATTAAAATCCATTCCATAGTTTTTACGTGAAAGTGTAACAAACATCCATCCATACTTACAAACTTTCGCGTTTATAATATTAGTAGGAAATCCCAAATGCCCGCATCCCGGCATATGCTGGGGATTTAAATGTGTGCCCAATGTGAAATAAAATAAAAAATAAAAAAATGTGGTGATAGACTCACTTCTATCACATCATGGAACGAAATCGGGTCGTCATCAGTAGGCAGCTAGTGAAAGGTTCGTAGCTTAGCTAGACTAGAGATTCCGATATTCCCAACAGTAAGGTCCACGGCATATCTCCTTATCTTTAAAATCCTTACAGATTATTATTGATCATTTTCCCTCCTGCCCTAGCCCCGATTGAATCCCTACATTTAAGGACCCCTCTCCCATGCTTGTTGGTGTGCCTTTTCCTGCCAGCCTATAGCACGACGGTTATTCCAAAGTTCCCATAAGTTAATATTTTATAATTTTCCCATAATTTAGTCTGTCGGAGCATGAAAAGTACGGACACTGAATTGACCTATTTAAATAACGTTATTCTGCGTCAATTGTCGGTACCGCCAGTAATATTGATAATTTGAGGGTGTCTGTGTTGTTTACTAAGTAATTCTACTTTCGAAGTGGGGATAATGAAAATCCCTCTATATAAGATGGCGTCTAGCCATTTCAAGTGTAGTCTAGTTCCGTCCGCGAGTCGCAACAGTAAGGAACTGCTGGCAAATTATGGCTGGAAAATTATGGCAAAGTAGAGTCATTTGAGTACAGTGTTAATCTTAATAACTAATTGACCGCAAATAACGTAATTTATGACCGCGAATTGTTTCGGGTCAAAATGTTAAACTATCCTCAGCATTGTAATGGGTGGTTTTTCTGTCGCCGGCTCTTTTTCCCACCTTAGATTGTACTTCCGAGCTGGTAGTAGCTTAAAAGAGTGAATAAACGATAAAGTGATAACCCTGTGTCGTTATTACTGAGAGTTATCATACGCCGTACATCGTGACTACATCAAGTGAAGAGTAAGGGTTGTAAAACCCTCCTCTCTGACTAATGACTTCAACGTTCTGTATTTGACCCGTCATAAGCGCTTTCTTAGCCTACATGATGAACAAAGATTTTAATTTCGATTTTGGAAATAAGCTCAGTGAACCAGCTGCAGTAGTCTAGGGATACTTAGGTGATCTTTCATATAAACAAACATACATAAATACAACGTGTTACATAATGGTGTGGACATATTTATAGGTCGTGACATATACCTACTGGACCTGCTCTTAAATCATCACACTAATTTTAATCACTCGTTTATTGAGATAGATAAGATCCTTCACATCACTAACTTTTTTACTTTACGATGCTTAAGTTTGACCACACCTTTATGTAACACGTTATATAATCTCGTCTTTATTATCGTCCGAAAATCAAAATCAATATTTTATTGTCCAGAGTGAAACTTAGGACCAGTAACAGAAATAGACCAATGACGCGATGTAGTTTCATATATATCTATAATATCCTCATAAAGTTCGATACGATAAAGATATGCATAAAATTACAACAAATATAGCCAAACTTTCTAATATTATAAAACTAAAAACGATGTCGATGGTAGTAAAACATTGGCAGTGGTTCGGCGAGTCGCTCGACGCTGGGCGCGCGTGGGTGACGCGTTGTGGCGCGACACGAAGACAATCTTGTTCCAATATAATAAATGCTCAACACAATATTATATGACAGCAACCATGACGTTTACAGCGCCGTGCAGCCACTCCGGAGCCGGGTTATAGGCTGTTAGATAATCATAATATATGAAATGACCATTAGTCTTAAATACCAATAGTGACTTACCGAGCTTAACTGGTCGGTGTCCTCGAAATGCATGTCACTGCCTATCTTGGTATACGAGAGTTACAGTGAAGGCAGTGTGAGAGGTATAGTAGACGTATAGTTAATAATGGATTACACAGAGGATGTGGTCTGTGAGAAACCACATATATTTTTAATAAATACACCGCAACATCGACGCTCATAGTCCTGAACCCACACTAACGACGAGAGAATCGCTTCAATGCATGCATATACATTGGAATGGCGATTGGGGAAGAGAAAGAGTGGTAGAGTGGTAGAGCCAAGCTGTAGACAGTTTTGTTTTGTGATTGAGATATCCGGAAGCCCAAATCCCCTCCCCTACCCAATCCCTAATTATCCCTTTCCTTTAAGGTCGGCAACGCGTCTATGATTCTTATAGTATTGTAGGCGTATATGGGCGATGGATATCACTTACCATCAGGTGACCCACTGACTCGTTTGCCGGTCTATGCTATATAAAAAAATTGCACTGGTAACAGCGCCGACAGCTGGCGTGGGACCGGGTGCAGTGGGCGCATTATCGATGATGAGCGCGTGGGCCGCGTGGGACCCAGCACATCCTCTATGCCACTACTATGTTGTGCCACGAATGACAAGACGAGCAGGCCATTCCTGTGATGACAAATGCCGTGCCTGCTCATAAACTGTTACAGTCTCATTCAGATCTTTGATTAAAGTACTGTGAAACATATCGTTGCGCTCGTATCCTGAGGCCTGAGATAATATTATGTTTAATGTCAGTAGCTTCATTGGATTTAATGTGGATGACATTACCCAAATATAACACCGCTTACACCAAAACCGACTTCAAAAAAATAAAAATAGCAATTTCCGGTCTCTTTGGAGTCGGTGCCTGTGTCGCTGCCGGTCACTGAAATTGCACCGACTCCAAAGAGACTTGAATTTGCTATTATTCACTTTTCAGTGTAATTTTTTTGAAGTCGGTTTTTAAGTTTTATTAAAACTTATTTTATTTTTAAGTACAGCTCTACTCTCTAGTATGTATAATCCAACTCAATAATCTCAACGACTGAGCTGTTGTCCGTTGAGGAGTTTTATTTTTTTACTCTCTACTCCATCATCAGATCTTAATCAAATTTATATGGAACTAAAACGCAGCTAAACTCTATCGAATGATTACCGTTGAAATCAGTCCACAACTGGCGGACAAGTCGATGTTCATACATAAAAAAGCATAAAAATTAAGTCGCCGAATTGAGAACAACCTCCTTTTTGAAGTCAGTTTAAAAATGGACAACTTGGTATCCAGGTGAACTCTCGCATAGATCTACCGCCTGATATGTGTTGATCGACTGCGTTGGCAAATGCCATTTTTATTGAACATGTCCATAAATATATTAGCTGCGTTAAAATTAATTATAATAATATCCAACAAAATCAACACGGACAAAATTGTAGAAGATGCGGGCGGAGCCGCGAGCAAATACTAGTTCAATAATACAAACAACTGCTTCAAATGACAGAGAGTGTCGCGGCGCGGCGCGGCGCGGCGAGTGCGTTATTCATGAGCTCTCGGCTGTTTGACGTCATACGCTGTGCATGATAATTGTTATCGGTGAATTATTTAGCCTCCTGATAGTGGCATTATTCGATGCGCCGGCGCCGCTACACAACTCGCGGTCGAGTGTGGACAACACGATCGAGTGTTCATCGCATCAGATGAAGGTATTTTTTCGATACTCACAAAGTACCTCGTGTTATTATGGTACAGTCTGAATAAAAAGTTGCCCGTCGATTGCAGTCAGATTTATGGTGGTAAGTGCTGGCTGTCAGTAAAATTGCCTCTAACCCAAGAAATCCGCCTTAATCTTCTACTCTTTTTCTGAAAGTAACCCACGATTTCACTGACATTATGAGTATTCATGAACGTGAAATGGACATCATCTCTTACCATCCAGTGACAACGTTACTTGTTTTTTTATCCTGGCATGGCAATGCCACTATAATGGACCTGACGTTAAAAACAATGTAGTTAAAACATAATGTCGACCGTCAAGAGACCTTGGGTCCCTCAACGAGATCACACGGTCACACTACGTCTACGGTCTACGGTCTGTAGAATTATGCCGGCCTGAAGTTACTAGATATACGTCAGCTGATCTCGGAGCGCGACTTGCCTGAAGGTGCAACAATAGCGCGTTTTTCACCATGTCGGGTCATTACCACTGTCTCTCTCGAAATCCACGTAAAGTAGCAACGTTCTGCTGTGTTTCGTACAGTAAGTGAGATATCCGGAGGTCCAAATCCTCCCCCTTTCCCAATCCCTTAATTAGCACTTCCCTTTAAGGTCCACAAAGCGCCTATGATTCTTCTAGTATTTTAGGCGTACATGGGCGGTGGAGATCACTTACCATCAGATGACCCACTTGCTCGTTTGCAGGTCTATGATATAAAAAAAATATTTACGGTGGTCGCTATTACAGTCAGGTAGAAAAATATTACCCTTTCACCAGTAATACAATTCTAATTTGCGCACTTCTCCCTTAATAAATGTCGGCCGTGATCGCAGCTGGTAGCTGTTGATCGCAGCTTGTGGCCCAGGGCTAATCTAGTCGTTCCCTTTCGACATGCACCACAAATGAACTAAAACAGTTAGCGGACCGTGCGAACAGTAGCACGGTGCAACGCTCGGGGCGACCATGTTCATTCATTCAATATTATGTTGTATCCTCGACATTATTGATAGAAATATTTGCACACTGATAACGAGCAGTCGTGTAATTGAAATATCGGCGCGGCGGGGGCAGGGGAGGTGGCAGTGCCGGCCACGTGGCGCGTCCTAGCCACATGTTGAGGGAGCGCGTCGCTGCGGAGTGCGGACACTCATTAGCGCCTGTGGATGTGTCCGGCGACACTGCTATCAGCAAGGGGCGAGTTAAAAATACCGGCGGGTAGCGGGGCGTGCGGGCGGGTGCGCGGGCGCGGGTGGCATCATACACCGCGCCGCGACTCTCGCCTCTGCCGCGCGAACATTATGACTCCAAATTGATCGTTTGTCGCTTTGTTTCCAAGTCTTCAGCGTCCGGGTTATCGCGCGACCTCTTATCACCCGCACACACACATACATGTATGTGACACACACACACGCACGCTCACACCCGCCGCTTGCCCGACATATCGAACACTCGAATATGTACACATGTACGCGACGTAGAAATGGGCCGCGTATGTCGCCACATGTAATTAGAGCAAGAAACTGTTTATTGTTACCAGCCGAGTTGCAGTTCATTATCTTTGGTGCGCAGTAGCAGCGGGTTGGAGGTGACACTCGGATGTAATCGTCCCGCGTACCATTCGGGACTCGGTGTTGGCGATAAATCAACGATATGATGCAGTGGCAGATAGCCGACCTCTGGCTTCCGATGGCCTCATAACCGCACCATGCGGTCCACAGCACGGCTTCACGTGACGTAGCAATCGACAGTTAAGGTCATCGTTAATTATCGACAAATATTGGTGGTATATACAAACACGTTGCACCCTGTCTGTAATAGCACATTTAACTGCACAATTATATGCTACTCGCGAGCTACACACTACTAAGAATAAACTGGTGAAAATCTCTTATCAGTCCTGTCAGTAAACCGATATGTATTATTTTTTTATATCATAGGCGGGAAACGAGCTAGTGAGTGACCTTATGGTAAGTGCTCTCCACCTTTTAGAAACGAAAACCGTTAAGGTTATGAGTCCTGAGACGATGTGTGTGACTGTTGGGTGTATATATTTAATAAAGTATTCTTGCACTCGTTGTTATGTGTGCATGATATGTTTGTATAGACAAAATCAGTGTGTGTACCAACCTGCCTACCTACCTGCTTCCTGTCACTATTACTTACATGTATACGATAACGGTTTTACAGGCTCACGCTTTCTAGGCTAAACTATCAAGGCTACAAGCATGAAATTCGGACTGTATATTCATTTTGTTATGTAGGCACCCACTAAGAAAGGATTTTAGAAAATTCCACCCCTAAGGGGTCAAAATAGAGGATGATAATATGTATGAACGTCCGTAATTTTGAAAGTTACATAAACTTATTTTTGTATTTCGGTTATTGACGTAAAACAAATAAATACGTGTTACAGGAATTTTGGAAATTTTATTTATTAAGGGATGAAAAAGGGGGTGAAAGTAAATGCGAAAGTGAGTTTGTTTGTTACGCTTTCACGTCTAAATCTTTTGATGAATTTATCTACAGAGACAGATGGGACCCTGGAGACGGTTACAGGCTACTTTTATCCCGGAAAATGCTGTTCACGCGGGCGGAGCCGCGAGCAAAAGCTAGTTTTATATATAATAAAAGTCGTGAGACCAGAAACAGTTCCTAGAAAATCGAACAGTTCGGAATTCCAACTTTCGATCCGATGTCTATTTCCAAAACGGAACTGAATGCCTCGCAGTGGACGCACTGTCGATAATTGTGAGCGCAAACGTGCGCGGGTTCAACGCTCGGGTACCGCGTGTGCCGACTGCCGACTCCAATATCATAACAACTGTCCATACACTCCATACAAAGATTCTTTTTTTATCCGAGCACGGCAAAGCGACTACAGTAGACCTGATGATAGCGCAGTGCAGTCCAAAATAAGCAGCAATCACCGACAAACAATGAGTTTATCGGTGCTCACCAGAATCATGCCGTCTTTTATAAATGCTTCTACACACTCCGAAGAGGGAAGAAGTTAATTGAGGGGGCTCTGACAGGATAGGCAGATGTCCTATGCAGACACGGGGATACAAAGCTGTACCACCATCACTGTAGACTTTGCCCGCCCCAACCAACCAGCAAGCCATCTCGAGAAAACTAGATATACACTGGCTAAACCATTTACCATCAGGTGACCCATTTGCTCGTTTGCCGGGCTATGCTAAAAAAAAAACATACACCCTCATATATCCCATTAGGGAAGGCAGAGACTATTGTGTGCCACGATACAACCTGACACACCTTTTTCTTCTCTTCTACATTTTTCTACATTCTTATACATCTTCTGAAAAATTTTCGGTGGTTAGGCGTACAAGTAACGTCCATTTACATTCGCATGATATGTCTAAGCCTTTCCGATATGTCATCATCCAATCAAACATAACGTTTAAAAAGATTATGCACGTATTTTTGTACTTGGTGTCGTTCCGTCTGTGGAGGTTGTCCCACAAACGAACACGACGGTCGCCTAAATACATATTTATAATGTTTACATAACTTATTCTGCAAAATGTAGGTAACAATAGTTAAATTATACCTAATTTCATTAAAACTGAGCAGCCATTACTTAACTACATTTTGTTCTGTATAATACATAATGACGTGTGTATTGCGGCACCGTCACGCCGCTGTGTAGCGCTGTATCGGTCGCCGCCTTCCCCCGTGGATTTTCAGCTCAGGGTGCGCCAGGTTTCGTGAATGATGAAGGTGTTCGGGGGTGAGGGTGTGCGCGCGGGGGACATGTTCAGGTGGAATAATTGTCACAATAAACAGTCTGTAATGGAGTGGCGGCGCGCCCAACGAGTTAATTAGTGAAATGACACCCCCGCCGCCCGCCGCCCGCCGCCCGCGCGCCGCACCCCTCCGCGCCACCCCACCGGCCACTCCTCGCCGCTGACCGGCTGAGCCCATTACCTATACAAGTAGATGTAAATTTTGGCAACTTTTTCGACGGTGATGACGCAACATGTCCCCCCGTATCGTGACAGCGCGCCGCTCTCCCTGAGGAACATACTTTAATTATGAATTATCATTAATTTGTAGACCATTTAATATTACTGGCCAACCCGAATTTTAAAGAATGTCGATTAAATTATGTTCCACCAAAAACATTTAAAGACGGAACGATCACAACATAATGGAAAACAAACACTATGGAGCCGCTCCCACAATAACCTCTAAACTGCAAGACATTACCCCGGGCGCCGGTGTAATCAGTTCTCATACGTCTTGTATACACTACGTCACAGTGTTACAAGGGGGCGCCATGGTCGATGGAGGATTGCCATTGATCGTATTTTATGCAAACTTGGCTCAATACAACCGCCAAAGCAACCCTCGTTATCTGTATAATAAAATAATTTGTACCCGATTTAAGTGACACGCTACAACCCATCACATTGCGTACTCGTGGCTACCGTTGTAGACTGCCCCGCGACGGCGCCGATGTGTGTCAGTGTGTCGAACGTAAGCATTGAAAACGCCGAGTGTGACAGTAGTGTCATAAATTAGTAGCGATTATCGCAATCAGCTGCAGCTAGCTTATCTGCGACATTCTGATATCAGAGCCACATCGGACGCCGGGTATTACTGCCGCTAGTCGCTACCTCCACACAACTTTTGGCACTAGGCAAATAGCGGGGATTACTTTATTATTAAATAAGCTACACGAGTATTATAAAGACCATCTTACATACCTATGTCTGGCGTGTATAAACCCTTATTCATTGAGCTTCAAGAGGAACATACAACTTGAATATTCAAACCCCATCAGTTTCTCAATTAATATTAACACCGTAATATTCACACATGCTTACTTGGTTCCTGATGTCTGCAATACGCATCGTCATGCTGCCTAATTGAATACCCTGACAGTACACGTATAAATTGAGATGATAGATATCAATATGTATATAATATATCTATGCTAAATCGGGTATTTATGACTAAATGTTTTAAAAATGAGATTATTGAACTGGAAAATCGATTATGTATTACGCAAGCGATTACTGTGTGATTAGATACCAGTGCGCGGCTACCTGTCTACTTTACAAGCGGAGAATACTTGTGCCAAATAGATTCTATACATATAATTATCTGCCGATTTCAATAAACGTACTCAGATTGCAGTAGTCGTACCGCGTCTGCAATAGCCACCGAGGCAGTCTGTATTACTGTCTCTCAAAAAAGCCTCATAAATGTTTTTCTTTCTTTCTTCTTTCTTTCATTAGCGATCAGTGATTTTCCAGCTGCCTCGCGTTTATTCTTTTTAATGCGTGTATTAGGCAGTGTTGCAAAAATCGCTCGTTGTAGCGATCCATCACTGCATTGAGTTTCTGAAAGCAATTGCCACGACTGGATATTAAATATGTGTGGTTAAAAGCATTCGGACGCGAAATCAAGCAATTCATAAGGTGGTAGGTCTCTCGTATGCGAGAGGCCGTCTGGGTTGGTACTACCGCTTTGTATATTTCTACTGCCAAGCAACTGTGAGTAAGCACTGTTGTGTTTCGGTTTGAAGGACATTGAAGCCAGTGAAATTACTGGGCATTATGAGACTTAACCTCTTATGTCTCGGGGTGATGAGCGCAGCTAAGTGACATGCAGTGCTTTGTAATTCAAGGTTCTGTGTGGTGTTGCTTCTGTTTATGGGCGGGCGTGGAGGGTACCATCAGGCGAACGCCTTGCTAGTCTCGTAATTCACTCAAATAAAAAAAAAGCTTCTGGAAAGCAACTAAATCACCAATTGCTAATGACAAAAGTAGCAAGTATGCTTTGGCTCTTACTGGTGTCATGACTGCGGCGCCGGCGAGTGTTCGACATCCGCATGGATTAACTGGATAATCGGTGGAGTAACTGCGCGAGTGAACCGTTTTAAAAACAAACGAAACCACTGGCACCAAACACCTGCTTGATATATTATTGGAGACAGGTTTTGTAGTATATGCATATATGTACAAATTATACGTATCTTAATAATAAAGAGAAAGACGATAAGTATAAGGGCCACAGCACGCACGATACCTGTTGCATACCGACAGATGATACCGCTGCGTCGCATCTCATGGCTTATTGTATTCGATAGCTAGGTTATTGAAGCTTGTCCCCATTCTAGAATACGAGACTTTAAGCCCAACAACATCCAGAACGGAAACTAATATTGGTGGATCACACAAAAATGTATCTCGGTGCCGGAATCGAACTCACAACTTCTCATTTACTGACCTGTTACGCGACAGAGACTGTCAAATCGTTTTGTGGTCCATACTTATTTATTAAGACATCTCAGATAATAATGATTTAAGTAAATTTTGATAATATTAATTAATGTTAGTTGGTCTGACAATTCAACCAAATTGCCTTGTCCAATGGTAAGTGCGATGAGTGACTTCCTCATTCACGTCCTTATTCTGTGTACGCAATAGGGCTCTGTACAAATACATCATAACCTGCTATTTTTAATTTAAGGGAGAGAGTGAAACACTTTGGGGTCTTAGTCTATAGGAATGGTCTAGAAAAATTTACGCTGGCATTGCGGTGACGTCAGTATACATAGTGAAAATTGGCACGCTTGGTTCGGAATGCCTCCGCTACACGCTCCCAATCACGCCGTGCACGCAAACCTGATACAAATTAGCGCAAAATTGCTTACGGTACCGCTTGCACTCGTTTCTTTTCACTGATGCATGTGAGTGTCGACTATCGACCGACGAGAACCGAGCGCCAAATACCGGGTGCCGAGTACCCAATCGAGATATCGACGAACGTGTATGGAACTCTTTAATTCTTAAATAACAGGTTGAATTAGCGGACCCAATCAATACCTGTTGCTTTTAGTATACATTTTATAAGTATATCACCATGAAAAAAATCAGAATACCCAATACACAACACTCGCACACAAAACATTATGTGCACATTATATGGACTGTACTATGGCATCCGGAGGCTCAAATCCTTTTCCTAATCCTTTCCTTTTAGGTCGGCATCCATTATTTTTCAGGTATTGTGGATGTTCATGCGCGGTGGAAACCACTTACCATCAGATGACCCACTTGATCGTCCGTTGACCTCTGCTATAAAAAATAGTAGTACTAAAAACTTCCACTTCACCCGGTCCTGAACATCTGTAGTGACACCATTGGCTCTCATATCTCCCTGTAGTACGTCAATACAGAGTTTTTAGTGCCGTCCGCGGTATTGCGCCCCTGGCACTGTCTGGTTTATAACAAGAATTAATAATCAACTCGGATGATACTCCTGTTTGACAAAAAACAACGCGATCTCAAATCCAATCACAGATTGTGTTGAATAAATGTTTGTATGAAAATTACACGTGAGTTAACCGGGAATGGAATTCGTGTCCGGTATGCCATTAGGCTTTCCTCCTATTATATCATAGCCTTTGCTATCTAATAATAAGAATTGTATCAAATCTTTTCGGTTCCGTATCACTACATGGGACGCTAATAAGCTCGGCGAAATGTGTTCTAGTACCACCTCCACCTACCCTTTCAGGGATTACAGGCGTAAGAGCGTATACAACTAATTATATAATATATCAAATCAGTTCTCCATGATACATTGTTTCACTGCTTGGCACGGGCCTCCTCTATTAATAAGAACAGTTTAGCCTTAGTTCATCACCCTGACGTAATGCAGCTAGACTTTCGAAATTATTATAGAAAACTCTCAGAGTATGGCCTTGGGGCTGGTGTTGAACCTACATTTTTTTCATCTCAACAATCCGTACCACTCCCCACTAGAGTATCGCTGTTTGTTTCTTGCCCTTACTATAAAAAAAAGAAATCATTATTGGTCATGAAGTGCATTCAATAGCCAAGAACGTAACTACGTTATGTGTTACGGACGGCTGCGAGCAGCGACCAGTGCAAAGTAATAGCATTACATCGGAGATCGGAACCTGTTACATTAGCATGATAGCAACAGGTGGCACTGAAGAGCGACGCGACGACGCGACGCCGCGGCTCTACTCCCGCGCGTTGATGTCTAATGTTAGACGGTACACACCACTCACACAGCCTAAATAACCGCCTGTATAATTTATATATTTCTACTTTCATTTCTATAATTTTATTTATTTGTGTCTTAGAAAAGAATAACATAAAGATGTATATTATTCGGCAATATATATTAACCATTACATATTAATCAGTAACAAATCATTTAATTATATTTTTTTAATGTGATGTAGATACGTTGCAGTCCGTTTTGCCTATAGCATGAGTAGTCTGGCTCAACCGGGGTAATACCACTAACCCACAAGAAACCACCGTAACCTCCTCCTATATTTAGGCCTCAGGAAATCTTGCTCACCGTCACGAAACCCACCAGCAAGCTGCCGCTTCGCATTGGTTTACTTTAAGACGTGGTAGTACCACCACTAGTGGTAGTACCCGGTTGTCCGGCTCATTCTATCTAGTGTAAAGGACATTGAAGTCGGTACATTATTAGGCATTATGAGACCTAACATGTTATGTCCCGGGGTAACGAGCACATTTCAGTGCTATGAGTATTTTGTAATTGAAAGATATGTGCGGTGTCGCTTTATTGAAATGCTTACCATCAGACTAGCGTCCTGGTCGTCTCGACATTTGGGCTTAAAAGAGAATTAAACCCAACCTTTTGGTTAAACCCAAGTCATCGTTGGCTCCTCAGCTGAAGTACGCTGCCACTGAGGAAATGTATTAAAAGGCATATCTTCAGCATTACGTGTATTGAATAGTAAACAATACGGTGTAAGTATTCACACGACACTCTCGTCGTGTTTACATACTTGAGAGCCTTCGTGGCGCAGTGCGCGAGTAGCTGCCTGTAAAACATAAGACCGCAGGATCGCTCCCTGCGTCAAGACAATATTTGTCTGATCTACTAATATTTATTTCGGTTCTGGGTGTTGTGAGATTGAAAGTTTCTCGAAGTTTTTGGTACTTACGCCACAAGATGATCGTACCTTACTATGATGCTATGGAGTGACTGTTGAGTGTTTAAAAAAAACATATTTCATTTCAACCGACCTAAAAAAAGGTTGTTCTCAGTTCGTCGCGTATATTTTTATGCCTATTTTATATATGTATATGAATTCGGAATATGTTATTGTTACTGCATATACATTTATTATATATGTATATGAATTCGGACTGATTTTGATAAATCAGTTTTATTAGATTGCATTTTGCTATTATAGCTAATAAGTAGCCAACAATGGCTTATAACGAATATGCCCGCGATTGAATTTCTAATCGTCATCAATTTATATAATGGAACGGAACCTTTAACTAACTATTGCATCTGCTTGCTTAGTCATAGTACATTATTGTATTGTTCAATGTGGTAGAGTCACACTGTAGTCAGTTTTGTCTACAACATGAATGGGCCGGTTTGACCGGATTGTTATCGCTATCTTTCAGGAATCACTACGTATTTCCGTCACATGATGTGATAGGGAGGCGAGCCTATTGCCATACCAGGCATAATTTCGGACTCCGGTCTGATACTGTGCTTCTGGTGATAAAAAAAATAAAATAAAAGTGTGCGTCTCGGGACGCTCGACAGAAGTGATAACTTAAACTAATGTGGGTTAAAGTGAGAGCGGAGGAGCCTGCCTACTACTACCGTATGCGTGAGAGAAAGGGAAGCCAGAGTGACGCCGTAACGCGTTACGTTACGAAGTCCAGTCGAAGTCTTGTCAAAATCCGGTCAAAATCCGGTCAAAGTCCGGTCGAAGTCCGGTCAAAGTCCGGTCAAAGTGCAGTCAAAGTCCAGTCAAGGTCCTGTCAAAGTTTGTCAAAATACGGTCAAAGCCCTATCAAAGTACGGTCGAAGTCCGGTTAAAGTCCGATCAAAGTCCTGTCAAAATCCGGTCAAAGTCCAGTCAAAGTCCGGTCAAATACCAGTCAAAGTACTGTCAAAATCCGGTCAAAGTCCAGTCAAAGTCCGGTCAAATACCAGTCAAAGTCCTGTCAAAATCCGGCCAAAGTCCAGTCAAAGCCCTGTCAAAGTCCGGTCAAATACCGGTCAAAGTCCTGCCAAAATCCGGTTAAAGTCCAGTCAAAGTAATGTCAGTCTTGTCAAAATCCGGTCGAAGTCCGGTTAAAGTGCAGTCGAAATCCGGTCAAAGTCCGGTCAAATACCGGTCAAAGTCCTGCCAAAATCCGGTTAAAGTCCAGTCAAAGTAATGTCAGTCTTGTCAAAATCCGGTCAAAACCCGGTCAAACTCCTATCTAAGTCCGGTTAAGGTCCAGTCGAAATCCGGTCAAATACCGATCAAAAATCTGTCAAAATCCGGTCAAAGACCAGTCAAAGTCCGGTCAAATACCAGTCAAAGTCCTGTCAAAATCCGTTCAAAGTCCAGTCAAAGTCCGGTCAAATACCAGTCAAAGTCCTGTCAAAATCCGGTCAAAGTCCAGTCAAAGCCCTGTCAAAGTCCGGTCAAATACCGGTCAAAGTACTGCCAAAATCCGGTTAAAGCCCAGTCAAAGCCCTGTCAAAGTCCGGTCAATTACCGGTCAAAGTCCTGCCAAAATCCGGTTAAAGCCCAGTCAAAGCCCTGTCAAAGTCCGGTCAATTACCGGTCAAAGTCCTGCCAAAATCCGGTTAAAGTCCAGTCAAAGTAATGTCAATCTTGTCAAAATCCGGTCGAAGTCCGGTTAAAGCACAGTCGAAATCCGGTCAAAGTCCGGTCAAATACCGGTCAAAGTCCTGCCAAAATCCGGTTAAAATCCAGTCAAAGTAATGTCAGTCTTGTCAAAATCCGGTCAAAGTCCTATCAAAGTCCGGTCGAAGTCCGGTTAAAGTCCAGTCGAAATCCGGTCAAAGTCCGTTCAAATACCGGTCAAAGTCCTGCCAAAATCCAGTTAAAGTCCAGTTAAAGTAATGTCAGTCTTGTCAAAATCCGGTCAGAGCCCGGTCAAAGTCCTATCAAAGTCCGGTTAAAGTCTAGTCGAAATCCGGTCAAATACCGGTCAAAAACCTGTCAAAATCCGGTCTAAGTCCAGTCAAAGTCCGGTCAGATACCAGTCAAAGTCCTGTCAAAATCCGGTCAAAGTCCAGTCAAAGTCCGGTCAAATACCGGTCAAAGTCCTACCAAAATCCGGTTAAAGTCCAGTCAAAGTAATGTCAGTCTTGTCAAAATCCGGTCAAGTCCTATCAAAGTCCTGCCAAAATCCGGTTAAAGTCCAGTCAAAGTAATGTCAGTCTTGTCAAAATCCGGTCAAAGCCCGGTCAAATACCGGTCAAAGTCCTGTCAAAATCCGGTCAAATACCGGTCAAAGTCCTGCCAAAATCCGGTTAAAGTCCAGTCATAGTCTTGTCAAAATCCGGTCAAAGCCCGGTCAAAGTCTGGTCGAAGTCCGGTTAAAGTCCTGTCGAAGTTTGTCATAATCCGGTCAAAGCCCTATCAAAGTCCTGTCAAAATCCGGTCGAAGTCCGGTTAAAGTCCGGTCGAAGTCCGGTCAAATACCGGTCGAAGTCCGGTCAAATACCGGTTGAAGTCCGGTCAAAGTCCGGCCAAAGACCTGTCAAAGTCCGGTTAAAGTCCGGTCTAAGTCCGGTTGAAGTCCGGTCAAAGTCCGGTTGAAGTCCGGTCAAAGTCCGGTCCAAGCTGACTGGTCACTGTGTGACGCCACCTGGGACTTCGAAATTATCGATGTTCCAGGGAGGTCAGCTAACGCTGGCTGGTCGATGGACCGCTCGCGTTACGGAACGTTTCGGTTCACCCTCCCATAAGAAGTTATCACTTCAAAAACTTAATATCACTTTTATCCGACCCGGGGATCGAATCCGAAACCTCAGCACAGCATGCGTACCGCATATGCATTACAAGGTATCGGTCACCATGGCAGTAATTATATAAATTACATGTTTAATCCAAATGGAAAAACCACTGATAATGTACTCTAAGATATGATAAAATGTTCACTTTCATGCTAATTCCTTTGTCAAACAAGAAACGGTGAGCCTAGTGTGAGTTTCTACAACTGTCACGCAATTATACGAGAAATATACAATGTATGAACTATAATGATCTTAACACGTTTCCAATACAATCCGCTGGGAACGCTGTTAAGATCTACATAGGAACGTATTTTCGTAAACATGGATGACATGACAACTACCGAAAAATTCTTAAGGCCACCAAAGGCATAGCAAACAGGGCGAATATATCTTTCAACATGATTCAATTCCGTATTTCTATATGTCTAGACTAAAGTGAATCTATATATTACAAAACAAAAACCCGTCGCCACGCTTTTGGTTCAGTTATAGACAAGACAGAGTTATAAATAAAATACGTCGAATACAATATAAAATCATTTATTCATAAAACAAAACTCATTCTACAATTATTATTATATAATAGGCACATTATATTACAGTATAATTGATAACTGCAGTATGAAATACGAGTAATGAGTGTGAATTAAAACGGAAAGTAATCACTCAGCAAAATAGGTGGCTCAGTTGGTAACGTGTGTCCGTTATAATTTGTTGAAAAGTTCATTTTCAAATTTCAAGCGATTCAGCAGTTGTCGGGAACATGCCTGGACTGTACGGAACCCATCAGCAAGCTGCCACTTCACGTTGGTTTACTTTAAGACGCGGCAGTACCACCGGTACCGGTAGCGGTACCCGGTCGAGCCATTCCAAAATACAATGATATGATCTGATTGATGGTGCAAACCCTTAACATATTAAAGTGAAAGTTAATACTTAGATTTATGGGCATAAGTCACATTTAGTTTTGTAACAAACTATTAATTAATTAAACTTACCAATAAATAAACATTTTTCACATTAACAATACATTTTGAAGGACCAATTCCGGGCTTAGAGGTTTCCGGAACTGGACCCTTCCATTATATATTTTATTAATTCTTACACTAGACTATAATAATATTTAATAATTACCTTAAAAGTACAGCTAACTTAAATAACAGACTTAAATTCACTCCCTAAAGTTCGAGATACATAAAAAATATGCGGCGTCTGCATATTGTTTCGTTGCGTTAATATGGCCGTTTGTGGTAGAAAAGGTTGGTGAAAAGTGGCAAATGTCGCAGTTCGCACAGATTGCTCGCAGCTCGCACTCTAAGTGTTGCAACTGCAGTTGTCAAAGCGAGTTTATTGAGAGTACACATACGAGAACATCACTAAAAGAACTCATTTGAGGACTCTAATGTGATATGTACTTATAATTATAATGCTAGAGACGCTTACATCTCTAGGCCATGCCATTGTATTTGGCAGCCTATTGCTGCCGACATGTGTGCAATCATTTCAAGGTACCGATAACCAGTGTAGTAATCATACACGGGGATGCTAAAACGGACTAAGCGACTCTTCTACACATAGCATGTGTTATAACCTATATTCCTAAGTAGGTTAGCCACGGGATTGACCTCAATGTGGGCTAAGGTTTACATCCAAAGGAGAAACTCCAGCGAAAGTAAAATAAAAGATCAGTCAGTCACGGAGAACAACGAAGAAACAATGTCAATGTCGCGCACCACGCGGCGATATTTTGAGTAAGGCGTGATAATATTGAAAAAATAATTAGCTACACACAACGGTATCCAGAGTGGGGTAAGTGCCCTACTTACTCCATCATGGCAGAGGTACATATAATGCATCCGCGATTTGCAGCGTTCCGTCTCATGACTTAATGGCGCACATATTGACATACCGAGGACTAATCTCAATCACAGGCAGCTCATGAATGTTTTTATAATGTGAAACTCAACAAATTGGAATTACTCGCCCTGCGAATCGAGCCATGGACCGCATCGGTTTCACGCCTATGTACGTTACAACTTGACAAATGAAAGGATACTTGTAAAGGCAATGTAACCGCCGACAACTGTCTGAAGGAGGGTGGAAGGGGGAGTAATCAATGTATATTTGATATCGTTACAAAAGTGCTTCGTGGACACTGATTCGATGTACATAGTTGTGTTTACGGCGCGTTAATAGCGACATAAATTTGAATGTTAATGGCGGCCGCGCTCCGCCGCGCTGTGTCGCGAGCGTGTTCCACCAGACGGACACTGTGCAACCTGCCTGTATAGAGTAAAGATAACATTGTCGATAATACAATTCAAACGATGGTTTTTATACTTAGAAACAAATATTTTGATCGTCCAATTTCGACACGCAGATGACAAGTATTCGATGCTTTTGTCACTGTCCAAGCTAAGGTATCGTAACCGTGTGATCCGAATAAATAATCGATATAGAGTATCGATATCCCGACCCCTAATAATAAATAAATACATCCCACAATCACACACATAGTCCTGACCCCACAGTAAGATACCGGGTCTTGTGTCGTGGGTATCGGGAACTACGAGAAACTTTCAACTCAACACCCAGACCCCAAAACAAATATTTGTTGAACACATAAACATTTGTCTCGGTGTGGGGATCGAACTCGCGGCCTCGCTTCACAGCCGGCTACTCGCCCGCTGCGCCACGGATGCTGTGAAAGATATCTTACGATAAACCGGCGCTGAATGCGGATTGCAACTCATTTCCGGCGACATGTTTAAGTATACTGGTCCCCACCTGCGAGGTGCCTCTCGCCCCGCCCTCAACCCATGTCACTAGTTATGGAGTAATTGCTTTCATCTCAACTAAATTAGTAAGTAATGTGACCAGTTTCAACAGCATGAATGGGGCGGCTGGACCGGGTAATAACACGTCAAACAAATCTGAAGTGATGTTGTGCCACATGCGGCCAGTGAGATTACTGATGGCCAACCAGCTAAAGTCCTTAAATACCCTTCATTTGGCTGACAATATTCCCGCGATTTTTCACTATAGTTTTATGAGACAGTGCAGGTGCTATTTTCTTCGAGTTAGCTCATTCACTTGATAAAACTGGTTATAGCACGACTCTTCCAATTGTACGTATGTAATTCAATGGTATATAGGTATATTTATGTATGGTGTAGCTACTGGTAAAGATGCGGGCACGATGTCGCCGCCACGTCGGCACCGCGTCGCCGCTGCCTCGCTGGCCATCACATATTGGATGGGTGCGAGCGCGACACTTGCTCAAGGCTGACTGCACCTGCGGCACGCACACTCGCACACCACACCGGTGCGTCTATTAATAGCGCAGTCTATGGGCCGCCCGACCGTCGCCACCGCGCGCCGGTTCGATTCCCGCGCGACACCAAGAGCACCGCCTCTGCCACTTTGTTTCCTGCAAATAGCCACAGAGTGGAAAGCGACGATACCATATTGATATAATAATCACAACCCCTTCCGTTTTCAATCCCTTAATCACCCCTTCCCTTATAATCATCTAAGCACCCATGATTCTTCAGGTATTGTGGATTTCTATGGGCGGTGACGATCATTTACCACTAGGTGACCCACTTGCTCGTTTGCCGGCCTCTACAAAAAAAAATATCTGTTCGTCGACTTTGTCTGACCATCATAATATCTACAACTATATTCGACCTGCTTAAAAATAATGCATTTATTGCTCAATTTTTAGATTTTGTAACTGTTAGAGTATGTTTTGTAAACACTATGATTAGGCCGACTCGACCGGAGTAGCGCTACTGTCGCACAGAAAACTGACGAGAAGAGGCAACTGACTGTGGCGTTTTATACAATGAGCGAGATTTCTGAAAGCCAATCCTGCCTTTCTAATCACTTACCATAATTTGACCCGCTTGTACGTGTGTTAACGACGGGTATATAAAAAACGATGATGCATCTAATTCTGTTGGCGCCCATCATCTGGCCATCGTAATCTTGCTACTACGGAGAAGGCGGCCGCCCTCTCTGGTAACCTACAGTACACTATACACTACAGGTCACCGCGTGAGTCCCGACTCTGCACCGCATCTCTCTCACGGAAGGTTGCCAGGGTGAGTGAGATCCATCAGCGATAATATTCCCGTAGTGACGTCACAGCTCTCGTTACTACGTAAATGTAAGTTTCTACTACGTGATTGTAATACCTACTGGTGGAACCTTCGTTGGTTTATGAACTAAAAATGTTGTTTAATAAATAAATAAATGCACTCAGCAGTCACACACATAAGGTATTTATTACGCCAGGTGGTAGATCCATGCTGTAAACAGTTTTGTCTACAGCATGAATGAGCCGGTTCGACCGAGTTGTTACCACTGTCTCAAAGAAAATCGACGTAAACTAGCAGCTTGCTGGTGCGTTTCGTACAGTGAATGATGGCTCAGCCGAAAGCCCAAATTTTCCACCCCTTCCCAATCACTAAATCATCCCTTTCCCTTAGGTCGGCGACGCATTCATAATTCCTAGGGTATTGTAAATGTTCATGGGCGGTAGAGATATTATTCCATCAGGTGACCCGCTTACTCGTTTATGGTCCTCTGCTATAAAAAGATAGAACCGTGAAATGAAAATAGGTGTTTAAGATTGTACCCGATATAATAATAAATACACCCAATAATAAATACACCCAACAGTCACACACAAAGCCCTGAACCCACAGTAAGATACAAGTCTTGTGTCGTGGGTATCAGGAACTACGAGAGACTTTCAGTCTCACAACACCCAGACCCCGAGACAAACATTTGTGGATCACACAAACATTTATCTCGGTGCGGGGATCGAACCCGCGGCCTCTCGCTTCACAGCCGGCTACTCGCCCGCTGCGCCGCGGAGTCTGTTAATATCAGATTTTCCCTTTAAACTTGCAATTACTACGTTTCGACACAATTAACACGTAATATGGTATTTTTTCAACCTTACATTTTGAAAAAGAATTGAAATACCTAAAGATCTTACCTAAAGTTTAGGAAAACTTTACCCAGGAAAACTTAAATGAAAATCTTGCTGTAAAGTTCCTCGGGGAACGGACGGGAATAGTCCCTTTCCATACGTGCCCAACTAGCACTTGACCTAAGAATTTAAGAATTTGAGAGTATTTTTAAGAATTTGTTCTTCAAATAACGTAGTAAAGTTTAAAATAATACTGAATTTAAAATAACTTTTTATAACTCCAACAAATATTTTCATGCTATCTAAATTTTTGAACATAACGGACAAACCACAGTATTTGTTAAATCATTTCGACACGAATACAATTCGACGCTATACGATGAAATACAAAAAATGTGTGTAATGTAATCCGAAGAACTTTGAAACGTTTCGTTCATTTAACATATACACGAATAATAATTAAGTAGCGGCCAAGAGTCGTGGCCGCATATTGCCGACACGTAGACTTCACTGTTCGACATTACTATGTCCCCAACGAACACATCTGCCTCTATCATACATAAAATAGTTATAGTACAACTTTGTGCCAAGTGAGTGCTTTATTCAATGAAAACATTGTTTATAGCATAGGCCGACAAATGAGCAAGTAGGTTACCTGATATTAAGTGATCTCATGCTGTTTACACATGCAGTACCATTGTGAAAGAGACAGTATATGTGGTGGAGACTAAATGGCATGGTCGAGGTGATGGATGAAGGGGGCTTGCGCGATCCTACGCATAATGAAACAGTTACGCTTATCGCTTATAAACTACATAGGCTCTCTGGTCTCGAAACGCAGCTTCTGGCGAGGTTCATAAGATAATAATAGGCTAAACTATTTAATGTGTCGAACGATTTCCCCGGATATACGCATAAACATATTATGGTTTAAGTATTCACGAGGCGGATTACCCATTGGAGGATTTCGCCCGAACTAATAGGATATTTTACGTCTGTTTCATTTATCATGTGTGCTTTGGAGTGGGTCAGAGATAGATTAACATGTTTGGTTAGTTATATAAGCCCATTAAACAAGTGTCGCTAGTTTCATGATCGAACCCTGCCAGACTAAATAGGAACTCGTTTATAGCGCACCACACGCGGCGTTTAATGCACGATGCTTCTTTATACTGATTACTGACGGAGTGTTCTAGGCGAACACTGATGATTCCATTATACATACACGTAACACAATCTAATGCGGTAACAACGCACTTCGATGTGTCGCTAAATAATACCAATATATCGAGCCGCATCTCGCGGCTCTGTAGAAGCTATCATACATGATTAGTTTTTAACTCGTGTGACAAAAATCCGTACTGAGGATGTTATGGCCTCAAGGCATAATCAAATACAAAATATACCTAAGGCCGGAGCATATGAAGCGATTCAATAGATTCGACCTGAGCCCAGATAAGACAGAAATCCAAAAAATTGTTGAGATAATTTGTTGTATGTTCAATCACCCAATCAGAGCATACTGAGCATTGATAGCCTCCGATGCGCAGTGGGAGCGTATCCGGTTGTGAAAGGAGAGTTCACGGGATCGATTTCCGAACTGAGATATATGTTTGTGTGATTCACAAATATTTGCTTCAGGTATGGGTTTGTTAGACCGAAAAGTTACTCATAGTTACTGATCTGATACCCACAACACAATACTCATATCTCAATGTGGGGGCCAGACTATGTGTATGACTGTTACTAACTGTTATGTGTTTATTTTTTTTTTAATTTATTTGATACAGATCCATGTCCTCATATCGACATCACTTTGGGCCTCGTGGATGCTCTTATAGTATACAATTAGTTTGTCAAACACCGCATAGCTAGCAATGTGTTTTTTATATTCAGACAACGCGTTTGCGCTGCTATTTTCAGCATGCTCTTTAATAATATCTTCTAAATGAGGTGTAAGCATCGGAAAGGTATACAAGACCCAGTTATCAAGTCTGCATGTTGCAACAATCGAGCAGCTTTTACTGAATTCCTGAACTACGAGGGACTCACCTAGACCATTCACTACACAATTCATGTAGGTACTACTATGAGTTGTATCTCAGTGCGGTTAGGACAATGAGTGTCACTGATGGGGGAAGAACTGGCTGAACTGAAAACAATTTTTATAGAAACAGTTCTACATATAAATTCCAAGCCATATGAAGTCGACCAATCTTCATGAAGCCAGCATGGTAGACAAAAAGCCATACCGCTGTCATTATTGTCGTTGTTATTATTGTTATTGCCCGTACTCAGCAATTAGATACATTTAATAAAGGGCTAAAATGTTTAAAAGTGCACAGAGTACTGAGTTTGATATAACATTACCCAAAGTCGGCGCTGCGCGGCGCCCGGGCGCCCGTCGTATAACCCCATCATGATTGTGCAGTTTTTGTAACATTGCGGAGAGTTCTCACAAAAAGTTAGCCAACCAGATTTTTTATAGTAACGCAACATTTTGATACTTTATATTAAAAAAATACAATAATATACTCAATACAAATAAATAAAATTTACGCGTCTGTCTGTGATTTCGAAATAAAAGCTTCTCGTTTGTTTGTCATGGCTAATTTCCAAAACGACTGAACCTATATTAAGGGGCTTGCGTTGGAAGATTTGAACCGTTCGGATAAAAATGTTGAACCGGATTGACCGGAAAAACAACGCGGGTGGGGCCGAGAGCAATGGCTAGTACTCATAATATGTACTCATATTAGGATAACTTAATCTGAACGACGAATAAGGTTAATAACTGCAACCTAACCAAATTATCAAAGTCGGCAACAACCTAGATGAATTACAAGTGCCTTGGATGGCATAGAAAGAAAAAAAATACTTTTCCATGTGTCACACTAGAAAACAAAGTACCTGATTGAAAGTAAAGAGATTTTAAAAATATATGTGATTAAAAATATGAGACATCTACTAAGGCGTCATAAACATCACTACGTACTACATTGTGAACAATCGCAGGCTAGCAATAAGAGGACATCGCTTACCATCAGATGAATGCAGAATGAATGGGGGAAGGGGTGGAGATTTGGGCCTCCGGATGTCTCACTCACCGTACGATACGCAGCAGCAAGCTATTACTTTACGGTGGTCTTCTGTGAGACAGTGGTGGACTCCATCGAGCCGGCCCATTCTTGCTGTAAACAAAACTGTCTACACCGTGGCTAAGTGTTGAGTGGTAGCACTCAAGCTTGGCGAGAGAAATAGATAAATGGTGATTCCTACTCGACCATAGGCGGATTCTCGCATACGAGAGTTGCCACCTAGTATCTAGTAAAGTACCTATGTGTTACGAGTCCAGCGATACGAACACAGTGGAAGGCGAGTCTCGCGACGCGCGACGTGCGCTGCATCGCAATACACCGCCACATTTTTAAACTTCCAATTATGAATACGTTTAGTATGTGGGAGCGAGTGTCCTCGACACAGCACCCTCACCTCGCCTCATACCGTCGCACTGCTATTTGCTATTACACCTCCAATATAACAAGAGGGATTCGATAAGTCGCACTCATCGCTTTCAGTCTGGACGATAGAGCAGATGTTCAGTTTTGTCTAAGGGGCCCAAGGAATTGAAAAGTGACAACTCCTTTTCGGCTATCTCGTGCGGTTTGTGTCAGACTTTATTTATATTTTATATAATTTTTAAGCACCTTTGGTCTAGTGGCCTGCTTAGGCTGAAAAACTGTGAGATCTTGGGTAGAAATTCGTATATCAGGTAATCAAAATCTGTTTGGGTCTTCTATACTAAAAATTACAGATGGTGTTGAATTTTGTGGCCAATATGGGACATCAATAAGCTAAAAGAACCGTGGGTGTACTAGTTACATCATCATCAAAGGAGTAGGCAGAGATAGAGAGAAAAACTGAAGGCTAATAATAACAACAACCATAAAATGCAATAGTACCGACTCAAGATTGATTATTATTTTAGCTTTTTTGCTATTTTGAGTCGGTTTTATTTTTGTCAAAGCAAGCAGCGAGAGCTCAACGGGAATTGGTACGGACTGTCGAAACGAAAGTCCCAGGTTCAAATCAGCCCCAAGAAATGCACCTCTGAGTTCTGACTTCTAAATTACTTATTTATAAATTGTCATTATCGCTTGCTTTAACGGTAACAAAAAAACATCATGAGGGAACCTACATATTTGAGATGTCATAAGATATTCAAAGGTATGTGAAATCTTCCAACCCACACGAGGCCAGCGTTGTGGACTAAAGGCCTAACCCCTCTCATTCAGTAGAGGAGGCCCGTTCCCAGCAGTAGGATCGTATAATAAAGGGCTGATATATTTTTTATTTTTAGTTATTTTACCTTTTTCAGCGCCTATAATAAATGCAACATTATATAATTGTTCATTGTTCTATCGTGTTATGAGTGTACGTGGATACGTTTTTGTACGTACGTTTATGTATGTAGACCAAAATAGTAACTTATTATATTAGATCCGAAAGTAATTAGACTTACGATAGTAACATTACTATCTATTACGAATGTTACATCAACAGTGATGTGCAAATATTAAAGTCTGTGTATTGTGTGAGCACACGTGCGGTGGGGTGCGGTGTGTCGTGCGGTATGCGGTATGCGGTTATAGGGCTGCCAACTTCTTTTTATTGTCCAAAAAACACTACTTTCGTCATCCACCCAACCATCCTCGAAACATCCATAAAACCTATTTACTAATGTGGTGAGGCTTACCGAGTTTCCACAAATTATGTTTACAAATGGTATTCAATGTCAAAATGTCCACTTTATACATATAAAAACACAGTATTCTTATTTTTCGTCTAAACGCACTTATATCTTACTGCGACTTGTTTTTTGTACAAAATGCTGGCAACCCTATGTACGGCGGTGAGAGCGGGCCCGCTGCCGTTTTAAAAACGAGAATTAAGAACCGAACGAGATCTGAAAGCAAGAAAAATAACGGTATCGGACATAACCGTCCGCAGCCGATAACCGAGCTTATGGACTGTGTATAGCAATGTACACACACACACACACACACACACACACACACACATGCGACCGCGCCGCACCACACCGTGGAGCCGAGCCGAGCCGAGCGTTACATGCGCGTATGAATATATAAAGTTTATCGCGAGCGCCCACGGCCGGCGGGGTCGCCGACCGCCCAGCCACCAAATGGACGCGAGAGCTGTTGTCATGTGCGGGACCCTCGCCGGCACACACTCGCCCACACTTGTCATCCGCACGCACACACACACGTGTGACAATTAACACGGAATCAGTGGTTGTGATAACTGCTAGTGTAAGTAGAGTGCGTTGATGTGCTGCTAAGTTAGAAGGCCCAGAGTCTGCTGCAGTGACTGCGACAAAAGAGCCTGCCACCCCCGATGGAAACACAAGAGCAGAAGTACGTACAGAGAAAGGTCAATGACAACACTGGTCATTTCAGCGTCGAGTTGAAACCAACTGAAATCGGGTCAACGTGTGTGTAAGAAACATAATCGGAGAATGCAGAGATTCTTATAATGAATGCCTAATAAACTGCAACACTGACCTCGCGAGCCTAGCTATATGTTGTAAAGTTGATAAATCAGCTAGATATAATGCCGGTATCTAACTAACTTGGATAGTCGTACGCAAACAGTACCAACGGAACCCTAATACTAAGCCTACGCCGCGCCGGATGTTACAGGGCTCTACTTTTGTACCGTTCTTGGTTGCTCACTGAAAATTTTACAGAACATGTTTTATTATAGAGAATTTCCCATCAAATAATAAAAAAGTACTTTAAAGGCATGTTGGTACGGAATCCTCGGTGTGCCAGAGTGGTAGGCACTTGTTGTTTTTCCAGACTAAAATAACAACCTAGCTTTAGTAAGCCAGCAAACTAGAGCCTGTTTCTAGTTCTGTATATAACTTACTAGCATGCTTAGATAAACTCAAAAAGGATCCAGAAAATGTATTATCCAGAAACATATAATGTATCCAACAGAATGTTGGTGACACTGTGACACTGGAGACCAGTAGGTGCGTAGCTTGAGCATGTGATAAACGCGCGCCAAGCGCATGCGCCGCAGGTGCGATCGGCTGACCTTTACCGCGGGAACCTGCCGAGCAGCACCCTCCCGCACCACGCCGCACCCCCGCCAACACTGAGCCTTCACCGTCCGTTACGAGTCCTCCATGCAAGTGCGACCGTTAATAAAACTGTAATTTGAACAGCACATGTGCTCGATGCCCGTAGCTTCATTTGCCTCTCAGGGGGTTTACACATGAATGTTCCACCGCGCGTTTTCAACCTACAATCAACAGGTACCTTCGCAAATCCATGTAGTCATTACCTAAACAGCTGTTGATGCTGCAAACACTACTTGATACTTGTACTTCAAAAATATACCGCCTATCTATAATCTGGGCCGAGTCGTCCTATTATATTATATAGATATAGCCCGGCACTAAGACAACGAATCTGATAGATGTGAGCAATACCGGAATATTTTCAGCTTTCCACAGTGATAACGGTTATTTGTATATATGAACAGCTAGTCTCCACCACATCACTACAAGAGTGCGTTACCCGGGAATCTTGAGCAGCTGGGAAAAGCAGTTTATACTGACAAACATTTTAGTACCGATATTATGGACAAAAACTGTTACGACCAAACTAAAACAATCCATGTAGTTCGATTTGCTAGTGAACCCCGCACCACACGAGTTTAAACAAATATGTTGGGAGTTAGGCCGGAACCAGACGCATGTTATGAAATGTGGTATGGCATGCAATTTTACGAGCATTTAATATAACGTAAATTCATCGTGTGGATAAATAAATAAATAAATACACCCAACAGTCATCCACATAGTCCTGACCCCACACTAGGTTAAACCTGTATCGTCGGTATCAGGAACTAAAAACTTGCAGTCCCACAACACCTAGATCAGAAACCAATATTTGTGGATCACATAAACATTTGCCTCGGTACGGGAATCGAACCCACAGCATCTCGCTTTGTAGCCGCTACTCATCCGCTGTGCCACGGAAGATGGCACTATACACGCCAAGCTCATATACAATGTAAACAGCCGCCAAAACATGCTATGTCGAGTATGGTATGGCATCAGGAATAGACGCAGCGACAGACGTCGGCGGCACTTGGTTGGCTGTAGATTCCATGACGCGTCCATTGCACAAGATAGATACTCCAACCATCTCATCACATGAGATAGTGATTATATAACTATTTAGGGTGTATATGGCATTTTTCATCACATAAATGAGATCGACCCTTAACAAGCCCACGAGCGGCGGCGGCGGTCTACGGCGATCCTCGGCGGGCGACAGAAAGTAACGCGATATTAATAGCACCGACACCGCCACCGGCCGCGCACAATGATCACTAAAAATAATACAATAATCTGGTCAGCGAAGCGTCGCATCGCGCGCGTCCCTCGCGTGCCGCCGCCGCGCCGCCACTCACACGCGCCGCGCTCGCCCCGCGCTCGCCCCGCGCTCGCCCCGCGCTCGCCTCGTGACACTTGTGTGCGGCACGGTGCTGGGTGCTGGGTGGTGGGTGCTGGGTGCTGGGTGCGCCATCCATCAGTTTGTATAAGTATATATTGTGACTCTCTTGGGATCCGAAAGAAATTATTTGGAGCCTTTATACCTTGGTGCTTGCTGAATTTCAATGATTCTTCGATACCAGTGAACTCGCCTCATTACTGACGCATATTTCGACCTTCAACGCACAACTGTGCAAACGAACGGCGCCTGAGCTCAACAATTCCATGCCGATTGGTATCGACAAGCTGTGTAAATTATTGCGTTCAACACTCGGCCGCGCCGATGCTGCCAATTTCACCTTACTTTAAGCTTTTCTAAAACGAACTACATTATCATGGGGTCAAAACTGCTTGTATCCTCAACGCTTGTTAGATTTACTCGAGTTGTCTTTATTTGTATCCGTTGTGAGTACAATAGAAACATCGACGATGACGTCACATAAAACAATACGGTGGACATTAATCCATAAAAAACTAATTGGAAATCAAAGTTAACTATTGAATCAAAATGAAACAACTTTGCGCTAATGACACAGACAAGAACATATATTTTAATCAATAGTTGCTACTAGTATGTATTATATCCAGAACCGAGAAGCCAAATTAGATGGAAAGAGTTTATCGTATGACACAATCGAGAATATAATATAAAAATCTTGTTTATTAGGCCGCGTCAAACAGTTTGAAAAAGGGCTCGTATGTCGCGAGCTCGTAAATGAGTTTTCTGTTATATTGTCACATTACGTGGTACTAAAAACGTTCGTCGACTAAATGGGACATTATTTTTATGCTGTGCAAAACTAACGTGTATCTAGTTGGGTAAAATATATTCAGAGTGCAGGCTTAGAACGTCTATGACACAACCATGTGACCGTTGATGTCTTTTGCAGGCAGACGCCGCGCCATGCCGCGCCGCGCCACCGCCGAGGCGGTGGCGGAGTGGCGAGGTGAGGGGAGGGGGGGGGGCGGGTTTACTTCACACACGCTATTCACCAGATACGTTAATAAGAATGGTCCAGCCGCAGATTAAGCGTTTACTCCCTTGATCTGCTGGAAATCATTTCAAAGAAACGCGTGACACCGGCCACAACCACAAAGTATATGTACTTATCGGAGTACATGCACTACACGCACACTATGATAAATTTAACAATTAATTTCAGAAACAACAATTAATTATAAAGATCCATCGTAATGGCTATTGAAACCCCCTTGGCTAGTGTTTAGGTTCTGTACAAATTTTGCAACAAACACGCTTAATAAATATAATAATTATTACATATTTTTTGTTTATCATTACATTTATAAGTTTGTACGGTGCAAGCGCATATTCCAACATAATCACGTAAACGATAAAGTAGCATTTTGTCATTGCATGCAAATAACATAACGCGTCCGCATCGCACATCATTAGTTATTCGTTAATATAAATTATCACTATGTAGTGAACTCACTCAAATTAGTGAAGCATATTATTATACCGTCTTTCATTTATATTATACATTTATACTATCTTTATAAAATCATACAATGTTGTTATAACCAACATTCGATTTTATATTTCTGCTCACCCTGAGCTAATCACTAGACCGTCGTGGTGATGAAGATATTGCTTTTAAATTAATATTCTTTATTGACTATGGGTCATTAATTTTGGTTGCAAAGTGTGTCACCTTGACTTAGTTAAGAGACTTGATTGTTGCAGTTATGTATAATGGACATTGGACAATCATTATAATCGCAACCATCGTATCGGACGATGCGGCGCGGTGCGGCGCGGTGCGGCGCGGTGCGGCATGGTGCGGCACGGTGCGGCGCGGCGGCGGTTTGATTGCGAACCACTGCACCGCTACATCGCATGGTTATAGGATCCTAAGAACAATTCAAAACGCGTTCTGAACATAAAAGACCATTTACACGAGGCCAGTCTATTGTGACATCCGACTATGCTTTAAAAATCTTTTTAAGCAGTGCTAAGAAAGTTTATAAGTAAGGCCGATATTTTTTAACCAACTACAGTAGCGGCACTGTAGGATGGCAATTGGGACAACTTACAATAGTGTTGTATAGAGTTATCAACTTTAGCCCTTGCCTTTTGCTAGCGGCTCTATATTTGATCATCACCTCGCGTTCATATTTACGAAATTTCCGAACATTGCCGAAGCGCATAATTTTAATCGTAGTATTGTACTAATTATGTAACAAACTCCATATCAGTACGATTGTGAGCTGATTATACCGATAAAGATTAATATAAGCCCTAGATACGGATCAAACAGTAGATATACACCCAAAAATATATGCGCAAAGCGGGCTTGCACTAGAGCATGCTATCGGGTTGTATCGTGTATGGAGGTTCCGCTACGTGTCCGCGTGATACTATTATACAATGCCAGGATAAATCCCCATTTAAATGAAGAGAGTTTATCGCATGTCTTAGGCAACAATTGAACAGAAAACTACCATGCATGAAGCCCCTTCTTGCAATTTGAAAATAGTACTCTGTTGATGCGTCCTCGTTATGATTTCTGTTATGACAGTTTTCTGTGATATTCTCGCCTGTGGTGAGAATCGATTCATAATCTCTCCAAATAAATAGGGCTTATATTCTACGAAAATTGCGTTGAGGCAAAAGTTCATAATATGCAATTTTTAACCGACTTCAAAAAAGGAGGAGGTTCTCAATTTGGTGAGTTTTGTTTTTACACGCTTTTTATTAACTTCACCTGTATGTTTTTATACACCGACATGCTAGGTGTAATTTCGACACCGACTTTTATGTTACCGAAAGGCATATATGCCTCGGGCATACGACTAAATAAATTATATACATTTTGTATGTATAAACCTAATCAGTGGCGCAGTGGGCACGAAGCTGACTGCGAAGCGAAAGCCCGTGAGTTCGATTCCCGCATTGAGACAAATGTTTAAATGATCCACTAATATTTGTATAGGGTCTGGGTGTTGTAAGACCGCAAGTTCCTCATAGCTCCTGGTACCCACGATACAGGTTAACCTAGTCTTCCTAGTCTTTCTTGCCCTTGTCCCGACTTCCATATCCTCCTAGTCCGTGAATCTCTTCATTTAAGGATGCCCTCCCTTTTCCCATGCTTGTTGGTGTGCCTTTTCCTGCCAGCCTATAGCGCGGCGGTTATTCCAAAGTTCCCTTAATTTTTAATTTTAAGATTGTCTTATTAATGACCGCTTGCCCCCGTAAATTTAATCGAAATCACCCTTCACCCAATCGAACCAAAATTGTCCCCTGAGCAAAATTCAGTATCCGAACCTATATCTCCCTCTCTACGAGTATTACCGCTCCTTCCATATATATAATACAAACATTTTATATAATATATCAGATAGTATGAAATGAAAAAAGCGTGTAGTGCATAATTTACAAAATTAACATATTTTACTGTATTTATTTATTTACGCGCCCCATACACCTCTCGCAACGTGTCGTGTGCGCACCGCCGGGCAAAGTGCAACGCGGGAAATGCACACGCGTCTCCGGGCCCTACGGATATATAGAAGAGAGAAGGTCGATGAAATGAGTTCTGAATTTCTGTTTGTGATGATATTATGACAGTCGTGACACAAAACTACAGCACCGGTGGCGCGCTCGGTTTAGACGCGGCACGCGGTGTGTATAAATAGCGAGCGGCAACAATGCGGCGTGCATCGCGCGTTACCCGCACAAGCCGCGCGTTTTTCACGCATTTGTGTGGAGATAGCGTGCAATGGCCCATTAACATAGTTGTAGGTGAGGGCGAGTGGTCCTCCCCGGCGTATTAATAACGCGACGGCTCACGGAGTGGCGCTCCCTGTACGCGTCATCTCCTGAAATACGGCCGGCTTTTATACGAAACCGAGTGGCTCCCGGAACCGGCCGCGCCGCGCCGGGCGCCGCGTCTCCACACTGACAAAATAAAACCGGCCCGCCGCAGTGCCAAACCCGCGGTCAACGACTCCCGAAATAGATGCACACACCACGACGAGCGCACCTATAGGAAATTAAGAACCGGTCCCGACCGCGGCGACACTCGCGTCGCTGATAAAAATTCAATTCGAAAGCGGAATCCACCTGAACGATTAATTCGCGGCGGCTTTCACCGCCCGCGACCGGGCCGCGGCGAACGCTCCGGAGACCGCAGCGGCGAGCGACCACCGCGACTCCGCGGCGGCACGCGCTGCCACTGGGCACTGGCTACATCGCGCCACACCGCACCACGTTCGCTTACACTGTTTGTTTACTAACTACGGGAGCACCGGCCACCAGCCGACACGACAAATATTACTAGTACTCAATCAGCTAACACTAACAGCCACAATCGACAATACAAACAGCAGGTGACCGTGTGCACTGTACCTGCCGAACTCGTTCAGAACGAGGCCGACGCCCGACGGTTACACAGGCGGAAACCATAATGACAATTAAAAACAGAAAGGAGGTTGCATTTCAAACAGCTACCAGAAAACAAGCCGTGAGAAGACTTTACGACTGGCTCGGGCCTTGACCCGCATTTTTATATTCCAACACCCAAAACTTTCCACCCACTAATGAATAATGCACACCATCTCGACGAGTAATCAGCCACTCTGGTGAATTAAACACGTCCAACACGACGGCACAGCGAAGACTGACGCCAGGGATCCGGGTCCCTACAAGGCGCATCATGTCCATGTCAACCGGCTGTGGCTCAGCGGAGAGTGGCCACTGCATTTGAAGCAATTCCAGGTGAATGCATCTTTAGGTTACGTTTACTGAAGACGGTAGCGAAATATAGTCTTGTTATCATGACCATCCCCGAGCCCTCAAAGCGAATGGCAACATACAACATAGGTAGGCACGTACAGGTCTCAGACACATATAAGAATTACGAAGCAAGTTTCTATCACATACGAGGAAATTATGAACATCAGCAAAAACTATACCCGACAACAGAGATGTGTTTCAAGCGGGTGCATGCGCGGGCGCGGGAGCGGGTGATACCAGTGGCAAGGTACGGGGCGAAGGGGCGCCGCGCGGAGTTAATGAGTCGAAAACGCGTGCTCGTTGCCACACCGAGGAATTTTAATTAGTTAAGTGGGTTACGTGAGCGGCGACGAGGAAGCGCAATGGCGCCCGCGCACCCGCGCCTACCGCGCCGAGCCAGCCGCACCACGCGGCATCGCCTGCCAGCTAGAACGTGGCGCCGAGTGCCGACCACTCGCGTGCATCATAACTCAACTGTGCGATACGAACGCAGGCTCTGTCGCCTACGGTGGTCGGCCAACGGCGCCGACTCGAACTGTCAACATCCATAGGGGCGAGGGGCGCGCCGGCCGCCGACACCGAATGTCCTCGACGTTATCACCCACACGTTGCATCAGAACCGAAACTGCCAAATCACACAGACCGAGCACCGCTGCCACGTTACGAAACTACCGAATACCGGTCGGGCTCGGACACACGTGACGTAACCGCACGCCGCACCACGATGCCTGCGGCCTGCGGGAGCTCCTCCAACTTTGGCGGCGGCGGCACTCCGGCGTTACCTGGCGCGGGCGAAGCCCGGCTGTCCTCGGCGATGACGAAGGCGGCCGCGGTAGAGGCGCAGACCGTCGATGCTCGACCGGTTCTCGAGCGAGCGAACGGCTGTCGTTGGGCTGCTAACGTGGAACGTGGAGCGCGGACGACATCTTTACCTGACAGTATTAGAAAATGACTATAGGACTCTAATGCTGCCCGGTAAGATGCGAACCGCCACTCCGACTCGTCGATGGAGGCGGCGAGGTCCGAGGGAACGGCAAGCGGCGAGAAGAACGTACACGGGTGAAGAGACGGCGCGGCGCAGAGCACACGTGCGCACGTCGAGGGCGCCGGTCGCGGACTGGGCCGGGCGGCGCGGCACAGCGCGCTCGCTGGGTGCGGCAGAGGCGGCGCCGCCGCACCGCACGCCCCACGCCCGCCGCACCGCCTGCGCCTCCTGTGCCTCCTGTGCCTCCTGCACCAGCGGACCCAGCAATGAAATAACCGGAGGTCCAAATTCTCCTCCCCTACCCAATCTTCTTTCCTTTCTTTTAAGGCCGACAACGGCAAGAATTTTTTGTCCATATACTTTTATAATAACAGGATGGGCAAACGAACAAATAGGTAGGTCAAAAGATGAATAGTCATCAGATTTTTTTATATAACATTGGCCGGCGAACGAGCAAGTAGGTCACCTAATGGTGAATGATCTCCACTGTGCACGTACGCCCACAATAACAGAAGAATCATAGGCGCGTTGCTGCCTTAAAGGAAAGATATATTTAAGGAATTTGGAAGGTGAAGGGGACTTGGGCCTCTGCATATCTCACTCACCGTACGTAGTCGGAGCAACAAACTTTTTAACACAGTATGTTACAGAAAGATTTGGCTTGTAGTTTTTACGACCGGTCACCAATCTGACGTCAATCCAGGAATTCAATAATCGATACCACCGACTATACTAGTTATTTAGCTTTTTAGTATTTTTGAGTATGTACGTCTTAATTTTCATTAAAAAGTGTTTATTTTACTATTGTTAGTGAAATAATCATTAAAATCGATGCACTAATAACGAACGTTTGAGATTTTCATCCCCGATTTCACCCTCCTTAAGGTGGAATTTCTTCTTGAAATAAATGATACCACCACCGAAGTAAACCCCAACGAATATAAACCAATACAATATCTGAATCGATCCACATTTGGCGAGGTTATGCGTGAACATTACTTATATAATAACTAGCTGACCCGCGCGGTTACACTCGCGTGCATATTACTGCTCCGCTTCAGTAGGCCATAGCATGCCGTCATGTCAGTCATGCCGCATCGTCTCCACTATACAAATATATGGTGTGAATATGACTTCAGTCGGTCAAGTTATTCAAATGACATACAACCTCTCCCCCCGTTATGAGTGTTTTCACATTAAGTACCTACACTTATAATTAAGGAATTAATTGTAAAATCTAAATTATACCTTTGCGTGGTGTGCTATAAATGATGTCTATTCTATTCTAATAATTATATGACTGGTGCTTTATCTATACTCGTATACTAGGGGGCGTGTTCCTTATAATATGTCGCCTGGGTAAATACCATCACTTCCTGTATTTCTGCCACCAAACAGCATCGGTCGTGATTGAAGCCAGTGGAAATATCAGGCAATAATAATAAGGAATTTAAATCCTTACATTTAAATTGTATCACTCAGATAATTCCCAACCTACGTAGGGACGCAGAAAGATGTCATGGGGGCGGAATACATTAGCCTTTTAGAAGCAAAAAAAGTGTACGTCTCGGGACGCTCGACAGAAGTGATAACTTAAACTAATGTGGGTTAAAGTGAGAGAGGAGGAGCCTGCCTACTGCTGCCGTATGCGTGAGAGAAAGGGAAGCCAGACAGTGTGGCGCCGTAACGCGTTACGTTACGAAGCGGTTAACCTTCCCATAAGAAGTTATCACTCCATTGGATTGCTCTGCACTGCACTGCACTGCACTCCAGTCCGGCAGAGTCCAGTCAAAGTCCGTTCAAAGTCCTGTCAAAGTCCGGCAAAGTCCGGTCAAAGTCCGGGTCAAAGTCCGGTTAAAGCCCGGTCGAAGTCCGGTCACAGTTCGGTCAAAATCCTGTTAAATTGCGGTCAAAGTCCGGTCAAAAACTTGTCAAAGTCCGGTCAAAGTCCGATGAAAGTCCTGTCAAAGTCCGGTCACAACCGACTGGTCACTGTGTGACGCCACCTGGGACTTCGAAAATTCACGAAGTTCCAGGGAGGTCGGCTAACACTGGCTGGTCAACTGACCCGCGTGACGTCTCACGGAATGTTCTCGAATATTCTCGAACCTTCCGTTGATCGATGGACCGCTCGCGTTACGGAACGCATCGGTTCACTCTCCCATAAAAAGTTATCACTTCAAAAATATTATGCGTAGATTAATTGATTCAATTGACTGCCTCGGTGGCGCAGTTGTCTGCGAACGCGTTACGACTGGTATGCTCGGGTTGATCCCCGGGTCGGGTAAAGTGATATTGGGTTGTCTATCACGAAATGCTCAGTATCAGACCGGCGTTTGGAATTGTGCCCGGTATGGCGATAGGTTCGCCACCTATCACATCATGAGACGGAAACAAGGTGGTTTGTCCCTCGTATGCGAGAGGCCGTCTGGATTGGTACAACCGCTTTGTCTATTTCTGCCGCCAAGCAACAGTGTGTAAGCACTGTTGTGTTTCGGTTTCAAGGACATTGAAGCCAGTGAAATTACTGGGCATTATGACTTAACGTCTTATATCTCGGGGTGACGAGCGCAGTTCAGTGCCATGCAGTGCTTTGTAATTCAAAATTCTATGTGGTGTTGCTTCTGTTAATGGGCAGGCGTAGCTTCAGGCGAGCGTCTTGCTCGTCTCGTCATTCAATCAAATAAAAAAAAATACGCTTGACGAAATGTCTGCGCCTTCGGGGATTATAGGTGTGAATTAGTGCGTATGAATTGATTCACCGGCCACACTATCAAGACGAAAAAAAGACAGGTTATTCAGCTTTGGTTTTAATCATAACTTAGCAGCGAAATAGCCTTGCCGTCAATAGTTGCCTGTCTTGAATATAGAATCGACCAACTGGTACAGAGCATGCAAGCTCAAGTACCTCATTAGTACTCTAATAAAGATTTGTACTATTTCGATAAAAACGTTTTACATTTGATTAAAGTTTATTATGTTTAACATAATTACACAAATGTCGTAAATATAATGTGCATGTTTTGTAATGAAAAAAAGAAAGGGGGCATGTTTATAGCATAGGCGAGCAAACGAGCAAGAGGGTCACCTGATGGTAAGTGATCATGGGTGCGTTGCCGACGTTAAAAGAATAATTAAAGGATTGGGTAGGGGAGGGAAATTTAGACTTCCGAATATCTCACTCACCATACGTAACGCAGCAGCAAACCGCTACTTTACGCCGGTCTTCTGTGAGACAGTGGCAAGGAACCGGTCGAGCCGACCCATTTATATTGTAGATGCGACCTGCACCGTACATATAGTGTTAAAACCTACACACCTGCTGTGGATCGCGTTCCAAGGTCAGCCAGTGTATATCCGGTTCTTCCGAAGGGCTTGCGACATGACTTGATGGTTGATTGGGGCACATCCTTGTATCCCTGTGCTTGCATTGGTCATTCGCCTGTGCTATCGCAGACAGGTCGAATTACTTCTTCCCTCTTCGGAGTGTTAAGCGTTTATACAGGCCGACATGATTTTGGTGACCACCGAAAACTCGTTGTTTGTCGGTGGTCGCTGGTTATTTTGGACTGCACTGCGCTTACCATCCGGTGTAATGCAAAAAGAACAAAACTGTCTACAGCGTGGCTCTACTACCCCAAAAAAATATTATTTATAATCCGGGGAGGCTCGACAAAAAATGGTTGGAAATCCTGCATTAGACAACCAATTTAGAAAGTACCAACTAGATATGTATGATAAATCTCTGCAAATGCCTACTTTATGAGCGTGATTACTTTTATATTGTTGTCAATTTAATTTGATAGATTATTATTTTTATCAGTGACTGGTGAAGAGTGCCTCGTACATGGCCTTATCATCTTATGTCTTGGATTGTCAAATGCAGTCAAGTGTCAAGCAGTCCTTTATAATGTATTATTATATGATTATCATGTGTGGCGGATATCGGAACAACCGTAGTTTTTAACCGACTTCAAAAAGGAGGAGGTTCTCAATTCGGCGACGTTTTTTTTTGTTTACTTTCATTCGATAGAGCTTAGATACGATGTGATCCCATAGAAATTTGGTTAAGATCTGATGATGAAGTACGGATAAAATAAAACTTCTCAACGGATAACAGGTCAATCGTCGCAATTGTTTTATTGTAGTGGAATTTACACACCATAGCTTTACATAACACTGAAAATTTAAAAATAAAATAAGCTTTAACAAAACTTCAAAACCGACTACAAAAAAATAACACTGTAAAGTCAAAAATAAAAATTTCTATAGGTCTATCTAGAGTCGGTGCAGTTTCAGTTGACCAGCAGAGGCACGGCACCGACTCCAAATACACCTATATAAATCGTTATTATTGACTGTTCAATTTATGGTCTTACAACACCGAGACCCAAAACAAATATTTGTGAGTGACACAAACATTAATTAATCTAGGTGCGGAATCGAACGTGATCTCTGGTGCCACAGTCGGCCACTCGACTATTGCGCTACGGAACCTATCGTAAAGTACCTAAGTTTTATTGGAACGAAGTTCCTTACGGCAGGCTTGGAGGGGATAGGGATTTTGCTGCGTGACCGAACTGAAAAAAATGTGATAGTAAAAGCGTAAGAAAACAGCGTAAGAAAAAAGCGTTAAAAGCGCCGCATAATCAGCCAGCGTTAGTTCCTTTTTGCCTGCACCAAAATTGTGTGCGAATTTCAGCTCAATCAGTTTTTAAAATGAAATTCATTCAGCCAGTTATACTTGAAGTATTTTTATATCTCCTTCGATTATTAAATTTTTAAAAGAATTTTACATAAGTTGATAAAAAATGCTATACAATAGCTTTACCGCGGCAGTCTCCGAGTGCTACACGTCTTTTTTTTATTTTGTTATTTTAGTTGATAATTTGTATTTTTTACAATTTGTGTCGATTCTACATTAGCCGAAGGAACTTCGTTCCTACCTGGTGTCCCACGACACACACCAATTTTATTCCTGGTTAAAACACAATACCACATTCTATATAATATATGAGTGGTAGAGTCACGCTATACATATATAGTTTTGTCTACAACATGAATAGGGCCGGTTCGACCGGGTCTTTACCACTGTCTCACACAAAACCGGCGTAAAGTAGCGGCTTGCTCCTGCGTTTTGTACGGTGAGTGAGATACCCGGAGGCCCAACTCCTCCCCTTCTTAATCCTTTAATTATCGCTTCACTTTAAGGTGGGCAACGCACCTATGATACTTCTAGTATTGTGGGCGTATATGGGTAGTAAAGATCACTTACTATCAGGTGACCCACTTGCTCGTTTACCTGCCTATGCTATAAAAATCTTTTTTTTTGTTATTTGATTGAATGACAAGACGAGCAAGATGGTAAGCGCCACGCCTGCCTATAAACAGAAACAACACCGCACAGAACTTTTAATTACAAAGAACTGCATGGCACTGAACTGTGCTCGTCAACCCCGAGACATACGATGTTAAGTCTCATAACGCCCAGTAATTTCACCAATTGGTCGGTGAAACTGTAAACACCATAATACCTACAAAAATCCATGACTTATCAACACGTCTCACAGGAACTCTAATATAGCCGTTTATATTATCTTGATCAAGAACTATCAACTACTACATTGTAATATGACAAGTAGATTTCTTGAAAGGTGAAGAAAGAGAAGAAGGTGAAGAACCTAAACCCTAAACCGTGTAGATGTCCGCAAAGTTTATAACATAAACTCACGTCTTTATACCCGAAGAGGTAGGCAGAAGTGCAACTAGTGTACCCACGTTTCGCCGAGCTTATTTCCATCTCGTGATGTGATAGAAGGCGAGCCTATCGTCATACCTGGCACAAATTTCGATACCGATCAATTCTTTTTTTTTTTTATAGAAAAATAAAAAAACTAAAAAACACGCTTTTATAGAAAGTCTAACTAAAAAATAGAAAATAAATTTTAAAGAAAACAATTTATTTTATTGTAAAAAAAAGCGTGGGGTACATGGTATCAATAGTTATAATTATTGTATTGACAGATATGAGTAGAAGGATTATCATTAAGATAGTATCTTAAAAAGCACCCCACGCTTTTTTTTCTATAAAAGCGTGTTTTTTAGTTTTTTTAACAATTATTTATTTTTATTTTTTTAGTTAAAATAAAAATATATTGTAGTCGGTTGAGGTCCGAATATCAAAAAAGCGCCATCAATTGACGCTCTTAGATACTACGACATTCCTTATAATTAAAATTCCTATTAATTAAAGGTCCAGAGAGTATAATTTCAATTGACGCAAATTGACAATCTATTGACGCATTCTTATGCATCGTGTAGATGGCGCTAAACTAAACTACACAATTATTTATAATTATTAATCACAATTTGCAATACTTTTTTATATATAACTAGTTGACCCGGTGAACTTCGTATCACCTACATATATTTGTGTAAAATGTGGTCAAAACTTAATACAAATGTTTCATTTACATTAAATGCAATTAAGTGAGGTACTGCACCATTGCACGTGAGGTAGCCCGTCGCACATTTAATTGACTTCGACGACCTAAGTCAGATCGTCTTCCACCTCCCCCTGGTGGGACAGTCCTGTCCCTGTCCCTGTCCCTGTCCCTGTCGCTGTCGCTGTCGCTGTCGCTGTCGCTGTCGCTGTCGCTGTCGCTGTCGCTGTCGCTGTCGCTGTCGCTGTCGCTGTCGCTGTCGCTGTCGCTGTCGCTGTCGCTGTCGCTGTCGCTGTCGCTGTCGCTGTCGCTGTCGCTGTCGCTGTCGCTGTCGCTGTCGCTGTCGCTGTCGCTGTCGCTGTCGCTGTCGCTGTCGCTGTCGCTGTCGCTGTCGCTGTCGCTGTCGCTGTCGCTGTCGCTGTCGCTGTCGCTGTCGCTGTCGCTGTCGCTGTCGCTGTCGCTGTCGCTGTCGCTGTCGCTGTCGCTGTCGCTGTCGCTGTCGCTGTCGCTGTCGCTGTCGCTGTCGCTGTCGCTGTCGCTGTCGCTGTCGCTGTCGCTGTCGCTGTCGCTGTCGCTGTCGCTGTCGCTGTCGCTGTCGCTGTCGCTGTCGCTGTCGCTGTCGCTGTCGCTGTCGCTGTCGCTGTCGCTGTCGCTGTCGCTGTCGCTGTCGCTGTCGCTGTCGCTGTCGCTGTCGCTGTCGCTGTCGCTGTCGCTGTCGCTGTCGCGTCCCGTCCCGTCCCGTCCCGTCCCGTCCCGTCCCGTCCCGTCCCGTCCCGTCCCGTCCCGTCCCGTCCCGTCCCGTCCCGTCCCGTCCCGTCCCGTCCCGTCCCGTCCCGTCCCGTCCCGTCCCGTCCCGTCCCGTCCCGTCCCGTCCCGTCCCGTCCCGTCCCGTCCCGTCCCGTCCCGTCCCGTCCCGTCCCGTCCCGTCCCGTCCCGTCCCGTCCCGTCCCGTCCCGTCCCGTCCCGTCCCGTCCCGTCCCGTCTCTGTCTCTGTCTCTGTCTCTGTCTCTGTCTCTGTCTCTGTCTCTGTCTCTGTCTCTGTCTCTGTCTCTGTCTCTGTCTCTGTCTCTGTCTCTGTCTCTGTCTCTGTCTCTGTCTCTGTCTCTGTCTCTGTCTCTGTCTCTGTCTCTGTCTCTGTCTCTGTCTCTGTCTCTGTCTCTGTCTCTGTCCTGTCCTGTCCCTGTCCCTGTCCTGTCCCTGACCTGTCCCTGTCCTTTCCCTGTCCTGTCCCAGTCCTGTCCCTGTCCTGTCCCTGTCCTGTCTAGTATAGCGTGGCGACCCATCATCACGGCAAGCTTCGCAACGCTAACAATCCGGTTTATACCTGCGCTTATAGATGTTTCATATCAAAAAGACATCAAGTGTTTCATACCCAGGAACAGTTTGTATTGGAAAATTAAGTTGTCGTTTTTAGTGTTTTCCTTTACTAATTATTTATGTTACTCATTTTTTCTCATCGGGTAACCTTCCCTGAACTTCCACAAATATTACAAGATCAGAATTAGCCAAATCGGTACAGCCAGTCTCGAGTTTTGGCGAGACACACGCACAGCGATTCATTTTTATATATGTATAATATAAGATATTGCATTGTCATCGGTCCTTGATAAGTATGCCAAATTTCAATTTAATCTGACGTTTTAAAGGAGGTCAAAATCACGTTCAAAGACAAGTTACAGACAAACCTACCAACCTACCAACATACATACGTCTGAAGCTAATAAAAGCGTGTTAAAAAGGAGGCAAACGGACAGAAGGCTCGCCTGATGGGAAGTAATCACCGCCGCCCATAACACCTGCAACACCAGAGGGCTTGCAAATGCGTTGCCGGCCTTTCAGGAAAGAATATGCTCTCTTCTTGAAGAGTGATTTATCGAAAATACAAATTGTGATTATCAGATCTAGGAATCGAACCCAGGATCTCATGATTCTCACTCAGCCTTAGTACGCTGCAACTAGAATAATAGACCGAGTTGAAAGTTGATCTCAAACTTCTATATCGTTATAATCATTGATTTACAATTTATATATCGACCACAGCACCACCACGGTGCGCTCCGTGCTAGAGGTGACATAGTTGCTGATTTCCGCCAAGGAATCTTCAGGCTCGCACCGGCATTAATACTAACTTTGTATATTTTTTCACACGCACGCTCGGTGCCGATTACTACCGTTGCATCGCCCGTCGTCGGTATGTATGTAGGTACCGGTTCGCGGTCCGAATTCAAATGCTACACTATAGGTGGCAGCACTTTGCGTTGTTATAAATGCGTTAAGATAATATGGTTGTGTCAGATCCATTCAATTTGTGTTATTTAGAAAAATATATATTTAAATTAATTTCTAGGCTTTGTGCTAAACTAATATATGGGCTTGTTATGATATTTTAAAGTTTCCAGCTGTAAACTAACCTGTTAGCGACATCTAGTTAAATTATTATAAACTACACCTTTTTACTTCAATCTAGTTTTACATAATTGAAAAGGGTTAAAAAGTTTAGGATGATAATGAATGTACAGTAGAAGTACTCTTTATTTTAAGAGGATTTTTTTCACATAATTTTAAATATAAAAATTATAATAAATAAAACATTTCAAAATATAAAAAGCCACCGGTGGTTAGGACTCCCGAGTGAGGAACCTCCTAACCTTGGGCGTATATAATAATATATTGGGGGGTCAGGGGTCCGGACGCCCCGTTAGCATACGCAGAAAAAATATTCGCGGTACATTAGGTAGGGACTTATCCCCGGTTGCGATAGGCCGTCTGGGTCGGTACCAGCGCTTTGTCTGTATCTTCTGCAAAGCAGTCCTGGATTTGTAAATAGGCCGTCTAGGCGGCGGCCTATGGGCGGCTGCCTCTTAGGGGCAGCAGATTTCAGAGGACGCTCACTCGATTTAACTATAAAAGTCAAACTAGTTCACTGGTTTCCTCATGGTTTTTTAAACTAATACTTACGTTAAATCCATAGATATAAGTAAAAATATTAACTAAGTAAAAACCAAAAAATCAGCTGGTTAGCAATCATTTTTATGACCTCGTTATCGATACCTATTGGAAGCCCCTCCTTCCAATAGGTATGATTACTAACCAGCTGATTTTTTTGTTTTTACTTAGTTAATATTTATATGATTTAACAGTCATATTGTCCTACAAATAAAATAATAAATTTTTGAGTATCATCAAATCGAAATATTCTATCCTTGCTACCTTTGTTAGCTACCACAATAGAGAATTTTCGCATAGGGAATTGTTGGGCGTCTCATCGAAACGAAGCTACTCACGGAAAATTAGCTTGATAGTAACAAGTGGATCAGCTGGCCCAGGGAACCCGGACCATTAGTTATTCACTATCGAAAGCGATTAATATTTTTATTGTTAATGTTTATTGCACAAATCCATACACTTTTATACAGCAAACACAACTTTAAAATAGTTTTAAAATAAATAAAATAAAATAAACGATGAAACGCACTGTCACAATTCCCGCCAAAACCCTACGTCTAGCTTTTTCTTTTTTATTTCTGGCTTCGCATTATTATGCATTTCGCCAATGACGCTATGATCGATAATCTCTCACATAAAAGTGATAGTTGATAGTAGACAAGCGGTAGCTGTCATTTGTCCCAGCACTGATGCCAGATTGGGGAGATTCTCCCCACTTTTGGGGGGATTTTGTAGAAAAGGGGAAAATTTTTGATGAGGTAAGATCTTAGTGGGGATTTCCTTGTCTCTCTAAAAAACTTTGTTCTGTTTAAATTTAAAATTAAAAGTCATCTTAAACAAAGTTTTGATAACTTTATTTTAATACAAAAGTTTTATGTACAGTGTATAACAGGAGACTTTAACTTGCTGTAAAAATATTAAACATGGTTTTGACAGCACCTATGTATAAGTTATGACGAAAGAAGACTTTGAATATGAATTGAAGTGTCAGAAGACGGTGCCTGAACATGTTGATCAAATAAAAGTTCTTCTCCAAAAAGTACACGTCACGAGTACTCGAGCTTTTTTGGACATTTATTCATAAATAAAATATTGTTTATTTTTCGTGAATGCGATTATTTGATTATTATTATTATTGATTATTCATGATTTAAGGAATATTTACGTAAACCTTGGTGGGAATGGGAAATTATTGTCATCTGGCGACAATGTGTCCCTGTGTTGTCAGATTAAATAATTAGATATAAAAACTGCATAAACGGGCTGTCGAGTGGGTTCTCTTTCTATTGTAATATGCTGTAAATAAATGGGTGTGTAAGCGAAAACAAAATTAACTTAGGTTTTTGTAATAAAAGTTTCTATTTACTATAGTAATTGGGTCAATTATTCACCATTGTTTATATCTTGAAAATACATAATTATTTTGTGTTATTTTAAGGAGGTAGCGGTATCAAATTTATAGGCTTGGCGCCTGGCAATCCTGAACAGGAAAATATAACAAGTGGCTTCGTTGAGCTAGGTACTTATTTAGTTTGTTGGAAATATTATTTGGTAAAATGATTGTTTGATAAAATAAGTAGAACACAACAGTGCACGTTTGTGAGTAAATAAAGCATGGCACAGCGGTTCCCATCTGGTGGGCCGTCGCCGGCACCGCCGCCGGGCGCGTTACAACCACAGCAACGCTACCCAGGCCCGCAGCAGCCTCCAGGATCACCTATGCCTCCAAGGCCATATCCCGGCCCTAATTTCCCGGTAAAACTAGTCACTTTTCATGAACAACACCGATCTAACATTGGTTTTTAGACTTAACATTGTTTCGATTTAATCTTTCTACAAGTTGGCATAATATCTAGAAACACACCAATGTGTCAGAAGGGTAAAACTTTAGTATATTAGGGCACGATATGGGAGTTGGAAGGGGGTGTGGGGGGAGGGGGAAGGTGTCCCATGTCCCCTGGTACCACTCCCATGAAAAGGTGACGCACCATTCCCGAGAAAAACCAATTAATGTAACCTAACCTCAAAACACTTGTTGTCAAAACAAATTTACTTCTGCAACATCTCCGGCGCTGCGGGAAGTGCAGCCCCTTCGCCCTTGCGTAACAAAGGATAGGCACCCATGCTCACCTTCGCAGCTTCGGCCTCAGCCGCTACGGCTCGCACGGTTGTCTATCCTTTGTTACAGCGGGCGGGGGCTGCTCTCCCTCCGCGCCTCCGGCTTTTTAAAAACACTCTAGGGGTGGTAACCAAAAGTCTACGTGAAGTCGGGGTGCCCTAAGTCGGTTTTGGGACAAAGTCGACCTATTTTACCCACAAAGTGGGTACACTAACTACCATCAGAACATGATTTCTAAGTTGTTAAAAAACAAATAAAACAACAAACATGATATAAAGTTAACAAATCTCAAGGAACACATTCACGCAACTCGGGGGGAAACGGAATAAAGTATGAACCAAAAAGTGACACTGACATATAATCGGAATTTTTACGTTCCGTTTCATCATTTTTTAAAATCACAGACTATATATTTGACATATTAATAACGATTTCTTTGTCAGTCGCCCATAATAACGTTCCGTTTTACCTAATATGTGATTTGAGGTTAGAAAATATTTTCATTAATTTCTCGAAAACTATGCATCACCTTTTAATGAGAGTGGTATTGTTGTATTCAGGGACTCAATCCCTACCACCTGTGATCACTTTCGCCGCTCAATTCGTGCCCTAATAAACTAAAGTCCAGCCCAAAATAGCACTTACCTATTACAAACTACTGAAGTATGATTCATGCTGTTTGGTCAGATGATAGTTTGTGTAATATAGAGGCAGGCAGGCAATGTAAGGATTTCACATTTTAAGTGGGTTGAATATTGTACGAAACTTGGCTAAAAATGGCTGTGAAATACCAAACACTGTTTCTTAGAAACAAACATCCCGAGGCAGACTTTTCCCCACTTACTGTTAGGGTAAACTTGTTATATGAGCTGATCTGATCACTATTCTGCACTTGCAGTCATCCCCACAGCCCACCTTAAATACAAACAAATAGTCCACTACTGTTAATCATGCATGCTAGCTACTAAAGATGTTTTTTTTAGGATTATGGATGTCCCTTTGGACAATTCTGCCACTACTGTAAACTTTCATATGATTTTGCTTTTTGTAATATATGTAGTTATTATTGTTTTTATACCAAATGTTGGCAAACAAATTAGTGTTAGCTGATGGCAAGTGACCTCCACTGTCCATAAATACACAATATCGGAGACATAATATTATGTTGCCAACATTTTAGAAAAGGAATTGGGGTTGGGAAGATTGGAAGTGGGCCTCTGGTAACCGTACACTTACCAAATGCAACAGTAAACTGCCACTTTATTTCAAGTTACAGCATAAATAGGCTAGTTTAACTGGACTGTCTCGCAGAAAGCTGACATGAAATGGTAGCTTGCTGTTAGATTTCATCCAGTGAGCATGATATTCTCAAAAAGCCCAAATCCCACCCCTTAATCCCTTGATTATTTCCTTCTTTTAAGGTTACCAATGCATCTACATATGTGTATCCAGTAATGTGGGGTGGTGATAATATCTATGATTTTATGCATCCCTGATCCCTTTATAAATGATCCTTTGTATGTGTGGTGGTGATCAGGCACCACCAGATGATCAACTAGTGAATAATATGTCAGCTTTCTACTTTTAAATTAATATGTCCTGCTATTATTATTTGGATCATGGCATACAATCCTTTGGGATTGATTTCAGTTCACCCATCAGTTGCAACTTATGAAATATTTCAATTTTCAGCATATTTATTCCTACCATATCTATATTGCCTCATTGGTTTAGTGGCTTCAAACTTTGGATATTATACAAGAAAAGTCATGAGTTTAGGCCTATTTTTTTATTAATTGTAATTTTGTGTTATGGATAATACTGTAGGGATCCATAAAAATAACTCATATGATACAGTCATTTAAAAACTCCAAGCAAGATAAATGTATAATTAATTTTTATTATATTTTTATAATCTTGAAATATTGATGAATAATGATAAGTCACCTACAAACATTATATTCTTATTTGATCATATAATATGCACTATCTCTGAGATCTTGTTTTACATGGAATTAGGTTAAGTTGGCATTGTATATGCATATAAACAAAGATAAACTGGCAACATGCAGTGATTTAAATTGTACTGGCTTCTGTATGTATATACAGCCAGCCAGCTGCTGTGTGATATACAAAGTTATATCCAATAGGGTTCAGACATTCGTTTTTGAAAATAAAATAATTACCCTTAGGCTGCGGTTAGACGACGCGAAAAATTTCAGTCATAGCAAATGTATGTCTTATTAACTAGGACTTAACGATGAAATTCTTTGTGAGTAACTAACCGCGCGGCCGCGCTCGCGTTTACACGATCGCGCAGTCGCCGCGTGGTTGGAGCGTTGCGAAGAATTAAACATTATGGCTTAGTCAATAGAGTTTACATTAGTTTTTCGAGTGATTCGAGCGAGGCGCCCGCGCGGCGCCGCGCGGCCGCAACGCGGTGGTATTCCTTGTCATATAAACGCGCCCTTACATTGCCAATTTATGTTACAAGAAATGCCTATGATTCTTTTCTATTGGAGTATATTATAAAATGTGGTTTCTACAAAAAAAGTAAAAACCTTCTTTTTATGAAGTCAGTTAAAAATACGACAATTCATCAATACAATATTCTTAATATATCCTTGTTCCATGTTGGGAGGTGTGACTATAGTATTAAGATGTAACAAAGATTTGTTTTTAAATCATGGGATGCAGTGTGGCATGTGTGGTGTGCGTGTCATGTGCATGTGCGTTGTGTATGGCAGGCTCGCAGCGGTTTCACGCCGCCACCGGCAGGCGCGGGCAGTCCGGGCGGCCCCGTGGCGGGCGGCGTGCCGGGGCGCGCGGCGGCGGGCGCGTACGGCGCGGGGGCGGCGGGCCCGGGCGCGCGCCCCGCCGCACCGCCGCCCGCCCCGCACGCGCCGCACGCCCCGCACGCGCCCGCGCCCAAGCGCGCGGCCGAGGCTCGCGGCGCCGCGCCGCACAAGCCGCTTTACGGCGGGGAGCCGTACGCGCCGCCCGCCGGCAAGCGCAAGCGACGCCTCGCCGACAAGATCCTGCCGCAGAAGGTGCGCGACTTGGTGCCCGAATCACAGGCCTACATGGACCTGCTAGCATTTGAACGCAAGCTGGACGCGACCATCATGCGGAAACGTCTTGACATACAGGAGGCACTCAAGAGGCCCATGAAACAGAAACGGAAACTGCGTATATTCATCTCCAATACTTTTTATCCTGGTGAGCGCACATGTGTACTTTTGAAACGTTATTTGAATACCTTATGATAACGTTTTAAAATAATGTTCTGTCTTTTGTGAGTGTCAGGACAAGGTGACAAAGCCGTTCCATCGTGGGAGCTTCGCGTCGAAGGCCGCCTGCTGGACGATTCTAAAAATGATCCAAACAAAGTACGTTTTGCAGAATCTTTCTCGATACATATCAATATGCGCCATCATCACTGATTGTCATGTGACCAAATTTGCAGGTGAAACGGAAATTCTCATCATTCTTCAAGTCGCTCGTCATCGAATTAGACAAGGACCTGTACGGCCCCGACACACACCTGGTCGAATGGCACCGAACTCTCACCACTCAGGAGACAGATGGGTTTCAGGTACGACAATTAATTCGCCAATGTGATGATCAGACTTACTAATAAATGTACCCTAAACGGATATTAGATTTATTACCATGCTCGAATTATGTGAAACTGGTATATTGGCTTCATGGTGACTTCTTCTGTTCTGTATACACCTACATCATTTTGTAAAATGTAATCACTACCTTCAAATGTAGTATCACTGTGAATTTCGACATCGCTAAGACTTCTCATAAAAATATGGTCTTCGGTCCGATCTTCTAGAATACTGACAACAAGCACAATGTGTATTAGCGCACATGTAAGTGTCAGTAGTGATATTATGTTAGCCGGTGTACGTGTGCAGGTGAAGCGGCCGGGGTACAAGAACGTGCAATGCACGATCCTGCTGTTGTTGGATTACCAACCGCTGCAGTTCAAACTGGACCAACGTCTGGCGCGTCTGCTCGGCGTCCACACGCAGACCCGACCCGTCATCGTCAACGCACTCTGGCAGTACGTGAAGACGCACCGGCTGCAGGACCCGCACGAGCGCGAGTACATCGCCTGCGACCGCTACCTCGAGCAGATCTTCGGCGCGCCGCGGGTCAAGCTGGCCGAAGTGCCGGGACGACTCGGAGCGCTGTTACACGCGCCAGACCCCATCGTCATCAACCACGTGATCGCCGTGGAGCCGCCGCACGACGCCAAGCAGACCGCCTGCTACGACATCGACGTCGAGGTCGACGACACGCTCAAGACCCAGATGAACAACTTCCTGCTGAGCACCGCCAACCAGCAGGAGATACAGGGGCTCGACGCCAAGATACACGAAACGGTCTGTACTAATGACGCGCTCACTCTACAATACTTTCTCCACAGCCACTCTCGCCACTCAACGTCGAACGTGATTTCAGGTGGACACCATCAATCAACTGAAGACCAACCGCGAGTTCTTCCTGAGCTTCAGCAAGGACCCGCAGCAGTTCATACAGAAGTGGCTCGTCAGTCAGTCTCGAGACCTGAAGGTGAGATGTTATTATCGGCTAGCTGGCTAGGCTAGAGTATAGACGGTGTCGTCGCATCGATAGGTTTCGCTGAGCGTGTTTCTGTGTGTCTGTCGGCAGACGATGAACGGCGGCGGCGGCAACCCGGAGGAGGAGCGGCGCGGGTGGTTGTACGCGCAGCCGTGGGCGGGCGAGGGGGTGGCGCGGTACCTGCACGCGCGGCTGCAGGCGCGCCGCCGCGACCTCGACCTGGCGCTGCACCCCGCGCCGCACGCCTTCCCGCACCTCGCCAGGCTGTAGCGCACCACCACCACACGTTTATATCCTATACAGTAAATCGTATCTCTTCACTTTCGTGTTTTCTTTTCTGTTGCCCTTCACGTCTCGTGTGTTTTATCGCGTGTCAATATTACGTGTGAGCAATAAATTGTAACCGCCCGAGCGCTCATCCTCGCGTCGCCTCGACAAACAAGTGCGCACGAACTGTGGCTAAGGCGCCACACGTGTCCGCGCGATGAATGATTCCCCCCCCCCCCTTCCGCGCCACCCGGTCATCCATCAAACTGAACAGGTACTCGATCTAGATACCTGATTATGTTTTTAAATATCTATACGATAATCTGAAAATGTACAAATCTGACAGGCAGCGTCGCGCACGTTGATTTCACTGCGCACACGCGGTGACAGAGCCAAATGTAGAGGGTGCGAAAATTAGTACCGGCCGAGATTAGAGGTGGGCGCGAGTTTCCGAGTCGGCGTTAGTCATAGAGTCGTTAGATTTGGTAAATATTGAACTTTATAGCGGGTACATAAGAGGCGGCGCCGCAGCCCCCGAACAAACAGTGTCGACTCGTAATTCACACGATAACAGTTCCGCGGCGCAGATTTACACGATCACTCGCGCACGTCGCTTTGTCTCCGCGGATCTATCGTCATTGGTATTGTGGTATTGTGTGAAGCAGCAGCAGTGAGTGTAGGAGGATGGCGGGCGGAGAGTCGGTGCGCTCGAGCGGTGTGCCCAGTGAAGTGGGTTCGACGCCGGACGCCGCCAACAGTAAGTATCATCTACCTCTGATCAATTGCTGTTGTGGCATAACAGGGATGGGCGACTGATTAACGCTTTTCGCACGTCTGTGTCAACTAAGACGTATCTAATGGTGCCGCTAAATCAACAAATCAAATTCGTGGATTGCACAGAAGCATTTGCGTTAAAACGGCCGTTAGAAACATTGGGTATCTGATATACTTAGATAGATAACTCTTTATTGCACACCAATATGTAATACACACCAATACATAATGTTAATTGATTTCTTTTCACTACCACAAAAAGTAGTTAAAAATATAAACTGGATGTCGGAACAAGCACAGTGAAGGGTTCCGCAATGTAACCGATAATATCCTATATTTCAAAAACTATACAACCTAGGTTATTTAAACCAGTTTTCGTTGGAACAAACTGATAGGTTATACTATACTGTACTATACTACTTAGATTTTTTTCAGAATTTTCCACCTTGTAGTTTAAAAGTTAGAAGGGGTTTAAAGACAGGGCACGCATATTTTACAACCTAATGTCTACGATTTCGTACATTGGACCGTGTAATTGTCAGTTTTGCTGACATAACTTACGTACGACAAATATTTCTGATATTTCGAACGAAGGCGATGCCCTGCATTGACCTACGTTTTATAATAATTTTAGCTAACGTAACAGTTAACTCCTTTAACATTTTCTATATTAATTGATGTGCAATACCAATCGTCGAATTGACCACACACCTCACAATGGTACGACAATCGCTGAACTATAAAAGTTTGTGAATTAAAAATGTTTTTTTATGTTCTTTACAACTCTGGCCTACTTATGTTGGATCGATTTCATTATTCATTAACGATTTTTCGGTTTCTGTTTTTGTTAAAGATATCTACGTTTAATCGTATTTTCTTTGTAATTCAATCCGAGACATCAATAAATTTTAATTATCATTTCTTAGAGTTAAATATCCTTAGAGACGTTTATTAAGAGTATTTTTGTACCTAGTAACGGAACATAGGGTATTTTCCGGGTACAGAATATTAACTAGTAAGTTCCAGTGTAGTCACCTTGTCGTGCCACGATAAAAAACTAGCTCTAAGTGGAGAAACATAGGTAATCGAACTCTCATAAATTATCTTCATGAACGTTTAATTTCAGTGTTATTTTAATAGACAGATGCGTCACACCGCGAGACACTTACGAGACGCGTACTTATTTATCATATTAAATTTTGTAAGCATAAAAGGATGTTTAAATGAAAAATAAATTGAATCATAGGTAGATATATCTTTGAAAGCTAAATTGCATAAACTACTTGATTTTAGTAAATCAGTACTTTAGTAAGTACCAAAAACTGCTGGCCGACAACAACTGACAGCCTCCGTGGCGCAGTGGGGGAGTAGCCGTCTGTGAAGCGATAGGCTTGGGTTCGAATCTCGCATCGAGATAAACATGTTTGTGTGATCAACAAATACTTGTTTCGGGTCTGGTTGTTTCTCTTCAGAGGGCTTGACGTCAGGCACCCAACCGGTCGTAAAAACTACAAGCCAAATCTTTCTGTAACATGTTAAAAATGCATGTTGCGCCGAAACCGACCACGAGTGGGATAAGGGCAGGTGGAAGGAGAAGAGTAATTACCAAAGATAAAATTGAGTTGGGAGTGATTTGGTGACAAAACTAATCAAAATAGCGAATTTGAAGACGAATATTACAAAAACAAAAGTGATTTTGAAAAACAGTGTAAGGGATCTCAACTATTTTACAGGGTAAAGATAGTATTTACGCACGCTTAAACAAATTGCCGATACGATTGATGTTTTTTCGTGTACTCTGAGGGAATTCGCAAAGATATCGCTGTTTATAATATGTTATAATTGTATTCAAGTAAAATAAAAATTCGGCATAGCATATTCAAGGACGGTAACTCTACTGTATTAGGGCTCAACATGTAAAAATAGTGGTTATGTGGTTAATAAATAAATAAATTTATTAACAATTATTTGACATCACTATAGGTATTGTCGTCGTGTTTGACCGGGGCTTCTCTTCCCAGTATTTTGCCTTCCAGGATGTTTCTGTTTATGTTCTGTGTGTTTATACTCATAAGGTGTAGTCCAATTTCCCTATTACCATTAGATTTTATGAACCAATGCTTCTTGTTCAATGTTCTGCAAACGTATAAAATATTATAAACAAGTACAAAGTGGTATCATTAACACTGCAGACGGTCACCGTAGACTTCACCGCCTATCAGGAAAAATATCTGTAATTAATTAATTGTTAGACAATTTAAGGCGATAACACTTGTTTGTCCTTTACTAAATAAAGATTCATTTTGATAGTGTCCGTGTAATCATATAATCTGACAAACATTGAGCCCTTTCCTTACAGCGTATTTAAAAAATAAAATTTCTCTATACTTTGTACAACTAGCATTTGCTCGCGGCTCCGCCCGCGTGATCTGCTTTTTCTAGGATAAAAAGTAGCCTATGTCTTATTCTGATGCCTACGCTATATTATTGTAAAGTTTCATTAAAATCCATTCATTAGTTTTTACGTCAGTAAACATACATCCATACTTGCAAACTTTCATCCCCTATTTTATCCCCTTAGGGGTGGAATTTATCAAAATCCTTTCTTAGGGGATGCCTACGTCATAGTAGCTATATGCATGCAAAGTCTCAGACCGATCGGTTTAAAATTGACAAAGTTTCATACAAACTTTCATCCCCTACTTTATCCCCTTTGGGGTAGAATTTATCAAAATCTTTTCTTAGCGCATGAAAAAACATCCCTCCAGTGGTTTGGGCTGTGCGATGATAGATCACTATTTCAGTCAGTCAGTCACCTTTGAGTTTATATATTTAGATGGACCTAGAAACGTTGTTGTTATTTTACAAATGTAAATACAGTTGGCATTTTTACAATAACGCTTTATAATATTCTAAGCGTGGAAAATGCTAACAAAACATTTCAAAGGATTTGTCCATTCTATAGGTCGCTTTGTCGCTTTGTCGCCATCGCGTCGTGGAACCTTATCCAGGACCCGATTCTTTCAAGTTCTTACTTGTGGTAGATATACGTTTTAATGTTATTAACTTTAGTGTACGCTTGAAGCTATTAGTTTTTACATACATATTATAAACTTCGTTTTTAAATGTGACTTAACAGCGTTATTTAAAATATATAGCCACATACTATATCCCTTCATCTCAAACCGTTCCGCATTTTATTATCTACACGATTTAATCTATGATCGTGTCGAATGATTATCAAATCTAAATAAAGGTCATCGCATATACATATAGGCACAATGTTTTCCTTGTCGATTATTTCAAAATGGACCTGGAATGGATTCTGAGATACCAATAGCTCTGGCAAGTAGATTTTTTTATGATCATTTATGACACGCACATTAAATTTTTCGAATAATATACTAAAGTTAATTTCATACCAGAAAAGGGTGCGGCGATCTCAGCGGGGGCTGGTACGAACTGCCGAGACGAAAGTTTCAGGTTTCAGCCCCATTTGGCCTCCAAAAAACTCACCGTACCCAACAAAAGTGAACTACCAATTCGCGACGGTTTTCTATGAGACAGTGGTACTGTCCTGGTCGAGTCGATTCATTCATTCTGTAGACAGAAGTGTGTACAGCGTGGCTCTACCGCTTACAAAAAGATAAAAAGTGTACGCGAGATGGTTTTGTCGGGATGATTGCAGTGCGTTGGTGCGGCTGCGGGTCCGGGTGCGGCGCGAGACAGAGTGTCCCGGGGGAGACGTGGCGCGTGTGTCTCGCGGAGGCGGTGGGCGCGGCGCTGCTGGTGCTGTTGTCATGCCTGCCCGCGTGTCTCACGCCTGCCGTACCGCCCATGCACAGCGCTATAGCTTCAGGATTCGTCGTCGCTATGCTCGTACAGGTAACTATCGCGATCACTCACTAAATAATTTGAATTAACTTCATACAACTACATTATTCAGACTAAGTAATTACTAGCTTTTGCTCGCTGCTCGGTCCGCGTGGGTTTTCTTTTCTGGGATAAAAAAAGTCGCCACTGTACTCTACACGGTGTACTAGTATGACAAATTTTATCTCTATTGTATACCCATTTCAATTCCTTCCAATTCATTCCAATTTAAAATACAATTATGTATACGAATGTATATACGAGTATAAAATATGTATTTCACAGTGAGCTCGTAACAACGTATATTACGTACAATTAGTTTTTCACACAAAGTTGGTTACAAAAAATACAATAAATTCAAACCTGTCGGGTGTTTTCTCTTTATGTTTTCTGTATGTGGGTGGTCAATTCTTTATATAAATCGGTCCTAATATTGGTCAAAATTGAACAATCAAATTAAAACGTCAATAAAAATAAATTAAAAAAAGAGGTTACAGAATTATGTGACTATAAAAGATGATACTGATATAGTTTTAGTCTGTGATCACATTATAACCGCTCTTATTGTTTGGTAATTCACAGTTGTACAGAAAATTTAATGAATAATTTTAACTTAAGTACAACTATGTATCGAACAATTAATGTGTACACATATTTGTTATTAGCATAGAGACATAAACATGTATTTGAGTAGAGATTTGTTTCGTGATTGTTTTTTCCATATATCCTTTCAGTTCGTTCTCAACGTAAACGCATGAAGATATTAATTGTCAGCCTAACACACGCATGCATTATCGCTCAGTAAAGTATTGTAAACGCTCGCAAAGACAATTATTAAAGCAATGTCCGTCCCTAATCTATTATTCCGTTTTTCTTACCTGTCGGCTTGAAATGGAAACAAACATTTTATTTATTTCAATTTGGTATTCCCACCAAAGGCAGGGAAGAGTAAGTGGATCACCTAATGGTGTTACCACCCGCCACATGCAGCCACAATTTCAAAAGAATCGTGACCGCGTTACTGAACTTAAAATAAAAGAAAGGCATAATTAAGGGATTGGGAAGGGGACGGAGATTTGGGTCTCCGGATGTCTCACTCACCGTACGAAACATAATAAGAAACTGCTAGCACACACCTTGGTTTCTGTGAGACACAAACTGATCCACCATTGGTTTTCCCATCAGGTGACATCCCGTGGTCACCCTTCTGCTATAAGTGAAATCAGTATGAATGATGTGTGTTTTCAGTGCCTGGACCACATATCGGGTGCCATGATGAACCCAACGGTGACGCTGGCGGCGATGGTGTGGGGTCGCGTGGGAGGGACGCGCGGCGCCGCCATGTTTGTGTCGCAGATGGCGGGCGCCACACTCGGCGGCGCCGCGCTTCACTTGCTCAAGTCGCACGACACGCCCGCGCTGTGTGTCACACAACCTGCGCCCGGTTACTCTGTATATAAGGTGCTTACATTTACAACTATCGATATCCAATAGGTAATAGGTGTGCATAGGTAACAGGTATGGTACGCACTACTTACTTGTTATCCGTATCTACTCGAAAAGTATTTTACTACCACTATAGCATCGATAAAGACGACCTGATAAAGATCGCAGGAAGTCGCTGGATGCAGGCCGCTTCCAACAGGTCGGTCTGGAAATCTTTGGGAGAGGCCTATGTTCAGCAGTGGACGTCTTGTGGCTGATGATGATGATGATGATGATAGCATCGATACTAAGTATCGTTTATTCAAGTGGCCATAGTTCGAATTACTCTTTGTATAATATATCAAGACTGTTTTCTCACAATATCTGTTAAAATTTTATCCCCTAAATAACATATTTAACTGTCAATATTTTAGCATCTTATGTTGTAGTTAAAGGACGCGTGTGGTGTGCTAACGCGAGCCGAGTCAGGCACGAATGTATTTTTGTACCTATACTCGATGCCGAGAAAGTACATTACCTTTTATTCGGATTGACTTGTCAAAACGTATATTAGACAACGCGATACGTTGTGTATATGAATAGGTCACGCTTTGTCCGTGGCTCGGCTCGGCCTAACACGCATCGTGTAACTGTAGCATTATACTTTATGAATTGATAAATAACTTTTACTTTAACATTACGAAACAGTGCTAAGTAAAATCAATATAAGTCACTATTAACTCTTTTGTTTACCGAGTTGAAACTCGGAACGTAAGCGTGAAGCGTTTCTAGTTAATAGTAATATTTATAGTCGCCAAAATGTACGTATGTAGTGAGAAAAGTATCGAGTATCGATAGTGTTTATCTGAATATTGTGGGGCATACGCATAGTATGTGTGTGTGTTGCAGGCGGTGGCGCTCGAGGGCGTACTGGGCGGGTGCCTGGCGCTCGCGAACTGCGCGTCGTGGGACGCGCGCAACGAGCACGCGCACGACTCGTGGCCGCTGCGCATCGGCACCTCGGTGGCCGCCATGTCGCTGGTGGCGGGCGGACTCACCGGCGCCAGCATCAACCCCGTCAGGAGCTTCGCGCCCGCGCTCTGGAGCGGCGTCTGGGACCATCACTGGGTACGTCATCAGGACCGACCTTACTGTTACACGCTACACGGCACCTCGGTGGCCGCCATGTCGCTGGTGGCGGGCGGACTCACCGGCGCCAGCATCAACCCCGTCAGGAGCTTCGCGCCCGCGCTCTGGAGCGGCGTCTGGGACCATCACTGGGTACGTCATCAGGACCGACCTTACTGTTACACGCTACACGGCACCTCGGTGGCCGCCATGTCGCTGGTGGCGGGCGGACTCACCGGCGCCAGCATCAACCCCGTCAGGAGCTTCGCGCCCGCGCTCTGGAGCGGCGTCTGGGACCATCACTGGGTACGTCATCAGGACCGACCTTACTGTTACACGCTACACGGCACCTCGGTGGCCGCCATGTCGCTGGTGGCGGGCGGACTCACCGGCGCCAGCATCAACCCCGTCAGGAGCTTCGCGCCCGCGCTCTGGAGCGGCGTCTGGGACCATCACTGGGTACGTCATCAGGACCGACCTTACTGTTACACGCTACACGGCACCTCGGTGGCCGCCATGTCGCTGGTGGCGGGCGGACTCACCGGCGCCAGCATCAACCCCGTCAGGAGCTTCGCGCCCGCGCTCTGGAGCGGCGTCTGGGACCATCACTGGGTACGTCATCAGGACCGACCTTACTGTTACACGCTACACGGCACCTCGGTGGCCGCCATGTCGCTGGTGGCGGGCGGACTCACCGGCGCCAGCATCAACCCCGTCAGGAGCTTCGCGCCCGCGCTCTGGAGCGGCGTCTGGGACCATCACTGGGTACGTCATCAGGACCGACCTTACTGTTACACGCTACACGGCACCTCGGTGGCCGCCATGTCGCTGGTGGCGGGCGGACTCACCGGCGCCAGCATCAACCCCGTCAGGAGCTTCGCGCCCGCGCTCTGGAGCGGCGTCTGGGACCATCACTGGGTACGTCATCAGGACCGACCTTACTGTTACACGCTACACGGCACCTCGGTGGCCGCCATGTCGCTGGTGGCGGGCGGACTCACCGGCGCCAGCATCAACCCCGTCAGGAGCTTCGCGCCCGCGCTCTGGAGCGGCGTCTGGGACCATCACTGGGTACGTCATCAGGACCGACCTTACTGTTACACGCTACACGGCACCTCGGTGGCCGCCATGTCGCTGGTGGCGGGCGGACTCACCGGCGCCAGCATCAACCCCGTCAGGAGCTTCGCGCCCGCGCTCTGGAGCGGCGTCTGGGACCATCACTGGGTACGTCATCAGGACCGACCTTACTGTTACACGCTACACGGCACCTCGGTGGCCGCCATGTCGCTGGTGGCGGGCGGACTCACCGGCGCCAGCATCAACCCCGTCAGGAGCTTCGCGCCCGCGCTCTGGAGCGGCGTCTGGGACCATCACTGGGTACGTCATCAGGACCGACCTTACTGTTACACGCTACACGGCACCTCGGTGGCCGCCATGTCGCTGGTGGCGGGCGGACTCACCGGCGCCAGCATCAACCCCGTCAGGAGCTTCGCGCCCGCGCTCTGGAGCGGCGTCTGGGACCATCACTGGGTACGTCATCAGGACCGACCTTACTGTTACACGCTACACGGCACCTCGGTGGCCGCCATGTCGCTGGTGGCGGGCGGACTCACCGGCGCCAGCATCAACCCCGTCAGGAGCTTCGCGCCCGCGCTCTGGAGCGGCGTCTGGGACCATCACTGGGTACGTCATCAGGACCGACCTTACTGTTACACGCTACACGGCACCTCGGTGGCCGCCATGTCGCTGGTGGCGGGCGGACTCACCGGCGCCAGCATCAACCCCGTCAGGAGCTTCGCGCCCGCGCTCTGGAGCGGCGTCTGGGACCATCACTGGGTACGTCATCAGGACCGACCTTACTGTTACACGCTACACGGCACCTCGGTGGCCGCCATGTCGCTGGTGGCGGGCGGACTCACCGGCGCCAGCATCAACCCCGTCAGGAGCTTCGCGCCCGCGCTCTGGAGCGGCGTCTGGGACCATCACTGGGTACGTCATCAGGACCGACCTTACTGTTACACGCTACACGGCACCTCGGTGGCCGCCATGTCGCTGGTGGCGGGCGGACTCACCGGCGCCAGCATCAACCCCGTCAGGAGCTTCGCGCCCGCGCTCTGGAGCGGCGTCTGGGACCATCACTGGGTACGTCATCAGGACCGACCTTACTGTTACACGCTACACGGCACCTCGGTGGCCGCCATGTCGCTGGTGGCGGGCGGACTCACCGGCGCCAGCATCAACCCCGTCAGGAGCTTCGCGCCCGCGCTCTGGAGCGGCGTCTGGGACCATCACTGGGTACGTCATCAGGACCGACCTTACTGTTACACGCTACACGGCACCTCGGTGGCCGCCATGTCGCTGGTGGCGGGCGGACTCACCGGCGCCAGCATCAACCCCGTCAGGAGCTTCGCGCCCGCGCTCTGGAGCGGCGTCTGGGACCATCACTGGGTACGTCATCAGGACCGACCTTACTGTTACACGCTACACGGCACCTCGGTGGCCGCCATGTCGCTGGTGGCGGGCGGACTCACCGGCGCCAGCATCAACCCCGTCAGGAGCTTCGCGCCCGCGCTCTGGAGCGGCGTCTGGGACCATCACTGGGTACGTCATCAGGACCGACCTTACTGTTACACGCTACACGGCACCTCGGTGGCCGCCATGTCGCTGGTGGCGGGCGGACTCACCGGCGCCAGCATCAACCCCGTCAGGAGCTTCGCGCCCGCGCTCTGGAGCGGCGTCTGGGACCATCACTGGGTACGTCATCAGGACCGACCTTACTGTTACACGCTACACGGCACCTCGGTGGCCGCCATGTCGCTGGTGGCGGGCGGACTCACCGGCGCCAGCATCAACCCCGTCAGGAGCTTCGCGCCCGCGCTCTGGAGCGGCGTCTGGGACCATCACTGGGTACGTCATCAGGACCGACCTTACTGTTACACGCTACACGGCACCTCGGTGGCCGCCATGTCGCTGGTGGCGGGCGGACTCACCGGCGCCAGCATCAACCCCGTCAGGAGCTTCGCGCCCGCGCTCTGGAGCGGCGTCTGGGACCATCACTGGGTACGTCATCAGGACCGACCTTACTGTTACACGCTACACGGCACCTCGGTGGCCGCCATGTCGCTGGTGGCGGGCGGACTCACCGGCGCCAGCATCAACCCCGTCAGGAGCTTCGCGCCCGCGCTCTGGAGCGGCGTCTGGGACCATCACTGGGTACGTCATCAGGACCGACCTTACTGTTACACGCTACACGGCACCTCGGTGGCCGCCATGTCGCTGGTGGCGGGCGGACTCACCGGCGCCAGCATCAACCCCGTCAGGAGCTTCGCGCCCGCGCTCTGGAGCGGCGTCTGGGACCATCACTGGGTACGTCATCAGGACCGACCTTACTGTTACACGCTACACGGCACCTCGGTGGCCGCCATGTCGCTGGTGGCGGGCGGACTCACCGGCGCCAGCATCAACCCCGTCAGGAGCTTCGCGCCCGCGCTCTGGAGCGGCGTCTGGGACCATCACTGGGTACGTCATCAGGACCGACCTTACTGTTACACGCTACACGGCACCTCGGTGGCCGCCATGTCGCTGGTGGCGGGCGGACTCACCGGCGCCAGCATCAACCCCGTCAGGAGCTTCGCGCCCGCGCTCTGGAGCGGCGTCTGGGACCATCACTGGGTACGTCATCAGGACCGACCTTACTGTTACACGCTACACGGCACCTCGGTGGCCGCCATGTCGCTGGTGGCGGGCGGACTCACCGGCGCCAGCATCAACCCCGTCAGGAGCTTCGCGCCCGCGCTCTGGAGCGGCGTCTGGGACCATCACTGGGTACGTCATCAGGACCGACCTTACTGTTACACGCTACACGGCACCTCGGTGGCCGCCATGTCGCTGGTGGCGGGCGGACTCACCGGCGCCAGCATCAACCCCGTCAGGAGCTTCGCGCCCGCGCTCTGGAGCGGCGTCTGGGACCATCACTGGGTACGTCATCAGGACCGACCTTACTGTTACACGCTACACGGCACCTCGGTGGCCGCCATGTCGCTGGTGGCGGGCGGACTCACCGGCGCCAGCATCAACCCCGTCAGGAGCTTCGCGCCCGCGCTCTGGAGCGGCGTCTGGGACCATCACTGGGTACGTCATCAGGACCGACCTTACTGTTACACGCTACACGGCACCTCGGTGGCCGCCATGTCGCTGGTGGCGGGCGGACTCACCGGCGCCAGCATCAACCCCGTCAGGAGCTTCGCGCCCGCGCTCTGGAGCGGCGTCTGGGACCATCACTGGGTACGTCATCAGGACCGACCTTACTGTTACACGCTACACGGCACCTCGGTGGCCGCCATGTCGCTGGTGGCGGGCGGACTCACCGGCGCCAGCATCAACCCCGTCAGGAGCTTCGCGCCCGCGCTCTGGAGCGGCGTCTGGGACCATCACTGGGTACGTCATCAGGACCGACCTTACTGTTACACGCTACACGGCACCTCGGTGGCCGCCATGTCGCTGGTGGCGGGCGGACTCACCGGCGCCAGCATCAACCCCGTCAGGAGCTTCGCGCCCGCGCTCTGGAGCGGCGTCTGGGACCATCACTGGGTACGTCATCAGGACCGACCTTACTGTTACACGCTACACGGCACCTCGGTGGCCGCCATGTCGCTGGTGGCGGGCGGACTCACCGGCGCCAGCATCAACCCCGTCAGGAGCTTCGCGCCCGCGCTCTGGAGCGGCGTCTGGGACCATCACTGGGTACGTCATCAGGACCGACCTTACTGTTACACGCTACACGGCACCTCGGTGGCCGCCATGTCGCTGGTGGCGGGCGGACTCACCGGCGCCAGCATCAACCCCGTCAGGAGCTTCGCGCCCGCGCTCTGGAGCGGCGTCTGGGACCATCACTGGGTACGTCATCAGGACCGACCTTACTGTTACACGCTACACGGCACCTCGGTGGCCGCCATGTCGCTGGTGGCGGGCGGACTCACCGGCGCCAGCATCAACCCCGTCAGGAGCTTCGCGCCCGCGCTCTGGAGCGGCGTCTGGGACCATCACTGGGTACGTCATCAGGACCGACCTTACTGTTACACGCTACACGGCACCTCGGTGGCCGCCATGTCGCTGGTGGCGGGCGGACTCACCGGCGCCAGCATCAACCCCGTCAGGAGCTTCGCGCCCGCGCTCTGGAGCGGCGTCTGGGACCATCACTGGGTACGTCATCAGGACCGACCTTACTGTTACACGCTACACGGCACCTCGGTGGCCGCCATGTCGCTGGTGGCGGGCGGACTCACCGGCGCCAGCATCAACCCCGTCAGGAGCTTCGCGCCCGCGCTCTGGAGCGGCGTCTGGGACCATCACTGGGTACGTCATCAGGACCGACCTTACTGTTACACGCTACACGGCACCTCGGTGGCCGCCATGTCGCTGGTGGCGGGCGGACTCACCGGCGCCAGCATCAACCCCGTCAGGAGCTTCGCGCCCGCGCTCTGGAGCGGCGTCTGGGACCATCACTGGGTACGTCATCAGGACCGACCTTACTGTTACACGCTACACGGCACCTCGGTGGCCGCCATGTCGCTGGTGGCGGGCGGACTCACCGGCGCCAGCATCAACCCCGTCAGGAGCTTCGCGCCCGCGCTCTGGAGCGGCGTCTGGGACCATCACTGGGTACGTCATCAGGACCGACCTTACTGTTACACGCTACACGGCACCTCGGTGGCCGCCATGTCGCTGGTGGCGGGCGGACTCACCGGCGCCAGCATCAACCCCGTCAGGAGCTTCGCGCCCGCGCTCTGGAGCGGCGTCTGGGACCATCACTGGGTACGTCATCAGGACCGACCTTACTGTTACACGCTACACGGCACCTCGGTGGCCGCCATGTCGCTGGTGGCGGGCGGACTCACCGGCGCCAGCATCAACCCCGTCAGGAGCTTCGCGCCCGCGCTCTGGAGCGGCGTCTGGGACCATCACTGGGTACGTCATCAGGACCGACCTTACTGTTACACGCTACACGGCACCTCGGTGGCCGCCATGTCGCTGGTGGCGGGCGGACTCACCGGCGCCAGCATCAACCCCGTCAGGAGCTTCGCGCCCGCGCTCTGGAGCGGCGTCTGGGACCATCACTGGGTACGTCATCAGGACCGACCTTACTGTTACACGCTACACGGCACCTCGGTGGCCGCCATGTCGCTGGTGGCGGGCGGACTCACCGGCGCCAGCATCAACCCCGTCAGGAGCTTCGCGCCCGCGCTCTGGAGCGGCGTCTGGGACCATCACTGGGTACGTCATCAGGACCGACCTTACTGTTACACGCTACACGGCACCTCGGTGGCCGCCATGTCGCTGGTGGCGGGCGGACTCACCGGCGCCAGCATCAACCCCGTCAGGAGCTTCGCGCCCGCGCTCTGGAGCGGCGTCTGGGACCATCACTGGGTACGTCATCAGGACCGACCTTACTGTTACACGCTACACGGCACCTCGGTGGCCGCCATGTCGCTGGTGGCGGGCGGACTCACCGGCGCCAGCATCAACCCCGTCAGGAGCTTCGCGCCCGCGCTCTGGAGCGGCGTCTGGGACCATCACTGGGTACGTCATCAGGACCGACCTTACTGTTACACGCTACACGGCACCTCGGTGGCCGCCATGTCGCTGGTGGCGGGCGGACTCACCGGCGCCAGCATCAACCCCGTCAGGAGCTTCGCGCCCGCGCTCTGGAGCGGCGTCTGGGACCATCACTGGGTACGTCATCAGGACCGACCTTACTGTTACACGCTACACGGCACCTCGGTGGCCGCCATGTCGCTGGTGGCGGGCGGACTCACCGGCGCCAGCATCAACCCCGTCAGGAGCTTCGCGCCCGCGCTCTGGAGCGGCGTCTGGGACCATCACTGGGTACGTCATCAGGACCGACCTTACTGTTACACGCTACACGGCACCTCGGTGGCCGCCATGTCGCTGGTGGCGGGCGGACTCACCGGCGCCAGCATCAACCCCGTCAGGAGCTTCGCGCCCGCGCTCTGGAGCGGCGTCTGGGACCATCACTGGGTACGTCATCAGGACCGACCTTACTGTTACACGCTACACGGCACCTCGGTGGCCGCCATGTCGCTGGTGGCGGGCGGACTCACCGGCGCCAGCATCAACCCCGTCAGGAGCTTCGCGCCCGCGCTCTGGAGCGGCGTCTGGGACCATCACTGGGTACGTCATCAGGACCGACCTTACTGTTACACGCTACACGGCACCTCGGTGGCCGCCATGTCGCTGGTGGCGGGCGGACTCACCGGCGCCAGCATCAACCCCGTCAGGAGCTTCGCGCCCGCGCTCTGGAGCGGCGTCTGGGACCATCACTGGGTACGTCATCAGGACCGACCTTACTGTTACACGCTACACGGCACCTCGGTGGCCGCCATGTCGCTGGTGGCGGGCGGACTCACCGGCGCCAGCATCAACCCCGTCAGGAGCTTCGCGCCCGCGCTCTGGAGCGGCGTCTGGGACCATCACTGGGTACGTCATCAGGACCGACCTTACTGTTACACGCTACACGGCACCTCGGTGGCCGCCATGTCGCTGGTGGCGGGCGGACTCACCGGCGCCAGCATCAACCCCGTCAGGAGCTTCGCGCCCGCGCTCTGGAGCGGCGTCTGGGACCATCACTGGGTACGTCATCAGGACCGACCTTACTGTTACACGCTACACGGCACGACAGGAGCTAATATAAAAACACCTTGTCCCACCCTTGGCATAAGCCTAGAAATGGCTCCAGATGCATACAAATCTGTGCACATGGAGAGACTGAGACTCTCAATTTCCTACACAATCACTGTTTAAAAAGAATTGAGTACTTTCTAATTTGACAAGCACAAGTAGGTACTTAGTACGTAAACAAATAGCATGTTTTTACTTTACAAAAATACCAGTAAATTACTGACGCTAATTAGCTACTAACCAAACAAGAAGCGATATAGACTTTTTTATTTTTTTAAATGATGTGGACGAGCATTCACTGACTTCAATTCAATGTATTTCAAACCGGAACACCACCGCAGTTACAAATTCGGCGTTGTACACCGCCACCCGCGCCAGCTACCAGCCGCCATGAGAGTGACACGCGACAAGGGTAGTTTTGTCATTAATCCCGACACAGAGGGAGTTATAAATTTTGTAGGCGATGCAGTAAAGGAAAATTGATGTATGACGAATAAATACTTTTTTATTTTAATCGACGGTACAAAATTGTAAAAACGGTAGCGCTTAGCGTACGAGGGTTCGTATTAGACGTACGTAACTCGTACCCCTCGCGCTTCCTTTACAATGACATCTAACTAAGTACATATATACGATGTATGTAGGTGAACTAAAACCGTATCGCTTACAAGTTTGCACCCTTTGTCTGTATGTATCTATCTATCTATTTGTGGCAACGTAATATTTAATCTTACCGAATGGGCTGATATGGATACATTACGGATACGATACGATTTATTTTAATTTGAAAAATGCTTTTATCGAGATGGTTATAAAATACACCCGAACATATCCCAACAATAATCCTGAACCCACACTAGTAGAGCAAGAGCCCGTGAGTGCCAGACCTTCGTATTTTAATAAAAGCTGAAAATTTTTCTATGTGTGTCCCTAGTACTGGTAAGAATGATCCCCACCCATGAAGCTGAGGCAGCGGTGGCTTTGGCAGGTAACAGGTGACAAAGGTGTATAAAATTCCATCTCAAATTTATCATAAAATAAAACTTAATTTTTTTATATTTGATTCATAATAATATCAAAACTCGCGTTGCTTATTGCCAGACAGTTAGTATGGTTGCAACCCTCTGCCGGACACCCTGAAACTATTATAATTTATAATTATACTTACGTTATATTATAAAACCTAAATTTTATATATAATTTTTTGGGGGCCTATTAATCTATGTTTACATAATTGCCGGACAGTTTCGATGGTTCTATCATCTTGCCAGACGCATTCAAAGTCAAAGTTTCGGGGGGCAAGGAGCGTATACAGTAACTAGTGCGAGTGAGACAGAGCGCTTGGTCTATTGCGGCCCTTCACTGCGCATCAGCTGTTGTTTATTGTAACTATCTGGTGAACGGCTATGCTCATAATAAATGTATTATTTTTCTGTGCAGTTTATAAAATAAATGTGATCAGTTGTAATAAAGTGCTATTATGAGTGACGAAAAAATAGTTTGGTTTGTTTGTAAGAAAAATGATGAACATAATATAATAATATTTTCTGAAGAAACTTTAAAAAAATGCCAGACTATTCTTAAATTACGAAAAATACATAACACAATGGCATGGCATATGGCAAATCTATACTTATAAAATTACATGTCCTGACTGACTGACTGATTCATCATCGCCGAGCGCAAACTATCAAGGCTACAAGCATGAAATTCGGACTGTATATTCATTTTATGATGTAGGCACCCACTAAGAAGGGATTTTAGAAAATTCCACCCCAAAGGGGTCAAAATAGAGGATGATAATATGTATGAAAGTCCGTCATTTTGAAAGTTACATAAACAAAATTTTGTATTTCGGTTATTGACGTAAAACAAATAAATACGTGTTTCAGGAATTTTGGAAATTTTAGTTAATAAGAGATGAAAAGGGGGGTAAAAGTTAATGCGAAAGTGAGTTTGTTTGTTACGCTTTCACGCCTAAATCACTGAACCAATTTTGATGAATTTATCTACAGGGATAGATGGGACCCTGGAGACGGTTACAGGCTACTTTTATCCCGGAAAATGCTGTTCACGCGGGCGGAGCCGCGAGCAAAAGCTAGTACATAACATAGTACAATTCATTGGCTTTACAATTTTGATAGAATTGAAAATAATAAACTTCGTAAAAATGAAAAATAATATAAATAAAATTATTAGAGTTTCGATATGATTGAAGTTGTATTAGAACAATTTTACTGAGTATCGTTTTAAATATTTGTTATTCAAACTGTAAAAAATTATTTAATGAAATTTCTTGATTAAGAAAAAAATAAACTGCACAATTTGAACTTGATAACAGTGGATGCGCAGTGAAGGGCCGCAATAGACCAAGCGCTCTGTCTCACTCGCACTAGTTACTGTATACGCTCCTTGCTCCCCGAAACTTTGACTTTGAATGCGTCTGGCAAGATGATAGAACCGTCGAAACTGTCCGGCAATTATGTAAACATAGATTAATTAGGCCCCCAAAAAATTATATATAAAATTTAGGTTTTATAATATAACGTAAGTATAATTATAAATTATAATAGTTTAAGGGTGTCCGGCAGAGGGTTGCAACCATACTAACTGTCTGGCAATGAGCAACGCGAGGTTTGATATTATTATGAATCAAATATTAAAAAATTCAGTTTTATATTATGATAAATTTGAGATGGAATTTTATACACCTTTGTTACCTGTTAACTGCCAAAGCCACCGTTGCCTCAGCTTCATGGGTGGGGATCATTCTTACCAGTACTAGGGACACACATAGAAAAAAATTCAGCTTTTATTAAAATACGAAGGGCTGGCACTCACGGGCTCTTGGGCTATAGGTTTAACCTGTTTCGTGGGTATCAGGAACTACGAGGGACTTGCGGTCCCACAACACCCAGACTTAAAACAAATATTTGTGGATCATACAAACATGTTTGCTATGTTTAAAAAAAATATATAAATCCATTTAGAAATAACAGAGCGTTTTCTATTTAATGTCTAGAGTTTAAAGCGGTTAACCCTTATTGTAATTATGAATGCGTGCTTTTGATTTGACATCCTGGATAAAGTAGATTATTCATGGGCATCGTCGGTGCACCTTGGAAACAAGGCACGGCCGACTGCATGTACCTACTTGTTTCGGAGTCGCGTGTGACATCAGTCATCGGCGACCACTTTACTGATTAACACTTCGACGCACACTCACAGGACATGCTGTGACTCACGCGCACCATTAATATTTGAACTGGATGAATTACAACTACTCATTACTTAGCACCACGGAATAGAAAAAGATCTTCTTACTTCGTGCTTAACACTGCTTTACGTGCATTATTTTTTTTTTTATGGCATAGGCCGGCAAACGAGCAAGTGGGTCACCTGATGGTAAGTGATCTCCACCACCCATGTACGCCCACAATATCAGAATCATGGGCGCGTTGCCGACCTTAAAAGAAAGGGATAATTTGGGATTGGGAAGGGGAGGGGATTTGGGCTTCCGGATATCTCACTCACCGTACGAAACGCAGCAGCAAGCCGCTACTTTACGTCGGTTTTCTGTGAGACAGTGGTAACAGCCCATTCATGCTGTAGACAAAACAGTCTACAGCGTGGCTCTACCACTCATATGACTAATACGTTAGTAGTGCCATTCAGAACGTTATACTAATGAAATGACTTGGTGGTGTTAGTACTTTTAATGAGCAGGCGTGGCGGTTGGGTACGCTTGGGTATTAGACAGTTGCTCTTCTCGTTCAGGCGAGTAATAATCCTAAAAATGTAATGTTGGTGTGCACAGGTGTACTGGGTGGGTCCGCTGGGTGGGTCTGTGCTGAGCACTGCGCTCTACGTGTCGGCGTGGCGTCCGACATCAACACCGCGAGTGCACAACACACACCACGAGCACGCCATTGTCATCAAAACGCAACGCGACGGATAAACCGCTGGCCCGACACTTGTTTCTCGTCTATTATAATGTTATTGCTCCCTATTGCATGTTTTATTTGTAACTCCCTGAGTCATGAACCCAGTTCCGATCGAACAAGAAACTGTCTACAGCGTGGCTCTACCACTCATTAAACTATTTCAGTAATATCTGAACTATTCGGCGTTGAAATCGGTATTGTCAAATTTGTTACCGCTAAACCTGGTACTGTGCACGCTAGTTTTACAGCTCTGCGTGTTGTCTTTGGTATTACGTAAAATTGGGATTTCAACAATAGCAAATCATTAAAATTTTCTTAATTGTGCCAAGATTAAGAGTTGATTTTGTACTCATATTTTATCTTTTGTGACATTATAATGGCACCCGTAACTTAGAAGTAAGAGGTTCATGGGTATGAATGCATTCATATATATATATTCATATATATTTCATGCCCCAAGGGTTTGGGGCTGGTCTCGAACCTGCTTTCGTCTTTGACAGTCCCTACCACTCCCCGCTGAGCTATCGCTGCTATATGACACAACATATATAACAAAGTAATATTAAAATAAAATACGCTGTATTACTACTACTACTGTACTACACGACCAATAAGGCGGTACGTTATAGCATACGATAATTAACAATGAATACACACACGTAACTTAAAAAAACAGTTGTGCATGCTATTGGGGATGGTTTCAAACTGCGAAATTCGTTTCAGCAATCCGTACCACACCCCGCTCGGCTATCGAAGGTTCATCCGCCATGTAATACGCGTGAAATATTGTGACTGAAGTTAATTAGAGATGTGTAAGTACTGTGAGTAATGCATGACGCGTTATATAACACGACCGCGTACTGAAACAGTACGCAGTACCCGGCGAAATGTGCATGACACATGGCATTAAACATGACGTGCGCACTGCCATAGTACATGCACGGGCCGGGCGGCTCGGTGAAGCGGGCGCGCAATCGGAAACGTTCGAGAAATTGTGCGATCGAGGTGTGTCGGGCGGTCGGGATTCTGTCTCTGTCACGCCGTTTAGTAGAATTTTGATTTAGAAACAGTATGCATTGTGGATAAGGTTTACATTTCTATGGCACCGCCCAGTAAGTAATAACATTAACACTGGCGCGCTTTCTTTCGTCTATTATTATTATTTTGAAATAGTTCACATTCACATTTGTTTATGCGGACAAGCTTATTTATGCGGTGGATAAAAGTGTAAAAAAAATGTTGTTTTTGTGTTTGTGTAAAAAGTTTTACAAGGTAGTTCCTTCGTATGCGAGAGGCCGTCTGGGTTGGTACCACCGCTTTGTCTATTTCTGCCGCCAAGCAACAGTGTGTAAGCAGTGTTGTTTTGGTTTGAAAGACATTGAAGCCAGTGAAATTACTGGGTGTTATGAGACTTAACATCTTATGTCTCGGGGCGACGAGCGCAGTTCAGTGCCATGCTGTGCTTTTAATTCAAAAGTCTGTGAGGTGTTGCATTTGTTTATGGGCAGGCGTGGGGCTTACCATCAGGCAAGCGCATTGCTCGTCTCGTCATTCAATCAAATAAAAAAGAAATATATAAAAGGTCTATCTATCTATTTCTATTACATTACATCTGAGTCCTGATTGAACATTCATTTATTTATTTATTTATTTTTCACTTTATATATACTGTATAAAGGCGGACTTAATGCCAAAGGCATTCTCTCTCAGTCAACCTTAGGGTAATGCAGAGATGTACAAAGTAGGTGCAAAAAAAGTTGAAGAAGAAGATACTATAATATAAAAATATTACATGTTTGGTACATTAAAGTACCGAATTACAATATATTAATATATACTTAAGTATAATATTTATATAACATTTATATATATATGTATAATATATATACAATATACAGGGTTATTTTTAAAACACTGACAACCTCGCAGGACTAGATTCCTAAGGTCATTTGCTACTACTTTTGTTCTACGACTTTTCATAATTTGTTAGATTTTATTCTCATACAAAAATAATTATGAATTTAATTTCCGTCTTGAATTTTACTTACGCGCAGATTACGTAATACACGCGGGCGCTTGCGTCAGTTCAATGACCGGCCGCGCCGTCTCGATCGATAATACCTACACGTAGACGTACGAACAAAAACACTTCATAACAAAAACTTGTAAAATCATTTTTTTTCTTATGTATTGAGTTATGTCCAAACTCGTAGAACAAAAGTTGTTCCTTATGGGGTCAGCTATATGGCCCTGCGAGGTTGTCAGTGTTTTAAAAATAACCCTGTATAATACAAACTAATGTGATAATGCCACTCCGTCCAACAATAGTTGACGAACTCTTGCTTTAAAAGCCACTCGTGTAGTGCACAACCTGATTTCGATTAATATTCAGTACAAGTAATAGTGGACCGTACACATTACTTCATGTCATGTCAGGTCATGCCTAGAGTAATGCTATAATGCCATATTACGCGGTACGAAATGTCATGCCATATGGCATTACTTCATAGCGTACTGTTTTGCGCATGTCTAAAGTTAATCACGGACCGTAGCTATTGTTTTCAAGATAATGGCTCATTTTCATTGGTCGATAGTGCAGGCATGCGCGGTGCAGGAAATATTTTGGTAATTATTATTCGTTGGCCCCCGCATGCGGATTACGGGAAATATTTTGTTAACGCATCCCATAAGGCCCGCATGCGGGTGCCGCATTCATTAGTCGATACTCAATGGGCATGTGGCGAGATGTCCTCTACATCTCGCCACATGCCATTTTGCCATCCACAAATTTTAATAAATTTTGAGGATATGTGAAGAAAGTGTGTATACAAAAGTTGTAGATCTTTTTATTACCTACAACTTTGCGATTTAACTTTTTTTCCATAGGACTTGTAGTTTTTCCGGAAATCGAGATAAACCGTTTTTTACCCTTAAAATCCAATGGAGCCAATTACCGTGTGAATAAAGTTTTTTTGAGGAAATAATGACTGAATTAGTTATCAAGATAATTGTCTCATGATATCACCATGAGAACCTGCCTCCTGATGTCATGGAAATCAAGTTGAATAATGATATACAGGGTTATTTTTAAAACACCAGCAACCTCGCAGGGGTAGATTCCTAAGGTTATAAGCTACTACTTTTGTTCTACGACTTTTGATAATTTGTTGGATTTTATTTTCATACAAAAATAAATATTCATTTAATTTCCGTCTTGAACGTTACAACGCGCATCGCAGATTACGTAAACAAATACGCGAAGCGTGGGGAACCGGGCTAGCTCCTTTGAAGGTCAACGCCCGAGCAGCTGAGCGGCGCGTTTGATGTCGCGCGCGCACGCCGCGCCGCGCCGCACTCTACGAAGAAAAACACGACACAACAAAAACTTGTAAAATATATTTTTTTTAAATATATTGAGTTATATCCAAACTCGTAGAACAAAAGTTGTTCCGTATGGGGTCAGCTATCTGGTCCTGCGAGGTTGCTGGTGTTTTAAAATTAACCCTGTATATACTGAGTGGTAGTAGGTATTTGGGTGGTTGCGCCACTCTGTAAACAGAAGTCTACAGCATGAATGGGTCAGCTCCACAGAGATTTTTTATCCATGAAGTTTGTAGTAAATAGGTACTTGGACATTCGTTTTTTTAACACGCTTTTATTAGCTTCAGACGTATGTTTGTATGTAACGGAATCTTTGAACGTGATTTTGACCTCCTTCAAAACATCGGATTGAATCGAAATTTTGCATACTGATCAAGGACCGATGACAGTGCAATATTAGAAAAAAAGTTAAAAAGTATTGTAAATTGTGATTAATTATAAGTGTGATGTGTGTAAAGTTTAGTTTAGCGCCATCTTTTTTTTTTTTTTTTTTTTATTGAAGATGGGTTTGCTCTTGACCTCAATCTAGCCGCATGGACAAAGATGAGGTCGACGATGGAGCGAGCTTACCCAGAAGGTGCCGATTCACATTAGTCTTGAAGACATTCGGGTTGTACGCACTCGGGAAGACAGACGCAGGCAGGGAATTCCACTCCTTGGCTGTGCGCATTATAAATGATGTTTTATAGCGCTTGGTACGAATGTGAGGAATATCAACCAAGTAGGGGTGATATCCTGCTGTGCGTCTGGTGTTCCGATTGTAGAAGGGAGAAGGCGGGATGAGCTCATGTAGCTCTCGTGCACACTCTCCGAAGTACAGCCTATAAAACACCGACAAGCAAGCAACCTTACGGCGATGATCCAGGCTGTGAAGCCTAGTCTTCACCAGCTTTTCATCGCCTACCATCCTCTTGGCTCGGCGTTCAATCGAGTCCAGTACGGCAAGCTGATATTTTGCTGAGCCATCCCAAAGATGGCTGCAATACTCCATGCATGAGCGGACTTGCGTTTTATACAGTGAAAAAAGAATGATATAAGAATGCATCAATAGATGGCGCTCTACGCTGGGGAGAGTAGGATCGCGGTATGGTTTACTATTTTGTTAACACACTTTTTTGATATTCGGGTTAGGAATTACCTACGTGATATCCAATTGTATCCACTTGTCTGGATCTCCGCTAATTATAAGGAATATCGTAGTATCTAAGATTTCTATCGAACTGTGTTTTGTCAGTTTGTTTCTCATAATGAACATTGCACCAATACATGTCTTAATTGTGAAGAACCTCAACCGACTACAATATATTTATATTTAAAAAAAAAAATCAAAATAATAATGCATGGTGTCAATAGTTATAAATATTTTATTGACAGATATGAGTAGAAGGATTATCATTTAGACAGTATCTTAAAAAGCACTCCACGCTTTTTTCACGATAAAATACATTTTCTTTCTTAAAAATTTTTAGTTAGACTTTCTATAAAAGCGTGTTTTTTAGTTTTATTTAACTATTATTTATATTTATTTAATGTATTTTTTATTTATTTATAATTAATTTATTTTTTATTAATTTAAATTTATTTTTTATATAGCAAGCATGGCAAGCAAGCAAGCGGGTCACCTGATTGTAAGTGCGCGTGTGTGAGGTGGAGAGCTCATGACCGCCCACAATACTGGAAGAATCATGGAAACGTTGCTGACCTTAAAGGATAGGAATATAATAAAGGGAATAGAAACCGGGGACCGAGGAACCGCTCTCGGGTTTGGGCCTCCGGTTATCTCACTCGCCGTACGAGCTACTTTAGGTAGTGTTGCCCAAATGCAAGAACAAGACGAGACTTAGCCAGTCTTGGTCTTGGTCTTGCGCCAATACACCTGGTCTTGGTCTTGGTCTTGGTCTTGCGCTCCCAGTCTTGGTCTTGGTCTTGGTCTTGCAGCAAGAGTCTTGCAAGTCTTGCAATTACCTATTAGTCTATTACTATTTATTAAAGTTTACTTTAAATCTTAAAAAAACGTATTAGAATTGGAACATTGTGAGCTTGAATTAACATAGCCATAGTAAAGATCAAGCAGATTAACAAATAACTGAAGATTTAATAAGAAATTCGAAAAATTAACTGACCTATATGTCGTTTTCCATGGAAGTAACTGTTTCTTAATAAACATTTATGATTTATAAGCTTACATTTGCTAAAACATGTAAAAAAACAAATTAATTACAATAACTTGACTGTATTTTAAAGAACAATACTTATCTGTCTAAAAAGAGATTGAACCCTCAACTTATAAGAAATTTAATAAAAGAGTTTTACGATTTATCATTTATTTGAACAAAAAATAAAATACAACACTAATCAACAGCTTTATCATTAGGTTATGATACTTTATATCAATTTTTTTGACCAACAATTAATACAAAGTAACCATCTGGCTGACTCATCATTTAACCTATTTCTATGTTTTCTAATTACTAATGATGCTTTAGAAAATAACCTCTCAGCAGGTACTGAAGTTGCAGGTATTGAGAGAAAATCACGGGCCATTTTCGATAAAATCGGATACTCTGTCTCATGCGTCCTCCACCAATCTAAAATGTCTTCCGAGCTGGCAGTTCTTGGTTTTCTCAGGTACTCCTCCAACTCGTCTATCGCTAAGCCTTGAAGACAAGATCCAGATGACGTCGAGGGACATTCATAGAGTTTATCAAAGTCTATTACGTCTTCATCTTCATCACATACTTTATTTTCTTTTTCTGGTAATTCCAGAGATTTTTTCAGTGAGTGTAGATTTTTATATTCTTCATAAAGTTCATTGAACTTGCGCAGACTTTCTGTTTTAAGTTGCTTCCCCCACATTGTCAGGTCAAAAGTCTGAGCCTTATGCCTTGGGTCTAAAATTAAAGAAGTACAATAAATCCAGTTGCTCTTTTTGTAATGTTTAAGCATTTTGTCTCGAGCTGCTTGGAAAGCTAGAATGAGCCTTTCATCCACTTCAGATCGATTAGGTTTCTCATCTAACTGTTTTACCATAGATTCAATTTTATCTAGCAAAAGATTGAATGATACAATGACTAGCGGTAATGTAACATATTTGTCTCCACCAAGTTTTGTACTTAAAAGTTTAAAGTTTATTAGAAATTTATGTAATTTTTCGAGTACCTGCCTGAGTATTCATTAGCTGTGATTTGAAAATCATTTAATTCGGTGACAGAACTGCACAATATGTCAATGCCCGCTCTCACTTTTAAACCAAATCCAATCATATCATGTGTGGAATTCCATCTCGTTGGACAGTCAAGAATGGCATTTAGATTTGATGGCACGCCAGCTGCTTCACAAGCAGACTGAAACTTCTTCTTCACTATCTCACTTCTTTTTATTTTACTGGAAACACTGCGTAACTTTGTTACAGATGTACGCGAGTCAGCAATATTTGGTGCAGATTCTTCATCTTCCTCATCCTCAGTTTCGTCTGCATAGTCTTCGTACTGCTGATCTTGCGCGTTAGTGTCAGACTCACAGTGTAATGCTAAGGTCTTTAATAAATCTTGTACACCAAGGTTTAAAATGTGAGCAAAGCACCGGAAATGTTGATTGTCTGAATCAAAGTGTGGCGGCAGCTGTTTGCCCAGTTCATACATAAATTTGGTATTTGCAGTTGCGTTGTCGACCGTGATACCTTGTATTTTATCAATTATGCCATATTCCAATAAACATTCATGGAAAATCGTTGCAATATCTTCCCCAGTATGTCGACCGCGTGATGGTATAAAATCAAGAACTACAGATTGATACTTCCATTCGTTGTCTATATAATGAATAGTAACCCCGTAGTAACTCCTACCAGCAATTGACGTCCACCCATCAATGGTAAAAGACATTTTAGATGATAATTGTTGAAGTCGTTCCTTGAGATTCAATTGGAGCTCTTCAAATCGCTCTTTGACTTTCCTTCTAAGTGTAGACCTTTTAGGAAACACCATATTAGGGCAAATACGTCGAAAATATACTTGTGTAGCTTCGTCATCGAAAAATGAGAAGGGAAGATATTTTTTCACCACCCAATCAACTGTAGCTGTCGTGATGTTGTCACTGCTGTTTTCCGACTGAAACAAAACAATAAATCTTGTGTTATTATTTAAAACATACAAGGTTTGAGCATATAAGAGGAGGAGGTATGTTGTTGTTAAATCGAGAAAATCGTTAAATTGATATTTGTTATATTAAGGTTGCACTGTACTGTAATTTACCAAAATAAAGTACTTAGTTGTTACTGGCCGATTAAATGAAAATATGGGTGTTTATAAAAAATATTTAAGACGATAATTACATACTTAATATGTCGCACCCCTAGATGAAAACACCACTAACTCAAAAATACTTACGTAAGTTAATGGCGTTTTTGAAAGTATCGCATGAATAGCTATGCAGAGTTAAAAAAATATTCTTACCTGTCCACTTCTTCCAGCGGTTACTAAAAAGCTTGTGATATCTCCACTTAATTTTGGTTTAATAGGAAGAAATATTTCTGATTCCTTTTTGTGGAAAGATATTAGATGTTTCCTTAAGCCTGAAGTGTTTCTGTTTTTCATTTTTATTTCAATCTTTTTATGTTGGCACAATTTACAGAAGGCAGTTTGGGATGCATGAATTATTTCGAAAAACTCTTCAAATTTGCTTTTGGGTCTTTTAGATCTGTGACTCCAACTCTCGTTACTCGGACTCGAATAATTTGAATCTTCGTCACTCATATTAAATTGTACACGTGATACGTTTTTAGAAAACAACAAGAATTAGTAAAAACAATTATTAAGTTAGACTCGAAGCACAGCTCAATTGGAAATGACTGGAATTAAAATAATTCCTTTATTTATAGTACGTTTCCTTGCTTTCTACCGCGCCGCCTCGCCACGTGCCGGCTCTATGAAAAGGATGCCGCCGCAAATCAAATAATGCCGCGTGCGGCGTATAAACACACACTAAATATTACCTACTTGTACAGACGCGACGCGTGAATAAAATATATATAAAGAATTAGTGAAAATCACTATTCTTTACATATAAGTGAATGTTTTGGCGTACATCTATACTAATATTATAAAGCTGAAGAGTTCGTTTGTATGTTTGATGACAGAAGTTTTAAAATAAATAAATAAGTCCTGAACGTCACTATACCTCCAAAGTTACTATTCCTCGTGGACGAAGTCGCGGGCACAGCTAGTAAATACTTACTCTCATCATCTCTCTCAGAGATATTCGGGCTGGTAAGTAATACAAAACTCTTATCGCAGGCTTTTTATTTTATTAGTAGGTAAGTACCTACGCTTTTTATATTATTTTATTAGTTTTGTAGAATTTTTTTACACGTTTCAAGTATATTTAAAAGTGGCTACAATATTTATTAAACGGGTGCGGGGTGATATTTGAACACTTTTTTGCTATTTTTTCTTGTAAAAACTTAAGAAATATAATGACTAAATGTACAATAATAGTACCTAAGTAATTAGTTTAAAACCATATAAGTAATCAATATTATAATATATACTACTTACTAGAATGAATTAATTTGACATCTACTACCTATCCTTACCATTTTATCCCAATCATAATACTACTTGCGTGATCAGTATAATGTATTCATTTTCATTCTAAGCACTCTGAAACTTATTTATTCTTTGGAACACCTGTAGGTACTCTTAAAATTCGAAATTATTTTGCACGAGTATACCTACGCCTACGCCCTATGGCGGCAATCAAATAGTGTCAAATGTTATGATTTCGGCGTGGCGGCAACGATTGTTTTAGATTTCAAAAGAAGCCGCCGGCGCGTGTATCGTAACCATGTACTTCCGAAAAGCGGCAAATTTCTTTGAGAAGTAAGTACAAAACCTTTGAAGCCGCATTATCAAAGTGCCGATGGTTAAAACATAACTATGCATGCACTCAGTTTGATTTTAATAGATAGGTCCAGTTTTTCATACCTATTCTTTGATACAGTTTTTTGCGTCTCATAGAATTTCTAAGCGTACCTACCTATACACCGAACTGTTACACCTAACTACTCAGTGAAATAGCGCTAAGTCCTAGCTGCAAGACGCAAGAGTCTTGCAGGCTATGTCTTGTTCTTGCTCAAGTCTTGCACGGTCAGTCTTGGTCTTGGTCTTGCTAAAAATACGCGGTCTTGTTCTTGGTCTTGGTCTTGCAAAAACGCAAGAACAAGACCAAGACTGCAAGACCAAGACTGAATTTGGGCAACACTAACTTTAGGTCGGTTTTCTATGAGACAGTGGTTACAACGCGGTCGGGCCGCCCAGTCATGATGTCGACAAACCTGTCTGCAGCTTGGCTCTACCACTCAAAAATATGTGGGCACCTACTAGCCTGTGTGCCTACAAAGCACACTGTACAATGAGCTAGCTACGACCGCGACTATAATAAGTGTCAACTGACAGTCCCGAGGCCAGATAGTGAGCCACGTCACACGTGTTCAACACGCCATCTACTTCGTCACTACGATGTGTATAGCTAATCGAAGATCGCCGTAGAAATACTTACTTACTAATTACAGTGAAACCTGGATAAATGGGATCTGAAGGGACTTACATTTTTTAATCACTTATAGCGGCTTTTCATTTGCCCAGTTTCCCAAATAGGTAGGTTAACATGACAGTTGTCTTATTTATAGAGGGTCCTACCATGAGAGGTCGAAATGTTAGTAAACAGTCTAATTCCTTCTCAAAAAAAACACGTCATAGTGAGTGTTATTGTGTTATCTACACCTGATAAATTGTTCCACTTATACGGACTATTGAGCTAAAAAGTTCCAAATATAGAGGTAAACATCCAAAAATATAGGAAATCAAGTCTCAGTTACAAAGGTTTGAAAATTCCCAGTAACAGAGGTATTTCAATGTAAAAGTGTCGGGACCTCATTGTAATTATCAATAACAGTTGTTTTCACATATCCAGGGCCCACTTATCCAGGTTTCACTGTATTATAAATACCTGTCATAAATGAATATACACACACAAGTAGTCATAAATTCCGATTTACTAAATAATATAGTGTATTATATAAAAGAGTGTATTTAATAGCGCCAAATAATATATTGTACTTACTCCTACATATTATAAACATAATTACAATCATAATACAAGTAGGTAGCGGTTAATTTATCGTTATTCAGTATAAAAATATTTAGTGAGGTGAAGGTCGTACGACCGATACTGCGTGGTTACGTAATGACTAACTGAACGTGCCGAACCCCGCACCGGCCCCGCACCTGCCCGCGACCGGCGCGGCGACACGTTACATTAAAAATATTACACAACCGCGCTGAATAGTAGATAATACGCTCCCAATTTAATTAACTCGCACCAAAGAGTATATTTGTATATCTGAGAACTCTCTCTCAAACTGAAAGCGCGTGCCGACCGCCCAGTGCCGCACGCGTGCCAAATTATAATAACTATTGCAAACATTTCAAATATAAGTTTAATGTTCTCATTTTATATATACACTCAGTACAATCTCATATGTGTTGTATACAGCAAGTTTAAACCCGACATTTGACTAAGAAAGTAGATCATGACAGCAAGAATCGCCGTGCTTCGAGTTTAAACTCGGGACCTATGGAAGAATTAGTCTGTTAAAAAGAGTCTCACACAATGTCCGTCTCTATCTGAGTGCCTGGAGTGCCTAGTTTCTTATCGTCGCAAGTTGCACGCTGGGCTCAGGCCCGGCGCGGCGCGGCAGTAATGTTGCCCACCACTTGCGTCACGTAGTGCCAGGACACCGTATCGAGTTGTTGTAGTGACCCGCCGACCCCAGCCCGCCGATAACTATTGGCCCGCTTATTGCTAATGATAACCAAATACAGTTAACTCATAACAAACTTTTTAATTCCGGCTACCGGTAGGTATCTACCCACTATTATTTTGAAGACATATTCAAATCGAATAATTTAGATATGCATTTGCCTGTATCAGTTAATTCCTCCTGCTGGGCGTAAACCTCCCCAAGTGAACACCGTTGCTGGTTGGAGGGTACTAGATAATTTTTGTACCCCACTAAATAGCGACTACCGTACACATGGTGACAAATTCAATGTAGTAGAGAGAGAAAAGGAAAGAAAATCAATTATACAGATATTCGGCAGCCCGAATCCATTCGACGCTCTTTTCAAGTTGTCGTATCATTGTGGGCCTCTCCCCTAGGTTATTTACTACCTACGTTTATCTAAGCACGGTCCGTCTGCAGATATGACCGACCTGCTAATTCTGCGAGCAATACATATACACCCAACAGTCACAAACATAGCCCTGAACTCACACTAGGTGAACCTGTATTGTAGGCTCGTAGCGATTTTGAAATTTTCAAGTCTCAATATTGACATAATCGACGACGCACGTACGGCTCTGTTCACTCGCTGTTCTTTCTGGACGCTGTCGAGGCGCATAGCATCGTACGGGGGATCGTCCTGGACTCGGTACTGTTCACGGAGCACGGCGGCCTCTCCGAGTATTTACACCGCTTCAAGTGCAAGGAGAGCCCGGCGTACCAATGTGACCCTGACGTTCAGGAGACGGTCCCACACCTCCTGCTCGAATGTCCCATCCACGCAGTTGACCGACCCAATTTAGTGTAACATACATACATAACATAGTTAAGAATAAGTTTATAAAATACTATAAGAAAGTAGTAAATAAGGTTAATACTAGGAATGGGTAATAAGATTTACACTAATTATATAAATTTATCAGGTCGTCTGTCCACCTTGTAGGTGGACGTCCAACGCTGCGCTTGTCAGTACGTGGCCTCCATTCCAGAACCTTTCTGTCCCAGCGGTTATCGGTTCTGCGAGCTATGTGGCCTGCCCACTGCCACTTTAGCTTGCTAATCCGCTGAGCTATGTCGGTGACTTTCGTTCTTCTACGGATCTCCTCATTTCTGATTTGATCACGCAGAGAAACACCGAGCATAGCTCTCTCCATAGCTCGCTGAGTGACTGTGAGCCGTCTTATACGGCCCATATTTAGAGGCCACGTCTCAGTGCCGTATGTCATCACTGGTAACACACATTGATCGAAGACTTTAGTCTTCAGGCACTGAGGTATTTTGGACGAGAAGACCTTGCCAAGTTTCCCTAGTTTAGTTGTCCTACAAGGTGGACAGACGATCTGATAAAGATCGCAGGAAGTCGCTGGATGGAGGCCGCTTCCAACAGGTCGGTCTGGAAATCTTTGGGAGAGGCCTATGTTCAGCAGTGGACGTCTTGTGGCTGAAGATGATATTAATTTAATTTATATAAGTTTAGTGATAAGAAATATGTAAATTGTATATAGGATATAATAAAAACAAAACACAAAAGACACCCGTATTGTGGGTATCAAGAACTACGAGAGACTTGCGGTCCGATAACACCTAGACCCAAAACAAATATTTGTGGATCACACAATATACACAAATATTTGTGTGTATATTTTGTAGTGCGGGAATCGAACCCGCGGCCTCTCGCTTCGCAGCCCACTACGCCTCGAAGGCTGTAATTTTGGTGGCTTTGTCTTATGCACCAGAGAAATTCCGAACACCGCTCGTATAACACGGTGAGCAGTTTTGAATTTGTAAGTAGGTAGGTAGGTACCTGTGCATAGGGCATTTGGAGAATCCCACCACGGTATCTCCAGCCTCTCGAGGCGACTAACAGCGGCCAACGGGAGTAGTGGCCGCGTAGCGGGGGGCTGTCATATTGCCCTTTGTACTGTGACCTTGAGAACATTGAGCGACTTCACGATCAACTGCAGCGGGGATGATTGTTCTCGTTGCTGACGTCGTGTGGCATCCCTTGGTGTGCTTCTGGGCTTCTGAGCCCTCCCACATTAAGAGACGGGCTGCTAGACTGCTGTGCGCAGAGACGGTTCAGGCAGAAGTTGTAGTATTACTTGCCTCTGGACCCCGGGGCCGTCCATAATGCGCCGAAGAAGGCCACTGCGGGGTTAGCATTACCGGTACCATACCATAGTGTATATAGTGTTAGTGAAAACAATAAATAAATGGTAGGTAGGCACCTTTTGGTCGTGGATTGAATTTCCACTTGAGATTGTAAATGTTGATGCAAACAGTAGAGCAGAATAGAAATGTATCTGTTTACGACGTAGATCAATAGCTTACAGCCTCCGCAACCGGAAACGATCGCGGCGAGTCTTGCCTCCGAGGCCTACTCGCGTCTCGCTCCCCATCACTCGTCACTGGCCACTCCCTCACCTTTCAACACTGACTTGCGTATTATTTACTACGCTATGAGCCGCTTATCTCCTACCGTTGTGATTACACTCATGTGATTACTACGATTGAATCGTAGATAAACGCAATTGATATATCGCTAAAGTGTCGCCAGTATTGAATGTAACTATTTTGTTGTATCATAAAATATTGATACTAGGCATTTCAAGTAAAGTAAGGATTTGTTAACGCAGTCAGAGTACCTGAGTCAACGACTCAAGAACGTAGTACTACTACGTTCTCGCCTACTAGCAGTATTCATCTCGTTAAATCGCGACGCGATTCCTTGCGAATTTACCTACCATAAAACTTCACGTGCTGTATCCAGTTCATTATTCCCACTGCGCACTCTCACTACCTTATGTTAAGCTGGGCTCAGGATCGACGAGAAATGGTAGTCAATCAGAAATGAAGAAATTGATTATTGTGCTAATGAAGATTACCTACGGAGTGAAAAGATGTCACTACCGCAGCTAGTAGTCAACATGGTAGCGAGGAGGCAGCACGACGTGCTGTAGCAGCATTGCCGATGTTACAGTGTGGTGTTGTGTTGTGTTGTGTAGTGTCCGCGGGTGTCGAGTCTAAGCCTCGACGCGGCATCGCAACCGCCGCAAAGTTCCTAAAGCTTGTGAAGTGCAGGCCGCCGTTCGCGGTCGCAAGTCGACGCCGGGCACCGACAGTCCGACTGCGACGCTCGGTATCGGCGCACGGCAAATCGGCCAGACCGGCCTACCGCGATACTTGTGCTTCGAGCCTCACATTTGTGTAAATAATCAGCAATAACTGCGCCTACGCGTCCCGACTATGCCTTTGCTAGACGGTCAGTTCCACAATCCTTAATCTTCGTCCTGTCCGCCGTCGCTTGTCTTTCCATCATCTGTATAAAATATTTTAATAATGTGCGTGAATAATAAGTAAAATTATAGTTTTTATTAATACCACTGCGAGTGTCCGCCAACCGTCATTGTACCGTCCCCGTTCAAGCAGATTTTGTTTTATCCGGTAAGCGGTTGCGCACATTGATAAATACCTAAACTGGACGCCTAGTCGGTGAACATACACGTTCATGTCACAATAATATATAGTAGTAGTAGTAATATATAATATATACATAAAATTCACGTGTGAGGGAGCAGAGTGCAGACACCCAGTCGGCGACACATACTCGTACATGGGCGACACCGTACCGCGGCGCGGCGGGACGCTGTGTGGGGTGTGCTATTGCTCCTCCAAGCAGATGTTCAACATTCAAGTTCATAATATTATGTAGACGTAACAACTATTAACTAATATGGCACGCCGCCAAACTTCTATGTACGTACATATTATAATACTTAATTAGGTAACTACATTTGAATATTCAGTTTAGATGCATGTCGTAGACATCATATAATCAGAATGGTACCTGTCTACAATGATATGTTACTAAAGCAACCTACCTAAGTAAGTATTGTTTTCGAGCCGCGGTAGGGGCAACCTCTGCAAGGTCGCGGTCGGTAGCGCTACTCGTATCCTGACACTAATTTTGCATTTCACATATTCTCACATGGTGTTACACTTTCGTGCAACGTGTTTGAAGATGCCGAGGGCTGGCAAATGCGTCATGCTCTTGGAAGGGTGCTACTTGGACGGATGTCTTCTCAGACTATAAGTGGTAAAGCCTAGAACCACAATGTACAGTTTTGTCTACAGTACGAATGGTCTGGCTCGACCTGTTGGTACCACTGCCTCACTAAAAACCGACGTAAAGTAACAGCTTGCTGTTGTGTTTCGAACGATGAGTGAGATATCCGGAGGCACAAATTCCCTTCCTAATCCCCTAAACATCCTTTTAAATAAACCTTCCGAATTGACGATGGTGTAGGTGGTTAAATACGAGTTGAACTCGCGCACCCAGGTCGAGGATTCCATACCCACCGTACCCTAAAAAACAATAGTTTTATTTTTAGTAATTTATTTTTATTATTAACACGTTTTTATTAGCTTCAGACGTATGTTTGTATGTAACGGAATCTTTGAACGTGATTTTGATATCAAGGACCGATGACATTGCAATATTAGAAAAAAGAAAAAAGTATTGTAAATTGTGATTAATTATAAATAATTGTGATGTGTGTAAAACACATTGCACCAGTACATGTCTTATTTTTGAAGAACCTCAACCGACTACAATATATATTTATACTTTTTCTAAAAAATAATAAAAGTTAAAAAACACCACCTTTTTTAACACGCTTTTATTATTATCATTAAAATACATTATTTTCTTCGATTTTTTTATTAGATTTTCTATAAAAGCGTGTTTTTTAGTTTTTTTTTACTATTTTCATTTATATCCTCCATAATAACATGTTCTATGCAAATTTCAGGCGGTTAGGTACCTAATTCTATGTAAAACCTAGAGTACCGACAGACGGCGCTGCGGGATCTTAATGATGAATAAAATTTTATAGATTCAATATATAATTTAATTTGAAGTCGAACTTATCGCGGCTTTTTCGTGCTGTTGAATAAAACATAATATTATGTATATTTATCAAAAACGTGGCGCGGCTCCCGTGCGGCGCGGCGCGGCGCACGGTGGTCCCGATTACGAAAAGAGCGGACGTAGGTACTTGAACTATTTTTTTCTCAAAATAGTGTATTTTTTTGATGGAATCGTATTTAACTAATAGTTCTTATCATGTTTTATTCTTTATATTTTTTGCGTATCTTGTATAATTATGCAGTTATTCAAGATATTGTCCATATTTATGTCGATTTTGTATGGAGATGAAAATTCAAAGCTCTATATCTCGAAAATTACTACGGTTTTTCAGATGCGGTTTTTTGTATCGTACAAGGAAAAAAGGTGCAAAAAGTCGAACAAACGAAACATCTGGTGCAAGAAAACAATATCCAAATAAGGTGATAAACTATTACAATCAGTACATACATACTATTTACCTAGAAAATAATGTATTTTTCGTAGTCATAAGTGCGTAAAACTTGTTACCTGTTATTGAGTGGGGTAATTAGGATTGTAAGCCATAATTTTCATGTAAGTAGGTACTAATTAAATGTCGCAAGATCTTGTACAAACCATCATAATATATGATTGTAGATCATTTATACTTCCGATTCTAGAAGGCGGAGTACATATAATATCTATATGTATATGATTCATACTATGAAACATCAACCTGTATAACGTTTCTTATGCTTGTGTATATATGTCGACTAATTAAAAACATATTTATGTACTGAAATGAGGAAAAAAAATATATTTAATATCGATAAAAATGAACATCCTATATCTCGTAAATTGCAAACCGGGCGCACCTAGTCTCAACTGTTTATGAAAGCTATACATGATCCTTGTACGATACAAAAAACCGCATCTGAAAAATCGTTGTAAATTTCGAGATATAGAGCTTTGAATTTCCATCTCCATACAAAATCGACATAAATATGGACAATATCTTGAATAACTGCATAATTATACAAGATACGCAAAAAATATAAAGAATAAAACATGATAAGAACTATTAGTTAAATACGATTCCATCAAAAAAATACACTATTTTGAGAAAAAAATAGTTCAAGTGCCTACGTCCGCTCTTTTCGTAATCGGGACCACCGTGCGGCGGCGCGGTGTGACGCTGCTTTCCGCTTTGCATTAGCATTATACGACAGTGGCCGCGACCCTCGCACCAACCTGCCGGACAACTCTTGTCGTGCGCCTTTATTCTGTATGCTAATCTACTAGTTGACTAGACTAATGTACGTTATATTTATAAACCACACGTACGCCATAGGACTTATCGAGGCACTTGTTTACATACGCACCTTGGTATTACCTGCCTACTCTTCGGAGTTGCAGATCCGAAACCTTAGCTCGTCACATAGAAATAAAATGTATCTCGGTGTTCGGTTTCAGATACAAGACGAGCCGGCGTCGCGGCATGGATATGGATACGTCAATGGTGGCGGGCCTTGGTGGCCGAGGTGATCTCCACCGCACTACTCGTGTGGCTCGGCGTGGCCACCGTCATGCCCGTGGCCGGCGAGAGCAAAGTGCACCTGACACATCCGGCGCTCGCGTTCGGATTCATCGTAACCGGTAACGCGATGGCGTTCGGTCCCATATCGGGTGCACACATGAATCCTGCGGTGACTCTGGCGGCAGTGGTGCACGGCCGTATGCGCGTGACTGTCGCGCTCGCGTACTTCGTGGCGCAGGTGGCGGGCGCGCTGATGGGGTTCCGCGCGTTACTTGAGGTGACGCCAAAGCAGGCCAGGTCTCTCGGCACGGAGGGATGCACGTTACTGGGGCCCAAGGTGTCGGCGGTGGCGGCGGCGGCGGTGGAGGCGGCGCTCACCGGCGTGCTGGCGCTCGGGGTGTGCGCGGCGTGGGCGGCGCACGATGACGCGCGCCCCGACCACACCGTGCCCATCAAACTGGGCCTGCTCGTCGCGGGACTCGTCTACTCCGGCGTCAGTACCCAACACTTTAGCAACGCCCGCGCCCGCGCCCACGCCCACGCCCGATCATTACTAGGATTGTCGTTAATATTTCTGTCCGGTTCGAACTTAGTCCTGTAGGGTGGGTGGTAATTTGAAACTGCTTAGAATGGTAGAGCCACACTGTAGACAGTTTTGCCTACAGCATGAATGAGCCGGCTCGACCGTATCGTTACCACTGTCTCACAGAAAACCGACGTAAAATATTGGATTGCTGTTGGGTTCCATATGGTAAGTGACATATCCGGAGGCTCAAATCCCCCCTCCCCTTCCCAATTCCTTAATTATCCCTTTCCTGATAAGTCCGCAACACGCTCATGAATCTTTTGGTATTGTGGTGGAGATCGCTTTTCATCAGGTAACCCACTTGCTCGTTTGCCAACCTATTCTATAATTTTATTTTTAAATTAATGACAACACAACAGGTCGGTTGCCTGGTGGTAAGCGTAACACGTAAACAATAGCACAGAACAAATCAGAAACTTTGAATTACAAAGCGCTCCATTGCAATGCACTGCACTGCACCCATCATTCCTAGTCTGCCTTCCGAACCGGTGGTAGAGTTAAAATTTCACTGAATATAAATGATCCATAACATTTTCATAGATATTTTCATTTGATTTGATCATAATGTCCAGTGATTGTACTGGCTCTAATATCCTTCAAACCAAAACACAACAATGCTTACATATTGTTACTTGGCAGCAGAAATATACAAAGCGTTGGTGTCCCTAGACGGCCTCTCGTATACACAAGTCCTACAAAAATACCTATATAAAAATATAGATGCTGGAGAACCTACTTTTTAAAGACGGTTAATACCGCACCCCACAACTCGATTTTGAATCTTGCTGAACACAATAGCGAATGGTGTGGGGATTGACCATGAGCGACATTTTATATTTGACCGTATATGCAGCTATAGATACACTAGCTTTTGCTCGCGGCTCCGCCCACGTGATCAAATAAACAAACAAACAATCAAACTCTACAGCTTTATAATATTAGTATAGATTTTGATTTGACAACGGAAGCCTTCAAATAATATTATTTTGGTAGCTTAGCAACGGAAGCCTTCAAATATGAATAATTTTCCCCGTTTTTGCAACATTTTTCACTGATGCTTCGCTTCTAATGGTCGCAGCGTAATGTTATATATCCTAAAGCCTTCCTCGATAAATGGACTATCCAACACAAAAAGAATTTTTCAATTCGAACCAGTAATTCCTGAGATTAGCGCGTTCAAACAAACAAACAAACAAACAAACAAACAAACAATCAAACAATCAAACTCTACAGCTTTATTATTAGTATAGATTATTCGAGCCTGTCACCTTAATGATACTATTGTCACTAACCACGTTCGATAAGGCTGAGTGCTGACAAACTGTAAGGCAAAGCTAGTTCAGTAATTTATTCGGCAAAAATATGAGTTCGTTATAAAACAATACACGATCCTGATGTGGAGCTGGTTTCAATGTGATTAATGATTGCAGGGTTTCATGACCGGCGCCAGCTTGAACCCGGCGCGCAGCTTCGCACCTGCGGTGTTCCATGGTCATTGGGACAATCATTGGGTAATTATTATCACATTTCAAATCTTAACATTAAATTTTCGGAAAACTTTCCCACGGTGCAACGTGACCACTATATCGTGCCAGGATAAACAATTATAAACTTATCTTGAGGATGTGGGAAATATTTGCACTGTTATATTCTAAAAGTTAATTATATTGCTCTTGGGCGTATACAGGGTTATTTTTAAAACACCAGCAACCTCGCAGGGGTAGATTCCTAAGGTTATAAGCTACTACTTTTGTTCTACGACTTTTGATAAATTTGTTAGATTTTATTTTCATACAAAAATAAGTATTAATTTAATTTCCGTCTTGAATATTAACAACGCGCAACGCAGATTACGTAAACAAATACGCGAAGCGTGGGGAACCGGGCTAGCTCCTTTGAAGGTCAACGCGCCGCTCAGTTTTGTTTCCTGAACGTGTGAATGATCTTATTGATTGGCCTTTATGGACATATAAGGGTCCACCTGATGGCAAGTGATTGCTATCGCCCCGGACATCAGAAAAATGATGCCAGATCTCCACTTTAGCCACAAGTTTTGATCGTTGCTCCTCTAATGTATTCCGAGAGGTATTCAGATGACATATATAATATGTGCATCAACCGTGTTGCCGGCCCCTGAACCCGCCGGCCGACCCTTATACAGGGTTATTTTTAAAACACCAGCAACCTCGCAGGGGTAGATAGCTGTCCCCATACGGAACAACTTTTGTTCTACGAGTTTGGATATAACTCAATATATTTAAAAAAAATGATTTTACAAGTTTTTGTTGTGTCGTATTTTTCTTCGTAGTATGCGGCGCGGCGAGGCGTGCGCGCGCGACTCAAAGGCGCCGCTCAGCTGAGCGGCGCGTTGACCTTCAAAGGAGCTAGCCCGGTTCCCCACGCTTCGCGTATTTGTTTACGTAATCTGCGTTGCGCGTTGTTAATATTCAAGACGGAAATTAAATGAATACTTATTTTTGTATGAAAATAAAATCTAACAAATTATCAAAAGTCGTAGAACAAAAGTAGTAGCTTATAACCTTAGGTATCTACCCCTGCGAGGTTGCTGGTGTTTTAAAAATAACCCTGTATAAGGCAGTTTCTCTTGTTTTTTAGGTGATATACCATTATCATATAACACATAATTATGTTAGGAAAATTCGAGCCGGTTACCTATTAGCGATCAAAATAGTTTTAGTAGTTAGGTTAGACAGACAGAGGGTGCAGATTCTGTAATAAGGTCCACTGGGTATCCTTGAGTACGAAATCCTAAAAATCAGTCAAGTGTGCGTCGGACTCGCACACCGAGGATTCCGTACCCATGCCCTTAGTTTATGTTATTTATGAATTGTGTTGTTGTTGTTCGTTGGAGTTTGGTAGTAGTAACATGCTTATTTTTTGTTATAACACACGCAAAAATATTTTTAACTATTGCGATTTTACTTTCTTAAAAAGGCGTATATTAGGGATATCTACATAAAACGGGAGAATGGGAGACGGATCACGCAACGGTCATCTACGAGGATAACACGGCGCTAATTAGCTCGCGGTTAAACGTCTAGACGGCGCGCACTGGTAAAGTGGTAACGTCCGGTGCCGGAGTGCACTTCGTTGTGAATTACCTGTGACCACGAGTGGTCGAGCCAGCACAATGACTTTCGATTGGTCTGATATTATCCATACCTACCCCAACCTAGTAATGATTAATTTGATAAGAGTTGATAGCATGTGACTCGTGTGTTGACGTCCGTCGCGTAACGCGTTGTTGCAGGTGTATTGGGTGGGTCCGCTGGCGGGCGCGGCGCTGGCCGCAGCGCTGCATCGGTTCGTGCTGACGTCACACGCGCCCGCGCGTTCCATGCCACGTCCATCCGCACCAGAGGAACTACCGCTGAACGTCAAACCCTGACCTACCCATTATACTCGACTATACCTCATAAATGCTCTCTCGTCTATAATAAATACTTTTACTTTTTTACATTTTTGTAATTCATGTCTACTAGTTATATGATCTTCCCGAAGCTCGATGGAACTCATTTAAGCGTTTTTATAGCAGAATGCCATAAAACGCTTATATGAGTTCAATGATACAGAGTACAAAGGGTTCAATCAGAGTAAGAACTCGCTTTTTTTACGACTACACTTTACGGCTGGAAAACCAATCATACACAATTTTTTATGGACAACCACGACCCAAACTCCATGGCAAAATGTTAGAAAATTAAGCGCGTAGAGAAGTACGTGCGCTGCACACTCTTAGCGTCGATGCAGTCTGCCAATCGTTGCAACTGAACGATAGCGATGGTAACAAAACTTACGAATAACGATAAAATTATCGATAATATACATATTAACGTTACATATATTTAACGATAAAATGAACTAGAATGTTAAATTTGATAACATTATTTTTTTAATAACGATATCTGCATCAAGCAGCTATAACGATACCATATTTTTAACGCTATTTGCTTGTTTTTTATTATTTGATTGAATGACGAGACGAGCAAGGCGCGCGCCTGATTGTAAACGCCACGCCTGCCCATATACAGAAGCAACACGACACAGAACCCTGAATCACAAAGCACTGCATGTCACTGAACTGCGCTCGTCACCCTGAGACATAAGATGTTAAGTCTCAAAATGCCCAGTAACTTCACTGGCTTCAATGTCGTTCAAACCGAAACACAACAGTGCTTACACACTGTTGCTTGGCGGCAGAAATAGACAAAGCAGTGGTACCAACACAGATGGACTCTCGCATAAGAGGGACCTACCACCTTGTAAACCTAGATGCCACGTTACCGTGATCCATATCGGTTTCAGATGTTTGTGAATTCAGAACATTATAAAGGAAAGGTTGTTTTTTGTCACCACTCTTTTACATCTCACGCTGTGGACCCAGCCGATGGTATCTTAAAGAACAAATAATACTTAATAATATTACACCCACAATCACAAGCATAATCCTGACTCCATACTATGTAAGCCGGTATCGTGGCCCGTGGGTGTCAGAAACTACGAGGTGCGGGCCCACAACACCCAGACCCGAAACAAATATTCGTGGATCACACGAACATTTGTCTCGGTGCGGGAATCGAACACAGGGCCTCTCGCTTCGCAGCCAGCTACTTGCCTAATGCGCCAAACGATACGTGGCACTCTATATAATCTATACATTCATGCATCCCTCAATGCACCGTTTAAAAAATAAATGCAATGAAGATAATGGAAATATTTATTCATACAGATATAATTAAAATGTAACATCCACGTGCGTAATGCCGATTGAGGCTCAATGCAGAAACACAAGGCGGATACTAATTTATACACCTATTTGCGTTTACAACGACACCTTACTTCCGCATAAAGCGCCGAGAGAAAACGACTAACCGTATGTGACGTCACACACCGCAGCCACCACCACGTGGCCTACCCCTCACGCCGCGACCACACGGCGTCCCGACCAACATAAACAAATACCAGTCCGCACAAACATCAAACTCATATGAGACAGTGGTGTCAGGATCAGTGAGTCAAGCGAGTCTTCAGCCAAGTCGTCTGTGCAGAGCGATGGCGGTGATGGCGGTGGCGATGGTGGCGGGACACGGGCGGGCGGGGGCCCGCGCGCGCGCTCATAACCTCTTCAGGATGCGACGCTTGTCCTTGGCGGGGGCAGCGCGACGCTCGCGCTTGGCGCAGGGCCCGTCCTCGGCCGTCTGTCCGCCGCCCTCTCCGCCGCCCTCCCCGCCGCCGTCCCCCGCGCTGCGCCCGGCCGCCGCCTGGTCGGGGCGCCCCCTCGCGTGTATGTCGGTGAGTAGTTTGGCGCGCGTGAAGTAGTCGTCGTACTTGTCGCGCAGCAGCGCCGCCGCCTCGGCGTTCAGTGCGGAGTCCGCGTTGGGCGCGATCAGCAGACAACGCAGCGCGAGCAGCGCGTGCTCGAGTCCCAGCTCCGGCCGCCAGTCGCGCTTCAACGTGTTGACACACACCTCGCCGGTGTCGGGCGCCACGTTGGGATGGAACAGACGCGTGAGGAAGAAGGCGCGCGGCGGCGACGCGGGGAACTCGCGTCCCAACACGAGCCGCACGCGGAATGTGCCCCCCGCGTACGGTGTCTCCGCTGTAATACAAACCACGTACACTACCATTATAATTATATCGAAAGGAATGAACAAAGTCTACTGAGAGAGACACCAAATAGGATGGTTATCTGATGTGCGAACATTTATCTCATATGAAGGCACAACCAAAGTTTGACAATGATTAATTATGATTAAGGTAAATTTTGCATTAAAGTGAAAATGGTATACACATGGTGGCCATATAACTAAGAGCGAATGATATCTTAGTGAGAATTCCCTATACTTATAGATAACGATTCTCTAAGTCGTGTCAGTAATAAACAACTTTAAACATTTTTACGATAATAAGATGTACAGAACGATGTTAGCGTCGGCACCAGTGTTGCCAGTTGTTAATTCAATTTTTTTTATTGTTATGTTACTTGATACAAATTAATGCAAGTACATTAATTTGTGTCAAGTAACATAACAATAACAATGCCAGTGCATTAATTTGTGTCAAGTGTTATCCAAGCATGCTGTGATCGTATTCTCGACATATTAGCCTAACAAGTACTTACCTCACGACTCTTGAAAACCGCAGACATAGAGGCAGCCTTATCGAGAGATATAAAATACTAAATAACCATTATGATGTTAATAAGACTAAAGATCTGTATACATTCATTGAAAATAAGCGTTTGAGAGGTCACCCATTAAAGTTATGTTGAATGTAGTCAATGTTAAATTCTCTGAAACACTTTTTACCAAACCGTGTTGTCATAGAGTGGAACAAACTTCCCTAACATGTTGTTATGACACCCACATTGAATAGCTTTAAAAACAGACTCGACCAAATCTCCAATCACAAGACGCACACACATCAGCTCAATAGCTGCTAGTGTGGTTCATACATATAATAATAATAAGTGCGGACTGTACTAATTGATGCCTACCGCCTCAACAGAAAAATAATAAAAGCGTGTTAATAATACTAAAAAGTGCTAAATAAATTGTAAAAAGTACTGTTCATCTTAAAGAACAAGTGAATAGGAGTTTGTTAAAAACACTGTGACATAAGAAGTTTATATATTACACATTACAACCATACTAGAGTATGTATTACATGTGTAGAACACCTATTTAGTCAAGGACATTCAACTCCTGGAAAAAGTTAAACACAGATTTTCACATAAGCAGAACAAATGAAGGTGTTGAAGCCCCCACCTTTATAGACTGTGGTGACTTGATTGAAACATATAAGATTTTAAGTGGATATTATATGGCTTTTCACATATTATTCACATGTAACATCAATGATCATCTAAGAGGCTGCCGACTTAAATTGACCAGCATCTATTCTAATAACAATATCACCTTAAACACTTTTTTTATCCAAGTATAGCAATGTGAGTATATACAGGGTGTCCAGTAATTAATGGATAACCTTGAAATGTCTTATAGCAGAACAAATGGCCGTTCAGAGAAAAATACGAAAAAAAATATAACATAAGTAGTACCTGAGGTACGTATTTTTTTTTAAAAAGTCGTAATTTTTTTGGTTTATTTTACTGTCTTGGACACTACGACCAGAAATGAAGGAAATCCGTCGGTTTTTTGTTGTTTTATTATTATACACTAACTATACTAATAGATAGATAGTCAATAGTATGACAAGCTATTGCACTTTTAAAAAAAAATAAACATTCAAAACCATTTCTTTAGAAAAATTAGCAAAATTTTATTTTTAAACAAAGTTTAAACCTCTTGGGTATAAAAAAAATGTATGAATACATGAGTGACCAAAATTTTTTAAATAATGTCGGTTTTAAGTAGATTTTATAATGGTATAATTCATTATTGTATCTACTGTAAATAGCGATTTATTGCTATTAATGTAAGAAAGGAGCTAATTAGACCAAATAACAAAAACAATATAATATGAGATACTTTTTTAAATAAAATTGTACTTGTCTAATGAGGTTTATTAAAACTAAGATTTGATGTTGACAAAATATAAAAATGGCTTATTTAAACAAATTGAAACCAAATTATCAGAAATAAATTAACTTAAATTTAATACTCATAATGTTTAAAATGGTTACTTCATAAGCGTAAAATGTGTCATATGATCTCCATATTTGCTTCCTGCGCGCGCGCCGTTCCCCCCTTTTTTGTGTTATGTTAGACAAGAAAGGTCTGAGTTGACTATGTGCGAGTGAAAGGAACTTAAAGTTAAAAAATCCAACCCTGTCCATCCAACCCAATGGACAAATAATTGGCCCATTTGAATTACCGGGGACTCTAACTGGGCAAAGTTATTTGGAATTTCTTCAAAATGATCTGCCGAATTTATTAGAGGAGTATCCGAGGAGCTGAGGGAATCGCATTGGTTGCAAAATGACGGCTGCCCTGCGCATTATGTTGTGTCTGTTCGGGAATATTTAAATACTATGGACCCGAACAGATGGATCGGGCGTCTAGGGCCAATTTTGTGTCCTCCTCGTTCACCGGACCTAAATCCATTGGATTTCTTTTATTGGGGCTGCCTTAAAGAAGAAGTATACCGTAAGCCGATAAGGTCCTTAGAAGTACGAAGCCGTGTTAGGGCAGCCGCATCAAAAAAAGGTATCGATGTTACACAAGGCTGCTCAGAGGGTCATTTATCCGTACATTTAGGGCTTGCATAAGAGTGGGAGGCCAACAATTTGAACATTTAATATAAATAATATGAAATAAAGATTATCAAATATTGTTTTTTATTTAACCTAATTGGACAGTTACAATTTTATTTAAAAAAGTATCTCATATTATATTGTTTTTGTTATTTGGTCAAATTAGCTCCTTTCTTACATTAATAGCAATAAATCGCTATTTACAGTAGATACAATAATGAATTATACCATTATAAAATCTACTTAAAACCGACATTATTTAAAAAATTTTGGTCACTCATGTATTCATACATTTTTTTTATACCCAAGAGGTTTAAACTTTGTTTAAACATAAAATTTTGCTAATTTTTCTAAAGAAATGGTTTTGAATGTTTATTTTTTTTTAAAAGTGCAATAGCTTGTCATACTATTGACTATCTATCTATTAGTATAGTTAGTGTATAATAATAAAACAACAAAAAACCGATGGATTTCCTTCATTTCTGGTCGTAGTGTCCAAGAAAGTAAAATAAACCAAAAAGAATACGACTTTTTAAAAAAAAATATGTACCTCAGGTACTACTTATGTTATATTTTTTTTCGTATTTTTCTATGAACGGCCATTCGTTCTGCTATAAGACATTTCAAGGTTATCCATTAATTACTGGACACCCTGTATACAGGGTTAATTTTAAAACACCAGCAACCTCGCAGGACCAGATAGCTGACCCCATACGGAACAACTTTTGTTCTACGAGTTTGTATATAACTCAATATATTTAAAAAAAAAATATTTTACAAGTTTTTGTTGTGTCGTATTTTTCTTCGTAGACTGCGGTGTGCGCGCGCGACTCAAAGGCGCCGCTCAGCTGGCTCGGGCGTTGACCTTCAAAGGCGCTAGCCCGGTTCCCGACGCTTCGCGTGTTTGCTTACGTAATCTGCGATGCGCGTAGGTAACATTCAAGACGGAAATTAAATGAATACTTATTTTTGTATGAAAATAAAATCTAACAAATTATCAAAAGTCGTAGAACAAAAGTAGTAGCTTATAACCTTAGGTATCTACCCCTGCGAGGTTGCTGGTGTTTTAAAAATAACCCTGTATATGAGTGGTAGAGCCACACTGTAGACAGTTTTGTCTACAGCATGATTGGGCCGGCTCAACCGGGTCATTACCACTGTCTCTCACAGAAAACCGACGTAGAGTAGCGGCTTGCTGCTGCGTTTCGTACGGTGAGTGAGATATCCGGAGGCCCAAATACCCCTCCCCTTCCCAATCCCTAATTGTCCCTTTCCTTTAAGGTCGGCAACGCGCCCATAATTCTTCTGATATTGTGGGCATACATGGGCGGTGGAGATCACTTACCATCAGGTGACCCACTTGCTCGTTTGCCCGTCACTGCCATAAAAAAATAATGTGACTGCACTATACCTGATGGTATGCATAGTGCACTCCAAAAACCTAGGGACGACTGAGAAATAATGAGTTTACCAGTTGTCCACCAGAATCATGCCATTCTCTATAAATGATTCTTCCCTCTTTGGAGAGGGAACAAGTGAATCAAGGGGCCTGCAACAGGACAGGCGGATGACCGATGCAGGCACAGTGATACAAGGATGTACCCCTATACCCACCCCAACCAACCATCAAGTCATGATGCAAGCACCTTGGGAGAACGGGATATGGCTATGGCTATGAACTGGCTGATCCTGGGACATGATCCACAGAAGGTGTATAGATCACTATTGCAGGTTTTAACACCATTTGTATGATGGTCACTATCCAGATATGAATATCCTACCACCAGCCAACTTCTTAAACAACATAATGGTTAGGCGGATGAGAATATTGTTATAACTCAAAACATTAACATCTTTAAGGACAGACACAAAGGACATATCCCAAACTCTACTGAGAGTAGTTAATGAAAGGACCAATTGGATACAGTTAAAAAAATCATGTTATGACAGTGTGCCTAATAAATAGCTCCCAATAATAAAATAGAAATGCTCAAATCCACTTTTCATTTGGACTATTACTAGGTTAAAACTGTATGTGATAAACAGTTTTTAAATAAAACATGCATCTAACCAAACCTATTTCAATTGCACCATTAGTTCATTTAATTATAGAGTATTGTAAATTAATGAGCAGAGAGCAGTGTCTATCAATTTCATTATTAAATAACAATGGGCGGACAATGTATGGATCCTAGCCTAAAAATCAATAATTATAAAGCTCTTTATTGTTTACATTGTATTGCTTTTGTTACAAACACACAAGGTAATAATAGTTTAAAAAAACTAAAAAACACGCTTTTACATAAAATCCAACTAAAAAATAAAAAATAAATTTTAATGAATTCGAATTAGGAATAGTGTACAAAATTTAAAAATATATATAAATTAAGAATAGTGTAAATAAGAAAAAATATGTATTTTATTGTAAAAAAACGTGGGGTGCTTTTTAAGACATTATCAAAATGATGATCCTTCTACTCATATCTGTCAATAAAATATTTTTATAACTATTGACACCATGCACCCCACGCTTTTTTTACAATAAAATACATATTTTTTCTTATTTGCACTATTCTTAATTTATATATATTTTTAAATTTTGTACACTATTCCTAATTCGAATTCATTAAAATTTATTTTTTATTTTTTAGTTTGATTTTATGTAAAAGCGTGTTTTTTAGTTTTTTTAAACTATTATTTATTTTTAATTTTTTAGTTTGATTTTCTATAAAAAGGTGTATTTTCATTTTTTTCATCATTTATTTTTTTCTTTGTGTTTTGTTTTTTTTTACCATTTTTTGAAGTGAAACTTCTTTCGAATCTTTGTGATTGGAAAATTCGCTGAAACGTAAAAATGTCACGAAGGAGGTAGGAAAGAAACAAGTTTTACGAATGGCTTGTTTAACAAGCCATTTGTAAAACTACCTGATCAATCGTACAACACCCATAGTTCATACAAAGCGTCGGAGGTAATGATTCGCTGGAGAATCTTGACATCGCGATGTAAATGTGCCAGTGGCGCCATCTCTTGATTGTTTTATTTTAATGTGTCATGTAGACTATAATCCAATATTCTATTATATTGCTGCCACTAATTGTAAATAATATAAAAAAGCGTGTTAAAAAAAGTGTTTTGCGAACATCCCTTACTACTGAAGTAATTTTAATAACAGTTGTAGGTAATAAATTTGTAATTTATAACAATTATTCAATGAAATATTTAAGGAAGTTTTAATTTGTACAATATTTATTTATTTTGTTCTAAACTCGTATCAAAATAACACAACAAAACAACCAGCGCCACCTTTATTGCATTTAAGCTACAAGTTGACAAGAAAAAATCATGAGATGGCGCCACTGGCACATCTACATCGCGCTGTCAAGATTTGTTTTGAAGTAGGTCAAAATCACGTTCAAAAACAAGTTACAGACAAACCTACCAACATACAAACATACCAACATACAAACATACAAACATACCAACATACATACGTCTGAAGCTAATAAAAGCGTGTTAAAAATGGTTTCATTTGATATCCCAGAAATGTTACATTACATAGGACTCAGAGTGGCATGGTTGTGATGGGGAAATAAAACTTTACCGCCCGTATACTGAAACGCTACTTAAGTATTTAAGATCGTTTTAAACAAGTTAAATCCCTCTTAGCTGTCAAAATTATATGAAAATAAGTAGCCGTTAGCCGTCAGACAGCTAAGTAGCGTTTCAGTATTTGGACATAAATCTTTTATAAAACCCTAGAACCTTTTACAAAATTCAAATCCCTATGACTAGATAACAACAGTCTGCGATATAACCACACAGAATTATTATTGACGAATGCAGCTATGTATGCACTGGTATTGGTGTGGTGTATGTAAGCCACACATACAATGTGATGGAGGCAGGAGCTACGTACCGGGCCCATCGATTAGCGCCACCACATCGGTGAGGTCGTCATCACGCAACTGTAGCTTGACGCCCGGCGGCGGGTGCAGCGCCAGGCGGCGTAGCTCACGCGCGACTCCGCGCAAAGCCTGCGGGCACACGTTCTCCACGTTCGACATCGCGCCCGCCGCCAAATACGCTGCGACCTGCACTCAATCCTCCTCACTCGATCATAGCTCCCTTACACTTGACACTCGATGCACTCCAGTCACTCTATTCTCTTTGTGTTATATACTGATCGATTGTACAAGTTCTGGTTTATACTCGATTTTATAGATCTGCGATAAACAAAATGATTCCACCGCTCTGTGCTGCAAATATTACACCAAACACGCCACTTTGTAATCTCAAAATCAATTTAATAAAAATATCGTTGGAACTTGAAGTTAGAATTGAAATATTTCATAGATTTTTTTTTATTGTTGTTATTTTACGGCTCTGGATACTGGTACTTAAAGGATATCGTAGATATTTTTTGCTATTCCAACATACAAGAACAATTATTTGAAAAATTAGAATCGGAAATAATTCTTTATTTCACCTGGCAACATCTTTGACATTTGTGAATGTACTGGTCTCAGATCAAATATGAACAAGATACGACCAGGAGTTTTGGCGGGAATTCTGACAGTGCAGTTCTTCGCTTATTTTAATTTATTTCATAAACTAGTTTAGAGTTGTGTTTGTTGTATAAAAGTGGTGTGGATTTGTTCAATAAACATTGACGGTGATGAACAGTGTATGGAAACATTGAAATAAGTGAATTAAGAATCGTACTGAAAGGAGTTAACACCAAAACTCCGACAAGACCTTGAAATCGACCGCACCCGTGTTTCATCGTGCTTGTAAAAATAACTTGAGAATGAATTGTACTTGACACTGGCTAAATGCATAGTACTGCAAGAGCCATAAATAAAAAAAAAAAAAAAGATACGACCATACCGTAGCCTGTGGTGAGACAGAGAGACCCAGCGCTTGTGTTGTCAGAATTTAAAAAATAATCCATAATTATTTTATTTTTTTGTTATATTTTAGTCAAGATTTTTCTTAAAAGTAAAATAAAATACTATTAAAATTGGCTATGTATAGTATATTACTCTATGTCCTTATTGACACATTATTTTATATGCAACATTAATTAAAATATTAAAATAATTAAAAAAATCGAGTGTACCCTTGAGTCTTGAGATACAAGCATGTGGCTTAGTTCAAGACTCGCAGAAAATAATGTCTACCAGTTTTGTTCTTTATGCTAATAAAGTATTATATGAATAGTGTGAATTTCATATCCTATTATTCATAATACCAATTAGTATTAGTAAAATTACGGGATAGTAAATTAAATGTTAGGTTTCACTTCATTTTGTTATAAAAAAATGTGAATGGTTAATTTCTTTATTAACAGGTTCCGTCCCCATACAAACCACTTTTTTCCATCATATATGTCCCACTCTTTTTTTTTGTAAATTGTTCAAATGTATTTTTGGAGGGTTGATTGTTTTTTCTCAAAAATGAACAAAAACAATAGTATCATATATGATTCATGAACGTGACATGTTATAACCTTACGTTGAGCGTTCATTGAATCATATAATGATTCTTGCAATTTATTAGTATTGATGGATAAAATAAACGCAAACACGAATTCATATTTTTTTCATTTGTTTATTTCCATTTTTTTTTTTATAAGTCACTGCGGTTTTTTTTTTGTTTTCCCACTCTAAAGGATGTAATGCACACGTCCCGATACTAAAAATGCTAATTTACCTGCTACGTCCATTTCAAATAAAGGCATGAATTTGACTCTAAATTTGAATCATATATGATTCATGAAGGTATAATTCCTGGTACAAAATATATCCAATGAATTATATATGATTCATGTGTCAGGGAACCTGTTAACACAAATTATGATACACGAGCTAATAACTTTCTAAGGTGTGGTCAAATTAAAGCAAATATAAGTACTAGTGTACGATATAAGTATTTCAACTGTAGTACCAAATCATGTGAATGCATTGATAGGAAATAGAGCATTTTCTTTTTCCTCTAATCAGTAACATGTCGGCATTAACGTGATATTATATGATGTCTAGTTTTTAATGACATCCGGAAGCGAAGCTCCTGTTGTGCTCTATTGCAACCCTCGGTGTGAGAGAGAGTACTAGCGCGTCGTTTTGCTAACACGCCCCTTCATTGACCTTTAAATTTAACTAATTTTGTATGAAAATTTCTGATACGTTCTCTGTTTTGCGAAATCAGTTTTTTATTGGAACGAAGTTCCTTACGGCAGGCTTGGAGGGGATAGGGATTTCGCTGCGTGACCGAACTGAAAAAAATGTGATAGTAAAACCGTAAGAAAAATGCGTGGAAAAAATGCGTGGAATAAAAGCGTTAAATGAGACGTGCGCAGGCGCGACAGTCAATGTGTCAATTTTAATGTCAGTCATTTCTATGTAATTTTATGTTGTCAAACAAAAATAAAGAGACATATTTAAAATGAAATTCATTCAGCCAGTTATAATTGAAGTATATAAAAATACTCCTTCGATTTTTAAAAGATTACGCTAGCTCGTTATCATTTATAATTACATAAGTTGATAAAAAATGCTATACAATAGCTTTACCGCGGCAGTCTCCGAGCGCCACACGTCTTTTTTTTATTTCTATTTTCTATTCTATTTCTATGTAATTTTATGTTGTCAAACAAAAATAAAGAGACATATTTTGTTATTTTAGTTGATAATTTGAATTTTTTGCAATTTGTGTCGATTGTACATTAGCCGAAGGAACTTCGTTCCTACCTGGTGTCCCACGACACACACCAATTTTTTTTTATTTTTTGGGGACTTGCATCCTCCTCAAAATGCAGGTAATACATCTTAGCATTTTTAGTTGGTATTCAATTGATTCCACCGGTCGCTTGGATCCACCGATTTCTTTGTGATGGATCTTTAGGAAACCTGCAAACAAGACAAGACGGAAGATAAATTTCACTTGTTTCAGGAAATAAGTATTGAGTATTATAACATATTATAAAAATGTACTATCTACTTAAATAATAATTTATCGGCATTTAGCTTCAGTAACTGGCAACACTATTTTTAGGTTATAAAGTTAGGTTTATGCCTTAAAATAAGAATTACTTTACAATTTTACCTAAATCTTGTGAAAATACTCGCCAATACAACAAACTGAAACTATTTTAACTCCCAGAAACAGATTTTTAAGGTACTTACGCATGAAATGAGGCACCAAGATTTATTCGCTCGCTACGACTTTTACACCCAAAAATACTACATCCAACCATTATTAAATTACGTTTTAATTAGTATTTTAATACTAACACTAATAAGTATTACTATTAACACATTAAAAACGCCAGGAAGTCCAAAAAACAAACACGCTACGGTTTGTTTGGCAAGCTTCGAAGTGTGACAAGAACAACAGAAATTGGTGGCTACGCAGAAAGGGATAGCAATATCAGACGAGCATTTTTGTCTAACACGTTCGATTGCCTATTTAACTATCTCGTTTTGCAGCGAAATCATCCTCGAGTATGCCCAGACAGGAATTGATGTATTCTTAGACAAAAGAGGGTAAATCTGTAAGGAAATATCCAGGTATTACAAGGTGGTCGGTCCCTCGTATGCGAGAGGCCGTCTGGGTTGGTGCCACCGCTTTGTCTATTTCTGCTGCCGAGCAAGTGTGTAAGCACTGTTGTGTTTCGGTTTGAAGCCAGCGAAATTACTGGGTGTTATGAGACTTAACATCCTATGTCTCGAGGTGACGAGCTCAGTTCAGTGCCATGCATTGCTTGGTAATTCTAAGTTATAAATCCCCCTCCTTTTTCCAATCCTTCAATTGCCATACATCCATGGTTCCATGTGTATTGTAGATGTTGATAGCGGTGGAGACCACTTACTATGAAGTGACCCACTTGCCTGTTTGCTAGCCTCTACTATAAAAGAAATATGAAGTATAGTGGTGAAATAAAGTAATAAGTATGACACCTTAAAAATACACTCAACACTACAGAGAGCCCAGTTTTCTGCTGACTGATAAGGTATTAACTTACCAATAGTCTAGTGTTATCTGTGTGTATTAAGGCCATACCCCCAGCAAAACGCCGCGCGATCGAGATTTTTAGAGGCTATCTATTCATTACTTAAAATAAATATTGATTAAAAAAATATACAATATATTTCTACAATCTGTCAGCTTTACTTCGTTCGATTCAAATTCATGTTAATGTTGATATTTATTTTTAAATTGTCGTTATAAATGCACCATAAAAATGAGAAAAATGCAAAGATTCCGTGCGTCTCCTTTTAAAGTACAGATTGTTTTCATATGAGATTAACATCACTAGATAGGCAATTTAATAACGAATATTTTGCCCGTTTTAAATTTTCGATAAGACCAAAACCTGATGTTTTAAATCAATTATTCATTAAATACGTGCATATTCTGCACGTAAACTCACACGCCGAGTACACGAGTTTGTATGCCGCGAGTCAGTCAAGGTCATTTGCTCACGGAAGGCCCTTAAGAGTGTTCACAAGCAATGTGCGATATGGGTCTAGCTATAAGGGGTGGTTGTAGGCTAGATAGATACACACAAACATGGAACACCACATTCCTTAAATTTACTTACATTTTTAGTGGGAACCGCCATTGCAATCAGTTTTTTAATTGTATTTTTTGTGACTATCTCATCGTCCTCAAAATGCAGGGAACACATCTTAGTATTTTTACTAGGTATCCAATTGATTCGACCAGTCGCTTGGATCCACCGATTTTTTTGTGATGGATCTTTAGAAAACCTACAAATAAGACAAGACGGAATATACATTTGACATCTTTCAGGAAATAAGTACTGTGTATTATATGACATATTATGAAAATGCATTATCTACTTAAATATTACGCTTATTACGCTTCAGTAACTGGCAACACTATTTTTAGGTTATAAAGTTAGGTTTATGCCTTAAAATAAGAATTACTTAACAATTTTACCTAAATCTTGTGAAAATACTCGCCAATACAACAATCTGAAACTATTTTAATTCCCAGAAACAGATTTTATATGGTACTTACATGTGAAATGTGACACCAGGATTTTTTCGCTCACTACGGCTTTTACACCCAAAAACACTACACCCAACCATCATTAAAATACGATTTAATTAGTATTTTAATACAAAAACTAATAAGAATCACTATAAACACCTTAAAAACGCCAGGAAGTCCAGAAAACAATCACGCTACGGTTTGTTTGGCAAACTTCGCAGCGTGGCAAACAGAAATTATAGGCTACGCTGAAAGGGACAGCAATATTATATAGGCACCTTTGTCTAACACGTTCAATTACCTATATAACTATCTCGTTTTGCAGGGAAATCATTATGTGATGGTCCTATCTATGGAATAGATAATCTAAGGTACTGGTGCATTCGATTTTAAGGTGTTACCGGAGATTTATATATATATATATATCTATTGCACAAATTTGAATACTTTTGTATAACAAACACAACTCTATACTAGTGTAAGAAATTATTTACAATATAAGATGAACCGCCCTGTCAGAATTCACGCCAAAAGCTCAAACTGCTGTCATAGCTTAAAGGTCCTCGCCCAATGCTCGCCTGTGTGCGCTGGTGGTCGTTATTATAATGATTACTGCATTAAACCTATATGAGATCATTGATTAAACCACATTTATACAACAAAAATAACTTTTTACTAGATATGAAATAATTTAAATAAGCGTTCGACTGTACTGTAAGGAATTCAGGATTCTCGGCAAAATTCTTCATAGAACATTTTAGACAGTTCACAAAGTGCGTATGCGAGAGGTCTTCAGGGTTGGTCCACTTTGTCCATTTCTGCCGCAAAGCAACAATATGTAAGCACTGCCGGACCATTAAGCTGTGGAATAGTTTGCCAGCACACGTGTTCTCTCATTCCTATATATTGGGTCCTTTAAATGGAGTGTGAAGAAGCAGTTAGGCAGGCCGGCATGATCTTGCCGACCAACGATAGACACACTGTTTGTCTTTGGTCGACACTATTCCTGGATTGCGCTACACTTACCATCAGGTGTGGCGTAAGTCATTTTGCCGAGCCAGGATAAAAAAAAACTGTTGTGATTCAATTCAAATCATTTATTAAGTCATTAGGCCAAAGGCAAAGGGCACTTTTACACGTCATTTTTACATTATAGTCTAACGACTAAAATATTCTACCAGTGCTTCGGAAAAGCCCAGTGACCTGAGAAGGAGCACCAAGAAACTCAGCGTAGGTCTTTTGTTGTTATCTTTTTATCTTTTATTTTCGGATTCGGTTTGAAGAACATTGAAGCCAGTGAAATTACTGGGCATTATGAGACTTAACATTCTATGTCTCGGGGTGACAAGCGCAGTTCATTGCTATGCAGTGCTTTGTAATTCAAAGCAATGTCTGGTGTTGCCTCTGTTTATAGGCAGGCGTGGTGCGCTCACTGCTCGTCTCGTCATTCAATCAATTTTTGATTATTTAGGGGAGGGATTTTGTGGTAACAAACCAGTTGATCCTGCCCATTAAAGCTGTAAACAAAATTGTTTACAGCGTGGCTCTATAACCTAACACTTTTATTTTGTTTAATTCTTTAATTACTTTGGTAGCATTACTTTTGTAGTCTGTTACTTTGCAAGCAGTTCTGTCATCCAGTGTAACTTTTAGCTATCGGGTACTGGTAACACTGTTGGTCAGTGAGACTTGCTCAAAGTAGCATGTTGAGTTTTAGCGGGAATTCCGACAGTGCGGTTCATCGCTTATTTTAATTTATTTCATAAACTAGTTTAGAGTTGTGTTTGTTGTATAAAAGTGGTGTGGATTTGTTCAATAAACATTGACGGTGATGAACAGTGTATGGAAACATTGAAATAAGTGAATTAAGAATCGTACTGAAAGGAGTTAACACCATAACTCCGACAAGACCTTGAAATCGTCCGCACCCGTGTTTCATCGTTCTTGTAAAAATACTTGAGAATACATTATACTTGACACTGGCTAAATGCATAATACTGCGAAAGCCATTAATAAAAAAAAAAGAAAGACAGCTGCCATTGAATTGGAGTTTTGGCGGTAATTCTGACAGTGCAGTTCATCGCTTATTTTAATTTATTTAATAAACTAGTTTAGAGTTGTGTTTGTTGTATAAAAGTGGTGTGGATTTATCCAATAAACATTGACGGTAATGAACAGTGTATGGAAACATTGAAATAAGTGAATTAACACGTTCATCGCCATGGTGGGTCAAAATGACCGGCACTTGATCTACCCATTGGGGCCATGGGGGGTCAAAATGACCGGCACGCCAGACCTTACTTTGCGAAGCCCGTTCGCGCCGCAAAATGCAAAAGCTGTGTATTCAACCATACAATATGACCGGCGCGGCCCCAATGAACACCTGTAACCACTTGTTTTTTTGATTTTTGAAACATTTGAAACATTGACGACAAAAATGGGGATATACGTAAGTACGCTGACCGGCATTGTGACCGGCACGGCCTGAATGTAATAATTTGTAAAATATTAGTCGGCGATGAACGTGTTAAGCATCGTACTGAAAGGAGTTAACACCAAAACTCCGGCAAGACCTTGAAATCGAGCGCACCCGTGTTTCATCGTTCTTACATTAGATACCTATAAGTTACTTATGAAATTAAATGACTGAAGACTTGGCAGCATGGTCTACAACCTTAGCTGATTCCAGTAAGGAACAAATAAAACAAAAAAAAAAAAAAGACTCTGGCATTAGTGATGTTCATCTACAAAAAAATACGGGTTGCACTCTGGGAGTGCCGACAGAAGTGAAAACTTACCAAACAAGATGCGAAAATACAAAATTTCGGCAACACGCCCACTCGACATGATAAAAGTACATTCTACTCTCTTCGCGTTTATGCGAGCCTGGTACTTTTTACGGCAACATTTTCTAAATAAGAAAATTGGTGTGTGTCGTGGGACACCAGGTAGGAACGAAGTTCCTTCGGCTAATGTAGAATCGACACAAATTGCAAAAAAATCAAATTATCAACTAAAATAACAAAATATGTCTCTTTATTTTTGTTTGACAACATAAAATTACATAGAAATAGAATAGAAAAATAGAAATAAAAAAAGACGTGTGGCACTCGGAGACTGCCGCGGTAAAGCTATTGTATAGCATTTTTTATCAACTTATGTAATTATAAATAATAACGAGCTAGCGTAATCTTTTAAAAATCGAAGGAGTATTTTTATATACTTCAATTATAACTGGCTGAATGAATTTCATTTTAAAAAAGGAACTAACGCTGGCTGGTTTTGCGACTGTCGTGCCTGCGCACTTCTCATTTAACAGCTTTTATTCCACGCATTTTTTCCACGCATTTTTCTTACGGTTTTACTATCACATTTTTTTCAGTTCGGTCACGCAGCGAAATCCCTATCCCCTCCAAGCCTGCCGTAAGGAACTTCGTTCCAAAAAACCTAAAAAGTTTTCCTTTGTCCTAATCGTCATTTGTTTATTAATTACGGCTACTCGCCATGAAAAGAGGACATTCTACTCTCTTCGCGTTTATGCGAACCTAGTACTTTTTTTACGGCACCATGTTCCAAATTATATGTAAATAATATGTACATATTTCTTTATCGATCGTCATTTTTTTATCAATATCAAAAACAAAATTACGGTAACATGTTTATTCGCCATAAAAAAAAAACAATACAGTCCTGTGAAAGTCCGGTCAAAGTCCAGTCCAATCCGACTGGTCACTGTGTGACGCAACCTGGGACTTCAAAATTATCGAAGTTCCTGGAAAGTCGGCTAGCGCTGGCTGGTCAACTGGCCCGCGTGACGTCTCACGGAAGGTTCTCGAATATTCTGGAACCTTCCGCTCACCGCCGCTCGCGTTACGGAACGTTTCGGTTCACCCTCCCATAAGAAGTTATCACTTCAAAAATGTCGATTTAATATATCGAAATATTGTATTGATATTTAGCGATATATCGGTAAAAAATATCAATATTTTCGACATATCGAATTGTAGGAAGGAAAAGACTTTATTAAGAGTAAATAAGTAAACCTACTAAGGTTAAAAAAGCAATCAACTTTCATTTAACTAACCGAATAGCTAAAAAAAAAAAACAACATCCAATACTTATTCTGGTATTTGATGTTGTTTTTTTTTAGCTACATCCGTGTATAGAAGGCCGAGATGGATCAGTTTTGCTTGGCGGCAGAAGCATCATCTTAACCTGATAGAAACAAAATTTTATTGACTCTTTTAGCTTGGATTCTGCTTCTCTGCTCGGTTAATGCTTGTGCGGCCATAGAAAAAAGTCTTTCAGATGCCACATAATGATGATTTTTCCTAAATATTATACGATATCCTTATTTCGTACGATATTTCATATATCGGATAAAATATATCGATATTATATATCGACTTCAATGATTCGATAATATCGCATTGATTCGATATATCAAATTAATGTATCGATATTTTATCACATATCGATACATATCGAGCACTCCTATCTGGCATAATTTATTTGTCTCTGGACATGTCTGACAGATGCCATGAGAAAAAAAAAGGTATTCTGGTTTCGGCCTTATAATTTGAGAGAATTGTAGACATGGCTTCGGCCTTATAACTGAAACAATCGCAGACATGGCTTCGGCCTTTGAAGTCCTTAGAATTGGAAAATAAACAGCAGACTAGGCTGCATGGCTGAACGCCTTTGCCTTCTCCTTTTACTATAAAGGAGAAAATAAAACCAAAAAAAAAAAAAAAAGGTATTCTTTGAATATTTTGCAAAACATGTGTAAATTATTATTAGTCAGAATAGGTTCCATTTATAGTTTTAGAGTGAAAGTTACAACAAAGTGCTTTTTGTATATTGGAAATTAAGTAAAAAACAAATTATAGCATCTCCAGAGTAGTCGGTATTATATCCTACACCGAGGGTTTCTCGATGTTCATATAAAAAATGTATGCATAATTTCACTTTTCAACGTTTGTGAATAGTCTCACAAACTTTATTTTCAGTGCTTATGTCGTTGACGATTGTTGTAGTCAGGCCCAACGTAGTAGCTTCTTGCTAGTCTTTCGAGACATGGGGCAGTGAGACTAAAACAATGCGCGGGTTTGAGGTGTCCGTGTCGGGATCCGAGGTGGAAAAGGACGAGGTAGTGCAGGAGGCGCGGCAGTACCGCGTGCGGGTGTGCCTACAACGGTTTTTCAGTGACGAGCGTGCGCGGTGCTACGTGTGGGTGAGCGGGTCGCAGCGTGTGCGCTGGTTGACGGCGCGGCTACGGCGACTGTTCCCGCTGCCGCCGGCGCTGGCGCTGTTGTCACGCGGACACCTGCTGCCTCCCTCGGAGCCGCTTGCCGTGCTAGCGCCCGACGACCCCATCGAGTGAGTTAATCACAATCACTCAGCATACACAATTTATTATAATATGTTTCATTACACAAGCAGATTGGCATCACACAGATCATAGTGGCAGTTTTAGTTATGTATATTAACCACTATACTTGTATCATGCTCACTGACTTGAACCTGCCCAGAATTGTGTTTAAGATGAAATTATAATTTCATTGCTTATTGACCACACAAGACACAGAAATGTTTGTCTACTACAGCATGAATGAGCTGTTTCATTAGGGTTGTCATTACAGAAAGCTGAGCTGAAACAAATACAATACTGACAAGAAAGGAGTAAACGGACAACTAATTAATACATAAATCTACATGAATAAAAACTATGATATCATATAAATACATGCATAAATGTATTATATAATATATATACATATATACAGATATATACATATAGTATGAATCTACTGCTGTAGTGATTCTGCCACATTATCAGCAAATAGCGTCCGAACTTTAAATTTAAAAGTGAGCCGGTTAGTAAACGTGCTGATTTCCAATGGGAGCGCATTCCAAAGAAGAATAGACTGGTCTGTGCAGGAGGAGTGAATGAAGTCAGAGTTGTGGGAAGGACACTGGAGAAGAAGACTGCTTGAAGAGCGAAGATTTCTCTCATGGTTAGAGCCTAGATATTGAAAGTTGGAAGTTAAGTAAGAAGGGGGATTAGGTTAAGTTAGAATGGAAAAGAGTGTAGTATGTCGTGTGTATGTCGTTAGTCAAAATTTTATTGGATTGCACTGCACTTATCATCAAGTTTCTAGGTCTTTCTGGATTCGGCGCATATTTAGTTGTTTGGCACCGGCCTCACCAACTCCAGAAAGATGTCTACTCTATTACGTTTAATAATATACGTTCGTCTTTCTTTCTTGTCCAGTGTCATCCGGATTCCAGAAGATCGACATACCGACGAAAAGAGTGAAGCGGACGAGGTCGAGTCGGGTGGCGGTGACGAACTCGAATCAACATCGGAGCCGACGTTAGACAAGCGAGTGTTACTTGACGTCAGCTTGCCCGTCGCCGCTCCCACCGCGACTGATGAGGTCGACTCATTGGTGGCGATGAAGCGGCGCGCCCTGCGTCTGCTGGAGGAGGTGTCTGGCGTGTCTCCGGCGCGCGCGAGTCGTCGCCGCCGCCGCGTGCGCCGGAGACGTGCGCGGCCCTCGTCGGATCCGTGTGATCCGTGCGAGTCCCGCGTGAGTCGCAACGTGGGCGCGGCTGCGCGTGAGCCTCGCGCGGTGCACGCGCTGTCGGCCGCTGAACTATGACTACTGAACCAGTTTTTTGATTACCGCCTCATACCCCTTTGTATTCTAATTAAATATAATAATGATTAATATAATATATGAATTCTCTGTCGTTTATTGATGTAACTCCTGGGCTATCCCAATGTTCTTTTTGGTTGGAGGTAGTTTCTCGATATATAATGTGTCCAAAATTGATCTTTTCTATTTGCGATAAGTACGTCATTACCATGATATGGGCTGGATAAGTTTGATGAGTATGAATCACAATACCCTTTTTGCACTTCTGTCTATCTCAGGGATATATAGGAACTGGAATTTGGGTTTGTCCTAAGATATAAAAAAAAAAGGGTGCGTCTCGGGACGCTCGACAGAAGTGATAACTTAAACTAATGTGGGTTAAAGTGAGAGCGGAGGAGCTTGCCTACTGCTGCCGTATGCGTGAGAGAAAGGAAGCCAGAGTGGCGCCGTAACGCGTTACGTTACGAAGTCCGGTCAAAGTCATGTAAAAGTCCGGGCAAATTCCGTTCAAAGTCCGGTCAAATACCGGTCAAAGTGCTGCCAAAATCCGGTTAAAGTCCAGTCAAAGTAATGCCAGTCTTGTCAAAATCCGGTCAAAGCCCGGTCAAAGTCCGGCTAAAGTCCAGTCGAAATCCGGTCAAATACCGGTCAAAAACCTGTCAAAGTCTTGTCAAAGTGTGTCAAAATCCGGTCAAAGTCCGGTCAAAGTCCGGGCAAATTCCGGTCAAATACCGGTTAAAGTGCTGCCAAAATCCGGTTAAAGTCCAGTCAAAGTAATGCCAGTCTTGTCAAAATCCGGTCAAAGTCCTATCAAAGTTCGGCTAAAGTCCAGTCGAAATCCGGTCAAAGTCTTGTCAAAGTTTATCAAAATCCGGTCAAAGCCCTATCAAAGTCCGGTCAAAGTGCTGCCAAAATCCGGTTAAAGCCCAGTCAAAGTAATGCCAGTCTTGTCAAAATCCGGTCAAAGCCCGGTCAAAGTCCTATCAAAGTTCGGCTAAAGTCCAGTCGAAATCCGGTCAAATACCGGTCAATAACCTGTCAAAATCCGGTCAAAGTCTTGTCAAAGTTTATCAAAATCCGGTCAAAGCCCTATCAAAGTCCGGTCGAAGTCCGGTTAAAGTCCGGTCAAAATCTGGTCGAAGTCTGGTCAAATACCGGTCAAAGTCCTGCCAAAATCCGGTTAAAGTCCAGTCAAATACCGGTCAAAGACCTGCCAAAATCCGGTCAAAGTCTAGTCAAAGTAATGTCAGTCTCGTTAAAATCCGGTCAAAGCCCGGTCAAAGTCTTATCAAAGTCCGGTTAAAGTCCAATCGAAATCCGGTCAAATACCGGTCAAAGTTCGGTCAAATACCGGTCAAAGTCCTGCCAAAATCCGGTTAAAGTCCAGTCAAAGTAATGTCAGTCTTGTCAAAATCCGGTCAAAGCCCTATCGAAGTCCGGTCAAAGTCTTATCAAAATCCGGTTAAAGCCCAATCAAAATCCGGTCATATACCGGTCAAAGTTCGGTCAAATACCGGTCAAAGTCCTGCCAAAATCCGGTTAAAGTCCCGTCAAAGTAATGTCAGTCTTGTCAAAATCCGGTCAAAGCCCGGTCAAACCCCTGTCAAAATCCGGTCAAAGTTTGTCATAATCCGGTCAAAGCCCTATCAAAGTCCGGTTAAAGTTCAGTCGAAATCCGGTCAAATACCGGTCGAAGTCCGGTTAAAGTCCTGTCGAAATTTGTCATAATCCGGTCAAAGCCCTATCAAAGTCCTGTCAAAGTCCGGTTAAAGTCCGGTCAAAGTCCGGTCGAAGTCCGGTCAAATACCGGTCGAAGTCCAGTCTAAGTCCGGCCAAAGACCTGTCAAAGTCTGGTCAAACTCCGGTCATAGCCCGGTCGAAGACCGGTTAAAGTCCGGTCATAGTCCGGTTGAAGTCCGGTCCAAGTCCGGTTAAAGTCTGGTCAAAGTCCGGTCCAAGCTGACTGGTCACTGTGTGACGCCACCTGGGACTTCGAAATGATGTTCCAGGGAGGTCAGCTAACGCTGGCTGGTCGATGGACCGCTCGCGTTACGGAACGTTTCGGTTCACCCTCCCATAAAGAAGAAGAAGAAGAAGACTTCTATAACCGCAACCGCTGGTGCGCTGGTGGGAGGACTTGTATCCGACCGGATAGTCACCACCATACACTGGTGCTAAAACCTGCTATAGTGGCCCACCTTGTGTGGGTCGCGTTCCAGGGTCAGCCAGTGTATATCCGGTTCTCCCCAGGGGGCTTGCCCCCTGATCCTAATCCTTTTCCCATCCCTTTTTCCTTCCCCTCCCCCTTAGCGCTTTGGCAGGCTACGATGGACACATTGTTTATAGTTGATCGACACTATTCTTGGATTGCGCTGCACTTACCTACCATCAGGTGTAGCGTAGTCACTTTGCCGAGCCAGGATAAAAAAAAAAAACCGTAAACATATCTAAAGATTATAAAAATGGATATGAAATCAATAAACATATAAAGTATTTGGTTTGGTATATCGATTCCATTGTTGTTTACAGAAAAAGTGATCGCTTGACACCTAAAGCATATCATTTTACGTAACTCAACTCTTTCAAACTCAATATTTTTAAGGATAATTCGTTGCTGCTTCTTAATGCTTCGGTTTGATTCAAATCGAAACTTAGTGCCTAATTAATTGCCTTGTAATTGTAGTATAGGTAGGTATGGAACTTTATTTACAGTAAATATAGAGGTATGAGTGGTAGAGCCACGCATGAATGGGCTGGCTCGACCGGATCGTTACCACTGTCTCATAGAAAACCGATGTAAAGTAGCGGCTTGCTGCTGCGTTTCGTACGGTGAGTGAGATAACCGGAAGCCCAAATCCCCTCCCCTTCCCAATCCCTAATTATCCCTTTCCTTTAAGGTCAAGGCAACGCGCCCATGACTCTTCTGGTGGTGGGCGTATATGGGCGGTGGAGATCACTTACCATCAGGTGACCCACTTGCTCGTTTGCCGGCCTATGCTATAAAAAAAAGGTATATATTTCTGATTTATTCATTAATAGAGTTATGCTAAATACAAATAACTAACTGAACAATCTATAAAGTTAACTCAAGAAATGACAGACAGGTATTTTGAATTTGAGGTTATGTTAATCTAAATATATAAAACTCAAAGGTGACTGACTGACATAGTGATCTATCAACGCACAGCCTAAACCACTGGAGGGATCGGGCTGAAATTTGGCATGCAGGTAGATGTTATGACGTAGGCATCCGCTAAGAAAGGATTTTGATAAATTCTACCCCCAAGGGTATAAAATAGGGGATGAAAGTTTGTATGAAACTTTGTCAATTTTAAGCCCCGCGGTGTTTTTAAAACACGCGGGCGGAGCCGCGAGCAAAAGCTAGTTTAAAATAAAATGGAAACTCGGGTTTCAATTCCAAAAATGTTAAGTTTAGATAGTATTTGGCTATTTTAGAAACTATCTAAAACTACTTTGCAATTGATGCAACTTTGTACCATGGTCTTTGGTGTCATTTTCCTTTTTGGACGCCAAAGTCTTCAAGAGAAGATAAATATTTTCGTTTACTACATGCCGTGTCTTTATTAGAAGACAAACTTCTATAAATAATACCGGGTGTAAGGAGACTGTTTCTGAAGTAGAAATGGTAACAAAACATTACCTCAATATGAACGGAAACGCTATTATTCCTTTGCTGTTTACTTGCCATTTTGGAAACGAAGCCCGCAATGTAAATAATGCGTGCTAATACTAATACGGGGTCAGTGACCCGAGAGCCAATACTCCTCATGCCCACTCCAGACTCTCGCGAGGCGCCTCTTAGAGGCTCTCCGCTCTCGGCACGAGTCTTGGCGATTGGGGGCGGCAGGAGTGCTAGCCATCCACACTCTCGATTTATTCAGTTGCCCGCTACGTCTACTACAAAATGGACGTGATTCCAGTGCCTGCGTTAGCTACTTTATGTGCCTACCAATATAATAATGTCTTGCGTTTATATCATCTAACTAAAAAAAGAAAGCCAAAACGAAGAAGGTGATCCCACACGTCATTCACTTTATTTTTATCCTTGTGATAGGGATTTTTTTGGATACCAAATTATTGATAAAAATCGTTTACTCCACTCCACCTTAATAAAAAATTGCATGCGTCCTCTCTATGCAGCAGTCAACACTCAACAACAAAGTGAGCGAGCGCGAGAGTGTGGTTGATTGCCTCCCCTCGTCCCCTCGCGTCCTTAATTTAGTCAGAGGGCGCTCAGTGCAGTGCAGCCACAAACAAATAGTAAATAGTTAGTTCTCAGACCTTAATGTACCTTATTTCCTCGCGTTCCTACTGTCGTCAAACCCATTGACCGCAAGAAGATGGTCCTGCACTAACGGGAGGAGCAACTCGTCACCGTGTGGATTTAAGTATACACAACGTTTAGTAAATCATAGCGCGATCTATTTTCGTTGCAACGCCATCTATTAATGCGTTTGTGAACTATACTGGCTTTTTGGAGGAGTTCGATCTAAAAGTGTTAATTAAACTACTTTTCGTTCGTCAATGAGTTATCAAAGAAAAAGCCGATTGCAAATAAAAGCTATTAATTCGCGAGCGTACTCCTTAAAGCTCGATATTTATTTGATTGTATTTCATAAGACATTTCATTTCTTTATATTGTGTGATAAACAAAAGTAATACATAGGTGTGTAAATAATTGCTGATAATGTTAGATCAGTAAATTATCGTTAATAAGCCCCTACCTATATACTTCTATTAAATTATTCTCGATTAGAATAAAGAAAGAAAGAAGGAAGTTTATTAGTGGAATTTGGACCAAGAATTACAAAAAAAAAAAAAAAACCGCAATTTACGAGCCAACAATGGGCCTATAATTCGCTATATTTTATGGTTTTGAGATTAAACTTCTTTACCACCGTAACACAGTGTTTTCTGTAATCTTCGTCTCATCTTGTAGGCTATTTTTCTGAAGTTTCACTTCTGCCTTGCGTGAATCGCACTTTACAGAAAACTGCTAAATCCAACAACATATTAGTTGAATTACTAGTTCAAGGAAAAAAGAAAAGTTTAATAGACAACTGAAGGTGAAACACATAAAATTGAATATCGCCACCACATTGAAACACCAAGTTGACACGAAACAATCAAGGGATGGCGCCACTGCTATATATTGAAGCATATTGTATGCCAAACC